>CAMTDV010000014.1:30059832-31259832 GCA_947069175.1 Scalesia atractyloides
ATATAAGTATTCTTGCCAAAGGATCAGAGGCATTGTCAGGCAGTTATGAGAGGTTCTATGTAGGTATTAGTGGTAGAAGTTTTGTTTTAGGATATAACCTTATCTTTCCAAACGTATCAATTCTCTCAAAACTCTTATGCATGAGTTTATACCTAGTTAATCAACTCTGTTTATCAATATTCCTTATCTTAGGCATCAAAAAGCGATTCCTGTAGCAGGGTATTCAACCCTTACTAGGAACGTTACCGCCTCCAATAAAATTTAAACTCTTACCCCCTTGTAAGTATGTAATTGCCAAAACTACCCTCCTTTTGAGTCAAACATACCACTACTTAAATTTCGGGACGAAATTTCTAAAAGTAGGGGATACTGTAACATCCGTAAAAAACCGGGTTATCCAAACCCACTTCGTTTATTAAATCGAATAATCAGTTATAAATTTTGTTGCGTATTTAATGCTCAAATTAATTTTATACGATACATAATTAATAAATATATTATAATTTAAAAACTATAATTAGTAATCAATAATAAATAATGAGATAAAAATTAAATAGAGACGCCGGGTTTCGAACCCGGGTCTCCCGCTCAAACAAACACACAAACGCACCACCAGGCTACCTGCGCTCTTTGTGAAATAATTGAAATCAATAAATATAAATATTCGTGCCATACGAGTCATCTGCGAGATTCCAGTGAGTAACCGCTCTGATTCAAACGTATACGTTTTAAAGGAACGATTATGACAATCAATCCTTAACCGAAATCACAATCAAACGCTTTAACTCGCAAACCGTTATGCTGAATCACTGTTACAAATTACCGTTTTTGATTTTAAGACAAGTTGTGGTTTTGGAAGCCTATGAATACCTTCAGTCAGGAAAACCCAACTCGCTTATTCACTCGAAGCAACTCTCAACACACTCGCTAACCTCTCTGCAAGTCCCTATTCAGCAAGAACACCTCGCCGGAATTCTCTGCAAGTCGCCGAAAAACCGAACCCATTTCATCTCTTTTGCCTTACTCTATAAATAGGACTTCTAGAGCTTCGACAGAAGTCACCTACACTCACCTCAAACTTCCTGAAGATCCTCTGTCGCAAGTTATACGTCGCCGGAAAAGTTTCAGTCACCGGAATTTTCTGTCGGAGTTAAACCGAAAGGTCTAACACCTCGCCCAATCGGTACAAACAATTAACTCTCTTCAATACTGTTTATATGCATTTGTTTAAAACTGGGAATCGAAAGTATGTGGGCTAACAGTCGGGATTGGGAGTTCTGGGTTGTTTTAACGAAGAAGATGAAGTTTAGGTTGTGTATATATTTAATATAAATCAGGTTATATCTCGGGTTAGACACACAGTCCAGCGGTGGACTGTGTGCATTCGAAACATAGAGATACCGAGTTCGAGTCTGTCCTTGTTCCGATTCGTCACAATATTCAAACCTTTTTATAAAACCCAAATACGGAACCTTTCAGTTAGTATTTAAGTTTAATAAAAACCAGTATTCTAACCAGGTTAGACACACAGTCCAGTGGTGGACTGTGTGCAACGTTAAACAACAGGTCCCGGGTTCGAGTCCTGTATTGTGCACCGGTTCGACTAGTTTAAAAACCTTTTTAATTAAATAAAATTCTGAATAATTTAAGTAGTATATAAATATAATTAAAAACAGAAATATTTCAGGTTAGACACGTAGCTCAGTTGGTAGAGCTGCGTGCACGTGTACGAGAGGTCCCGAGTTCGAACCTCACTCAGCGCAAACAAACACAAAGTCCGAACCGGTCAAACAGTCAAAGTCAAACGGTCAATGGTCAACAAAAAAAGTCAACATTTTTTATATTTTATTTATTTATTTATTTAATTTAAAAATCAATTAAAAATACTTAAAAATAATATTTTTAAAGTTAGAAAGTGTCCTTAAACTCACAAAAATAAATCTAGAAATCCTATTAAGGTTATGAATTAAAATTATTAATCTCAAATAAAATCCTTTTATTTACCGAACCACTATGTTATTATTTAGGTTAGTTCCTCTCGTGGTTAAATCCAAATTCGTGCGCATTCATCATCAATCCAAGAAACGCAACCACTGTGAGTGAATTCTTACAAATTCCCTTTTTTATTCATGTTTTGAGGTGTATCATGTGTCGCTTAAATTAATTCGCTTATTCAAACTCGTGCTATACCATTATATGATCTAAACTTAGAATGTAAATATTGTTTGTTGTTATGTATTACATATTATCAAGTTGTATGCAAATTATTTATTAGGCCCATCAGTTCTTCGTGGGAGACGAGTTGAACAACGCGTGCCTCAAAAATCATTAGTAGGCCCATCAGTTCCTCGTGGGAGACGAGTTGAACAACGCGTGCCTCAAAACAATCAATTGTTGTATGTGTGTGCAATATTTAATATTATGTGTTTTGTGAATAAATTTACATCTACATTTACTCATATGTGGTTATGCACTTTATTTTATAATCAATACAATAAACACGTTTAAATGTTTTCATAGGATTCACTCGCCAACTTTTTGTTGACCCAAAAACCATTTTTACACATGATACAGGTGGACAGGATGAAGCAAGGAACACATAGGAAAGTGCCTTAGAAGAAAAATAATGAAGTCTAGAAAGATGTATAGAACATGTTGTACTTGTATGATTTGATTGTATGATCTTCTTTAAAATTGTAATAATAAATATGAAACATTATAATAAATGTCATGAGCTTTGATGAAAACCCAATCATGCCCCGATCACCCTTTTCCGCTGCGGGTCGGGGTGTGACAATACTGAGCATCAGCTTCGCCGGATGAGTCTTCAACGATTTTCCGTCGATCTGAGGACCGCCAACGACGCGATGGACCTCCGATCGAGGACCTGGAAACGATGATCCATCAGCCATGAAGCTGTAGATCTAAGTGAAACGAAACGAAAGATGAGAAGAGAATAGATATCGGTGGGCGCCAATGAAGAAACGTAGACCTAACAGATCGGAATCTGGTTAGATCTAGGTTTGGTTTCTTGCATAAAATTGGTTAATCCTTCGTTTAGTTTGGCTGTGGTGATTGCAACTACACTCTGACGATACCTACAAAACAGAACACCGTTAGCCTCGCCACGGGGAGAAGGGGGTTCTCTCCGTGACCACCCTCCGGCGTGAGAATAAGTATCGATACTTGGAAGAATAGTTTAAGTGAAGTAAGAGAGAGAGTAAGTAAGAGTGATTACCTTTCCTTGAAGCTGAAGTTACTTATTTATAGCCAGATTTGGGCGCCAAAAGGAGAGATGAAAACTAAACGGAATCTTTTCCATTCCGTTAAGTGTTGTTGTTACTGTTAGTGCACACGGATTGGTTTATTATCAACGACTAGGGAGATGCCACATGTCATCGTGAGATCATTGAGCTTTCTCAAGGTGACCATGCCATCACCGTGACCTTCTTGATTATCTAAGATGCTGCCACGTGGCATTCGGTTGTAACCGAAAGGTGCCTTTGCACGATTGAACATTAAATGCTTCCAGAAGTTTCTCAGCTGTGACCCGTTGCCACTTGTGCATTCTGTTACAACAGATAAGATTCTTTTTGCCTCTGCACCATATCTTGTGAACAGAAGTTCTTCGCTAAGGAAAAGTCTTTCAAGGTTAACTGTTTCTTTGCGCAGGCGGCACAAGGTAGTTAAATAATCATTTTCCCTTCTAGATGCCTGGCGCAGAGAATTGTAAACTTCCTCTGTTGTGTTGTGGGCTGCGCAAGATATCTGGGAACCAAGAGTGACTTAGGGAATTCTCAAGGTTAACTAACTATCTTCCTTGCGCGGAACGGCGCAAGGTAGCTAAATGATCTTTTCCCTTCTTTGTTATTTAGTGCAGCGTTTGCTAAGTTCTTTCTTTGGTACACATATCTGCACGAAGTTTCCCTGACAGTTAAGAGTGGGTATGTTTCCCTTGCTTGGCACAAGGTTTTTGGGACCATACCCCTTCGGTATACAATCAAAATTAAATGATCAAAACAATCTTATCTTACCTCAATCAACGATGGAGTCAACCCTAAACCTGGTAGGAACCCTAATTACCGGAATCAGATTTGAACCCTAGCCGCTAGTACCCGCCCGTCATTGTTTGTTTGAGTGAACGTAGCACCATCGTCGTGGCTGTGCCACCACAAAACCAGGACTGTCCCCGAGAATGAGAAAAAACTTTCAGGTCTCGTGCGAGACAAAAAAAAATCAGACCCCTCCCTAGTGTTTTCATAGATAAAACTATGTTTTCAAACTTAAAAAAATTGTAAAGAAAGAGAATGTCTTAAAAAAACTACCATTGCATAGTTTATAAACATACAAACTTGTTTTATAAAGTACAAGTAATATAGCATCATTGCATGAATCTATTGATTTATTTGATTGGTTAAATCTAATTAAATTAGCTGTAGTTTGTGTTTCACCATAAGTAAAGGGTCTGGAAGTTTAATTATAAAAACCAAGGGATAGTAAGAAAGACTAAGGTGGCAAAACAAAAAAATGGCATCTACCAACCTCGAACTCGAAATCTGAAGTTTAGAAGGCATATAGACAGCCAGTTGAGCTATGGTTGGTGCCAAGATAGGTTATTTTTAATGATATGTATAATACATAAAAAAAAAGTTAAAACTTTTCGAGCCCTCTAGAATTTTTGGCCTCGGGCCGTCGCCAGGCTTGGCCAGGCCCATAGCCAGCTCTGCACAAAACCACCGTCTTCTCTAAGACGGAAAGAGAAAAGAAATATTTGATGGAGGTAAACTGAGCTTTTGGGGACGCGTGTGATCAAAAGTTGTGGTGGATACGCATGGTAAGCCAACAAAGACACGTTGTATAAACTATACAACCCTAACACAATAAGGTACAACAGACTTTTGCAACCTACACCATCAAAGCATGAGATACAACTTGCTAAAGCCTAGTTGTGTTGCTAATTTATAATATATAATAGAACAATTAAATATTGTAGTGTTCACAATTTTCTGATGGTACATATAATATATCTTCTAAATAGATCAAATAAAATTAAATAAAAAAATGATGTAATATATAATTAATACTGTTCACCTTTTGTTTTGTTATTACGTAAAATGCTCAATTAAAAATACAACTTTTATTCATTTACAAATAAAAGTTTAATTAACAAAATAATTCCGGTTAATAATAACTCATTTACTTCGATAATTCTTTATTGAAAACCTTAATTATTGAATTATCACAGTATAGTAAATCGTTCACAACTACTAATGTAGTTTAGAGTTAAATGTCATTTTAGTCCATGTGGTTTGGGCCATTTTAACAGTTTAGTCTAAAGGTTTCATTTTTCGCATGTGGATCCAAAAAGGTTTCACCATTGTCATTTTAGTTCACTGGGTTAACTGCATCCATTTTTTCTATTAACGAGAAGGGCAATTCGGTCATTTTATATGTAATTCTGTTAACTAGAAGGACAATTCTGCCATATAAAATGACCGAATTGTTCTTCTCGTTAAAAGAAATAATGGATGAAGTTAACACAGTGGACTAAAATGGCAACGGCGAAACCTTTGTAAGCCCCACAGGCGAAAATGAAATATTTGGACTAAACTGGCAAAATGACCCAAACTATAGGGACTAAAATGACATTTAACTAATTTAATAACAATTCTGGTTTAGAATTAAACTGGTAAATCCACTTTTTTAACCTTATGATTTAGATCACAATATATTTTTCGAACGAGGAATTTCTTTTTAATTCCTGTTGTTTCTGAGACTCCAATCTAAGACTCCATCTCCCAAGGTATTTAAAGTCTTTTTAATTCCTGTTGTTTCTGGAACTCGAATCTAAGACTCTCTCCCCCAAGGTATTTAAAGGCTTGCCTTTGCCAATGAACCACTGTCCCAATGATGGATCAGAATCTAATAAACCTTATTTGACTTGATGATTGTTCATGACATGAGTCCTTGACCCTTGCTATTCAGTTTTCTAATATTGAAAACCAATCTCGACTTGCATTGTTGTCATCGCCTCTAAATGACTACATCCAACTCTATGGTCGTCATGCATACTTGATTTCCGTCTAATATAAAAGACATGAAACACAGGGAATTATATTGTATGTGCGTCTCACAATGCTGAGGTGCTAAGAAAAGCTGCATCTCAGGGATTTTTATGTGTTTTTTAAATATTTTTGTATTTCATGTCTTTTTACGTGTGTTTTTATGAATCTAGTGATGAAATAGGTTTGCACTTTATTCTTCATATTATATATAATTTTTATATTTACTTTTTAATTCCGCCTTGGTCACCTCGAGGTTTACACCCCGTGAGGCGAAGGGAAAACGCCTCGAGGCACAATTCCGTACTTTTAAACCAAGTAAACGGAAAAGCCTTGTACCTTCTCAAAGAAGTCCACCCCAAGAACGAATTTAAATCTCTCATGGGAATCACTGATACGTCCAACTTTCCTTCCCATTCGCCATCTTGGCTTTCACACCCCATGTCATCTCATCGATTAGCTTGGCATCCCTGTTTGCAGCTTTGATCACCCACTGTAATGAGTTCAATCGGATTTCGTTTGACTCGGTTTCCCACGTTTCTTAGATTAAGATCTATTTGTATCTTATCTTGCCACTAATATTGTTCACTTTCATTACTTAGTTATGATTAGAGAAAAGTGCTCGGATAGTCCCTGTGGTTTGCTTCGATTTCACCTTTAGTCCATACATTTTCAAAATTACAGCTATAGTCCTCAACTTTGGCAAATACGTTCTTGGATAATCCCTAGCATGGGTGAAGGTTAGTTTTTTCAGTTAAATGGGTGTGAATTACTAAAATACCCTCAATGTTAAAAATAAAGTTAAAGAGATATTTACCATTATTATTTAATATATAAATAACTCCAATCCCACCTCCACCCCACCCCCACCCCAACCTCATCTTCTCCGTCAAAACCACCCCTACCGGCTTATTTTCTGGCATCACACCTAAGATTACAAACCGAACAAAATAAACAAATTATAGGCATATTGTCATGAAACCGAATTATGAAAAAAATGAAACAATCAACTAATGTTTATTTACTTAAAAAAAAAACGAAACAGGTGGGTGATTATATGGCGCCATGGTGGTGTGTGTGATTCAGAGGTGGAAAACAATTGCCCACTGTCACTTTTAACTGCAAATTAAAGAAGCCCACATACATCATTTATCTAGACATCTAAATTTTGATTTGGGGAATCCTAAATTCTTGTGAGTTTATAACAAACATAACCCAAAAATAATCTAAAGTTCCAAACCTTCTATATTCTCAGCCCATTTGTCTTCATTTTTCTTTATCTGGACTGACGTTGTTGCGTGATGACTCACACGAACATTAATCGACAGTGATGATGGTGCAGAAATTGGTGGTTCAGTGGGAATGGTAGATGTTGCGTGATGGCACACACCACATTTATCTACTCAACCGAATGATAATGAAGAAGATTAGTACGGTTCTGAGACGTCTCGAGAGTGATTGACGGTGACACCGACGGACGTTTCACCGTAGTTGGGCAGCCTCTTGTTTGGTTTCATTTAGTTTGGGTTTTGCTTGCTAATATCTAAGGGTTACTTACCACCTACGTGGCCAGAATCACCACGTCGGAAAAGGGTGGATGATGTTGAGGATGTGAGGGGCAGGGGTGGGTTGGGGTGATGAAGATGAGGATTGGTGGGTCCATTTGATTTTTTTTTTCTAAAATAGAAAAGTGGTCCCACTTAGTTTCTATTTCTTTTAATATTTTAAACTAATATTAAGGGTAATTTGGCAATTTCATAGTCAGTTAACTGAAAAAACTAACCCCTATCCACGTCAGGGACTATCCGAGAACGAATTTGCCAAAGTTGGAGACTATAGCTGTAATTTTGAAAATGTAGGGACTAAAGGTGAAATTGGAGCAAACCACAGGGACTATCCGGATACTTTTCTCTTATGATTATTAACGTTGGTTATGTTGTTCACCTTTTTTTGAACAACCAACGAACACTATACAATCCTGGCCACCTGGCAAACCATAAACGATAAATAAAAAGTATTACAGACACGTAGAATATATAAAGGGTAAGATGTGAGCAAAGCGATATATAAAACTTGTATTACATGCTACCGAGACACCTTAGATGGTTCATTTGAAGGTTACATATGTCATATATCTGAACTTGAAGCATATATGGTGATAGTAGGGACTAATGTCACAAATGACTACATATATATTATATGGTGATAACAATTATACTTTGATACTAAAATACATTATGGCTTGAGATCATTGTGCATAGGAATACGTCGATGAGGTAACGAATAATCTTCATCCGACCACCAGCCGCTTCGTCCACCACCACTGCCACCGCTGCCCACTACTTTTCTTGTTTTATGATTCATTTGATGCTTTAACACATCTGCAAGTTTCAACCAACGGTTTAGACCAAGATGGTGACATTCGAACAGGGATCGACACAAAGTGAAAGACCAAACCTGTAAAACGATAATGTGGTAGTCGCGCAGCAGCAGCGATGTGACACGAGTGTGACAGCAACATGAGACAAGCAATGACAATCTTAAAGTTAAAAACCTTCTCCATGCAGCTAAACACTGTGATAATTAATGTTTGTGTTTTTTCACCTTTGGTGTCATCTGGTTAATGATGTGAGTATTTGTATACGAGGTTTGTTTGTCCACTGTTTGGGATTTGAACATGCATGCTACAGTAAGTAACCTCGATTGAAGAAACAAAACAAGTGGGATCAGATTAAAGTGTGCAAAAAATTCTAAAGTTCGAATCTTTATAAGTTTAGAATGTTGGGTATTGTGTTTCTTTTTGTTCTTTCTGCGGCTTCTAAATGTATTTGTTTATAAATCAAGACCCAAAAACCAAGGTGATAGAATATAAAATATATATATATGCAGTCAGGTAAAGAGCCAAAACGGGTCATCTTAATACAGATCAGCTTGACCCGTATAAATAATTAGTGTATCAAATATGATTATAAAACTATTATTGGTGTAATAAAAAACTATGATTGTTAACTGTTGAAACCAAACCAACAGCCCAAACCGAAGGAACCAGCCGGTTCAGTCACATTTAAGATTTATACGGTTTCAAACTTGGAATTGTCCGTGTAAACCGACAGTGGCGGATCTTGAAAATTTTTATAGGGGCAACGTTTCATATAAAAATGGGTAACGAAATTGGAAAAAGTCAATTTTTTTCAAAATTTTCTCTACTGCCGAGCGTCAAGGGGTAGCGGGGGCTACCCCTAGTAACATGGTAGGTCCACCCCTGTAAACCGAACCAACAGTTTGCTATTAATATTTTTGGAAAATTCACTATTGCATGTATATAGTTTTCAATAGCATGTTTATCAAGCTTAAATTTTAATATTAGAAAAAGGTTTTAAATTTCTAAAAAAATGTTCAAATTGTCAAACCGAAGTATTTTGGCCAGTCCGGCCAACCCAACCAACCTAGCCGGCTTGGTTTGCAAAGCAAGACGGTGAACACCCTAAAAGAAACTACTGAAAGTTTTTGTACATTAACATACATTTTAGATAAATTTCAACCCGTTCAACCTGTTTGACCTGTTTCTTATTAGTTAAATCTTTAAACTTTAAAATCGTTTGACCCGTTGAAGATATAACATAGTAAAAAGAGGACCAGGTTAAACAGTGAAGTACTTTGATTTTAACTTGAAAAACAAAAGAAGTGCCCAAGACATGTGAAGCTATAATACAGCCAAAGAGTAGTGTATTACTTTGATGTTTACTTGAATAAAATAAGGCATCAAGATACCCCTTGAACATCAGAAACTATAGAAAAGAGGATATTTTAGATTTAAAAAGAAAATCATTGAAGATATACAGTATTAAGAGAAATGCTCAAATATAGTTTAACATTACCGCGTAACTAGATACCAACTTGGGGGTTAAGGGTCTCTGTCGAATGGTTTTGTATCGTTATAGCACGTTTGGGTAGACCGTAGACGGCTTCCATTGCATCTTTAGCAGCTGCTTCTGAACAGTAACTGTCAGTAAGGATTATTTGCCAATGATTTTTCAACTCTTCTCGCACATTTTTTCAATAAAAAGATTACATTATGTTAGAAGATGTAACACCCAATGAGTCAGAACTCAGATTGATGAGGTAACTATGATAATGCAAATGAGTGTATAAGTCTTCAATTTTTGTCACCAACCTATATTTCATTCAAGAATGGGAATAAATACAAAACATCAAAACTGGATTTGGCAAAATGGGTGGGCCGAATAACACGTGTCAAATGTGTAATATTGATAGGGATTCGGTTGACCCGTAACATTTTTTGTCCAATTTTTTTTTTACTTTTTAGTGCCATATATGATTACAAAAACTATATGATTCGAGTAATAATCCTACTTCTGAAAAAAATGATTAGGGAGGCTTCATGGGTGGGTCAGATATACTTTGGATGACTTTCGACCTGTTTGACCCGCTTCAGTTTTAGCTGTGTTCTTTAATATTGCCCGGTTGACCTATTTAGAGATGATAGGCAACCTAAATCATGTAAATGGGCCAAAATGGCCGACTTTAGTTAGAACATAACTTGCATCATTGGCAAGGCAGTTTAGGCATCGAACCTTTGGTACATCATTCAAACTTAGGTGCAGTTTGTTTTTTTAAGAGGTAAAATGTCTGCAGTCTGCGGACCACATCTGTAGAGACAAAAAGAGTGAACTAAGCCTCTGCAGTCTGCAAGAAGGCAATTTGTCTCTTAACGTATGCATACTTATAAAATAAACTGGTGGTGGTGTACAGACGGTGGTGGCGGACGGTGATGGTGGGCTGTGTTGGTGGGCGACGGTGGTGGTGGTGGTGGTGGTGTGTTTAACCCTCTGCAGACCTTAGAAGATCTTAAAAGTGGTTGGCCAAGTCTGCACTAAGAAGAGCTGGCGCAGACGTTTTTTAATGAAACGTCTTTGAAAAAACAAACAGTCTGCAGATGACAATGTCTGCGCGTGGTCTGTGCGGCGCAGACAGAAAAGTCTGTGCAGATATTTTTTAGAAAAACAAACACCACTTAAATGTCCATGCATTTGGCAATGGTTAGGTGACTTACAGGACCCATGATCTCACCGAAATCGCATACGGGGGCGGGTGTTCCCGTGATTCCCAATCCTAGCTGGGTGTCATCGAGTCCCTCCTTGTCTCACAGTCTCTCACAACATACACCGTTAGACTCCAAACTAATTATAGATCACAGGCATACACACATTATTGAGGTGGGTATGGTTGATCCCTGTAAAGGTAAGGCAGGACCAGCAAGGTCGGACCTACCTGTCCATATGAATAGGCCGCACCACAAAACCAAGACGCACATGGATATGTCCGGCCTCGTCTTAAACATCAGAGACGATGACGTCATCACTTTGACTAGTTATATATACCCCAAAGTACAATGTAAGTACACTGTCAGTACGTTCGTCCTTACTTTCTCTCTCTACTTTCTCTCTCTAAAAACAAATACTTATCCTCACGCCGGAGAGTGGTCACAGAGGGGCCCTCCCATCTCCCCTATGGCGAGCCTAACGGTTTGTTCAGTGTGCAGGCTAGAATCTCAAATCCTTCCTCAGAGTGTAAAGGCTAGCTATAGCAGAGTCCGGTTAGTTCTTTGTATCTTCAATTGGCGCCATCCGATTCAACGTTCACAGTCCTTCATCAGTTGAATTTCTTGAACGTTGCTACTGATCTATGGCGGCTCCTGGATCTGGTATTCAGGATTCCATCTCCAATTTTTCAACCATCTCTCCCAATGTTTCAACACACTCTTCAGCCCCGCTTGGCTCTGGTCCAAGCGTGGCTATGCCATTTGTCCTAGTTCAACCTCCTTTAATAGTAGAATTTGACGCTTCTTTTTTGGAAAAAAACGCTGATCTCCTTCGACGCTTAAAAAGTCAGCAAGCTCGTGACGAACAGATCCTCGGTTTTACAGGACCAGAGTTGTTTACAAGCGACAAACCACTCCGATTCCCCACCGGAGCGACTTTTGACCTCACTAAACCCTATCATCCAGTATCTATGACCGCTCGAGTCCAAGTTTTCTCAGCGTCTCGTCAATGCTAAGTTACCTACGAAGCTAAAAATGCCCTCCACGGTAAAAAAATTGACGGAACCTCAGATCCGGACGATCACATGTTCGATTTTGACGGAGCTGCCAGGGTGGAACAATGGTCCATGCCAGCATGGTGTTTTATGTTCGTCCAAACCTTAACTGGCGCTGCCAGGGTATGGTTAGATGCTTTAAATGAAGGGGAAATCAACGATTTCGAAGATCTCAGACGATTGTTTCTTCAAAATTTCAGCCAGCAGAGCATTACTCTAAAGAAATCACGAGGTCATAACATCCGAAGAAGAGATGGAGAGTCGCTGGATAGTTTCACGATCATTTCAACCGATAAAGCATGCAAATCAGTGGTGTTGTTGATCAATTACGAGTCTCCGGATTCTGTCATGGGGTCCGGAACAACCAATTGGTTGAAAAATTGCATGAAAATCTTCCTAAAACAATGGAAATCCTTATGGAGCGTGCACGAGCATTTGCTCGAGGAAAGAACGCTTGCAATCCGACAGGTGATGTAGAGACCAAGGGATCTTCATGGAAGAAGAACGCGGGTCTGTTTTTAACAAAACATCAGGAAACCAAAAGATACGGAACTCTCCCTACGGCCGAAATGACCGAGGGCAGAAAGACCGAAGCTTCGATCTAGATTCTCGAACCTTACTAACCTCACCAAAACGCCTAGTGAAATCCTCAGTGCAGAAGGATCAAATTTTCCAGCTCCCCCCAAGCTCTAGTCTTCCGGAGACAAAAATTCAAAAAAATATTGTGATTACCACCGAGCAAAAGGGCACAATACTGATGACTGTTGGTCGTTGAAACAGGAAACAAAGAAAGCCGTGCGGTCCGGAAAATTATCTCACCTAGTCAGAGAAGTGAAAGAAGGAAACGCGCCGGTAGTTGAAAACCCCCAATAACCAGCAAAACATTTGCATGATACAAGGTATTGGCAATAGAGGTTTCAAGCGGCCAAGTTGCCATATGGCCGATTGGATGAGGCAACCCATTTCCTTCCCACCAATCGGATTGGACGAAGCAAAAGATGGCCCGGTCATCATTGCCGCTGTAATTGCTGGTCATAAGGTTCGCCGCGTGTACATTGATAGTGGAAGCGCTTCAGAAATCATGTATCAACAATTCTTTCAACAGCTTGCACCACAGACAAAAGCCAAACTCATACAAGTCTCTGTACCACTCGTTAGCTTCTCCGGAGAGGTGGTTCAGCCTCTAGGGCAAATCACCCTCCCAGTCACCATAGGGGAAAAGGATAAACAGCGAACAGTCTGTTTCACTTTTCTCGTGGTCGGAGCAAAATCAGCACACAATGTTATCCTGGGAAGGCCCGGAATGCTAGCCTTCGGAATGGTAAGCTCAACCAACATGGTTCGGTAAAATTCCCAACGGAGTGGGAATCGCCACAATATGTTCGGAGGCAACAAGCCAGGTAGCCGAAGTAAGGCAAGCCGGAAGCTGTAGCACAGATCCTCGAAGCTCGTCCACAGAAGAATGGTCCATCCATCCTCACATCCCAGAGCAAAAGATCGCCATTGGATCTCAGTTGCTGGAACGAATCAAAAAGCTCTTATGGAAAGTATTATCAAACTCCCTTGACATATTCGCTTGGCAACACTCGGACATGATAGGCATCCCAAGATCCTTAGCTGAGCACAAGTTGAAGACATCGCATTCAGTAAAACCGATAGCCCAGAGAAAAAGGAGTATGGCTCCTTCCAGAAACAAAGCCATCGCAGAAGATGTGAAAAAACTCTTGGACGCCGGAATAATCCGGGAAGTCCGATACCAGACCTGGGTATCCAATCCGGTAATGGTAACTAAGAAAGATGGGTCTTGGCGAATGTGCGTGGACTTTTCCGATCTAAATAATGCTTATCCAAAATGTTACCCCCTCCCGGAAATGGACCTAAAAATAGACTCGCTATCTCATTTCCGAATCAAATGCTTTTTGGACGCATATAAGGGGTATCATTAGATTCAAATGGCCGTGGCAGACGAAGATAAGACATCATTCGTCACAAATGAAGTCTGTTTTGTTATACAAAAATGCCGTTTGGGCTTAAAAATGATGGGGCCACATATCAACGATTAATGGACAAGGCATTCAAAAGCCAGATTGGGAGGAACCTTGAGATTTATGTGGATGATCTGGTAATCAAGAGCGAAAATGAAGAAAGAATGATTGATGATATTCAGGGGACCTTCGCCCTCTTCGGAGCATCAACCTAAGGTTAAATCCCAAAAAATGCTCCTTCGGCCTAGAAGAAGGAAAATTTCTAGGAGTATGGATCACCCAGTCAGGGATACAAGCCCATCCGGAGAAAGTTCGAGCGGTGGTCAGTTACAGGCTCCGAAGACCGTGAAAGAAATCCATTCCTTAAATGGAAATTTGGTAGCTTTACACCGATTCATTTCAAAGGCCGCTGATAAGTCTTTTCCTTTCATGGCAGTCCTGAAAAAGAGTTTGGGTAAAGGAAAGATCGAATGGACTGAAGAAGTCGAACAAGCGTTTCAAAACTTAAAATCTGTCTCGGCTCGCTCCCTACTTTGACTGCACCAATCACTAGGGAAACAGTTACAGTATATCTATCGGCCTCACATTTCGCAATCAGCACGGTTCTCATCGTTCATCGAGCTCAGTCTCAAATACCGGTGTACTATGTCAGCCAGACCTTGAAGGACTATGAAACCAGGTACCCTATGATTGAGAAACTAGCTCTAGCTCTTGTACATGCATCAAGGCGATTAAGGAGATACTTTCAAGCCTTCAAAATCGAGTTACAAACGGATTTTCCCATTCAGCAGGTACTACGAAAGCCGGAGGTTTCTGGGCGATTGACCAAGTGGGCCATCGAATTGAGCGCATTCGACATAACGTACAGGACTAGGAGTTCCATGAAGGGTTGGCCGTTGCAGATTTCCTGGTCGAATTACCCGAAGGAAACAAAAACAGACAGAAAAACCAGAAGTATGGAACTTGTTTACTGATGGTGCTTCCTGCAAAGAAGGGGCAGGGGCGGATTGATCTTATCAAAACCCAGAAGGGTCAGAATTCACCTATGCCCTACTTTTGACTTTCCCCAGTTCCAATAACGAAGCCGAGTATGAGGCCTTGATCTCCGGGTTACAGATAGCATTCAAAGCCGGTGCTAGATCCGTCCTAGCACATGTTGATTCCTTGCTAGTAGCCAACCCATAAGTGGGGAATATGAAGCCCGGGAGGTGAATATGAGCAAGTACCTTCAGAAGGTCCGAGAGCTAATCTCAAAATTTGACACTTGTAAAGTGGTCCACATACCACGGAGTAAAAACAAGAAGGCCGATGCTTTGAGTAAACTTCGGTCTCTTTTTGTCATCTAGCCAAAGAAGTGTTGGTCGAAACACTCTCAACTCCAGCCATTGAATGTCCTCTGGAAAGCATGTCCGTAACCCTTCAGGAGAATTGGATGACTCCCATTGTCAGTTACTTAGCGAAAGATAACCTCCCAGCTGATAAATCCCAAGCAAGAAAGATCCAAGTTAAGGCTCTACAATACCAACTGCAGGGAGGAATTCTGTACCGAAGACGTTCTTAGGCCCTCTACTTTGATGCCTAACGCCAGAAGAAGCCAGTTACGTGGTTCGTGAAATTCATTGGGGAATCTGCGGCATTCACGCAGGACCACGAATGGTTGTATCAAAAGCAATGAACGCCAGACACTTTTGGCCCGAATATGCACCAAAGCGCCGTTAATGAGCTCCAAAACTGCGAAGACTGTCAGAGACACGCCCCAATCAGCTTGAGGTCCAAAAACAAGATGATCCCTGTTACTGGGCATGGCCGTTCCAAAAATGGGGGATCGACTATCGTCGGGCCTTTCCCTAGGTCTTCCGGCAGGGTGCGATTTCTGGTGGTTGCGATAGATTATTCACCAAGTGGCTAGAGGCCAAGCCTTTGATATCTATTTCCGGAGAAAAAATGGTGCGATTCGTCTAGGAAAACATCGTATGCCGATACGGACTACCATGTGTATCATCAGTGAAAACGGAAAACAATTTTCAGAAAAACCATTTAAAACATGGTGCAAAAAACTCCACATCGAACAAAGATTCACCTCCGTCTCTCACCCCCAGGCAAACGAGCAAGTAGAGAGGGTAAATCAAAGCATCGTGTCCGGCACTAAAAAGAGGTTGGGACGCAACGGTGCATCTTAGGTAGAGGAGCTACCACACGTCCTCTAGGCACACCGAACGATGCCAAAAACCAGTACCGGAGAAACTCCCTACACTCTAACCTACGGGACTGAGGCTGTGATTCCGGCCGAAATCGGGGTTCCAACCCACAGGATGTTGGTTGGATCTCAGGACAAACAAGAGTTAAGATTAAATCTAGACATGATCGAAGAACGTAGGGAGATGGCAGCAATACGTGAAGCCAGATATGTCACACCCCAACCGATGGCGGAATCATCGGGTAGTGGCACTAGGCGAATCAGATTGATCAAGAGATTCCATAACAGCCATTTCAAAGATAATAATCAACATTCAATATCCCATACTATCAAACTCATAAACCTTCAAAACAACCATTACATTTCAATAAAATCCCTTAACCATAATCCAATTCGAACTCCCCTAGATTTTATTACAAAACATTCTAAACAACTAAGCAAAAACGAACTAAACTACGCATGCAACATCCAAGCATCCAATGCTAAATCCTCAACCTGTTACATACGTTAAAATACAAGTCAATACAATTAAGTAAAGGTGAGCATACGAGTTTGAATAATACTAGCATAGTCGAGAAAGCATTTGCGAAACAATCTAATTACATATCATGATACACAAAAACACTTAACATAACATAGCTCATTCTCATGCTAACTACCGTGAAAAGGCTTGCGCGACCATCCTAACTAGACCCCGTCGGGTGTTAGCCAAACTATAGTACCATACTAGCTAAGGAGGCAATTTAACGAAAAAAATCCTAGTCACATGTTTTTAGTATCACGTATCGAGCATATACAATCATATTATTTGCGTGTGATAAACAGTTTTTGATTTGTGAAGTGATTTTGATATAGGAACGTATGTAACACCCAAAAAGTCCATTAAAGCGAAAATAGGTCAAGTATACTCACTGTGGGTGCGTTTAGGAGAGAGTAGACGACTGCCGAGAGGTGAAGAGGAGCGCCGGATCAGCCTGCATACGCGAACGGAAGTGCATCAGTCTCCGAAAAGCTGAAACGGTGAAGTTTTTCGCGTGTGATAAACAGTTTTTGATTTGTGAAGTGATTTTGATATAGGAACGTATGTAACACCCAAAAGGTGCATTAAAGCGAAAATAGGTCAAGTATACTCACTGTGGGTGCGTTTAGGAGAGAGTAGACGACTGCCGAGAGGTGAAGAGGAGCGCCGGATCAGCCTGCATACGCGAACGGAAGTGCATCAGTCTTCGAAAAGCTGAAACGGTGAAGTTTTGCTTGGGCAGTAGACAAGTTCGAGCGAACTTGTATGGTTTTGGTGAGTTGAGAGTCAAGTTCGGGCGAACTTGCAAGTTCCTCAAGGAAACTTGACAAGTTCGAGCGAACTTGTAGTTAACCTTGATAGGTGAGACAAGTTCGGCCGAACTTGTGAAGTTTCCTGAGAAACTTGACAAGTTCGGCGGAACTTGTGAAGTTTCCTGAGAAACTTGACAAGTTCGAGCGAACTTGGGGTTCCTGAAGAGAATTTTTGTGCATTTCCACTCAAGTTCGGCCGAACTTGACCCTTAGAGGGCAAGTTCGAGCGAACTTGACATGCTGTGTTGGAAAAATCAGTGTAATCTCGAGCGAACTTGATGTTTTCGGGTCCAAAATCTTGCGTTTTCGCGTCGTTTGCTGAGTAAATCGAGTGTTCATCCCTCCAACCCTGTACTACTGAGCAAACTTAGGTCGGAGAGGTCTTTTAGAGCAGTTTTAGCCGTTTTACAAAAGCGTGGGCTAATCCGGGCGAACTCATGGTTTTGCGATTCGAGAGTGCGAGAGCGATGCGATAGCGAGCGTAATCATAATCATAAACACACATAACACATAAGTAACATAAAACCACATAATTAACTGCGTTTTGCGATGCGATGAGATGAGCGATGCGATTTAGTAAGCGATTAGATGCGATAATAACGTACAACACCATAAGTAATTAACATAACTTTATTATTAACCAAATCTCGGGATTACAAAAGATAGGTACATCGGAAAGACAAATGAAAAGATAACAATGAATTTTTGAGTTGTTACAGTCTCCCCTACTTTAGGGAATTTCGTCCCGAAATTCAAGTAGTAGTTGTAACAAATAGATGCGGGTACTTGGCCTTCTTGTCACTTTCCAACTCCCAAGTAAACTCGGCGCCGCGTTTGCCCTCCCATCGAACCTTCACGATAGGGATGCGAGAGCGCCGTAGTTTCTTGGTTTCTCGGTCCATGATCTCGACAGGCTTTTCCACGAAATGGAGAGTCTCGTTGATTTGTAGATCTTCGAGAGGGACATGCAGATTTTCTTCGGCTAGGCACGTGGAAAGTCGGATGTACGTTATTAAGTTCCTCCGGTAATTCGAGGCGATAGGCTACTTTACCGATTCTTTCCAGAATCTTAAAGGGTCCAACGTATCTTGGCGCTAGCTTTCCTTTCTTGCCGAAGCGGACCACTCCCTTCCAAGGTGCAACCTTTAGGAGAACGTGATCTCCCACTTCGAACTGCAGGGGCTTGCGGCGTTTATCGGCATAACTCTTTTGACGACTCCGAGCTTTCAAGAGATTGTCTTTGATCTGGAGGATCTTGTCCGTCATTTCCTGAATTAGCTCGGGACCGGTGATTTGTGCTTCTCCGATCTCGTGCCATGCAATAGGCGATCGACATTTTCTTCCATACAGTGCCTCAAAAGGAGCCATTTGAATGCTGGTATGAAAACTATTATTGTACGAGAATTCGACTAAAGGTAAATGTGTATCCCAGTTACCACCAAAATCTATGATGCACGCACGAAACATGTCTTCGAGGGTGCGGATCGTGCGCTCAGTCTGACCGTCGGTTTGAGGGTGAAAAGCGGTACTTAGTTTAAGCGTAGTACTAAGAGCAGATTGAAAGGTCTCCCAGAGACGCGAATTAAAGCGACCGTCACGGTCAGAAATGATGTCACGAGGCATCCCGTGTCGACATATAACTTCGTCGGTATAGATTCGGGCTAACCGTTCGACCTTAAAGTCTTCTCGTATAGCAATAAAGTGCGCTGATTTAGTAAGACGATCAACGATAACCCAAATGCTATCGTGACCGGATGAAGTGCGGGGAAGTTTGGTAATAAGTCCATAGCTATACTCTCCCACTTCCACATCGGGATTTCGGGTTGTTCGAGTAAGCCAGAGGCCTTTGATGTTCGGCTTTAACTTTCGAGCAAGTTAAGCATTTTGAGACGTACAAGGCGATATCCTTCTTCATGCCCGGCCACCAATACTTAGGACGAAGGTCCTGGACATCTTGTCGGCACCAGGGTGAATGGAATATCGAGAATTTATGAGCTTCGGTCATTAGCAGTTCACGAAGATTATCACGGTAGGAATCCAGATACGATCAAGTTAGTAAAAAATTACCATAGGCTTAGATACGAGCTGTGTTTCGGCACCACATTCGTTTCATCTTCTAAAGTATTCTCGTTAAAACAAGCGAATTGAGCGGAGCGAATCATGATTTCGAGATTATTCAAAGCTTGAGAGTCACGAACACTATACACATAGCTTCGTCAACTTAGAGCATCGGCGACGACGTTTGCTTTGCCGGGATGTTAGCGTATCTCGCAATCGTAATCGTTGAGAAGTTCAACCCATCGACGTTGTCGCATGTTTAGTTCTTTTTTATTAAAGATATGTTGTAAGCTCTTATGGTCGGTGAAGACCGTACACTTTGTACCGTAAGTATGTCGCCATATCTCTAATGCAAAAACAACTGCACCAGTTCGAGATCGTGGGTTGTTCAGTTCTTCTCGTGGATCTTGAGTTGGCGAGACGCATACGCGATAACCTTGTCTCGTTGCATAAGAACACAACCAAGACCAAGGTTAGAGGCATCGCAATAAACAACAAAATCGTTGTTTCTGTCGGGTAAAGCGAGTACGGGAGCGTTGTATAGCATACGCTTGAGAGTTTGAAGAGCTTCCTCTTGCTGGGAATCCCAAACAAAAGGTTTGTCCTTATGAGTTAAATCAGTAAGCGGAACGGCGATTTTTGAGAAGTCGGCTATGAATCGACGGTAGTAACCCGCTAATCCAAGAAATGAACGAATTTCAGAAGCATTCTTCGGTGTAATCCAACTCTTGACGGCTTCAATCTTTGCAGGGTCGACGTGAATTCCTTGACTATTAACGATGTGGCCGAGAAATTGGACTTCTTCGAGCCAGAATTCACATTTGGAGAACTTAGCATAAAGGCGACTACCTAAAGAAGTTCGAGAAACGGAGATGACGCGCGTGTCGTTCTCTCGACTTCTGAATAGATAAGGATGTCATCGATGAAAACATTGACGAAACGATCAAGAAAGCTTTACACACACGGTTCATCAAATCCATGAAGACCGCAGGTGCGTTGGTAAGACCAAAAGGCATGACCACGAATTCGAAATGGCCATAGCGGGTACGAAAGGCAGTTTTAGGAATGTTTTCTTCCAACACGCGTAACTGATGATAGCCGGAACGAAGGTCGATCTTAGAAAAGCAACTAGCACCTTGAAGCTGATCAAATAAGTCATCGATGCGAGGAAGAGGATAGCGGTTCTTTATGTGAGTTTGTTAAGTTCACAAACAACGGGAACATCTTTATAAGTCTTCTTTTCTTTCTCCGGGTTCACAATATGAGCGAGGAAAGCAACACATCCGCTTTTGCAAGCATTTGTGTTCGCGAGTACATGACAAAAGCATCAACTTCTTTGAGGGAGTTTCACCGTAGACATGAAGTTGATCACCATTTGAGAGGGGGAAGCGAATCATTTTATCGAAGCATACAACTTGAGCATGACTCTTACGAAGAAAATCCCTGCCTACTATGATATCGAAGCTACCTAACTGCATAGGTATGAGGTTGATTGAGAAGACATGGTTGTGGAGATCAAGATTACAACCACGTAGGGCGGAATTGAGGTAACGGTTCTTCCGGTGGCGACTTCCACATCGAAAGTCTTTGTGAGTTTAGCGCGGTTACATTTTAAAACTTTTCGAATTCTAACGATACAAAACACTTATCGCACCAGTATCAAATAAACATGAAGCATAAATACCATTAAGAAACTACCATTGACAACATTGTTGTCATTCTGGGCCTGGCGTTGGTTGAGATTGAAGGCTCTGCCACGAGCAGCTTGTGGTTGCTGCCGCTACTGCGGCGGCTGAGGCTGCTGCTGAGGCTGCGGTGCTGGCTGCTCTTGCTTGACAGGATGATTCGGACAGACATTGACGGAATGATTCGGATCACCACACACATAGCACACACGTGCTTTTGGAGCTTGCTGCTGATTGGCTTGAGGAGGAGCGAGTAAAGCTGGAGTTGCTGGAGCCTGAGGAGCTGGCTGGCGAGGACCTGATCGGCAACTCACAGTAAAGTGGTCGTAGATATTGCAGTTTGTGCAAAAACGGCAGTTGCCACCAACGGCATGATGATAAGTGCACTAGGGCACAAAGGGTGAGGTCCGGTACACGCACGCTTAGCTGGGGGTGCGTTCGGAGCGGCTGACTAAAGCGGCTGAGGGTTTGCTGGAGCGGTGAGAGCATAGTTCTTACTCGGGTTTCCTCTTTTGCGTCTCTGACGCTTTCCCTTTGGATCACTGGGTGGTTCAGTAGCACAGTTGGCTCGGTTACAGCTTGATTGGCGACTTTCGCATGATTCTTGAAATACCCATCTTGGACTCACGAGTGACGACATCTACAATGAAAATATTCGGTAGGATGAGATTCGATTATAATAAGTTTATGTCTAAAAATATTTATTATTATTATTCATACAAGGCACATAACACATAGGCAAGTAAACACGTAGGCACGTAAGCACGTAAGCACAAAGCACATATTTCACGTAAGCATATACTTTGCACGTATTCACCTTCTTATAAGTAAAGCATAGCGCATTCGAGATGTGATATAATAGCGATATATATAAGCTTATATATATATAAGCAAGATAAGCGAGATAGTACCACGTATGAAAACATACGCGTAAGAGAGATAAGCGTTTTAGTTTGATTGGTGCATTATTTAGCATTTTAGATTTCTAGAGTTGTGCGAGTAGTGCATGCGTTCTATGAAGCGTAAATAGATAAGGCGAGAAATCGATAATGCGAGAAATAAACCATTAAGCGAGAAATCGAATAAAGCGAAAATTCTCAAAATTTTAAACACATAAATAATAATAAACTCGATGATGCGTAAATCGACGATATAGTCTTAAATCAATTGGGAGTGTCTGGGGTTTTGAGACGTTGACTATCCAAAGTGATTCGACTACCCTTTGTATTTGGACCCACGCTTTGGCCTAATAGATAAACGTTCTCACCGCAAGCGGCTAACGACGTTTACCCTTCCAGTTAATACGTGTTCCAAACCATCGGCATAACCGAGACTTTGGTGAGATTGAAAATCGAAGCACGGAATTAGTTATTAAGATGCAGGTTTCACCCCTAACTTAACAACATCATTCCTAGTTGTGGCCACGCTCACCGATCACATTGGGCATTCCACTAGATAGAAAGGGAGATGTTCGTCGAGGTTTGGATGTCACTCCTAACTCAACGAAGATATCTCGTGCGAGAGAATGCGTGGAGTGAATGATCTCATCGAGAGTTCTCGGATTTCACACCTATCTCGACTTGATCACTCGTTGGTGAGATACGAGTGTTTCATAATCGTGTATATTGTATTAGCCTTAGGAAAGGCACATTTAAGCATTTATGGCAAGTAGTTTAACATTTAAGTCAAAGATAGGTCAATCAGGTACTTAAACATGCTACTAGGTCGAACATGGCAATTCTACCTATTATCCTATGGTTATGGCGCTCTGATACTAATCTGTCACACCCCAACCGATGGTGGAATCATCGGGGTAGTGGCACTGGCGAATTAGATTGATCAAGAGATTCCATAACAGCCATTTCAAAGATAATAATCAACATTCAATATCCCATACTATCAAACTCATAAACCTTCAAAACAACCATTACATTTCAACAGAATCCCTTAACCATAATCCAATTTGATGTCACACCCCGACCCGTAGCGGAAAAAGGTGATCGGGGCATGATTGGGTTTTCATCAAAGCTCATGACATTTATTATATTGTTTCATATTTATTATTACAATTTAAAGGAGATCATACAATCAAATCATACTAGTACAACATGTTCTATACATCATTCTAGACTTCATTATTTTTCTTCTAAGGCACTTTTCCTATGTGTTCCTTGCTTCATCCTGTCCACCTGTATCATGTGTAAAAATGGTTTTTGGGTCAACAAAAAGTTGGCGAGTGAATCCTATGAAAACATTTAAACGTGTTTATTGAATTGATTATAAAATAAAGTGCATAACCACATATGAGTAAATGTAGATGTAAATTTATTCACAAAACACATAATATTAAATATTACACACACATACAACAATTGATTGTTTTGAGGCACGCGTTGTTCAACTCGTCTCCCACGAGGAACTGATAGGCCTAATGAATGAGTTTTAAGGCACGCGTTGTTCAACTCGTCTCCCACGAGGAACTGATGGGCCTAACAAATAATTTGCATACAACTTGACAATATGTAATACATCACATCAAACAATATTTACATTCTAAGTTTAGGTCATAGTATGGTATAGCACGAGTTTGAATAAGCGAATTAATTTAAGCGACACATGATACACCCCAAAACATGAATAAAAAGGGGAATTTGTAAGAATTCACTCACATTGGGTGCGTTTCTTGGATTGATGATGAATGCGCACGAATTCGGATTTAATCGGCAAGGAAACTAACCTAAATAATATTATAATAGTCCGATAAATAAATAAACTTTTATTTGCGATTAATATTTTTAATTAGTGTTCTTAATGGGATTGTTAGGTTTATTTTTGTGAGTTCAAGGAAGTTTTCTAACTTTAAAAATATTATTTTTAAGTATTTTTAATTGATTTTTAAATAAAATAAATAATTAAAAGAAAATAAAAATTTTTGACTTTTTGACCAGTTGACCGTTGACCGTTTGACTGTTGACCGGTTCGGTCGTGTGTATCTATGCGCTGGGTGAGGCTCGAACCCGAGACCTCCCGTACGCGTGCACACAGCTCTACCAACTAAGCTACGTGTCTAACCCGAAATATTTATGTTTTTAATTATATTTATACACTATTTAATTTAATCAGAAATCATTTATTTTTAAAAAGGATTTAATTATATCGGACCGGTGCACACAACAGGTCTCGAACCCGGGACCCGTTGTTTAGTGTTGCACACAGTCCACCGCTGGACTGTGTGTCTAACCTGGTTAATATACTGATTTTTATTATACTTAACATCTAACAGCGAGTTGATCCGGTTCGGTTTAAAAAAGAATATTTTTATTTCAGAGAGTGAGGTTGTGTCAGGGATCGAACTCGAGACGTGTGTTAATTGTTTGCACACAGTCCACCACTGGACTGTGTGTCTAACCCGTTTATATAACTTGTTTTAATTATACTTATACATAAGTTCGACTTCATCTTCTTCGTTCAAAGACACAGACCACGATTATTCAACTGTTTTTGTTTCATTTGATTAACGAAATTTATAAGTGATTGAAGTGTGATGGATAGAGAGGGTTTTGGAAATGAATGTACCGAAACAGATGTCTTTCCCAGAACTCCGGCAAGGATCGTCGGCTCTGTTTTGTGAACTCCGTCTGATCGGATCAATTAACAGTTTGGATCGATTAGTTGTGAACTTGAGTTACTAAACAATGATTATCAGAAGGTTTAGATGATTATACCGATTCACAGCGTGATTTTGGAAATTCCAGAGATTTTCCGGCTATTGCAGAATATCCGGCAACGTCGACTGGGATTTATTCTGGTTGATGAATTGAAGTTAGTAATAGTCTAACAATGGATTGAAACCGAAAGAGTCGAGGTATTTACCGTTTTGATGTGAGTCTCGGTTTTCCGGCGAAAGTCCGGCTATTGCAGAAAATCTCCGGCGATGTATTTCTTGCGACAGAGACTCTACAGGGAGTTTAAGGTGAGTGTGGGTGATTTCGGTATGAGCTCTAGATGCCCGGTTTATAAAGTAAAACAACAGTGGAATAAATTCTCCGGTTTTCCGGCGATCACTTTCGGTCAAGTTGCAGAGGACTCCAGCGACTTGCGGCGAGGTTTACAGAGCGAATTGGAGAGAGTAAGTTTGATAAACTCGCGAGCTCAAATGATGAATAAAGTATAACTCGGATTTAATTACATTTTCGGTTTCGAATTCAAAATCATATGGTTTGATCAGTTTTGATTCGAATTGAGTCAATGGACTGATTATAACGATGCCCAGTTGTCCGTTATGCCCAAAATAATCTCAAAACTTCATTGATTGAAGATTGATTGGCGGTTTCAGTTTTGGGTTAAATCGGATTGTTCGCGGTGAGACTTTAAGTTTTATTTGTTTAAATTTCTTCACAACATGAGCGTGTGGCGGAGTGGTGAAAACTGTGTGGGTTAAAACTTGTGGGTGACCCGGGTTCGAAGCCCGGCGTCCGCAAATAATTTTTATTTCATTATTTATTATAAATTATTAATTATAGTTTTTAAATTATAATATATTTATTAATTATGTATCGTATAAAATTAATTTGAGCATTAAATACGCAATGAAAATTTTAACTGGATGTTCGGTTAATAAACGAAGCGGGTTTGGTTAACCCGGTTTTTGACGGATGTTACATTTGATATCCCCTAGATTTTATTACAAAACATTCCCAACAACTAAGCAAAAACGAACTAAACTACGCATGCAATGTAACAACTCGGAAATTCGATTGTTATCTTCTCTTTTGTTTTCCGTTTATCTATCCTTTGTAATCCGAGATTCGGTTAATAATAAAGTTTATGTTAATTAATTATGGTATTGTACGTTATTATCGCATCTAATCGCTTAATAAATCGCATCGCAAATCGCAGTTATTTATGTGGTTTTATGTTTTTATGTGTTATGTGTGTTTGTGGTTATGATTACGCTCGCTATCGCATCGCTCTCGCACTCTCGAATCGCTAAATCGCACTATTATATCAGCTATAACGCTTAACGCTTTAATTTAACACTTAATATAACTATCTAATGCGAACCGAATAACCAAACGAACGCTTAATGCGAAATCGGCAAACGAAACTTTGTCATCAGGCCAAGTTTGGCCGAACTTGACTACCACAAGTTCGCCCGAACTTGCCTGAGACACAAGGATCCTTTGCTTTCCCTCTAGTTCGCTCGAACTTGTACATACATGTACAAGTTCGGCCGAACTTAGCCATCCATTCTTGAAATCCTAGCAAGTTCGCCAGAACTTGCATGAGATTCACGTAAGTTCGACCGAACTTGGCTCCATCAGCTCTCATTTTGCCCTCTCCTATAAATACCAAGCTCTGTTCACTCATTTGAACTTGCTGCAAGTTCGCCCAGAGCTCTCAAAACCCGAAACCTTCATGTTCTAAGTAAGAATCAACCCGATTTCACAGCAACAACGTTTATCAACGATCTACAAAGGTTTACAACGATTTTGGCACAAGGCGTAGCCTTCGTTTTCATCAAAACTCATTCTTTTACGAAAACCTTCACCTTTTTCTTCAAAAACTTCTATTTTAAGCTTAGATCTACACAATACGAGTTCGTTTGGTGATAGTAGAGACTTCCCAAACACGAGATCTGCAAGATCTCAGCTTGTAAGTGATAGATCTGAGAAACCTTTGAAAACCATTGATTTCTACACAAGATACGGACTTTTGATGGTGTTTTGTTCATTTTCTGGTATGAAACGAAGCAACTATCATTCGAGATCCCATATCTGGAAGCACAAGGACGTTTATGTTGGTTTACACAAGCCGGACTAATCCGAACGAACCCCGAGTTCGCCCGGATTAGCCCACGCTTTTGTAAAATGGCTAAAACTGCTCTAAAAGACCTCTCTGACCCAAGTTTGCTCAGTAGCACAAGGTTGGAGGGATGAACACTCGATTTACTCAGCAAATGACGCGAAAACGCAAGATTTTGGACCCAAAACTCATCAAGTTCGCTCAAGAAAAAGCAGCTCCCCAGGTCAGGTTCGACCGAACTTGTACCCAAATGGGTCAAGTTCGACTGAACTTGGGCTATTCTCATCAGTTTTCACAAGTTCGACCGAACTTGTCTAGTTTCTTAGGAAACTATGCAAGTTCGCTCGAACTTGTCAATTCAGTAGAGTTTCCTTACAAGTTCGCCCGAACTTGACAAGTGTTCTCAGGAAACTCTCAAGTTCGACCGAACTTAGCTACTCACCAAAACTTATCAAGTTCGCTCGAACTTGTGTGTTTACACAGAAAGTTCGCCCGAACTTGGCTACTGCCCTACTCAAACTTCACCGTTTCGGCTTTCGGAAGACTGATGTACTTCTGTTCGTCTACAGGCTGAACCGGCATTCTCCGCAACTCTCCTCAGAATCTCTAAGCTAACTAAAACGCACCCACGTGAGTATACTTGACCCATTTTCGCTTAAACGCACTTTTTGGGTGTTACATACGTTCCTATATCAAAATCACTTCACAAATCAAACTGTTTATCAACGCGAATAATCTGATTATATATGCTCAATACGTGATACTAGAAACATGTGACTAGGACTTATGTTAACTTGCCTCCTTAGCTAGTATGGTACTATAGTGTGGCTTACACCCGACGGGGTCTAGTTAGGATGAGAAATAAGCCTATGTTAATATGTGTGAATTGTTTCGGTGTATCATGATGTGTAGTTAGATTATTTCTCGAATGCTTTCTCGATTATGCTAGTAGTACTTAAACCTTATGCTCACCTTTACTTAATTGTATTGGCTTGTATTTTAACTACACATCATGATACACCGAAACAATTCACACAGATTAACATAGGCTCATTTTCATGCTAACTACCGTGAAAAGGCTTGCACGACCATCCTAACTAGACCCGTCGGGTGTTAGCCAAACTATAGTACCATACTGCTAAGGAGGCAAGTTAACGAAAATAAGTCCTAGTCACATGTTTTTAGTATAACCGTATCGAGCAATACAATCAGATTATTCGCGTGTGATAAACAGATTTTGATTTGTGAAGTGATTTTGATATAGGAACGTATGTAACACCCAAAAAGTGCATTAAAGCGAAAATGGGTCAAGTGTACTCACTGTGGGTGCGTATAGGAGAGGTAGACGACTGCCGAGAGGTGAAGAGGAGCGCCGAATCAGCCTGCATAACGGAAGGTGCATCAGTCTCCGAAAAGCTGAAACGGTGAAGTTTTGGTTGGTGCAACGGAATGTGTGAAACAGTTCGAGCGAACTTGTATGGTTTTGGTGAGTTGAGAGTCAAGTTCGGGCGAACTTGCAAGTTCCTCAAGGAAACTTGACAAGTTCGAGCGAACTTGTAGTTAACCTTGATAGGTGAGACAAGTTCGGCCGAACTTGTGAAAGTTTCCTGAGAAACTTGACAAGTTCGAGCGAACTTGGGGTTCCTGAAGAGAATTTTTGTGCATTTCCACTCAAGTTCGGCCGAACTTGATCCTTATATGGCAAGTTCGAGCGAACTTGACATGCTGTGTTGACAAAATCAGTGTAATCTCGAGCGAACTTGATGTTTTCGGGTCCAAAATCTTGCGTTTTCGCTGTGTTTGCTGAGTAAATCGAGTGTTCATCCCTCCAACCCTGTGCTATGAGCAAACTTAGGTCGGAGAGGTCTTTTAGAGCAGTTTTAGCCGTTTTACAAAAGCGTGGGCTAATCCGGCGAACTCGGGGTTCGTTCGGATTAGTCTGGCTTGTGTAAACCAACATAAACGTCCTTGTGCTTCCAGATCTGGGATCTTGAATGATAAATGCTTCGTTTCATATTAGAAATGAACAAAACATCATCAAAAGTCCGTATTTTGTGTAAAAATCAATGTTCAAAAGGTTTTGCTCAGATCTAAGCATAGATCTGAGTGAAAAACAGAAGTTTTATGGAAAAATATGAAGATTTTCATAAACAGGGAAGATTTAATAAAACGAAGGCAATGCCTTGTGCCAAAATCGTTGTAAACCTTTATAAATCGTTGATAAACTTGTTGTAGTTGAAATCGGGTTGGTTCTTACTTAGAACACGAAGGTTTCGGGTTTTGAAAGCTCTGGGCGAACTTACAGCAAGTTCAAATGAGAGGAATGAGTTGGGTATTTATAGAGAAGGCAAAAATGAAGCTGATGGGAGTCAAGTTCGGCCGAACTTGCATGGAATCATGCAAGTTCGCGCGAACTTGTAAGAAACTGAGGGAATGATGAGCTAAGTTCGACCGAACTTGACCTCTCTGAGGTGAAGTTCGAGCGAACTTGAGGTTTAGGAAGGATTCTCTAGGCCAGTCAAGTTCGGCCGAACTTGGTAACACCAAGTTCGAGCGAACTTGGCCCAAAGTTGGGTTTTTTTTGTTATTTCGCGTTAAGTGTTCATTTGGCGATTTGGTTCGTATTAATTAGTATATTAAGCGTTTTAGTAAAGCTTTGAGCGTTATAATTGATATAATAGTGCGATTTAGCGATTCGAGAGTGCGAGAGTGCGAGAGCGATGCGATAGCGAGCGTAACCATAATCATAAACACACATAACACATAAGTAACATAAAACCACATAATTAACAGCGTTTTGCGATGCGATGAGATGAGCGATGCGATTTAATAAGCGATTTAGGGTTGCGATAATAACATACAACACCATAAGTAATTAACATAACTTTATTATTAACTGAATCTCAGGATTACAAAAGATAGGTACATCGGAAAGACAAATGAAAAGATAACAACGAATTTTCGAGTTGTTACAAGATACAATAGGGAGTTGGAAAAACACTACAACTCAAAAATCAAGAAGTACTTTCAAACCATGAGAATACGTAATGAGGTCAAACCAAGCCAGTCTAGCCGAAGGAACAGGAAAGTTATCATGGAGGGACTGTATGTAGTTAAGACGGCCGGAAAAGAAGGGGCATACACCCTATCTCGCCTGGACGGCACAACAATACCACGAACTTGGAACGGGGTTCACCTCAAGAAGTGCTATATGTAAGCCGGGGCAAAAATAATAATGTTCTTTTTATTTCCATGTAAAGCGGATGTTTATTCCCGTAGTTATCTTTTTTTTATGTAACCAGCGGATGTTTATGCCCGCCCAAACAAAATAAAAAACAATCCGGACCGATATGACGGCCGGAAATTGTCAAGATGCATCTCTAAAACATTAAATTTATACAGTTCATACTCGCTATAAATCATTCAAAAGGATTAGTTATGGACATGGCGAAATGTCCGAATTAACCTTCAATAATAATGTCCGAATAGGACAAAATCCGGATCAATTTAAATATATTTGAACATAACATGGACGCATGACAAAATCGAATAATTGACATGAATTATATGTGCATTCAAAAGTAATGTCAGTTACATCATTGATCGGTCCGAAAAAATCCAATCGACCGTGAGTTTTCAACAAGTTTCAATCAAAAAACTAGGTGCCTATCCCAAATGACCGGATAAGTCCACCATTCCCTTAATCAGTTTTCAATAGCTCCATTATCTTGGACAGGGGCTCTTCGGATGCTGCAGCCAGTCCATCGATCACCGGAAATGTCACGGTGTCAAATTTCTCTATTGCTTCGGTAAGAAGAGTCTCGGCATTGGCAGTAATCACGGGAACCTTCTCATAAGGAATTCCCTTCTAGCAAACAACATATCGGCTTTCACGCCGGTGTTCAGCCCCACCTTGCTCATAGCGTTATTAACAGCGGCCACGGCCTCCTGCATCTCCTTGCTTTTATGTACATACCGAGCAATACTGAGGGCACCCTCCGAGAAAAACCAAGACTTGACATACGTCAACTCTTCAGATCTCTCCTTTAACATTTTAGCCTCGGAGGCCCGACTTGCCTTTTCGGCTACCAGCTCCGCTTTCAAATCCGCCACAGCTGCATAGTCTAATGAACATCCTAATAAAGGTAAGGTAGGGACAATAATTAAAAATTGGCAAAAAGAATGAGACAAGTACCTTGGACCTCCTTGTCATAAGCGTCCTTCGCCTGAATCAAGGCTTCCTCCACTTTAGCAAGGCATTGCTTTTGGGACGCATCTTCCTCCTTGGCCCTAGCTACAAAAGCAGCAAATTCACTCTTCAGCCTATCACGCTCCTCCGTAGCAGCAAATAGCGGATTTATGCTGAAGACTCAAACCCTTGACCTTCTCCTTGTGTTGGTTTAATTCTTGAAGTAGGCGAGCGGCCTGTTTCTCAGCATCAAGAGTCCTGCGGCTCTCTTGTTTCACTCCGGCTAACTGCTTGGATAGGTCTTCCCTTGTCGCCTCGGCCTCACCCAGCGCCGGTAAACTTCAGAAACCAACACATTGGATTGAACCTGTTATTCAAAAACGCCGCACCAAGCTCTTCACTAGATAGCTTCTGGCTCTGGCAATGATCCATAGGTGTACATATATTCAACACGAAAAGCCTGGCGGTAAGAGCATCCATGACAGAGTCTTGGTTTCGAATGTTCCATTCAGGGATGAACTTCTCCCCGGCAGTGGCGGGATCCACTTCCATAACATCTGAAAAAAGGTCACGACAGGTGGTTATCCTTTCCAGACCGAACCAAGAAGGAGGAAGGGAGGAAATATCCTCCTCAACTTCCGGGTTCGGATCCAAGAAGGAAACCGACTCCGTACCTGACAGAATCCCACTCTTCCGTTTAGGCACCACGGCCGGAGTAGACTTATCAATAACTTCAAAAACACCCTTGTCGTCATCCGGATCAGTTCGAGTAAAGTCAACCTCCGACCCCAAACACCCTTCGGAGTCTCGTCCCGTGAAAACTTCCCTCCTACAAGATGTTCATGTAAATTTTTAAGAACAGAATCAGTGACTTGAGAAGAAGAAGCCCGTTTTTTAGATAAAGAAGGTAAGTACTGACGTTTTCGAGAAGAAGTGGGAGACACTGTAGTACGCTTTCATTTTGAGGCGTCCGGAGAATTGAACCCAGCAGAGATAATTTCTCCTCTCCCTTAACTTTAAAACCAGACTGACCCTTACTCAGCTCCCTGTCTAACTCCCTTATCTCCGGATCACTATCTTCGTCCACAAGGATATGCTTGGAAGTATCGGTGGGAGCAATAGAATCCGGACTAACAACATGGATCGGCTCTTTCACCGAGATAGATATAGCAGCCTTAGAAGCAGATGAAGATCCTGCCACATAAGAGACATCTTTCTTCTCTGGAGCAACGGCCGCCAAATCTCTAGTCGGGAATGCCGCTGATGCAGTCTGCTCCAAGAAGGGAGGAGCATCTTGAGTGTTGATTTCAAAAGAACACATCAGGTCGTCAAAATTGGGGATGGAAAGAGCATCACGTAAAGACATGACCGAATCTGTAAACAAGAAATTAAACGTAAGAAAAACTAATTAAAAGCATGAACGAAAAAATAAAAACTCACGGTCGGTTTTCCTAGATATAACTGGCCAATCCCTGTCGCCATGAGTCCAGATCCGTTCACCCGGCCTAACAAAAGAACATACTCCGGTAATGGACGAACTGGGCTAGGGTTACCAACTAATGACCTAGCCAAATCTCGGTCAAAGTCAAAATCGTCTCCAAGCTCAAAATTTATAGAACTATCCTTCATCATCCACACCATATCTGATGGAAGAAACCGGTCATCAAGCCAAAAGAAATGGTCTTTCCAATGTTTCAGACTGGTTTTCTCCAATGATTTATACTAGCAACCTTCTTTCGATGCAAGAAGGTATACCAGTCACCGGCCGCGCCGAACTTATAAAAATACCGAAAAACTCTCAAATCAGGCTTTCTATCAACCGCCCGGCAAGATAATTCAAAATGATTAACCCTACTAAGCCCAAATGGGTTAATCTGACTAACATGAACCCTAAAAAACTTAAGAACCTTTATCAGAAACTTGGTGAAAGGAACTCGGGAGATCGCAAAATTACACATCCGGGTGTTAAAAGCGAACTGACCGGGAGGCAAAGGATACACAGCCCTGTCACTCTCAGGAAGAACGGGGCTTAGATCACGAGGGATCTGATACTGTGTCACAAACTTCTCTAGCTCTCTCTCAGTCATGACACTAAAAGAGGATCGCATGTTATCCTTACCAGGAGCCATAATGGATGAAAAGTACTAAGAAAAACTACGTGATAAAAGAAGACACACCTCTGTAAATATGATCCGGGAAGGAAACAGATTTATGAACACAATGGGAGAGATACTTGAGGAAGTTATGAGGGTAGGGAAGTGGTGAAGTAAAAAGGGGAAACACCCGTCATTCGTTGAGATGGTGATTGTTAGATGGTGGAAGAAGGTGGGCCCATGGCTAGAGGAGTTGTGCATTTTATTTTACTTTATTAAGATAACTAGGTTGTAACCCATGTCATCATTGATCTTATATTAATTAAAGAAATAGTAAATTAATACTAAATCTTAAGTTTAATTTTCTTTGGGGTTGATGTCAATTTTCATGGGGTTCATATCAAAATTTCTTGAGGTCAGAGTCAAGATTAGATCGCTTCTTATACACTAAACAAATAAAAAGTTCATGGGGATTGAAGATACAAAGAACTAACCGGACTCTGTTATAGCTAGCCTTTGCACTCTGAGGAATGATTTGAGTATCTAGCCTGCACATTGAACAAACCGTTAGGCTCGCCACAGGGGAGATGGGAGGGCCCCTTTGTGACCACCCTCCGGCGTGAGGATAAGTATTTGTTTTTAGAGAGGTAAAGTAAGGACGAACGTACTGACAGTGTACTTACATTGTACTTTGGGGTATATATATATACTAGTCAAAGTGATGACGTCATCGTCTCTGATGTTTAAGACGAGGCCGGACATATCCATGTGCGTCTTGGTTTTGTGGTGCGGCCTATTCATATGGACAGGTAGGTCTGGACCTTGCTGGTCCGGCCTTACCTTTACAAGTCCCCCAGTTTTTCAAGTGATACATCACTTGAGAAAATCTAAAGTGTTTTGGTTGGTGATGTTTAATGCTGACGTGTCAGTTATGGCTTTGAGTCACCCACATGTCGCTCCATCCGGTCTCTTCTTGGGGAACATGAGACCACCCTTTCGACTCTATGTGCTATCTTCGAACATCTACATATACACATGAATAAATTATTGATGCTCAAGAGTGCAAATGAACAAATAAGAGTTTATTTATATTCATTTATCTATCTAAAGGATCATACATTCATACCCTTATTTATTTGCATAACAAATTAATGAACTTTCTACAAATCCTCGTACTAGTAACGGGCTATTTGACAACTTCTAAATAGTTAAGTGTTGAATCAGTAATTAAGTATTGAACCGGTAAGAGTTCTGAATCATTAAGAGCCAATATAATGCTTAACCGTTTAGAGGCAAATGTCTAACCAATTTATATTAGAGGCCTTAACCATTCAGACTCAATATAATGTTTAATCATTTAGAGTCAAATGTCTGAACTATTCAATTTGAAAAAGTTATAGATAACCAAAAATGACCCTCAAAAGAAGGACATGGAGGTCGAATTTATCTATTTCTCATTCTCTTAGTATATTAATAATCTTGAGTTTACATTTCCATTATATATTATATATTTGTATAATACCTAACAATAGGTTTCTTGCATAGAACACTCTCCTAGTTATATAAAAAACAAATCACAAACAATTAATATTTTACCCTTAAAAAATAAGAGGGTAAAAATAAAGTTAAACTTGTATTATCTTAGTTACAAGTTCAACCACACAAATGCAAGTTATTAATTTTAGCTCTATTATACAGTAATTGTGCGATATATATGCGGTTTGGCTAATCCACGAAGCTTCATCTCCTTTATCGCTGGATCTTGCAACAGCAACACTTTGTCATTGTCTCTAACCCCGACCATGTGTAGGTGTTCTCCATCTTCTCTTTCTTTCCCTCTAAACAATAGTCGTTGCTCTTTTGCCTCCAAACTTGTTATCGTTGATAATATCATCTTAAGTTCTCCTGATCAATAATGAATTACGAGGGTTAATCGAGATTATCGTCTCACATGTTTAAACCAAGAAAGCTAATGTGTATGAGGGCTTACCAAAAGTTGAAGTTGCGCGAATAGATATATCATGCCACTCTGAAACCGTTGTGACACGAATGGTAATGACCCCTTCCACTACACTTTCTCCGCCGTTCTCTCTCCTTTGCACAAGCATACCACCAGGGCGTAACTCCCATTTAACCTCGCCCATTCTCATGACTGTTTCACCTTGCGTCTTGTCACTGCGATTGCTATCGCCGTTGCGTAGCTTAGAAAGGCTTCGTGAAAGTCTACTAGATTTGAGTTTGATCATTTTTGTAGAATGTTGTATGTGTGTTTATGAAGAGAGGTTAGTAAAAGGGTGTATATTTATATTAATATTGAGGGTAAGATGACAAGAGTAGGGGGCAACCGAACAGGACATAAAAGAATTGAGCGGTGTTAGTTTAGTTTGTTTGGGTTACATGGGACGAATCAGAACGAGCCACGTGTCGTATGTTGAATTTTTTGGGTGCTATTGCACATGGGGGCGATGACATTTCTTAAACGCGGCTTTCGCTAAATTACCGGACCAGACACAAACTGTCGGCTTCAAACTGTGTTCTTTAAGATTCATAACCACTAAATATACTTTACTTATTATTTTCTTAACAGTGGCGAAGCTTGCCGTCAAAAACCGGAAGAGGAGGGGGGAACGTATATACACAAAAATTTCTATAGAACCAGGGGGCGAAAACGTATATATCCAAAAATTTCTATACGAAAACTACATATATAACACTATTAAACGAAAAATTGGGGGGGAGAGGGGCCTCCCCGCCCCTACAATCCTGCGCCCCTGTTTCTTAATACAAAGACTCGTACATTTATATGGGTTAAAAGCAAATATAAAGTCTCTTAAAAATAAGAAATGTATCAAACGGATTTGGATTAACCTCATTCAAACGACATTGAAATAGTCTCATCGAACTTTAGGATATGAGATTTTAGGTTCTTCCTTTTGAATTTATAGGTTATAGATTTTCGAATTGTTGGTTATTATCATTCTGCTTTTTATTTATCATTGTATTTTTTCTATATTTGTGTCACGCGTCTTTTTTTCCTTGACATTGTATTATATTTTTTGGGCATTGTGTTATATTTTGTTCGACATTGTGTCATCTTGTATGATCCATTGTGTCTTTGTATCCTTCATACTTTTAGGATCCTTTGTAGAATAATGTAACCCACGTTTATATATACTTTATATAAATAGATAATATGTTATTAAGTTCAAAAACGGTTGTGGATTTAAAAAAAAACTTACAGTTTTACAATAACTATAACTTCCACTGTGGTATTCAAGATTCATCAAACAATATTAATAGTAGGAGTTATATAGGGCCATGTTCTACCCTATCCCACATAGATTGATACATAATGACATTAGACTAGAAGGAGGTTGATGTAAAATTGAACACTTCTTGTCTACTATTTGTGTATTGGTTTAATGATAAAATTTATATTTTATAATTAGAAATAATAGATTACACTAATAGTTTGTTGATTCTTAACGTCTGATTCGTGAATATATTTGAAGGAATTGGAATTTAAAGAATTTTATTTGGGTTTGAAATGTGGCAATGAAAATTTGTAATTTAAAGAGATTAAAATCTATCAATGAAATTTGAATTTGTAAAAAAGAATTGTAAAGTGATCAGCACCAACAGGTCGCACCATCGTTGATGACACTCCATGTGCCATCGCCACAACCACTTACTGGTCGCCACCACCCCCCAACCTAACGGGTACCATCGCCTACTGGTTGTTGTCATCAGTTGCACCATAGTAAAGGTAACAGTTTCCTACTTTGTTTGTATCAACTTGTTTTTCTGAGTTTTGTTAATCTTATATATTCGTATGAATATATTATAATGTGTATTTAATCCTTAATATAATAATAGTTGCTATCGCTAAATATCGCCTATCGGATGTTAGGTTAATTCTTAAGGTATCAACCCATGTGAGGGCCTCTTTCACAATTAATACAAGATAATACGATGTCGGTTGCCATAGTGCCCAAAAGCTTATACGTTTTCGTTTAATTAATATTTAATATAAAGTTTAGATTTATTCAAATGTAAAGTGTTTCGTGGAAAAGACAAATAAGGCTCAATAATATAGTTATAACTGTCCATATCTTATTTATGTAAAACTTGTTTGATAATAATAAAAAAAAGTTAAATTAATCGAGTCTTTTCTTCTAAAGTTTATGAAACTAATACAACATTTTTCAAATTATGTCTTATATGTAATCAATTAAAAAACAAATTCTTAGTGATCAGCTCGAATGGTTAAGTGTTGAACCAGTAAGAGGTCTGAACCATTAATTGCTGAACCAATAAGAGGTCTGGACCATTAAGAGCTAGTATGATGCTTAACCGTTCAGACGCAAATGTCTGACGAATTTAGATTAGAGATCTTAACTATTCAGACTCAGTATAATGTTTAACTATTCAAAGGCAAATATCTGAATCATTCAAACATCTGCTCGCGAAACAAACAGTCTGAACCATTAAGTGTTGAACCAGTAAGAGGTCTAAACCATTAAGAGTCTCATTAAGAGGTAAACAAACAACCCCTAAATCACTTAATTTTGATTCCGAGTTAACATTTTAAGTTTTCACATGAATATAAATAAATGAGTTTAACATGTACATAACATATTTGTAATCAATATGTGAACGTATCTTTAAAAACATATGCTATGTGCATGATAAATCTAAAAGTTGACATTAAAACCCTTAAGAACCCTAGTGTTAAGCTTCAAATTCTGAGTTTTCAACCAAGTTAATTTTGGTAAGATTGCCTTTCACTCTTGTTAAATTCATGCACTTATTGTTCATATGAGCTTTGAAATGTTTTCGTTCTTTAAAAATATTCTATACGAATGATTATTTCTTATAGACAAGCAATCATATTAATACCACTTAATGGTAACGATGTCACCTCCAACTTGGTGACAATTTGCAAAATAAAAACTAGGGTTTCAAACCCACAATTTGAAAACATCATTAAAAGATATGATTATTCTTGTATAAATGTGTATCTGTTAAAATTTGTACGTAAACATTTATGTATAAACTACATGAAAAGCCAATTTCCATTGCTTGTTTCTTATGTCATTTTTTCATAGTGTGCATACATATCTTGTCAGTTTTCCCTCTAAAAAGATATTAATGGTTGGGTATATATTCGATTCATTTAATCTTGTATATAAGGTGTGGAGACAAAGTATAACTTTATTTATAAGTTGAAACCTTTGCATAACCAACATAACTTTATGACATGTTTTATCATAAGTCCTACGCGCCGGTGCGCAGGAGGGGTGCAAATTGGAACCGGAATTTAGTCGAACTCATGTGCACCCGTACGTCCTGCGGACACGAATGCAGTTCCGAAAACCCAGGCCCGCGTGTTGCTGGTTTTTGCGCTGTAACAAACAGTTGCGTTTTACAGACGCAGATGCGTTTTTTTAACTGTTTTACAAATTTAGTAATGCGTTGCGTTTTACAGATTCAGAAATACTCAGTAGCAGATGCTGCGTTTTTTTAACTGTTTTACATATTCAGTAATGTGTTGCGTTTTACAGATTCAGTAACAGATGCTGCGTTTTACGTATTCAGAAATTTTAACTGTCAACGTTTTTACAGATTCGGTGACAGATGCGTTTTTTTTAACTGTCAGTGACAGTTACAGATCGCTGCGCTTTTTAACTGTCTGTTAGCTTTTGCACTGAGCTTTTTTTAACTGTTGCGTCTTACAGATAACTCCGGTTTTTTTTCCCTTTTGTGTTTTACAAATCACTCACAGATCGCTGGTTTGATTGTAGACTGTTTTGGTTCGCTGCGTTTTTTAACTATTTCTTTGGGGCTTTTTTCCATTGCGTTTTACGCAACTGGGTTTCGAAAATTATTTTTTCGAAATATAGCAATAGCATACTCGTTTTAAAGATTAAAAAACGCTCGTTTTTTTGGTGCAATTTTTATAAAAAAATAATATCGTATGAAAGAGTTATTAACATTTAAAAAATGAGGGGAATTGGAGGAGAGATAAACTATTACCTTGGATTGACTAGAATGCCCCTACAAAAACCCACGCGCCTCCTTTTTTGATTCAATTTAATTCATTTAATCTTAACCATTGATTACAAAAATGAATGGACAAGATTACTTCCTATCCTTTCTAGTGATAGAAACTTCCTATTGTATCCCAACCCATCATGTTAATACTACTTAATGTTAACGATTTCACCTCCAACTTGATGACAATTTTGCAAAATAAAAGACAGGTTTCAAACTCACAATTTGAAAATATCTTTAAAGATAAGATTATTCTTGTTTAAATGTGTACAAGTTGCATATAAACATGTATGTATAAACTACATGAAAAGCTAGTTTCCATTGGTTGTTTCTTATGACATCATTTTCATAATGTGCATATATATCTTGTCAATTTCCCCACTCAAAAAGATATTAATGGTTGAATATATATAGGATTCATTTAATCTTTTATATAAATCCCTAATATCCCAAAACTATGTAGTAAAATGAAATATGGAACGTACGGTACATGTGTCTAACCGTTTGGGAACTACTCGAAGATTACTATACTACAACTTAAATTAAACCGACTTTTATTTGTTTAATAAATGAGCTTGAGCTTCATACATCTAGTTTTGTGAGGCTCGAAGGCGTAAATGACCCTAAAACAATCCAATTTCGCCTAGAAAACGTATTATGTATTTTCAGACACATTTGCACAAAAGTATGATTTTGGCATCATTACCATACATACCACTAGCGTTTCCTCTGTGCACGATCGGTTATTGAAATCACCCGTTCGACTACCACCGTTTCCTCTGTGCAACTGCGTTTTCTCCTTCTTGATTGCTGGTGCGGTTCATCACCATGTATTGGCAGCGTCGCTGCTGATCTGGTCCACCTTGATGACAATGGAGAGCACTATGTCACTTCCTAAAATATCTTATTTGTGTTATGAATAGAATTAAAAGCTATCAAGGCTCCAAAATACCACTAAAACTATTAACGGTTCTTTTCAATATCATTATCATAGACTTCTTCTTCATGTCGAAACTTTATGAACAAAATACAAAAAACTTCTTTCACTTTCGCTACTATTTGCTTTGTTCAATTCATTTTGGAGAAGTATTTCGTCTTTCCTGATCACGTGAGAGATTTGATCAAAAAGAAAATATTATTCCAACAAAAATATGTATGGTAGATTTTATTCTTATTCATGGCATCTTGAAGCCATTGTAACTTTATTGAATGTCCCTTCTTATTTTTCAACGCCTCAATTTTTTTTGTAACAAAAAATAATAAATATTTTACTACTTGCGGATTTTTTTATGTCGGATATTCAACGTTTGAGCGTTGATAAGATCAATAGATATTGAGGGTAATTTAGTAAGTTAAAGTGTTATAGATTAAAATCAAGAAGCTTAAAACTGTAATGGTTCGGTTCACATAATGTAAAAATGATTCGAATCAAACAAAAAACAAATTAGTACCATGGGAAAAGATTGGTTCGTCGAGACCACCTAGAACAAACAAACCAGTTACAAACAACCATAGTTGAATCTGACCAGGACGAGAGACCACATGCTATGTCATCATAACCACCTAATCACCCTTACACACTTATCTTTATGAGTCCTTAAGAAGGTCAACATATCGTCACATATACTTTGCATACTACTTCTAGAACTTAATTCAATATTCTCATGACGGAGATGGGTCACAAAAGGCCACCCTCCCTTTCGCAAGGTAAACTGATGTCGTGTGTAGTAATCAATTCAAGGTCTTGATTTGCATATAAACATCTTAGAAGTAACACGCTAAGGAGATTCCTTGAAGCTAAATTACAAGCACTTAAATCAGTTCACGATGCTAGTTGTTCATTTCTTGAGCAGATAAAACATCTAGGAAGTAAGAAGTAACACGCAAAGAGATTTCTTGAAGCTTGAAAAAAATTGAAATAAATTAAAAGTTTGATTGTTATTATTTGTCCATAAAAATTAAATTGATTGATACTCTAAAGAGAATTACATGCGTGATAGTGAAACACCAATCACTAATTGAACCGTGTAAATTGTGTGACGACCCTCCAAAATTGTGTGACGACACTCCAAGCTCAGAAGTCAAAAAGTTTTCTAAAATGTCCTTTATAATATATGTGTGTGGTTTGAACCGGAACTTTTTTAGTTGGGGTTTTCATAAATGTTTATCTTCTCCACCAGTTACAACTAGGAGGTCCGATTAATGTCTTTCTTAAAAAAAAGAATCACATTTTATATACAACTAAGAGTCAGCGAACCTTCTTGACCTCTTAGTTCGATCCTTGGATGCCACTAAGAACTTTTTATAATATGTTGATTTGGTGAAAAGACTCCTTCTAACATTTATTAACATAGATTTAAATGGACCCAAAGTTATGATTTTGTTACTTGCCCCGACTGGTTCGGCCCGCTAACATTGACCCAAAGGTCCCATGTAGTACAAATCAATCTTGTTGCATGTCGATTAATTATTTAACCTTCTGGCGTGGATAAACATGAACTATGCCGGCCCGCTGGTTCCTGAGTATACTCATAATCTGGCCCAGTTGTATTAAATATGTTCAGATAAGCCCATATGTTTTAGAAAATGGATTCCGCTACTTACATAAATTAGAGATGGGCATAATCGGGTATTATTATTACCCGGAACCGGTTCTAACCCGGACCCAATTCTGCTTGGATGTCATTGGAACCGGGTATGGTGTGGAACCGGGTCCAGTTTCTACCCGGGTTCACACCCAAGAATATGGAACCGTGTAGAACCGGGTACGGGTATTATGGAACCGGGTATGGTGTGGAACCGGGTATGGTGCGGAACCGGTTTCTGACAGTAAAACCTGACTTTTTTACTGTTCAGAACCGGTTCCTGACAGTAAACCTGACTTTTTTTACTGTTCAGAACCGGTTCCTGACAGTCGAAAACCTGACTTTTACTGTTCAGAACCGGTTCCTGATAAAAATGTTACCGTTAGAACCGGTTCCTGGTAAATGTTACCGTTGGAACCGGTTCCTGATTACAGAATCGGTTTTCTATATAAACTCCTTTACACTTTACACTTTACAGAATCGGTTTTTCTATATAAACTTAACACTTTAACAAGAGATAACGATGGCTTGCAACGATGAGGTCGTGGTTGTTTTGGAAACCAAAAGAAACCCCGATATTTGGAAGCACTTTGACTTGTGCTTGATGTCGGATACCATGAAATGGCTAGATGCAAGTGGTACGGGAAGTTCATGAAGGCGGCGGCCAACTCGACGCTCAAGAAACACACCGACCGCCATTGTCCGGTGACAAAGGCGAAAAACAATGAAAAGGGTGAAGTATCCGGGACCGAGTCATCGAAAGTTTAGTTTGTTTTATGTATTGTAAACCCATTTGTGTTTTATGATTAGTATGTTTAGTGTTTTATATGTTTTGTTTAACGTTTCTTGTTTAGGTTGTTTGTGTAACCGGGTCTGGAAGGTTACCGTAGGAACCGGGTATGATAAGAACCGGTTACGGGTACAACCCGGGTACGGGTTAGAACCGGTTCCGGAACTTATTTTTTTCCAAAAATGTGGAACCGGGTAGGAACCATCGGGTATTTTGAACCCGGAACCGGTTCTACTATATGTCGGGTAGGAACCGGAACCGGTCCCAGGTAGGTTCCACCGGGTCGGGTTTGGAACCGGTTATTATGCCCATCTCTAACATAAATCATATAAATACATTTTAGAATAAAACCAGTGAAATTCCCTTCGCTACGCGGCGGGGAATTCAATTGTTATCGATTCGTTTCGTTTTGTGACAGAATTAATATGATACTGACACTAGATATAACAGCATAAAGAATAAACAAAAAAAATCGTGCCATGACAAAAACAATATCCACACATAAAAAATTGCATTACGCCTAATAAGGTTCAATATGCGCTACACTGCAGGAAGAACGAGGTATTTTAAAAAGGTATTTGGTTTATAAAAAAAAATTGAAAGTAGAAAAAACAACATAAAAGCGAAAAAAGAAGAAGGAATAAATCACTTAAAAGATTATTAAGAATAAGAGATAAAGACAAAAAACAAATATTAAATGAAACAATTTACTCAAACTTTTATTTGGTAGTAGGTAATAAAAAAAACTTCTTTACCATGAAGGGCTTCGAACCCGAGACACACACTATATTTGAATGTTCATGCAACGAACTAAACTACGAGACTTTTTCTTAAGAGTTTGGCACAATAATAACTATAATATATACATAAAGTGGAAAAAGTGAAAAAAATAAAATAAACAGCTACCTGTCACGCAGGTGGTTGCCACTGTTAATGCAATTTCGCGAATGTTATTTGATATAATATAATATAATATATACAAGACTTAAATTTCTTATTATTTATTTTATTGTTGATTAAGTGATTAATTATAAGAGGCGTATAATCGATTGTAGATGTGCACCTCTCATCGTTGTCACATTAGCGCTCTAACCATTACCCTATACATTAAAAATGCAAGCTTGTGAATAGTAAAATAGTGTTTTCTTCATTCACAACTTGCCACGTGGCAAGTTTTTTTTCATTTATCCATCTTTTATCAAATACCGGTATGGTCCTGTTCGGTCTCGGTACATGAAGGTAAAAACCGGCACCGGCCTGGTACAAAAAAACATCAAAATTCGGTACCAAATTGATATTGAAAAATTTTAGTTCGGGAAATTCGGCACTCCTAACCAAATACCATTTGCTTATCCCTGATCACGGGTACCGTACAAACACCAACGGTATTGTACAACATTTTTTATTGATTTTTTCAACTTTTAATGTTTTCTTTTTTTTAGTTTATGGGCTATGGATGAGCTCGGTGCCAACCGATGGTCCGATACTAAATCGGTACTGGTATCGAAAATACCGGTTGCGGTACGGGTATATGAAGGTAAAAACTTGTAGCAAACCGGTAGCAGGAACGCCAAAAGTTGGTACTGAATTGACTTAAAATCTTTCGGTTCGGGAAATTTGGTACCGCTACCCAATACCATTTGCCAGTCTCTGACCATGGGTTTCATACAAACAACATCGTTACCACAAAACTTTTTTGGTTGATTTTATTTCGGTTATCTTTAACTGTTTTTTTTTTCAACATTTTCTTTTTATTCTTGTCAGCGATTCTAAATGATAAAAGAAGTTCGCTGCAACACGGCTAGAGTGATACACCTAGTATTATTAATTGATGACGAGGGTTACCAAGTGAACTCCCTCGTTTAGGCTTGTTGTTTTTAATCAGATATTGAAGAGGACCAAGTCAAAAATCTCTAGTTTCCCTCCCACGTTCTGGAGATCTCTCTACTGCTCCGGTAAGGGGGAAAACGATGCGACTGGTCCTTGGCATTTACTCGTTGGCTGCCCAAGAGCTTGCAAGCCTGAAAAGATGATATGGTTTCCTTAGAAGATGTGTGAAGAGGGAAAATCAATAGTTAGAATGTGGATGATGAAGCAATTAAAAAGAGTTAGTAGTGTATTTTGAACCTATATAAGGATTGAAAATTAAATATTTGAGATTATTGTATGTTTGAGACATCACTCTTATTTTGTGGGGTGCTACACCCTAATGCGTGATTGCGTGTCAGTGTGTGATATAAAGATTGAGCATGATCTAACTTCACATCCCATTAATTTTGATATCAATCAACTCATATCACTTATTGGTTTTCCTCACTATTCAATTTCATATGTCACAATCCAAAATGGCAAACTCAGAGCTGCTCACAGTATCACGTAATATCATAAATTTTAATATTAATGGCGAGGTTATTTTTTAATGACTAATTCGGATTAGTGACGGATCATTAAGGTATCATTGTGCCACTAGCGGAACCACCCGATCATATCCGTCTCTACTAGGCATAATGCTTATACACAAATTCAGGAGAAAACCCAATAAATATGGAATCCCCCCCCTCAACACACACACTTGTGAGATGTCACTAGGCTACAAAACCATGGGCTAATGACGAGGTGAATGATCACGAAAATGTACATGCTACTAAGTTACTAAAGTTATTTTTGTATGCCCTCAACTCTTTAAGTTTAATAAATTTATATTTTTCTTTACACTTTAATTTTATTTTTGTTTACACTCGTTGCAAATTTAGTTGGTTGATTTTTTTTCCATTTCTTTAACTGATTTACACTAAAACCCCTGAACTTTATCAAAGTTATATTTTTGAGTTTTTAACAAAATTTCGTTCTGTTTTGTAATCTGCACAACGCTCATCTCTAAATACACCATTGCGACGTATTTTTTTTATCTATGTTCAAAACTACCTCCTGTAATGCGCGGCCATCATGATTATCTTTATATAAGTTTTGGTGTAAATTTTGTTTGAATGACTTGCCTTTCGTATTCAACAAAATAACTTTTGCGAAACTTTTGAATATGCCCTCACAACGTAGTTGTGTATCACCACGTTCGCGATTTGCTACTAGGAGAAGAGTAAGGGCTGATTCAACTAGCACTGGTTAAGTCCTTCTTTCCTACATAGTCCCTCCATTGCTTCGTACGAGACAGAAAATAAAAAATGGAAATAGTGAATCAATATCTAGGCTATCCTCTATCCGGATATATATGTCCCTATGAGCGACTATGCCGATCTTTATATGTTTTGGCCACGTGCGTTTCGACTAAGAAGAAGAAGGTTGGATCTTTAAACCTTAAGAGGATGCTATCGAATGTGCTCACCCTCCTGAAGCGCGAGTGGTAACCCACTAGTTTTTTTTTCTATGCGTATATCTAGTGTGGTTTCTAATGCAGCCACCCACCCCCTTATGTATATATATGTTATTAGTTATTGCAACGCCTTATTCTTCCAAACAAACTCTCATGTATGCCTCCCCTAAAACCACTCGATGTAACACTTAGACCAAACCCAATATACCACATTTGCGATTGCATTTGAGTGACATGGCATATTGACGGTGAATCAAAATTTTGTCCCACGTTGGGGGTGGCAGCCTTATGTTTATGATTTGAACAAATTACTTTTATGATTGATTGTGTTTATCACTAAACATTTGTAGTTTTAGTTTTATGGATCCTTAAACACTTTGTGGTACCTATTGCATTTCTTATGATCTCTTTATTAGGTTCAACGTTACATGTATTCCTATACGTTTATGCATGCATGGTATTTTTACTATTTACTGTTGCATGATCATATCTTGGTTTATATTGTATGTACATATGTATTACATACTTTCAGAGGCGGTCCTGAGGATTTAGGTGTCCTGGCTTAGCCAAAAAAATATATCCCTTATCCTAAGGCCTTAACAAATTAAATAGTGTAAACTAGATTTTTTAAACGACCACTAAAGTTATAGCAATAATTATAGAAATTAGCAAAATCATGGTATTAGAACGAGTACGAAATACCATAATAGTCTAATAGAAAACCGAGAATCAAACTATCATATATATCACTCTAAATCAAGAATCAACCTATCATATTTTTATATTTCTTTTCACTTTGAACACGTTAGATACAAAAGAAATCATGTAAGTTTTACCAAACGATCATTCGCATCTATATATAACCAGGAATTTTTAAAATTTTGTGCCCCTTGAAGAAAACGTGTCCTGATCAAGCGCCTACATTGTCCCTCGTTAGAGCTTCCCCTGTATCATATATATTTTGTATTTGGTACTTTGTTTTCTATATCTTTTATTAAGGGCAATCTTATTGGGTGTATAATTTGAAGGAGCGGTGATCAAATGCTTATGTTGAAGAAAGAAATAGGTTCACTTTTAATAAAATATATAGTAATATAATAACAAAGCTCTTATTATTTATAGAAAATATTACAGTATAATATCGGTTAATGAATATAAAATACAATTTTATATACAAAATTTAATGCAACCACGTATTCTATGAGTGCTTCAACTAACTTCTTCTAGTATTCTTGACTTGAGCATTTTCATGTTGAGTGTTCAACCATGTTCCTTGACCACAACAATAGCACCCTAAAATATTAATGATATTTTGGTGGAGGATCATATTAGACACAAGTCCTTTAAAACAGATTTCACGTTTTTTCTCAAGACTAATGCGTATGCTTTTAGAATACAACAGCCTAAGCACTAGTTGTCTGTCGGAGATAGCTCTCGCATCCAATATTACACCTGTTGTAATTTAGTGTTTATAAAAAAAATAGAAAAAAAACAAAAGTGAAGTTGACTGAACATATGAGAGTGCTCCTCTCAAGTTTCTACTATGTATATATGTATGTATATATTTCTATTAGGCCTTGGACATACTTTAATTCTCCAAAACTTCCATCAAATGTTATCAAAGTCCTAGAGAATTGAAAGAGAAGGTAGGAGAGATCAAATATGAGATGAAGAGAAAGATAAAATTTCTTACCTCTATGCCTTTTCATTTTCTTTTGTTTAATTTCTTAACTAACGAACCACCACAAAAAGTATATGTATAATAAATTATTAAAAGTATTTATTTTGCTAGACATAATTTTAATACTGAAAATCCTTATTTTTCTATATTTTCTTATGACTTTTTTTTTTGTAATACCAACATGTTATTTGGCTTAAATTTATTGTGATTATCGTATTTATTTTGTCACTCACACATGTACATGTGCACATGCACACGTGGATACATACCCAATTACCCATACACGAATGTATGTATGCTTAACTGTTCAGATTTTTTTTATTTCGCTAGCTTACATGTATTTTATATTTGAACACGCAATTATGTAATTTGTCACCATATTTAAAACTTTGTCCATATTAAGCAATGGACCTAGTGCTGTGAACAAACACGAACGAACACGAATAAGTCTATGTTCGTATTTGTTCGTTAAAGAAAGTAACATGTTCGTGAACTGTTCACGAACGCATACTGAACATAAGTATATGTCCGTGTTCGTTCGTTAAGGAAATTCAGATGTTCACGAACAGTTCGTGAACACTGGTCTCAAACACAAACAAACGAAAGCAAATAACAACGAATGTAAACGAACATTTAACTTGAAAATAAAAAATAAAAACATTGTTATCTTTAAACATTGGATATAAGTAGTTAAGTATAACTATTAAATGATAAAGCAAAACAAGAAGTCTACTACACCACCAAATGATAAATCAAGATTAACTAACTTAGACATAATTATCTCAAAATATGTCTTCGAGTGTCCAAATTTTAGCTAACTTAGAAAAAAATATGGTTTCAAGTTTTCAATATTTTTAGAAAAAGGTTTATTTATTTTTTAATATAATCAAACAAACCCGAACGAACATGAACAACGTAACCTAACCTATTACCGAACGTTCACGAACGCAGTCGAATGAACGAGAGACATGTATTCATGTTCGTTCGCTAAGCTAACCGAACGAAATTTTTTGTTCGTGTTCGTTCGTTAAGCTAATCGAACTAACATAAGCGAACTTCCCGCTGAATGGTTCACGAACTATTCGCTGAATGTTCGATTCGTTTACGGCCTTAAATGGACCACAACCCAATGACCCATCAACAAAACCCAAAATTACCAATTTCTGATTTCCTTCCATGGTTCCATACTACTTCCATTTGTTTTACTTCAATCAACCGGCCCAGTATAACAGACTATAGAGGCCCATTCAAATGTTTTATGGGCTATATACGCCTCAAGTGTCTTAAGTTCGTCACTTCTTTTCTTGTCTTAAAACTAAAATCACCACATAATGTGGTGGATCTAGCATGAAAAGATTGGGTTCCGAACCAATTCAGTTCGGAATTTTGAGTGAGAATCTATATAAAAAATATAATTTTTTTAGTAAAAACTTACTTACAAACCCACTAGAAAAAAATTATGGATTCGCCAATATGTATTAGTAAATTGGGTTGTACGGTGGTGATGATGATTATGACTTGTCGTAAAACCATGCCCGATTAAGTATATCTTGAGGATAGATTGAAAAAGAAACATGTTGCGGATATTGTTAGCATTAAACCATAATATGTTTTTCTTTAAATATAAAGTTATATTTTATATGCTAATTATATGTGGATATGAAGAAATGTAAATTAAAGAGAAATTGTCAAGGTGCTTATATTATCTTATATAAATTTACTTAGCTTTGAGAATATACACATGTATTACAAAGGAAAACCAACCATAGAGAATGTAATTGAACAATTGCTAATTTATATGCCCAATTATGGTAGACGTTAATAACAACGTGTAGCTTGGACCTAAGAATATCAAACCGTGCGGAAGACAATCATTTGATTAGATTTTGTACTAGTACTATATCTTGTTGAAATGCATGTTAATATCAAGATGATGAAAACACTGAATTGACCGCTAAATATGTAGTGCAAATATTGTCTTCTTATTTTGATGATGATGATGATGATGATGATGATGAAAATATGAACATGTGATATATGATAAGCATAAATATGCATATATTCATATCTTACATTCTCCAACTATGAGAAAGAATGGCCAAATGAGAAAACAATGGAGCAAATTAAATCACTAAATATTGAACATAACTACATAAGCATCACAATCAAACCATGGATCGTTTGTGACAAGAGTGCATGCAAACACCAAAAGATTCAAGCCATAGATGACCCAAAATCAGTACAAGGTTTGATCGTGGCTCGTCCGTATTATGAACAAAGATCTATAATGATACAGCAAAGCCAATTTCAAAAATGATGAAGTACTTAGTGATGAGCTCAAGATCAGAAGTCAAATATGATAAACGATGCGAAGATCACTTAAAAAGTTCTTTAAAAATGTTTTAGAAAAGTAAAATGGTTAAAAATAGAGTGTTACAAACTGAAACAAAATCTTGTAAAATGAATTTTTACGATATACATTTATAAAACCAAATGTTTATAAAAATAAAATCATACTTCAAATACATTAATTAAAACAAGTCAAAGATTTTAGAGCTATTGGATTTAAATAATTCCAACTTGATTTGTACACCATCACTCTCAACTTTCAACTTATTAGATAATAACACTCTCTAACTGACTGAACCCTAGCCCAGTTAGCTGATGTTAGCTACCACGTCATTAAAATGCCATGTCAACTGCCACAACAGTTGCCACGTCATCGGAAAAAGCCATGTCAGCTGCCACATCATCTGCCACGTTATCGAAAAATGTCACATCAGCTGCCACGTCATATGCCACATCAGCAAAAAAAAGGGCCACATCAGATGCCACATCAGCAAAAACTAACGGGGTTAGGGTTCAGTTAGTTAGGGAGTGTTATCGGCCAATAAGTTAAAAGTTAGGAGTGCTGGTATACAAATCGAAAGTTGAGAGTGTTATCAGCCAATTGATAAAAGTTGAGGTTATTCAAATTCAATATCCCAAGATTTTATAAACATTTGCAAAATCTTTGATCAAAGATTGTGGAAAGAGTCTTTCATAAGTGATAAAATTCAAATTGTTGGTCACTAAGAGAGAGAGATATCAACAAAACTGAAAAGGGGGAAACACAAACATTTTCTTGAAAAGTGATTGAGACATTTTGTAAGAACTGATAAAAAAAACAGTTTTGGATATATCACAAACGAGTTTATTTTTAAGTGATAGACCAATCGTCTAAAGATCAATGCATGGTTCGATCGTGGATATAATGAGTTTTAAGCCCTACGCCCCTACATGCAACACTTGTATTATGATGTGTATGAAAGTATATATCATTTTGATAAAGATTTTCACATGAACAACAGGTTTGTTTTAAATTGGCTTTCACCTAAGAAGATTGTAGTGGGAGGGTAAAACAAAGCCCAAGGGCTTTTATGTCATGTGACAGTCCAGTTAGCAAATGGGCTTTATTGGGCGTTTTTCTAAAATGAGGGTAGTAAGCTCCATAATGCCCCAACCAATCATTACCCAATTAATATTTTATTTTGTTTTTTTTAATTTAAAACTAATCATAATTGATTTGGAACAATCTTATTGGCCAAAGAAACAAGGAACCGGCGTTTTTTAAAGCACGCCTAGGGGATTTTTTTTTTTGGAAAAAACGCCCAGAGGGTGGATACGGGGTCTTTTTTTTTGGGGAAAAAACGCCAAAAAACCCCATTACAATGATCTAGAAATAAATTACACATGAAATATGGCAAGTGTACCTATCAAATAGTATCATTCTCGCTAACTGTAACGTCGCGTACTCATTCCGCTCAATGGCGTCGTGGATTGGGAGAAATTAGAGGTGAAGTTAGGGAAATTAATGGTGTCACAAGAATAATCCAGGTTGGTTAACTTTTTTTATAGTAATCTCGATATATTACGATTTACTCAATCGCACTGTTTGCGCTAACTCCCTAATTAATACTTCAATCTTTGAATCGTTAAATTGTGCTTCCGAATTTGCGACTGTGACTTGGAAGGCAGAAAGCAAAACCGGTGTTTTCTTTATACCAATTCAAAAGGGTTTCAACTTTGTAGTTCATTTAGAACTTTTAAAAACATTGAGTCGCCCCTGTTCAAAGGGTTGGTTGATACTTGCAATGACTTTTCTTAAGAGGTGTAACTGGATTTTAATCATTTGTGGTACAACATAAGAAAAATTTAGAATAAAGTAGTTTATATTAAACTTGCTAACAACGCTTATTAGTTATTTATTAGAGTACTAGGTTATAAACTTATATATCATACGAGTTAAAAAAAATAATATAGATAGTAATAAAGATTTAAAAGTTATAAAACGATATTTAGATGGAAAATTGCTCTAATATCATACAAAAAAATACTTACATAAATTGGATATCATACAAAAAAAAATTACTTACATGAGTTGGATAATACGTGTAATAAATTCAGGTATTTGTTTGATTCATTCCATTTGAAATTTTCTGATTATTACCTTAGAAGGCGAGATTTTGTTTTGAATGACAAAATAACCTGATTCTTAAACATTTTTACACTCCATTTCTTAAAAAAATAGAAGACACCTTACCACCACCAAGTCATTTTATACAATGCGAGATAATTAGCTCTTTATGCAACTTTTAATTGATATAATAAGAAAGTTTGTTTAGAGTATATGCCTATCAATAACTTTTAATAAAGTAAACACAATGCTATAATTGAAATTTATCATAGAAATAACATAATTATATATACACAATTTAAAGTATTTTCAGCATGTTAAAAATTATAATATCCATATATGCCAAAGCAAATCTATATTTTATAGTGCTTTTTTGGTTCTTTTAACCTTACACGCACATAAAGTACCCTTTTTATGATTCCAAATAAGTTAAAAATTCTTCATATGAAGTTCATGCATGAAGAGGTCGTTTTCGTATCCGACCCACCGGATCAAAATATTGTAGTTATTTGAGATGGAATAGATTCCATTTTTACCAAAATACCTTATTTATAACAAAAGATAATAATAACATATTTTTATGTTATCAATGTTGGATTGGACCATACGGAGTGGTCGTGAGAACACGACATGCATGGACGTCTCCCCGTGCTGGGTACACCAGCCCGTGAACATCACAGAGGGCATCGTGGGATTGGAGGCGGTGAATTTTTCACCGGGGTGGAGGACATAGTTGTGGTGACGTGTCACGTTTTTGGTTGTGACTAACAGCCGTGGCACCCTCCCCAATTGTTCTTATTAATATATATATATATGTGTGTGTGGGTGTGTGTGTGTGTGAGAGAGAGAGAGAGAGAGTTATAGAGAGAAGTCTCATGTGAGTTAAAAAAACAATGAAAACTAAATAGATGGACATCATGCTGCCACATGTTACACTTTTTCACCGTAACATTTTACTTACGCCTGCAACATTTTTGTTTGACGTAGACACTTAACAGTGAGAGAAAAAGAGAATATATGACATTTTTAGTTGTTCACATTTTTTGTAACTTACTTGTTACACCTTTTTATTGTTTTTTGAAAACAATTTTTTAGATTATATGAAGTGTGTGGATTTTAGAACATATAATTTACGTAGTTTTTATTTTTTAATACACATAAAAAACATGTTACATATTTTTATAACGAGATTTTTCTGTAACAATGCAGCTGTTACGTTTTTTTGTGTCAGATGAGAGAGGAAAGTGGAGAGATAAAAGAATTTATTCCTTAAATAATTAATCTCACATCAAAATCACTTTTAATAAATTTTTTTACATATGTGTAAATACAAAAAAATTAGACATGTGGAAATGACAAATTACAAATGTGTAAATTTTCTTTACTTACGAATACATGTAAATTTAATTTCTAATATTGTATTTGAATAATAATGGTAAGTGTAAGAAGCAATTTTGAATTGTTTTTGACCAAGTTCTTATGATTTTTCATATGTTCTCAAGGCTCTCGCAATATTTGGCGTTCTCATATAAACTCTCTCTCTCTCTCTATAAATATATATATAACTCTATATAATCTAACCACTTCTACCATACAAAAACTCTCATCTCATTTTCTCTTTAAATATTTATATATAATGGCAAAGATTCCATGAACCGAAGAAGAGGACATTGCGTTGTGTGAATCTTGGCTGGCAATGCTTACCTACTATATGCCTCGTGATCCCTCTGGTCCGTTTTTGGGACGTATTTTCCAACAATTTTGTATCCATAAGGGTGACACCATCGGAACCGTGAATGCACTTTCTTCACATTTCAAAACTATTGTGATATCCCGGGTTTTTCGGATAAATTATACGTGACACTTGTCGAATAATATGCGTGTTAAGTGTTAAACGTGAATGAATACGTGATGAGTGTTTATGTGATTGTTTAGTTATTATTGTAAATATGCACATAACCGAACCCTTTGGGAAACTAGGAAACTTGGAACCCAAGTCTTCGGCCAAAAGAGAACGAAATCAAGTTCAAACCAAACTAATTTTCTTAAGTCTCTCGGTCATAAACACTAACCAAAACCGAATAGCATGCGACTTTAATCCCTCGGCCGCAAGACCCAAACCCAAACCGTAACCCTATCCCTTGACCGCGAAACCAAACCAACCATCCTAGTTCCTCGGCCACAACACTTATCCCAAATTGAAATCTTTATCTCTTGCGCCTATATCTACAAACTTGTGCATGTTTCCTTCTAAAACACAAACTCTAAACCACCCTCCTCTTGCTCCATAAATCGCGACGGCTTCTTTTTCTTTTCTTTCGGTCGCAGCAAACATCAACCGAAGCCATCATCATCTCGGTCGCTAGCAGCCGGTTATCTCCAGTCCAGTCTACATCGCAAGATCAGTTTTGTTTTGCTTTCTCTCGGTCGCAGCAAGCAGCAGCCGAGTCGCCTTTGTCCACATCTCGGCTCGTTTGTCTAGTTACTCAAGGTTAGGATCATGTTTGATTTGAGATCATGTTCGAATATATATATATATTTATGTGCTTGAATGTTTAAGTTTTTCGGATTATATGCATAGGTAGGTTGTCCGCAAGTATATAGAGACTGGAAAGTTCCGAGTTATGTGTGTTGATTTTGTTGTTGTTTCGGATTGATTTATTGATTGAAACGATCGTGTGTTTTCGGAGTATACATGTGTTAATCGGCTGATGTATCATAGTTACAAGTAGGGTTGTTTTCGGAAGATAAAAGCTGGCCAAGCATGATTGAACGAGATGTTAGATTAGTCGATTTGTCGATGATGTTTACACTGAATGATCTCATTGTTCGGATTGGTTACACTAGGTTGAATGTATAGGCTGTGTTTTGTTATAATAACTAGAAGTTATTAAGTAGGGTTGCATGGATAGATTATTAGTATTAATCTAGGATTAAAAATCGAATCTTGATCGCCTTGGCTAGTCACATGAACGAGTTATACAAACTTATTATAAGGAGATGCAGAAAACAGCATGCTGAGTGAAAGTTTCAGCCGACTTTATCAGGCTGTAACTTGGTCGTTAGTTGTCGAAAAACGGATTTTCTGAGGTCTAAAACCTAGAGATTTGAATAAGGAATCCAATGGCGCTGGATTCATAATTTTCTGAAATCGTTTGATATTTTTAAAGGGTTAAACAAGTTCGGTAGGTAAAGCTGTTAAAATTCTGGAATTTTGTTGGTTGTTTATCAAGCTAGATTTTAAAATTCAGTAGAGAGTTGAGTCATGATTTTTGTACAGCAACTAGGTATAGGAATTTCCGGGCAACTCCAACTGGAATTTTGTTAATCGGACGATCCGTGATTTTTAAATAAATTCTTCCGTGGACTGCAGTCAGAAAGCGGTAAATCTGACTGCAGCTTAGTGAATTAATATTTATGGTTAATTGGTGAAGATTTAGGACTTGAGAAAATTATATAAATTTCTATGGTATAAATGTCACCTACTGTAAAAATATGGGAATTTTTAGAATGCTGGAACTATTTTATAAAAATCCTAGAAAACAGCTGAATAACTGAGTATTAAGCAGAAAGTTGTTAACTTGTGATTTTATGCATTAAAGTGTTGCATGGATTTGGAATGTGTTCATGATAAGTTGTTTGATTACTATGATCATATGAGAATACTTGCATGCATGTTTGAAGTGTTAGTTATGTTGTTTGTGTGTATCACTTTGTGAGTAAATTACGTGTGGAATTTGTATTGGTGTGATTACACACTGACATGGAATTAATTGGTTTGTTAGGACGCAACTAGCGGTCCCATCACTTATAATATCTTTACCACACTAACCGAGCTAATAAAGGTGAGTTCACGGCCCCTAACTTTATACGGTTTTAAACAACAGGGGGAGAAACATGTATACATTCTTAAACTCAAACTCTTTACGTTATACGAATGTAACGTCACATAACTATGCGGTAACTAAGTTAATGTTAATGTAATGTTATGGTCACTATGCAGCTTTATCACTTAAGTCCTCGACAATCTCCTCGGATCGTTAATATTTGGGTTAAGTAGCGGGGGAATTATAAGTAGTACTACTGGGTCTGACGAGCCCCATCCGAGCTAGTCGCGCTAGCTGACCGGGTTTGGTCAACGGGTGTATGATTGGCCTAACATCGCCATGGTCATGTGATAGGCCTGGCAAAACGGAGGCACAAATGTCAGCTTCGATCGCGAACACTTAGTGACATGACTTTAGGCTAGCTACCTATATACATTAATATTGAACTTAATTACGGAACAACTTAATATTCCGGGTTTGGAATATTGGAACATCAACGTATTATCCCGGGTAGGGGATAATGGAAACACAACTTAATATTCCGGTTTGGGAATATTGGAAGCAACAACTTATTATTCCGGGTTTGGAATAATGCAACTGATATGTTATCCCGGGTTGGGGATAACGGAGTAACAAACTAAAACCGAACAACAAATTTGCGAAAACCTGTGAACTCACTCATCTTTAATGTTGACACTTGTTTCTTTACATGTTTCTCAGGACGCTAGGAGCTCTAGGTGCACGCACACGCATTGAACAAGACATCATTATAGAGTCTCATTTATTAATACTGTTTTTGGGATTTTACTTTTGTTTTGGCGTTTGTGTTGGCGCCGCATCACTACTTATTTATGCTTCCGCTCAAACTTTAAAAACCGATACTCATGCTAAATATTGGTAATCTAAAATTTACAGCAAATGATTTTGGAAACGTATCATCAAATCATATAGAGTCGTTCGACGTACTAGTGTCTTAGATTCTGGTTTGTTCACACGTCTCGCGGTAGAACTCCGCAAGTGGAAATTGAGGGTGTGACAACTATTCGCTTGAACAGTTCAAGATTTGAGACGCTTCTCAACGTTGTGGAAAACGACGTTGGTGACCTTACGGAAGACGACGTCATACAAGTGGCCCTCGTTGACTACAGGCGTAAGTACAGTCGTGACTTTGAACACGTTTCTGCGAGGGCAAATAATAAGATTTCTTGTTTAATTATGTTTTTCCGTTATTTATGTTTAATTATGTTTAGGTTTAATGTTTAATTTTCATCATGTAATGTTTAATTATGTTTAGGTTGAATGTTTTATTTTAAATATGTAATGTTTAATTTTATGTAATTTCCATTATCTATGTTTATTAATGTTTTTTTTTTAATTTAATAGATTTGTTATAATTTTAAATATAAAATAATAATAATAAAAAGGTGTTCCACGTGTCACACAACGTCACCCTTTTACGCCCCGTTCCACTCCACCCTTTTTGCACCATGTCACTTTTCTAACAGTTGGTGACGAGGCTACTACATGACGCTTTACACCTCCTTTTCAAGTTCTCCACTCCGTATAGTTTTACAAAATTGGTCTGGTTGAACCTCTTGAACCGGCTGATTATCAAGCCTCTTAAAAAGTCCTAAAATGTTCACTTTTAAGGCTGGTTGTTGCGGGTTAACGGCCTACGCCAGCTCGGCAATTAACACGACACTACACCGCCCCATGGGTGTTAAACATGGGCGTTAAGCAAGGGGGTGTAATGTCCTTAATCGACGCCCCCCAATCAACCATTCACATCTTTTCTTTTTGTGTCTTCTTTTCTTTTATTTTTAGTTAAACCAAAACGTGATAGTTAAAATTTAGGTTAATTAAAATCCACTATCTACTTAGCATAATGTTATGCACTTTTTAGTTAATCATAACGAATAGCCTAACACTGACACTAGGAGAGTGTTATGTACTTTTTAGTTAACCACAACCGATAGCCTAACACAAATATAGAAGTTTATTATAAGGTTATGTACTTTTTAGTTAACCAAAACAAATAGCAAAACACGAATATAGAAGTTTATTATAAGGTTTAACTTGAATGCAATACTACATGTGATAACTCGATTAGGTAATTACATATGATTGGGTTTATTCAAAATATGTGGTTCGATCCATACCTAACATATTGAAATATGAACTTGTCCATCATATCAACGTGGCTTTTAACCAGGGTATGCAGTTTTTTTTATTGTATTTTTCAAAAGTCCACAATTAACCCATCATATTTGGTTTCTTCAGTTTTAGCCTCACGAGTTATTTAAATTGTTGCCAAAAAAAGGGACAAGCCGACATGTCATAAACCATGGCCGGCGGTCAGGGCTCGATATTTCAAAGGGTATGTTTGTCATACCCCAACTGATGGCGGAATCATCGAGGTAGTGGCACTAGGCGACCAGATTGTCTCACGAGAAATTTCCATAACACTATTTAATCAACAATATTTTAACGTCTAATATCCCATACTATTAAACAATACGTCATCAACAATGTCCGAAATACATGATTTTCCCATAAAACAATAAGGTTCGATTTTCCCTACATTTATTACAACTTGAACTAAACAAAGCAAACTAAACTAAGCAAAGCTACGTCCAAAGCATCCAAGCTAAAATCCTCAACCTGTTACATACGTTAAAATACAAGTCAATACAATTAAGTAAAGGTGAGCATACAAGTTTAAGTAATACTATCATAATGGAGAAAACCGTTCGCGAAATAGTGCAATTACATATCATGATACACCAAAACACATCACACAAAACTAGGTATATTTCTCATGCTAACTTCTGTAAGAAGGCTAGCGCGTCCATCCTAACTAGACCCCGTCGGGTGTTAGCCACACTATAGTACCATACTAGCTAAGGAGGCAAGTTAATGAAAATAAGTTCCTAGTCACATGTTTCTAGTATCACGTATTAAGCATATATAATCATATTATTCGCGTGTGATAAACCGTTTGATTTGTGAGGTGATTTTGATAGAGGAACATATGTAACACCCAAAAAGTGCACAAAAAGCGAAAACGGGTCAAGTATACTCACACTGGGTGCGTTTAAGTGAGACGGGGGATCTGAGGAGAGTCGGGAAGAGCGCCGGATCAGCCTGTAAACGAACAGAAGTGCATCAGTCTTCCGAATTGCTGAAACGATTAAGTTTTGGTTTGGGCAGTAGGCAAGTTCGGCCGAACTTGTATGTAAACATACAAGTTCGAGCTAACTTGTAAGGTTTTGGTGAGGTTTGAGTCAAGTTCGGGCGAACTTGTAAGTTTCTCAAGGAAACTTGACAAGTTCGGGCGAACTTGTGAGGTTTTGACAAAAGGAGTGACAAGTTCGGACGAACTTGTGAAGTTTCCTGAGAAACTTTGCAAGTTCGAGCGAACTTGGGGGTTTTGTTATAGTGGATGACAAGTTCGGCCGAACTTGTGAAGTTTCCTGAGAAACTTTGCAAGTTCAAGCGAACTTGGGGGTTTTATGTTAAAGATTTGAGAAATTTTACTCAAGTTCGGCCGAACTTGATCCTCAGATGGCAAGTTCGAGCGAACTTGACTAAAGTGCTGCACAAAATCAGTTAAATCTCGAGCGAACTTGATGTTTTCGGGTCCAAAATCTTGCGTTTTCGCGTTGTTTGCTGAGGAAATCGAGTGCCCATCCCTCCAACCTTAAGCCACTGAGTAAAACTTAGGCTGGAGAGGTCTTTTGGAGCGAACTTAGCCATTTTACAGAAACTCGGGCTAATCCGGCGAACTTGATGGTTCGTACGGGTTAGTCCAGTTTGTGTAAAGTGACGACTTCGTCCTTGTGCTTCTGGGTCCGTGGTTTTAGCTTGATAACGCCTCGTTCCTCTCAAAAGTGAACGAAACATACGTCATTAGTCCGAAAATGGTGTAAAAATCAATGCTTTAAAGGTTTTACTCAGATCTAAGCATAGATCTGAGTGAAAAACAGAATGTTTATGTAAAAAGATAAAGATTTTCGTAAACAGAGAAGATTTGATGAAAACGAAGGCGAAGCTTTGTGCAAAATCGTTGTAAAAACGTTGTAAAACGTTGTTGTTCATCATCTAGTAGAAATCGGTTGAATCTTACTTAGAAAACAAAGGGTTTCGATTTTGAGAGCTCTGGGAGAACTTACAGCAAGTTCAAATGAGAGAATGGAGCTGAGTATTTATAGGTGAAGGCAAATAGGAGAGCTGGAGGAGTCAAGTTCAGCCGAACTTGCATGGAATCATGCAAGTTCGCGCGAACTTGTGAGGTATTGAAGGATTTTGAGTCAAGTTCGGCCAAACTTGCTGAATCTTTGAAGATTCAGGCAAGTTCGAGCGAACTTAGGGGAACAAAGGGGAATCTGAGTTGGTCAGTCAAGTTTGGCCGAACTTGGCCCAGAACTCTGGATTTCCTTGTTTTTCGTTTGTTTATCGATTGTTCAAGGATGTAATCGAGTTTCGTTAAGCGATTTAGCGATGATTTAAGCGTTGTAATAGTGAGTCAACGCGTGAGAGCGAGTTGCGTGAGTTTGAGAGCGATTAACCACGATAAATCCAATCCACATAAACACATAAACACGTAAACTAATATTACCACATAATTCCAAAATACCAAATAAGTAATTGCGTTGCGATTGCGATAGGATAATGATGAGATATGCGATGCGTTGCGTTAAATAAGCGTTTAAATAGCGTTTAGTTGTGATGTAATAATGCGATGTTTTGACAAAACATATTTAATTTAACATGAACATTTCTATTAATGAATCTCGGAGTACAAGACTGGAAATCAAAAGCAAATACACGGAAACAGGAACAACAGAAATACGGGTTGTTACAACGTTATTTTAAAAAAGAAATCCAATATGTATATATAGAAAAATAAACTAATAGGGTATACCCATACGAACTTCAACATAAGCCCACTTACAAACTATTTTTATGGTTTAGATTAGTTATTAGCCCAATTGCATTACTGATTTAGACCTTAAGTGAGCCCAATACTAAAATTTCGTTAAAGCCTAAGGGAATGTTTTGTCGAGCTCAAACAGGGTACATGAATTCTCATGGTCGACCCTGTCATAAACATTCTAATCTATTAACTATACTAAAACAAAACCAACTTATGTCACTTGTTATGAATTTAGGCCTATTATTGACATTTGGCAATGTAATATCACTCAATCATGTGTTTTGAGCGGCAAAATCATTAACAACATATTGTTCTTCTCAATCACAAATTCCCTTTCATAGTTAGATTTAAATAACTTACCGATGTTATATTCAAACCAAGAATATAAACATTATTTATGGTATATAAAATTTATTCCTTTTGTTGATGTTACCGTTTAGTTGTGATGTAATAATGCGATGTAATGACAAAACATATTTAATTTAACATGAACATTTCTATTAATGAATCTCAGAGTACAAGACTGGAAATCAAAAGCAAATACACGGAAACAGGAACAACAGAAATACGGGTTGTTACAGCCTCCCCTACTTTAGGGAATTTCGTCCCGAAATTAAGCAATGGCCGTAACGAAGAGATGTGGATATTTCGCTTTCATATCACTTTCGAGTTCCCAAGTGAACTCGGTGCCGCGTTTGCCCTCCCATCGGACCTTCACGATAGGGATGCGTGAGCGTCGAAGTGTCTTGGTTTCCCGATCCATGATCTCAACGGGTTTTTCCACGAAATGGAGAGTCTCGTTGATTTGCAGATCTTCGAGAGGTACATGCAGATTTTCTTCGGCTAGACACTTTTTGAGGTTAGACACGTGGAAAGTCGGATGTACATTATTAAGTTCCTCCGGCAGTTTGAGTCAGTAAGCCACTTTGCTGATCCTTTCCAGAATCTTAAAGGGTCCTATGTATCGCGGGGCTAGCTTTCCTTTCTTCCCGAAGCGGACCACTCTCTTCGAATGTACAACCTTTAGGAGAACGTGATCTCCCACTTTGAAATGTAGGGGCTTGCGTCATTTGTAGGCGTAACTCTTTTGGCGACTCCAAGCTTTCAAGAGATTGTCTCTGATCTGGAGTATTTTTTCTGTCGTTTCTTGAATTAGCTCGGGACCGGTGATTTGTGCTTCTCCGATCTCATGCCATGCAATAGGCGATCGACATTTTTTTTCCATACAGTGCCTCAAAAGGAGCCATTTGCATGCTGGTGTGATAGCTATTATTGTACGAGAATTCGATTAAAGGTAAATGTGTATCCCAGTTACCACCAAAATCTATGATACACGCACGAAGCATGTCTTCAAGGGTACGGATCGTGCGTTCGGTCTGACCATCGGTTTGAGGGTGGAACGCAGTACTAAAGTTTAGCTTAGTACCGAGTGCTGATTAAAAAGTCTCCCAGAGACGTGAGGTGAAGCGACCGTCACGGTCAGAGATGATGTCACGTGGCGTTCCATGTCGACAAATGACTTCGTCGGTATTGAAGAAACCCTAGATCAACTAGACCGGAATCTAAGTAGATGAAGAAGAATGAAACAATACTCCGGCTGATCCTGCAAAACAGAACACCGTTAGCTCGCCACGGGGAGAAGGGGGGTTCTCTCCGTGACCACCCTCCAGCGTGAGAATAAGTACAGATAGTCGGAAGTAAAGTATTGTAAGAGAGAGAGAGAGTAGTTGAGAGTGAATACCTTTCCTTGAACTCCAAGTCACTTATTTATAGCCGGTGTTTGGCGCTAAAATGAGAGATTGTTAACTTTAACGGAATCTTCTGCTATTCCATTAATGTTTGTGGCAATCCATTAGTGCACACGGATCGTGAGCTCATCAGCGGTTAGGGAGGTGCCACGTGTCAACATGAGATCACTACATTTTATAAATGTGAGCATGCCATCACCGTGATCTTCCTCAGCCGTCCAGATGTTGCCATGTGGCAATTGGTTATAACCGAAAAGATGCTTGCACGATTGGGTGTTAGTGGCTTCTAGAAGATTTCACAGCTGTTACCCATCTGTTGTTCGCCACGTGTACATTCTTTATAACAGAAAAGATTCCCTTTGCTTCTGCACCAAGTCAAGGATTTTGCTAAGGGAAAGTTTCTCAGGATTAACTGTTTCTTTACGCGAGAAGCGCAAGTTAGTTAACTGATCTTCTTTCTTCTCCTTGCTACTTAGCGCAACGTTTGGTGGATACTTGCTTTGATATAAATATCCGCGCAAGGTTTGTGCATGAAGCATTATCAAACGAGATTGTTCAAGGTTAACTTTGAACCTTGCGCGAGCCCGCGCAAGGTAGTTAAATGAAGCATTTATCCAAAGAGAATGTTCAGGCTTTTAACTTTGAACCTTGCGCGAGCCCGCGCAAGGTAGTTATATGATCCTTTCCTTTCTTAGATATTTGGCGCGGAGTTCTAATAAATCTCATTTTGGCAAAGAAGTCTGCGCGAAGTCTCCTTAGTAGTTATTAATGGGTATGGTTTCCTTGATTGGCGAAAGGTTTTTGGGACCATATCCCTTCAAGTCCCCCAGTCCAGTGTTGCTCCTATGTAAGAATAAAAAGTAGGTGGAGCACTGAACTTGAGATAAATGTGTTGCGCTAGGTAAGTATTAGCCTTTTGTTGTTTTCTGCATCTTGGTGACGTGTCGTAAGTGAATTTTGAAAAAGTATTTGAATTTCAAATATACTTGGACACGTGTCACTTATCCGGATGATGTAGTTGGTGAAGATGCACGTTCTTGAGATGTGGTGGTACTGTTGATAGGCTGTCAACAGTACATGCCTTACAGCATTTAATGTCATTTCAGCGACACTCGTGCGCGTGGGGCGATTACTATTCCCCACTCGCCCCTGCAGTTACCTGGGGATACGTGACTGTCGCAAAAGTCACTGTAGTCAAATCTTGCATTAATTACGATTAGTATATAAAGGGATCAACGATCCATTTGCTTCCTCACCGGATTAAATCTTGAGAGAAAATCTTGTGTTCATATATTCCGGCGACCTTCAAAGTTTTCTGATTATTCGTCGAATTTTGAGTTATGGCCACCGGTGCAAGCTCTGCTGATATGCCATCGATGTCAAGTTTGCCACCATTAAAGTGGTCGAAGAAAGATTTTGATAATCTTGCTACCAACTTCTTGTTCGCTCCGTCCTGGAAGGTGTTTATTCCGGTAGCGAATGCCACGGCGGCTGATGCTCTGGCCGGCTATATCACTTTGTTTTATGACTATTTTGCCAAAGGAAACTTCAGGCTTCCGGTGACCCATTTTATGCTGGAAATCCTTGATTTTTACAAATTCCATATTTCTCAATTGAGCCCGGTGGGGATGGTTAGGATCCGACATTTTGAGTTTGTTTGCCGGACGATGCAGATCATACCCACGGTCGAAAAGTTTCGAGTCTTCTATCAGTTGCATTGCTCTTTGGGTTTCTACTCGTTCCAACAACGCGTGCAAGCAAAACGGTTGTTGTTGGTGCCACCCAAATCTTACCACGACTGGAAACAGAAGTTTTTCTTCATAAAGGTGGCAGTAATCCCGACGAAGATGACTTTCCGAGCCGGTGATGATATCGAGCTGGAGACCCTCCCATACCTGCCGACGAGGTGTGGTATCAGGACATTAAAGATGTGCCCAACGTTGTTTTGCCGGAGAGGGCCCTCATCGCTGCTGGGATGAGTATTTTATGGAAAAAAGAACGCCGGGAAAAACCGATGTATACTGAAAACGGAACTGGTACGTAACTGTTTAACTTCCTAGCAATATCTTTTAATAGATATGTACTGATGCAAAAATATTTGTTATATAGCTGCGCCGCTCTACTTGGTATCCTTCAAGAGAGAAAAAGGGAAAATGGCCGTCGTGCCCATTGCTGAGGGTGAGGATACCTGGTTCTCACAAATCTTGGGAACTTTGAGCTGCCCAAGAAGGAGGATCTGGAGGCGCAACCGTCTTCTACGACTAGTAATTAAATTCTTACAAGGCCTAAGTTGATATTGCAATATTACTCTTGAACATATTTTCTAAGTGATATTGCAATATAACTAACGGCGCAACCCTTTGTTCAATATGATTGATTATGTAGGTGATTTGCTAAACTTGGGCGTAGGCCCTGACTCGAAGAAGAAGAAGAAGAAGAAGAAGAAGAAGAAGAAGAAGAAGAAGAAGAAGCCAACTGCTGCTGCAGCTGCTGCACCTCCCCTTTCCAAACCAGATAAAAAAAACCAAGCCATCAGCTGCTGCGAAAGCTGAGGGTAAGAAAGGTATGCATCTCGTATCTGACTCTTGGTGTGATTATGTGGTGGTGTCAGACTCACTAGAGGGTCTTGCGCCTGTAGGTTTGAGGAAACCAAAGCCAGAACCCATTGACACCTCCTCTCTTCCTGCCTCGAACCCAAACGAGCCTTTGGAAATTCCCTCAAGCCCGGAAGAGGCGTTGAAGCGCACTTCCAAGAAGAGGAAAGAGTCTGAAACTAAACCTCCGGTTCCAATGAAGGTTGCGCGCCTGCGCATTGGCAAGAAGGGCAATCTGGATGCCTTTGCAAAGAAGTTCTCACCTGGTATGTTTAGTTTGTTGCGCATTTCTGTCAGAAAAGTTGTGCAGAATCTTATAACTGGTATTTGTTAATATGCTTTGCAAAGAAAATGGTGAAGGCTGTGCCGGCCACCTCATATGCTATACCATCGCCGCGCAGGCCTGAAAAGTTGAGGAGGGAGATACGGAGTGAGAGACACCCCTTTTATCTCTGACCCCATCATCCCAGAAGATATTGAGAAGGTGGCTCCAGAAGAAGAGCCTAAAAAAGTTGATGTTGAGAATCCTGCTGGCGAGCAGGTTAAACATACTGCGACAGATGCTACAAGGAATCCTGCTAAAGAGCAGGTCAAAGATACTATTTCAGATGTTGGGGTGAAAGATACCGCTACCGCGGAGCAAGAGAAAATGTCTTCCCCTATGCCGGAGCCTTCAAAGTTGATATCTAAGGGAGCTGGCCCTTCAACACAAAGCGAGGGCTTTATGTCCCTTGATGATTCTGATGAGGAGTCGCCCAGAGGAGATGCCTGGGGATTATTATTATCGTTCTTATTCTGAGAAGCGGGCCTCTGCGATCCATCAGCCTGTGTGGAAGGTTAAACAGGGTGATGTTTTTACAGATTGGCACTCCTGCAGGGAGTGGTATAAGGGCATCTTCCCTCTGGCGGAGGTGAAGCGCCAAGAAGAGAAAGACCACGAGGCTACATACGAGTCATATTTGCAAGAGTCTGCCCTTGCCTCTTCCATAATAAATAGGATTGTGCGCGAATGGCGCAGTATGAACAAGGAGTAGGATGAGGTTGAGGTTGAGAAGGCGAAAGCCAAATTTGAAAAAAAGAAGACGTTAAAGATGCTCGTGGATTTTGAGGCTGAAAAAGCCAAGTTTGAGGAGGAAAAAAAGACCGAGGAGTGGTCGGCGCTGTCTTGGAAGTGCAAATGTGAGGCCGCTGCTGCGCAATATGCTGACGAGCGCAAGCGCTTTGTGGAGGCTTGCGATCGAGATAACAAAGAAAAGATCTCTCTGCGCAATGAAATTGAGAAACTCAAGAAAGAGAAGGCTGATGCAGTTGCGGCAGCAGAAGAGGCGCGCTCTCATAGAGAAAGGAGCGAGCAGAATGAGGTATCAACCAAAATGACTCTCCTTCTTAAGAATAAAGAGACTGATGATCTATCTTCTATGCTATTTTACCAGGCGCGGCTGCAAGATGAGGTTGATGTTTTGAAAAAATATATCAACCTTCACCGAACAGAGAAAGCCGAGTTGACCCGCCGTTAAACAGAAGGTGAACAAAAACTTAACGAAACGGAGGTCGCTCGTGCTACAGCAGAAAGCCTGACCGAATCCCTCATGAACCAGCTTACCTGGTTGCGGGAGTATGGGATTGTGGAGGTAATATTCCCTTTTGTTTGTACATGTCGGGTTCGATCATCATAACATATATTGATTGAATTTGTATACAGATCGCAAATGCCATCCTTAACTCCACAGAGTTGGATGAGAGAGTGGCAGAATTGATGATGGCTGCGCGCAGCGACGGGCATGCCGAGGGCTATAAAGAGTGTACATGGCATGTGGCACATGCGCTGAAGACCAAATGGGATACAAGCCGGGCTGCCACGCATGGGTTAAATACTGCTGCCATTTATTCTGTTGAGAAGGAAAAATATGATCAGTTGCAGATTCCTTTATCCGCGCTGCAGCAAGATGACTTTGTCGATAGACTAAAGGAAATCTTCACAACAGAGAAGCGGGCGGGCAAAGAATCCATAGAGTAGGAAATTTGTAACTCTTTATCTTGTAATTACTTGTAACGTTGCGCTGCTGCGCAAGTATTTTTGAAGTGAATATGATATATTTTAGCTTTACAATGTTTGCATGTGATCAATTACTTATGTAGGATAGACAAATGAAAATTTCTTTTCTCATGTGTGAGCGTAAGTATTAAGTTATCTTGTGGCTCATGAGTTTGTGTCTTTGTTTATCCAAAGGAATTGCATGCATTTGTAAATAAACATATATAAGACTGTAAGTAGTGACAGAGTATTTTATTCATACTGATAAAGCGTAAAGCTATGGCTGCCACTAAGATTACATAGGAAATAAAGTAAGCAGTCTCGTTATGCCCCAGAAGTTGCTTAGAGGACTGAGATTACATATAACATTTGCGTAGTTGTTGGGCGTTCCAGGTTCGAGGAACACTGGATCCGTCCATACGCTTCAGAGTGTACGCGCCTTTTCCCAATACTTCATTTATCACGTACGGACCTTCCCATCGTGGGGCTAACTTCCCCGATTTTTCGGTATTCGACGCTTCATTATCGCGAAGAACAAAGTCACCAGGCAAAAAGGAGCAGATGCGTACCCTCTTGTTGTAATACTTTTCAAGCTGAGACTTGTATTTAGCTTCGAAAATCGCTGCATTCTCTCGTCGTTCTTCTAATAAGTCTAGATCGATGCGCCTTTGTTCTTCGTTATCTTGCTTTTCCAAAGCTAGCATCCTTGGAGATGGTAACCCAATTTCGGCAGGAATCACAGCCTCCGTGCCGTACACAAGGCTAAAAGGAGTTTCTCCAGTGCTAGTCTTGGGCATAGTTCGGTGTGCCCACAAGATGCTAGGCAATTCATCAACCCACCCCCGCTGTGCCGTGCTGAGGCGGGCTTTGATACCGCCAACCAACTGTTTGTTTATGCTTTCAACTTAACCGTTTGCTTGTGGATGCGCAACAGAAGCAAAGAATGTGGATTCCCATTTCGGTCATCCACGTTTGCAACTCTTCAGCCGTTAAATTTGGAAACCGTTGTCTGTAATAATGTGCATGGGCAGACCAAAACGGCAAATAATGTATGCCCAGATGAGTTTGCGAATTACCATCGTTGTAGAAGATGCTAAGGGTTTAGCTTCAACCCATTTAGTGAAGTAATCGACCGCAACAATGATGAACTTGACTACGCCGGGCGCATCTGGAAATGGTCCAACTAAATCAATGGCCCATTGTTGAAAAGGCCAAGCTGTTGTGATGGGTACCAAAGGATTCTTTGGGCGCAACGTTTTAAGGGCATGCCTTTGGCAGGACATGCATTTACGCAAGATCTCTACAGCGTCAACGTATATTCCGGGCCAATAATACCCTGCACTTTGCACTTTGGCTACTACCATGCGCGGCCCAGAATGTATACCACATAGTCCCTCATGAACCTCCCTGATCAGGTATTGTGCATCATGTTTGTTAACACAGCGGAGTGAAGGACCCATGTAAGAGCGTCGGTACAGAATACCGTCAACCATCTCGTAATTGAGGGCTTTGCATCGTAACTTACGTGCTTGCGCTTAATCTTCTGGTAAAGAACCATGTAACAAATACATCATTATTGGAGACAACCATGATGGATCTCCTACTTCGACCATTGTTACTTGTCGACTAATGGATTACTTTAAACTTCAATGCGAACTTCCTTTGCCAAATGTTTGAAACTAGTCGCTGCTAGTTTACTTAGAGCGTCAGCATGTTTGTTTTCGCTTCGCTTGACGTGTGTGATTTAAATTGTTGGAACTGTGCGTGAGAGCCTTGGCTTGCACCAAGTACAAAGCCATGATATCTTCTTTTGCATCGTATGTTCCAATTACTTGCTCAGCAACTAGTAATGAATCAACATGGGCTTCTAAATTTGTTGCACCCATTTTGATAGCGAGGCGTAAGCCTGCTAGGAAAGCTTCATATTCGGCCTCGTTGTTGGTACTTTTAAAATCCAACCGAATTGCATATGTGAATTCTGCTCCCTCTGGACTCATTAATCGAATACCTGCTCCAGCCCCATCACTGTTTGATGCGCCATCTGTAAACAGTGTCCAAGCTCTATTGTCTATAACTGGGACTGGGTTTTGAATTGCTTGACACTCTTCTATTTTATCAGCAGGAATTTCAGTGATGAAATCTGCCAAAACTTGGCCTTTGATAGCTGGTCTAGGTTTATAACAGATGTTATAACCCCCCCCCCCAATTTTATTGCCCACTTCGCAAGTCGTCCAGAAACATCTGGCTTGGTCAAGACGTGGCCAATGTGAAAATTTGTTAAAACTGTAACAACATGTCCTGAAAAGTATCTTCGCAACCTGCGCGAGGCGTGAACCAATGCTAAAACTAATTTCTCCATAATTGAATACCTTGTCTCTGGATCGTTCAACATCTTGCTGATATAATAAATTGGAGACTGGACTCCTTCGCGTTCTACCAACAAGACAGCACCTACTGCTATCTCAGATGCAGCAAGATACAAGACCATGAGTTCTTTTTCACGAGGAGCAGTAAGTGTGGGAAGTTGAACTAAACAATCTTTCCTTTGCTGGAAAGCTTGATCAGCTTCAGGAGTCCATGCGAACTCTTTTCTCTTCGTACAATTGCGTAAGGTTCGAATAAATGGATAAGACTTTGCAGCATGATTGGCGAGGAAGAGGTTTAGCGCAGCTAACCTTCCGGCCAAACGTTGCATCTCTTTGATGGTACTAGGAGAAGCCTTTTTTGTATTCTTCGACCTTCTCAGGATTAACTTTGAAACCGTCCTTGGTGACGATGAAACCCAAAAATTTGCCCTCCTCCATGCCAAAGGAGCATTTGCTTGGATTTAACTTTAAATTTACCTTTCGCAAAGAATCAAAAGTTTGTTGGATGTTATCTAACATAGTTTCTTCTGAATTGCTCATAATGACCAAATCATCAATGTAGACTTCCACAGTTTTCCCGATATCATCTCCAAAAACTGTATCCATCAATCTTTGTTAAGTAGCTCCCGCATTGCGGAGACCAAAAGGCATCTTGGTATAACAAAAAATGCCCTTCTCCGTGCGAAAAGCTGTTTTATCTTCATCCTCTTTTTTCATCAATATCTGATGATAACCTTTATAACAATCTAGAAAACATTTCCAGCGAAAGGAAGCTAATGAGTCAACCTTTTTGTCAATCTTGGGAAGAGAATAACAATCTTTCGGACACGCCTTGTTTAAATCTTTAAAATCTACGCACATTCGCCATCCGCCATTATGTTTCTTTACCACCCATGGGTTTGCCACCCAGGTCTGGTATTTGACTTCACGCAGAATGCCAGCATTTAGTAATTCGGTAACTTGTTCGTTCACCGCCTCTGTATTTTCTGACTCGAGGTTGCGCTTTTTCTGTACAACTGGTATCGCTGATGGAAATACATTCAGACAATGTTCTGCAATGTTACATGGGACACCGACCATGTCGGCAGGTGTCCAGGCGAAAATGTCTTTCTTGCGAAACAATAGTAGTTTAAGTTTTGCGCGAATTTCAATACTGACTGCAGGCCCTAACAGGATTGTTTGCTCGGGATACTTAGTGTTGAGTACCCATTTTTCTGGTTCGTTACTTGGCAATGTCTTGACAGCCTTACTAACTGGTTCTTCAATAGACATGATTCTTTCCGCATGTAAAGTATAGCTATACCATTTGGCGTTGGAAAACCACAAGCGGCATGTGGAGCGGAGGTAATCATACTAAAATCACGCTGCGCGCGGCATCCCAATAGTACATCGTGACGGGAATTTGCCGGCATCACCATGAAGTTGACGTTACTCGTTCCAGAACACCTCCCATCAGATAAAGTAACAGGAAAAAGGATTTTTCCTATAGGAAAGACAACCTCATTGCAGAATCCAGTTAGCGGGAAATCAACTGGGTTCTAGGCATGACTTATCCTCAGGATCTAGCTACTTAAGCACTGCTCATACATAATGTCCATGGAACTACCAGGATCTATAAACATATAATCTGTTTGGTAGTGTCCAAAGATACCGGTGATGACTACTGGCCGGTCTTCTTGAGGACCTCGTGGAACGATAGGAAAAATGACTTGCTGCTCATGCCATGTGTTGTTTTGAAAGTGTTAAGGCTACGCTTGCGCGACCAACTTCCTTGAATCATGGAAATGTGCTGTTTCATTTTCTTGTTGCTAGGCCGTTCGTCCCCGCGCGTAATCTGTTTAATCTCTTTGCGCACATTCTGGAGTAGATGTGTAAGCTTCCCGCTTTTTAATGCTTTTACAATCTCCGTGCGCAGACTGATGCAATTATCTGTTGTGTGGCCTATGTCTCTATGATAGTCACAGAACAAATTTGGGTCTTACCCTTTTTTATTTTTCATTGGTTGTGGTTGCTTGAACTGATAATTCTCAGTGCTGATAACTTCAGCAGGAGATTTCGTCAAGGGAGTCCACTGGTGTTCCCTATTCTCTTGTTTAATCGCTTTTGGGTTGTTATCTTGTTGATTGTTGCACGCGCATCAACTGGTGAATAAGGATAATACGAATTCTGACTTGACTCTTTCCAATTTATCTTATACTTGCGACTACCTCTACTCAGGTCTTGCGGACGATTCTGAGGTAGAGGTGGCCTGTTAGAATTTAAGTTACGCTCAGTCTGGGCGTAGACCTTGACTGCCGCCATGAGTTTATCCCAGCTTTTTGGAAGGCCAGTTGTACCGGACAACACTTTAATCATTTCGTCACACCTTACTGCGTATTTGAACTGCGCGCGTATAAGGTCTTCCTAAACATCTCCAATCTCCAACACCTCTATATTGTAACCGTAATAAAATCTTCGAGATTCTTATCGTCCCTCCGCCAGATGTTCATTACATCTGAGGAGTCGCGCACGTATCGCCGTTGCTGACTGAAGTGTGTAAGAATTTTCTTTGAGGTCATTTCAAGAGGAAAGTTTACCTGTCGGCAAATTATCAAACCAAAGGCTCGCAGCGCCGGTAAGGGTCTGTACAAATAGGTGACACACTTTGGCAATGTCCAGCACCCAAGTAACCCTTCACCGGTAAAAAGGCGCATGTGATCATCAGGATCGGTTAAACCGTTAAACTCTCCAATGTTGGATGGTAATTTCGCTCGCTCCAACGGAGCCAGTGCTATCTCTCTGGTAAACTTTGATTGTTCAGCTGCTTCGTTGGGTGATACACCAAATTGTAATAATGCTCAGCTTCTGGATGGTATACTGCACGTACTTTTGGCTTGTAACTAGCATGATCTGCAGATATTCGATTGAAAATAGTTGCACTATCCTCTTCCTCATAGGTCTTATCAAGCTCATCGTGTTGGGTGTCCCGTTTCTGTGAAGACCGCGGGCCCAAACGAGAGTGGACAGATGCACGACGCTGAACGTTTTCTTCTTGCCTTCTATTACCAGAATGAACAGGGTCATTCCTGGTTTTAGAATACATTTATGTTCCATCTTCCGACATGTGCGAAGGGGAACGAGCATGATTTTGAGTATTATAACTCAAAACTCGAGGTGCCGGCGAAGCACGGACATGAGGAGCGTTAACCGGAGCTTGAAAGCTGGAGTTCCGATTTGGGCACATAGCTGAGCATACATAGCGTTTAGAGCTGCTTGAGATTTGATTAACCACGATAATGGAGTCTCTCCAGGTGGTAAAATCGACGTAACATCAACCTGAGGAGCCGCCGGCGTTACTGGAATACTCGCATGATTGGGATCATACTGAGCATTAGCTTCACCGGAGGAATCCTCAACTATTTGTCCGTCGATCTGAGGTCCGACAACAACTCAACGAATCTCTGATCGAGGACCTTGAAAAGATGATCCATCAGCCATGATGCTGCAGATCTAGGTGAAACGAAACAAAAGATGAGAAAAAGGATTGAAATCGGTGGGCGCCAATGAAGAAAACCTAGATCAACTAGACCGGAATCTAAGTAGATCTATAGAATGGGCTCTGCATAAACGGGTTAACCCTTCATTTGGTTTCACGATGAAGATGAATGAAACAATACTCCGTCTGATCCTGCAAAACAGAACACCGTTAGCTCGCCACGGGGAGAAGGGGGGTTCTCTCCGTGACCACCCTCCGGCGTGAGAATAAGTACAGGTAGTCGGAAGTAAAGTATTGTAAGAGAGAGAGAGAGAGAGAGTAGTTGAGAGTGAATACCTTTCCTTGAACTCCAAGTCACTTATTTATAGCCGGTGTTTGGCGCCAAAATGAGAGATTGTTAACTTTAACTAAATCTTCTGCTATTCCGTTAATGTTTGTGGCAGTCCGTTAGTGCACATGGATCGTGAGCTCATCAGCGGTTAGGGAGGTGTCACGTGTCAACATGAGATCACTACATTTTATAAATGTGAGCATGCCATCACCGTGATCTTCCTCAGCTGTCCAGATGTTACCATGTGGCAATTGGTTATAACCGAAAAGAAGCTTGCACGATTGGGTGTTAGTGGCTTCTAGAAGATTTCACAACTGTTACCCATTTTTTGTTCGCCACGTGTACATTCTGTTACAACAGAAAAGATTCCCTTTGCTTCTGCACCAAGTCAAGGATTTTGCTAAGGGAAAGTTTCTCAGGATTAACTGTTTCCTTGCGCTAGAAGCGCAAGTTAGTTAACTGATCTTCTTTCTTCTCCTTGCTGCTTAGCGCAACGTTTGGTGGATATTTACTTTGATATAAATATCTGTGCAAGGTTTGTGCATGAAGCATTATCAAACGAGATTGTTCAAGGTTAACTTTGAACCTTGCGCGAGCCCGCGCAAGGTAGTTAAATGAAGCATTTATCCAAAGAGAATGTTCAGGCTTTTAACTTTGTACCTTGCGCGAGCCCGCGCAAGGTAGTTATATGATCATTTCCTCTCTTAGATATTTGGCGCAGAGTTCTAATAAATCTCATTTTGGCAAAGAAGTCTGCGCGAAGTCTCCTTAGTAGTTATTAATGGGTATGGTTTCCTTGATCGGCACAAGGTTTTTGGGACCATACCCCTTCAGGTATAGATTCGGGCTAACCGTTCGACCTAAAAGTCTTCTCGTATAGTGATGAAGTGCGCGGATTTAGTAAGACGATCCACGATAACCCAAATGCTATCATGACCAGAAGATGTGCGAGGGAGTTTCGTAATAAAGTCCATAGCTATATTTCATCCCACTTCCACATCGGATTTCGGATTGTTCAAGTAAACCAAAGGGCCTTTGATGTTCGGCTTTAACTTTTGAACAAGTTAAGCACTTTGAGACGTACAAGGTGATATCCTTTTTCGTTCCCGGCCACCAATACTTAGGACGAAGGTCCTAGTACATTTTGTCGGCTTCAGGATGAATGGAGTATCGAGATTTATGAGCTTCGGTTAATAGCAACTCTCGAAAGTTATCACGGCCTAGAATCCAAATGCGATTGAGATAGTAATAAATACCATTGGGCTTAGCTACGAGCTGGGATTCGACACCACATTTCATTTCGTCTTGGAGGGTATTCTCATTAAAACAAGCAAATTGGGCTTCGCGAATCAAAATTTCAAAATTATTCAAAGCTTGAGGGTCACGAACACTATATGTCACACCCCGACCCGCAGCGGAAAAGGTGATCGGGGCGTGACAGATTGGTATCAGAGCCATGACTATAGGGATATAGGATAGGTTATTAGACCCTTAGAGCCTATACTATAGTCTGCCAAAATTTTAATTGATTAGGTGGTTACATACAAACTTGTGATATTTATTTGTTTCATATTTGCTTACATTTCAGTCAAACATACATGCTTATATACAAATACATTATACATATATACATATTCATTATACATATATCAATGTTCATGTGTTCAGTTTATTTTCATACTCTCATTATCCAAAGATTTTGTGCTATTTTCAAATCCCATCAAAGTAAGTTCTGCGACGGGCATGTAGTAACCGGAAGGGTACAAGTACCGGTAGTCGGGACGTCCTGTCTAGGTTGGCAATCGTATAAATCCAAAATAACGGACCAGTTTGCCTACCTGGGGACTAACGATGAGAGTACGACGGACCTATTAGGCCAAAGCATGCCACACCAAACGTCGTTCGAACTAACCTCACTTTGAGATGTCACCGTGTCCATGCCTGGACACATTCCGAACATCACACGTTGTATACATATTTCTCGATTTTCTCCGGGTTTTGTGTACGCAACCAGGCAGAAACCGTGCGAACCATATGAAAAACCGGTATTCATGGGGGCCCACATGATTACACAGGTAAAGTATGGCGGCATGAAGGGCCTAACAGCAAGCAAAACCCAAGACATCCTCTGGATGTAGTAGATTTATTTTTTTCTATATTTATTTTATGAATGTTCATTCCCAAACTCGACCCACGATCCCAAAGGCATCCAACTCATACTCTTGACATGTATTCCTTGTAGATGTCTTCTAGCCTCGCTCGTAGGAAAATGAGAGCAGGAAAAGCCCGTGAACGCATGGCTACCCAAATCGCTCAGCAAATGGCGACCGTAATACCAAACATCGTAGTACAAGTTCAACAAGCCCTTACCGCTAATTCCGTTAACCCAACCCAACAAGAAGATCAAAACACTATCAATCCTTCAGTCACTAAATGCACCTACAAACATTTCAAATCCTGCGATCCTCCAAAATACAAAGGTACTGAAGGTGTCACCGCTCTCCTCCATTGGTTCGAAGAAATGGAGAACACTTTTCTAAATTGCGATTGCCCCGATGATCGCAAAGTGCGTTATGCTACCGGTCGTTTACTTGGAACAGCACTCACATGGTGGAATACAGAGAAGACCAAACGAGGTGTTGAAGAAACTATGACCTTGACTTGGGAAGAGCTGAAGGGAATCATGACAAGACGGTTTTGCCCAAGAAGTGAAATCAAGAAATTGGAGGATGAGTTTCATGCTTTAAAACAAAAGGAAGGCGACCACACCACATACAACAAGAGATTCCTTGAGTTAAATCAAATGGTTCCCAATTTGTTTACTCCCCTCTACCGTTTGATCCGCACTACATTCGTGGTCTTCCATTAAAGATTCAAGACTCTGTAATAAGTACCTCGCCTGCAACTTTGGAAGCAGCAATGGAGCTAGCAACCGCGCTCACTGAGAACCGAATACGAAACAAAGATTTCAAAGAGGAAAAGAAGAAGGATAAAGCATCAACCGAAACCTCAAACCACACCCGAACCGAATCCTTTACACCACCTACTTCTAAGAGAAAACGTGATGGGCAAATCTTCGCCGTCACCCAACGTAACCAACCAGCTTCACAAGTTGTACCTCCTCAAACTATCCCAAACGCTCAAGTAGCACCCAACTCAACTTACCCAAACAAGAAACCTTACATTGGACCTCACCCTCAATGCAACACCTATTTCTATCACCATCCATCTACCTTACCCTGTCGACTATGTGCGAATTGTGGACGCTACGGTCATTTGAGCAACGTTTGCCGCACCCCTCAAAACCAAACCTCAACCCCTACTCAACCCATGATCCAAACATATCAACAACCTCAATACCCCATGTACCCATATGTTCGAGCTTGTTTCAATTGTGGCGACCCTACCCATTTTAGAAACACGTGCCCTCGTTTGGTTAACATCATAAACGCCCAAGCTCAAGCAAACCCAGTTAACCAAGCAAACCAAGCAAACCCAGCTCCACCGCCAGCAAGAGGAAGAGTTTATAACATCAACACCAATCCTGCTGAAGATGTTAACGGACCAAACCAACCACTTAACTAGTCTTCTCTCACCAAGAATCAAGATTCAACTCCAACCACTTTGTTTTTATGTTTTTCTCTATGTTATCTCAATTTTCACGTATCTCAATTGGAATTTTTCCAAGAATTTTAATGCAAATTACTAGTTCAGTTTGTTTTATACTCATTGATTTAATATTCATATCATCATACTTCACGACATATCTCAGTTTCATCATTTAAAGAAGTTGAGTTGTGTCTCATTTCTACATAGACTAACCTCTCCATCATATTAAACGAGAGAGGTTTTGTCAAACACGGATACTATCAGAATTACGACTCAAGCGCTGGTTGTTGTGTTTGTTTATGTTGTAGAGTCGCATAGAACTAATCATAACTTGCGGATAAAGTCAATGAGAATTTGACAAGAATATGATGGATACGCCGCTGGTACTTCCTATATATAAGTATTCTTGTCAAATGATCGGAGGCATTATCAGGCGGTTATGAGAGGTTCCATGCATAGGTTGTTTATGTGATTAAGTTATTCATTTTCAATACATGCAATAAGCTCGGCTCCGTTTGATTGAGCCTTGAGCACACAGACAATTTCATTTTCAATACATGCAATAAGCTCGGCTCCGTTTGATTGAGCCTTGAGCACACAGACAATTTCATTCTCAATACATACAATACGATCGGCTCCGTTTGATTGAGCCTTGATCGCACAGACATATTTCATTTCAGTATTTTTATGTTTGATGTATTGGTTGTAGAGTTATAGGACTAATCATAATTCACTGATAAAACCAATGAAAATTTGACAAGAATATGGTGGATACGCCGCTGGTACTTCCTATATATAAGTATTCTTGCCAAAGGATCAGAGGCATTATCAGGCGGTTATGAGATGTTCCATGTAGGATTTAGTATTGCCTTGATTGAAATTGGTGTTACATATATATATCATCTCACTATTTAAAGAAATTGGAATGTGATCCATTTCTACATAGACTAACCTCTCCATCATAACAAACGAGAGAGGAACTGTCACCATTCAAACATATATACTATCATAATGTGGATTCAATTATTTATTGTTGTGTTTACTTGTGTAGATTATAGTATTGGAAGTTTTGCCTTAGGATATAACCATACTTTTCCAAACATATCTAAACTCTTATGCATAATATCATTTTAGCGAATCATTCCTGCTTAACAATACTTATACAGTAGGCAACAAAAAGCGATTCCTGTATTAGGATACTTAACCTTTACAAGGAACGTTACCGCCTCAAACAAAAACCTAAACCCTAATTTTCTTCTAAAAATGTAACTGGCAAACTCAACACCATCATTCTTTTAGTCAATTATATCCCTAATTAAATTTCGGGACGAAATTTCTAATAAGCAGGGGATACTGTAACATCCGTCAAAAACGGATTTACCAAACCCGCTCCGTTTATCAACCGAACAGTCAGTCAAATTTTTTCGTTGCGAATTAAATGCCCAAAATAATTTTAAACGATCCGTAATCAAATATTATGCGGGGATATGTAATTAGTTTTTGAAAATCTGTCAAAAATATCAAAATAAAAATGTTTAACTTTTGCCGGGTTTCGAACTCGGGTCCATACCGGTTCAAACAAAGACTTATCCCTCAGCCAAACAACCACTCCGCCACTTTGATTTTATGGTAATATCAGGAAACATTTAATTCAAGTATTCAAGTTCCGAAGTTTAATTCGTCAATTACCGCCCAATTAGCAGTCGTCGGAAATCCCGACGACTTCGCCGTTTAATTACGTTTTCGCCCAATTTAACCGATGACTTAACTATTACGACGGTTATAACCGACGTCTGAACCCGCGATATCAGCCATAACCGCCGGAGAACGGCTGACTACGAATATAGACCGAATTCAGACCCCATTCATCTCAATGCTACCCTATAAATACACCCACAACTCGCCAGAAACCTTTCACACTCAAATCGCACCTTTTTCTCGGCGAAAAATCACTCGCCGGAAATACTTGATACTTCGCCGGAAAACCGTATCAGTAATCTCTGAGCTTACTGAACCCCCTAAACTTTCACCGAAGTCACCCACAACCTTTGTAACCTTTCGGAAGACTCTCTGCTGCAAGATACTGTCGCCGGAAAAAGATTGCTGTCGCCGGAGTTCTGCCGGAAAACAGAGTAAAACCAGCCGGTACTTCTCACGCCTAAATTCCTTTCTTTTTACTTTTATCTCGACTGTAATTGATCATAAAACGCTAAAGGAACTTGAATCAACATTTTGAACCAGTCAGTCGCCACTTCCGGTTAAACCAGTGAAGAAGACGACGTTCAGTAATGGTTATGTATAATTAAAATCAAGGTAATTACCGGGTTAGACACACAGTCCAGCGGTGGACTGTGTGCACTTTTAACGCTATGGTCACGAGTTCGAGTATTGTCCCTCACACGCTGCCTTAATAAAAATCCCTTTTTTCGCAAAACTGAACCGGAGTGTTTTGGGTATATGTTAAGTATATTGATAACCGAGTTTATAACCAAGTGCGACACACAGTCCAGCGGTGGAGTGTGTGTCCGCTAACCCACAGGTCCCGGGTTCGAGACCTGTGGAGCGCACCGGTCTTGTGATTTAATTCATTTTTAAAATAAAGTGATTTCTGTTTAAATCTAATTAATGTATATAGGTAATTAAAATCGGATATATGACGGGTTAGACACGTAGCTCAGTTGGTAGAGCTGCGTGCACGCGTACGGGAGGTCTCGGGTTCGAGCCTCACCCGGCGCACAACAATATTCCTTCGAACCGGTCAACGCTAGTCAAAGTCAACGGTCAAAAGTCAACTGTAGCATAAATAAAATATTTTTTTTATTATTTTTATTTAATTATTTTAATTAAAAATCAATTAAAAATACTTAAAAATAACATTTTTAAGGTTAGAAAATAGCCTCAAACTCACAAAAATACACCCAACAAACCTACTAAAATAGATTAATAAAACCCGTTTACTTACCAAACCGTAATGCGATTTATCTAGGTTTAATCTCACTTGTGGTTAAAACCACTTCGCGTGCAATCAACGTCATCAACCGAACGCACCCAATGTGAGTGAATTCTTACAAACTCCCCTTTTTATTCATGTTTTGGGGTGTATCATGTGTCGTTTAAACTAATTCTCTTATGCAAATTTGTGCTATACCATTATATGAACTAAATTAGAATGTAACTATTATTGGTTGTGATGTATTCATATTGTCAAAGTTGTATACAAATTATTTAGGCCCATCAGTTCCTCGTGGGAGACGAGAACAACGCGTGCCTTAAAACTCATACATTAGGCCCATCAGTTCGTAAGAACAACGTGTGCCTCAAAACTCATTCATTAGGCCCATCAGTTCCTCGTGGGAGACGAGAACAACGCGTGCCTCAAAACTCATACATTAGGCCCATCAGTTCGTAAGAACAACGCGTGCCTCAAAACTCATTCATTAGGCCCATCAGTTCCTCGTGGGAGACGAGTCGAACAACGCGTGCCTCAAAACAATCATTTGGTGTTTGTATGTTCAATATTCAATATTATGTGTTGTGTGAATAAATTTACATCTACATTTACTCATATGTGGTATGCACATTATTTATAATCAATTGGATAAACTTGTTCAAATGTTTTTCCATAGGATTCACTCGCCAACATTATGTTGATCCAAAAAAAACCTTTTTACACATGATACAGGTGGACAGGTTGAAGCAAGGAAAACATAGGATATGCCTTAGAAGAGAACCAAGAAGCTTAGACTGATAGTTAGAACATGTTGTATCATTTATTGTAAATTTCCATTAAATTGTATTAACGAATATGAAACATATAATAAATGTCATAAGCTTTGATGATAACCCAATTATGCCCCGATCACCTTTTCCGCTGCGGGTCGGGGTTGTGACACTATACACATAGCTTCGTCGACTTAGAGCATCGGCGACGACGTTTGCTTTGCCGGGATGGTAGCGTCTCTCGCAATCGTAATCGTTGAGAAGTTCAACCCATCGACGTTGCCGCATGTTTAGTTCTTTTTAATTAAAGATATGTTGTAAGCTCTTATGGTCGGTGAAGACCGTACACTTTTTACTGTAAAGGTAGTGTCACCATATTTTTAATGCAAAAACAACTGCACCGAGTTCGAGATCGTGGGTAGTGTAGTTCTTCTCGTGGATCTTGAGTTGTCGAGATGCATACGCGATAACCTTGCCTCGTTGAATGAGAACACAAGCAAGACATAGGTTAGAGGCATCGCAATAAACAACGAAATCGTCGTTTCCGTCGGGTAACGCGAGAATGGGAGCGTTGTAAAGCATGCGCTTGAGAGTTTGAAAAGCTTCCTCTTGCTTGGTTTCCCAATCAAAAGGTTGGTCTTTATGAGTTAAAGCGGTAAACACGAAACGGTGATTTTTGAGAAGTCGGCACTGAATCGACGATAGTAACCCGCAAATCCAAGAAATGAGCGGATTTCGGATGCATTCTTCGGCGTAATCCAACTTTTGACGGCTTCAATCTTTGCAGGGTCGACGTGAATTCCTTGACTATTCACAATGTGGCCGAGAAATTGGACTTCTTCGAGCCAAAATTCACACTTTGAAAACTTAGCATAAAGGCGATTACCTTGGAGAAGTTCGAGAACTAAACGAAGATGACTCGCGTGTTCTTCTCTCGACTTCGAGTAGATAAGAATGTCATCGATAAACACAATGACGAAACGATCCAAGAACGCTTTACACATGATTCATCAAATCCATGAAAACCGCGGGTGCATTTGTAAGACCAAAAGGCATGACCACGAATTCGAAATGGCCATAACGGGTACGAAAGGCGGTTTTCGGAATATCTTCTTCCAACACGCGTAACTGATGATAGCCGGAATGAAGGTCGATCTTAGAAAAGCAAGTAGCACCTTGAAGCTGATCAAATAAGTCGTCGATGCGAGGAAGAGGATAGTGGTTCTTTATCGTGAGTTTGTTAAGTTCACGATAATCGATGCACATTCAGAACGTCCCATCTTTCTTTTTCACAAAAAGAACGGGTGCGCCCCACGGCGAAGTGCTCGGGTATATGAAACCTTTATCAAGAAGCTCTTGAAGTTGGCTAGATAGCTCGCGCATTTCGGAGGGTGCGAGGCGATAAGGAGATTTAGCAATGGGAGTAGCGCCTGGAATCAAATCGATACGGAATTCAACATCTCGTGTAGGGGGTAAACCGGGTAAATCGTCGGGAAAGACCTTAGGAAATTCACAAACAACGGGAACATATTTATAAGTCTTCTTTTCTTTCTTCGGGTTCACAATATGGGCGAGGAAAGCGACACATCGCTTTTGCAAGCATTTGTGTGCTCGAGCACATGACAAAAGCATCAACTTCTTTGAGGGAGTTTCACCATAGACATGGAGTTGATCACCATTCGAGAGAGGGAAACGAATCATTTTATCGAAGCATACCACTTCAGCATGGTTTTCACCAAGAAAATCCATACCTACTATGATATCGAAGCTACCTAACTGCATAGGTATGAGATTAATTGAGAAGGTGTGGTTGTTGAGATCGAGAGTATAACCACGTAGGACAGAATTTACGGTAACGGTTCTTCCGGTGGCGACTTCCACATCGAAAGTCTTTGGGAGTTTAGCGCGTTTACATTTTAAAACCTTTTCGAATTCTAACGATAAAAAACAATTATCGGCACCAGTATCAAATAAACACGAAGCATAAATACCATTTACGAGAAACGTCCATTGACAACATTGTTGTCATTCTGAGCATGGTGATGATTGAGGTTAAAGGCTCTTCCACGCGCAGCCTGAGGTTGTTGCTGTTGAGGCTGTGGCTGTGCTGGCTGCTGCTGCTGAGGCTCTTGCTTGACGGTACGGTTCGGGCAGACATTGGCAAGGTGGTTCGGATCACCACACACGCAACACACACGTGCTTTTGGAGCTGCTGGTTGTTCTGGGGAGTACGCTGAGGAGCTGGCAGTGCTGGAGCTTGAGGAGCTGGCTGACGATGATCGGTACGACAACTAACAGTAAAGTGGCCGTAGATATTGCACTTTGTGCAAAAACGACAGTTTCCACCCACCACATGATGATATGTGCATTTAGAGCACAGTGGGTGAGGGCCGGTATACGCGCGCTTAGCTAAAGGTGCGTTTTGAGCAGGAGCCTGATAAGGCTGGGAGTTGAGCGGTGTAGTTCTTGTTAGGGTTTCCTCTTTTGCGTCCCTGACGCTTTCCCTTCGGGTCACTAGTTGGTTCGGTAGCAGCAGTTGGTTCGACGACAGCTTGATTGGCAACTTTCGCAGAGTTCTTGAAATAACCATCTTGAACTCTGATCGTTGATCTCAGCAGCGAGCATGTAGGTTTCCTCGATGGTTGTAGTACGAGCAACTTTCACAAAATTCGCGAAACATTCTGGTAAACCTCGGATATACTTGTTGATGGCTTTCTCAGTGGTATCAACTTGGCTAGGACAGATGATGCTCAAATCTTAAATCGAGCGGTAAATCCAGCATTGTCGGGACCATCCTGTTTGATACCCCAAAACTCGTTCTCGAGCTTTTGCCTCTCATGCGGAGGACAGAACTCCTTCATCATCACTTCCTTGAGTTCCTCCCAAGACAGATTATAGGCTTCATCATTACCACACCTATTTCGTTTTGCGGTCCACCAGTCGAGAGTACGGGACTGGAAGACTCCGGTAGCGTTCACCGTGCAAAGGTCATCGGGGCATCCACTTTGCCTAAAGGTGACCTCAATGGCGTCAAACCAATGGAACATAGAAGTCGGTCCGTCGTTGCCCGTGAAGGCGAGAGGTGCAGAAACTTTGAAATTTTTGAAACTGAACCGTGACTTGGGGTTTTCAGCTTTCGAATCGACCGAGGAGTTACTGCTCACAGCATGAATTTCCGAGACGATTGCGGGATGACTTTTGCCACTTGTTTGGTGGCTAGTGAAGCGATGCGCTTGTTGTCGCTGTGGCGCTGAGCAGAATGGCGAGTATGAGATCCGATTGACGACATCTACATAAGGGATTTAGATTAGATGAGATTCGATTATAATAGAGTTATGTTTAAATATTTATTATTATTATTCATACAAGCACACCACACATAAGCACGTATCCACGTAAGCACATAAGCACATAATCACATATTTTCACGTATTCACCTTCTAATAGTAACAATGCGAAGCGCGTTTTGAGAGATAGCGTAGCGAGATAGCGGTACATCGTAGCGTAGCGTGAAATAACCGAGAGAAGTAGCGCGTTGCAAGCGGAGCGTTGAGTTGGATTATCTGCGTTTGTTTATTAATGTTTTAGATTGAGATAGCTGTGCGAGTTGTGCATATATTCGATGGAGCGTAAATGCGATAAATCGAGAAATCGATAAGCGTAAAATTGTAAAATCCGTAATTCCAACGCATAAATAATAAATAAACTCGATGATGCCTAAATCGATGATTAGGCTTAAATCAATTGGGAGTGTCCTGGGTTTTGAGACAGTGACTACCCAAAGTGGTTCGACTACCCATTGCATTTGGACCCACGCTTTGGCCTAATAGATAAACGCTCTCACCGCAAGAGGCTAGCAACGTTTACCCTTCCAGTTAATACGTGTTCCAAACCATCGGTATAACCGAGACTTTGGTGAGATTGAAAATCGACGAATGGAATTCATCATTAAGGTACGGGTTTCACCCCTGACTTAACAACTAGTTCCAAGTTGTGTTTGTGCTCGCCGATCACATCGGGAGTTCCACTAGATAGAAATGGAGACTTTCGTCGAGGTTTGGATATCACTTCTAACTCAATGAATATATCTCGTGATGAGTAATACGTGGAATGAGCGATCTTATCGAGAGTTCTTGGTTATCACACCTAATCTCGACTTAATCCTCGTTTGTGAGATACGAGCGTTTCATAATCGTGTGTTGTGGTAGCTTTAGGAAAAGCTAAGTATGTTGATTGTTTCGTGCGGAGTTGTCGGTTCGTACTAAATAGAACTTCTCGCTTTGAGGAGTAACACTTCGTAGGAAAGGACTTGCTCACACGTTTGGGTCAGTTCGTATGGTTTCGGGTTTGAAATCACAAGGTTCAAACGGGTGGGACATCAAGTTCGGCCGAACTTGCACCCAATGGGTCAAGTTCGAGCGAGCTTGATATGCCTGATGTTTGAAACTTCTGATTTTGAGGATGATAAGGCAAGTTCGGTCGAACTTAGGTCAAGTTCGAGCGAACTTGATCAACTTCCAGCGAACTTGCCCTCAAGTTCGGGTGAACTTGTCTGTTTTCGTGCGTTTCGGGCGCGTAGTCGATGCGTAATAGTCAAAATCAGTATCCTAACTATAGAGTTAGGCTAAACATGGCAGTTCTACCTAATTTTCTACAGTTATGGGCTCTGATACCAATCTGTCACACCCCAACCGATGACGGAATCATCGGGGTAGTGGCACTAGGCGACCAGATTGTCTCACGAGAAATTTCCATAACACTATTTTAATCAACAATATTTTAACGTCTAATATCCCATACTATTAAACAATACGTCATCAACAATGTCACGAAATACATGATTTTCCCATAAAACAATAAGGTTCGGTTTTCCCTAGATTTATTACAACTTGAACTAAACAAAGCAAACAAACAAGCAAAGCTACGTCCAAAGCATCCAAGCTAAAATCCTCAACCTGTTACATACGTTAAAATACAAGTCAATACAATTAAGTAAAGCTGAGCATACAAGTTTAAGTAATACTATCATAATGGAGAAAACCGTTCGTGAAATAGTCCAATCACATATCATGATACACCAAAACACATCACACAAAACTAGGCATATTTCTCATGCCAACTTCCGTGAGAAGGCTAGCGCGTCCATTCTAACTAGACCCCGTCGGGTGTTAGCCACACTATAGTACCATACTAGCTAAGGAGGCAAGTTAATGAAAATAAGTTCCTAGTCACATGTTTCTAGTATCACGTATTGAGCATATATAATCATAGTATTCGCGTGTGATAAACCGTTTGATTTGTGAGGTGATTTTGATAGAGGAACATATGTAACACCCAAAAAGTGCATTAAAAGCGAAAACGGGTCAAGTATACTCACAGTGGGTGCGTTTAGGTGAGATGAGGGATCTGAGGAGAGTCGGCAAGAGCGCCGGATCAGCCTGTAAATGAACAGAAGTGCATCAGTCTTCCGAATTGCTGAAATGGTTAATTTTGGTTTGGGAGTTCGACCGAACTTGTAAGGTTTTGGTGAGGTTTGAGTCAAGTTCGGGCGAACTTGTGAGGTTTTGACAAAAGGAATGACAAGTTCGGCCGAACTTGTGAAGTTTCCTAAGAAACTTTGCAAGTTCGAGCGAACTTGGGGGTTTTGTTAGAGTGGATGACAAGTTCGGCCGAACTTGTGAAGTTTCCTGAGAAACTTTGCAAGTTCGAGTGAACTTGGGGGTTTTATGTTGAAGGTTTGAGAAATTTTACTCAAGTTCGGCCGAACTTGACCCTCAGAGGGCAAGTCGAGCGAACTTGACTAAAGTGCTGCACAAAATCAGTTATATCTCGAGCGAACTTGATGTTTTCGGGTCCAAAATCTTGCGTTTTCGCGTTGTTTGCTGAGGAAATCGAGTGCCCATCCCTCCAACTTTAAGCCACTGAGTAAAACTTAGGCTGGAGAGGTCTTTTAGAGCGAACTTAGCCATTTTATAGAAATTCGGGCTAATCCGGGCAAACTTGATGGTTCGTACGGATTAGTCCAGTTTGTGTAAAGTGACGACTTCGTCCTTGTGCTTCCGGATCTGCGGTTTTAGCTTGACAACGCCTCGTTCCACTCAAAATAATATGTCATTAGTCCGAAAATGGTGTAAAAATCAATGCTTTAAAGGTTTTACTCAGATCTAAGCATAGATCTGAGTGAAAAAAACAGAATGTTTATGTAAATAGATGGAGATTTTCGTAAACAGAGAAGATTTGATGAAAACGAAGGCGAAGCCTTGTGCAAAATCGTTGTAAAAACGTTGTAAAACGTTGTTGTTCGTCATCGTAGAAGAAATCGGGTTGAATCTTACTTAGAAAACAAAGGGTTTCGGTTTTGAGAGCTCTGGGCGAACTTACAGCAAGTTCAAATGAGAGAATGGAGCTGAGTATTTATAGGTGAAGGCAAAGAGGAGAGCTGGAGGAGTCAAGTTCGGCCGAACTTGCATGGAATCATGCAAGTTCGCGTGAACTTGTGAGGTATTGAAGGATTTTGAGTCAAGTTCGGCCGAAACTTGCTGAATCTTTGAAGATTCAGGCAAGTTCGAGCGAACTTAGGGGAACAAAGGGGAATCTGAGTTGGTCAGTCAAGTTCGGCCAAACTTGGGGTCACCCAAGTTCGAGCGAACTTGGCCCAAAACTCTGGATTTCCTCGTTTTGTGTTCGTTTATCGATTGTTCAGCGATGTAATCGAGTTACGTTAAGCGATTTAGCATAATTTAAGCGTTGTAATAGCGAGTCAACGCGTGAGAGCGAGTTGCGTGAGTTTGCGAGTGATTAACCACGATAAATCCAATCCACATAAACACGTATAACATATAAACATGTAAACTAATATTACCACATAATTCCAATATACCAAATAAGTAATTGCGTTGCGATTGCAATGGGATAGCGATGAGATATGCGATGCGTTGCGTTAAATAAGCGTTTAAATAGGTTTAGTTGTGATGTAATAATGCGATGTTTGACAAAATATATTTAATTTAACATGAACATTTCTATTAATGAATCTCGGAGTACAAGACTGGAAATCAAAAGCAAATACACGGAAACAGGAACAACAGAAATACGGGTTGTTACAACGTTATTTTAAAAAAGAAATCCAATATGTATATATAGAAAAATAAACTAATAGGGTATACCCATACAAACACCAACATAAGCCCACTTACAAAACTATTTTTATGGTTTAGATTAGTTATTAGCCCAATTGCATTACTGGTTAGACCTTAAGTGAGCCCACTACTAAAATTTCGTTAAAGCCTAAGGGAATGTTTTGTCGAGCTCAAACAGGGTACATGAATTCTCATGGTCGACCCTGTCATAAACATTCTAATCTATTAACTATACTAAAACAAAACCAACTTATGTCACTTGTTATGAATTTAGGCCTATTATTGACATTTGGCAATGTAATATCACTCAATCATGTGTTTTGAGCGGCAAAATCATTAACAACATATTGTTCTTCTCAATCACAAATTCCCTTTCATAGTTAGATTTAAATAACTTACCGATGTTATATTCAAACCAAGAATATAAACATTATTTATGGTATATAAAATTTATTCCTTTTGTTGATGTTACCATTTACGTTATTATTTATTCTTCATAACTTACTCATAATTCATAATAAATAAATAACATACGTATAGAAAAACTGTTTGGTTGATTTTCATCTTCGAAATATATATCTTCTAATGAACAACAATATATGCATAATGTTATCGATTCCTGATACATGTTGACAAATAACTTTTTTTATTGTTTATTTTTGCTTTATTTTACTCTGAAATAATGTTTTCGTTTTTACTTCTTGTTGGTGGATGGTTTACAATCAAAATATAATTAAATTAAATTCAAAACAATTTGACATAATTTATGTCAATTAATTGCAATTACATACAATTTGAATTTCATTCTCATAATAATACAATTTGAATTTCATTCTCATAATATTTCTTTAATGTCAAAACAAATTTTCAATAAAAACATGTATTATATAACAATTTCTAAATTTTGACACAATCATAAAATAAACTTTTAAAATAAAAGATTCCGTTGACATTAAATGGATCAACATTGTTTGACGTTTTTCATTTTAATATAAAGACGTAAATTTGTTATTTGTTAGTATTTATTTACATTTATTTTTAACATTTTTCAACTTTTATAATACATTGTCTAATACGTATTTATTTAAACACCAACGTTCTAATTCTACTTTGAACCTTTGTCAATGAAATAATTTATTCATTTTTATAATATCTATACTTTTTTAAGCATACGTGACTAATAACTAAAAATATATATTATGAATACTCGTTTATATATATCTCATATGATTATTTAAATACCAATTATAGAATTACAGATATCTATATTGTTTATACTTTATAATTTGAATTAATATTAATTAATTTTGTTTAGGATATGTTACAAATTAAATACTTTGTTTATTGTGTATTTATTAATTAGAAAATTATTAATCTTAAAATCATCATAACCATAATGGAGAATGCAACTAAATATCTAATTTCAAATGTGAATAAAATAAAGTTTCAAAAAAATATAAAATGATCAATCATGACATATTTTTTTCGTCAATATCTAATTCTGAATGTAATAAAATAACTATCAAAGTTATCTGGGGTTTGATTAGTAATGATTTATAACATATTAGAAAGAAAAAAATATCTTTGGTAACTATGATGATTGAGGTGATTTTAAAATTAAAATATTTTTTACACTAAAGTCAACTTTTTCCCTCTAATAAGTGTGTGTAGTTTTATCTTTGTTTACTAATCAATTATTAAAGAATTATACTTATTAGTTAACGATGTAGTTGTTTATACTTTGATTAAAAAATGAATATTCTTCTTTATTCAGTTACCATTAATCACATTTTCAGTGATGTATGGAGTCTCGAGGTAGATACTATCCATGTATATTTAATTTTTCTTCGTAAAAAATATGTACTTTAATCTTCTTAGTAACTTGGGTCAAACAATAGTTATATAGGTACAGTTTGATGGTTTAAATCACTTCAATTACTCTATTGCACACTTGATATAAGGATAACTTGACTTATGAGGTCAATTATATTGCAGTGATGCTTTGAAAAGTCCGAAACTTTATTAAAGATTCAATATGTCAATGGTTTGACTTCTTGGGTCAAAACATAGCATTATGATGTCATAAAAAGTTAGTGTGTCTATTATAAACTCAACATGGGTACAGTTTGACTATTGAAGTCAAACATAATGGTATTTAGATTATTTTGACATTTTCAGATGCTACTTGCCAAGAGAATGGAGGATGTACTTGAGCAAGCTTTTGAAGGTTGTTGCCCCTTAAACATTATTCAAAGTTATGAAAATTGATCTAATATTTAAAATTGAGCAAGTAAATTTGTTATATTCGGACTGGTCAACTCCTAGACTTGGAAACAACGGTCCCACATGACGATTATTCTACGTTTTCTTTATCAGCAAAAAGTATCATTGGTGAGCTTTCCTCAAGCTCTCACTCAAAACATGACAATTATCAATAGATTTGTAAGAAGTATTTTCTTTATACAACCTGTATAACACACGGGAACTTAAACTAGTATGGGATTAAAATAATAAAATACTTAAATACATTACACTGATAATCAGGAGGTTGCAGGTATGACGATGACCAGTTGAACGTAGCGGACGGCTTGGTGGTTGCGTGTTGGGGAAATTAGAGATTGCAACGGATGATCTGAGAGGCGTGTAGTCACTTTCAGTCGAATTTTATTGATGGTTCATCCGAAAAATCCAATCGGAACAACTCAAATTTGAGAACATGAACTAGTATTAGATTTGATAGTGAATTTGTATGACCAAAGAATGATTTCGAAATAGGTATTAGAGCCAGCCTGATGACTGTTCTCTTTTAATTCCAATTGCTTCATAATTTGGAGCCAATTTTTATCCTAAAAAATAAACAGGATTTTTCAAAAAATTACTTTTCTAAGGAATTTTAAATAAAGCGATTTAATTTAAATAATTTTTTTTACCAAGCTGACTCCAGCTAGGGCTCAAATCCTTGGACCCCGTTAGGAGCGCAGCCCCCGAACCCCCGTCAAAGGGGCGTTGCCCCCTTGGAACCCCCATTGATTAGGGGCTCCACCCGAACACTTAAAACTATAACAAACTCAAACAAGTGTGTATTGCAGCACCTCATAACTTGCTTGATTTATATTACAATTCATTTTGGTTACCAAGTCAATCCCAATTACACTAAAATATCTAAATTGGATAAAAAAAATAGTTTTCCTACTATGATCTCATTAAATGGTTCATTACTACTCTGGGCTCTACATTTGATTATCATGTTGGGTTTTATGCATCCATTTTGTAATTATTTTGAAAGGCGGAAAAGATACACGAACCATTCTTATTCTTAGTTACCACCAAGAATGTTCACTAGAAGGTTAATTGCAAGTAGGTAGAACCTAGAACACAATCATAGGATATTAGAGACCTTTACCCTAATTGGTTGTAAAAAATGACTCGATTATTAAAAAACACAACGTATCAACGAAATTCAGATGCTAGTCCTTTGCTCGCGAATCATAAAACCGAACACATTAGATTGGCCTTGTCCAATCACCTAAACCAAAGATGATCTTTGGTTTCTTCTTGTTGGTTGCTCACAGCTAAAGCGAAGGAAGAACTGGAGGGCAGTCGATATTGGCTTTTGGTTTGATTCATAATTAGTTATTCATGGTTAAACGTTGATGCTACTAAGTTGAATATACTTCTTTTAGTGATTTATATTGTTAGAAATGATTAAACTCTATTTCATAAGCTAAATTGAGTTTTCGAGTATGTAAAGAATTAGGGAGGAATTGACTTAATTAAGTCAAATTTGGGGTTTTTGGTTGAGTTAGTGATAAAGACCATTTGAGAATGGGTTTGATTCTAAATCTTTTATGATAGAAGTGATCTTGAGTAGAAAGAATGTAATAATTTTGAAAAAAAAAATATATTGATACAATACTCGAAACTCTAAACGAGTCATACTCTAAACGGGTCATGAAGATATCGATTAGTAAAAAAGAGATGTTATTTGTTAAACGTGATAAATTAAGTTATATAAATAGTTCTTATGCAAAAGGAACATGATAATGACGCATACAAATGTGTTAGATTAACTTGACCCAATTGTTTGTGAACTAGTGTGTTATGTCTTTGGACTTATGATAATTGACACGGTTTGCGTTAACTTTAAAAGCTGAACAGTCAGCAAGGAGATCCAAAATCTTAACAATCCTACGAGAAAAAAGTGAATGAATTGCAATCAAGTAGTAAAGTACATGTATATGTTGTTTTAATTGTGATTAATGCTATTATAATTGAGAGTGCATGGTATTATAATTGACAATTGCAAATCTTGGAACATATATAAAGAAGTTGTCACACCCCAACTGATGACGGAAACATGGGAGTGAGACGAAAACGAGATTTCAAGAGACTTCATAACAACTAATTGTGACAATATTTAGATAATGCAAATTACGTTGATATTAAAATGGAAATACATTGTTTTGAAAGGGAAATACAACAAGTTGCAAACATGAAACAAATACATAATTTAAATCTAGGTGTGTATCTAATCCACCCTAAGTAATATTCTTCATCGTCATAACTAGTTTCATGCAACATGTATTAAAATAATGATCAACAAAAAGTTGGCGAGTATACAAGTTTACATACATAGCTTATGGTGAATAAAAGTTGTCTCATATCCAACATGGTAATTTGCATATATTGTTCGTTATCATACTAACATGTGTTAACTATATGTCAAACCAAAGTGTAGGGGTGTTCACGGTCCGGTTTCAAACCGTGAAACCGCTCAAACCGGTCATCGGTGTGGTTTCACGGTCGGTTTTTTTAGTTATCTTTCGGTCGGTCGGTTTCAATATTTTCAAACCGTAGCAAACGGTTTGGTTTACGGTTTATAGGAAAAACCAGCCGTAATAAACCGAACCGGACTGTAAGATTTTATTTTAATATTTTTGATATTTCATATATTATGTATAGATATAAATAAATTAAATAAATTTAAATCTAAATTTAACCTATAACTAAACAATTAATAAGGTAAAAAAAATGGGCCCATATATGAACTTTCGATTTAAAAATTTTCAAGGCTCATATTAGAACTTTCAAAATTCCATTTTTCTAACCTAAAAAACTAATTTGACGTTCACAGTTTGTTTGTTTTTCATTCATTTTTGTTTTATTTTTTATTTTTAGCACATAAAACTCAAATAGCCCAAACCGTGAAACCGAACCGGAACTAAACCGTTGCTAACGGTTCGGTTTGGTTCGGTTTAAGAATTCAACGGTTCGGTTTCGGTTTTCAATAATCAAAAACCGTGACTAACGGTTTGGTTTACGGTTTGACTCAAAAACCGTCCAAACCGGACCATGAACACCCATACCAAAGTGTAGCAATCGTGATACCGTTGTCGTCGAAACGACAAGGTTGTAAAATAGTTTACTTAACAATACCACAAGAATACGGGCCGTGCGTTAATCCTATAGCGCTATAATTGTTAAGGTTGGCTAGCAAAGTTAATGAGCATATAGACACAAGTATACATAGCATGCGATAACAAGAATAATACACGTATCATATTTTAACGGATAGAGTGTGATTATAACAAGTTTAAACGTGATTCGTGAGTTGCATAAATGTACATGTTGCACCCAAAGTGTATAAAATGGAAAATTGGATCGAGTATACTCACGATTTTGCATAGAAATTCCGCGTACGTGAGTTGAAGCGTAAGAGAGTCGAGGACACTGGAGTTACCCTACATTGGGGAAACGAAGGTGTGTGAGTTTATGGAATTTGAGGAGAGTTCGGATTCGGAATTAATATAAAGTATATGTACATGAAAATATATCCTGTCTAAGTACTCATTTGGACACTAAGTTTTCATGTGTTTTCATGGGTCCTAACGTGACCATTTGAATCACAAATGAGAAATAAAGAACAAAGATATATAGACTAAGTTCATAACCTTTAACCATAATCCGGTTAGCATCAGGAACTCGGCTAATTACATATTTTAAATTATATAGTATAAGTCCATTAACTATTGTCATATAAGTCAAGCATGGAGGTAGAGTGATTAACATCCATTAAACCTCATTGTATGAATTCACCAAAGCACAAGGTTATCAACATAGTTGATAACCCGGTTGGTCATGAATAATAATAAAATGCAACTAACTAGTTCATCAAGTAGCCAAGTAATATTAACCCAGGTGTTTCATACCCATCACGGAAAATGTTGGAGATGCGGCGGGGTTATGTTACTTTGAGTCTAGAAAACTACTTGGAATAACATTGTAAAACATCAAGTGAAGTGGTGGAACAAGTTTGGATAGCCAAGGCTTCCATGGTTCACACCTTTACCAAAGCATAAGTCTCACCATATTGAAGATGGTGAGCTTGGTTTGTTTCATCACTTGTAGGTCATCTAAAACCTTGTCAAAACAAAAATTTTAGAGGGTGTTTGCTCCTTTAAACTTATAAGAATTAACCCCAATCAAGTTCCATAAGCATAGGTTTGGTTAGAAGCAAGATGGGTGTAAGTTTGAATATGTAAGAACAAGTTTATAAAGATTTACATAAAAGTTCTTCCAAAACAGAAAGTTTGGACCTCAAAATGGTGATGTTCCACCTTATTTTACCATGGTAAACTTGTGGAAAGACTCCTAGAGGTGTTCCGAGCTTTCATGTGGAAGAAAGAATGAAGGAAAGATGAAGAAAAGCGAGATAGAGCTCACTTTTGCACTTAGAATAATTCTGTTTTTTTCATATGTTTGCAACTGATTTGGGAGTGTTTTGAGAGTGTGAAGGAGTTGGGAAAGTGAAAATGGGGAGAGGGAGGCTTGTTTATATAATGGGGAAGTGGTGTTTTGTGTTAGAGAATGTTGAATGATATTGTGGAAGAGATAGGTGGAGAAGGAATGACCAATCTGCATGAAGGAAACAACATTATGCGGATTAGCCACCTTGGCGTCATGCCAAGCCCAAGGAGGGGAGGGGTCGCGCGACGCGACGTCTCCTTTGGTCAGCTAAGGTTTGATTTATTACATTAAGGCCCCTGAACTTCCATTTGTTATCATTTTATGCTTAAAAGTTCATGTTTTGACTTGTTTTGAGCATGAAACGTGTTTGTGAGTGTTGTATAAGTATCGTGCACCATATAAATAATACATTGAGTATGTAACAAGTCTCAGTTGGTATGTAAATGTGCATTCAAAGTTTGTTTGCGTAAAATTATAAGTATAACAAGTGTATGTATAAAGTGAATTTTCATTATGATCGAAGTCTCGGATTACAAGATTGGAAATGAAATACGAATACGATATGGTTACAAATTTCGAAAAATAGAAAATACAATTACACTTTCTAAATAAGGAAAGTACAAAATGTGAAGCATTACAACGGTGGTATGGATTAGTGTGTATAGAGTCACATGGTTTGTGACCCAATTGTAGAACTAAATAGAATCACATGGCTTGTGACCCCAACGTATGTGTTGCATGGAGTCACAAGGTTTGTGATCCGATTGATGAAATTGTAAAGTCACATGGTTTGTGACTCGTTATTGAAATTTGTAAGAGTTACATGGTTTGTGACCCATTATTATTGCTTATAATGCAAACCCATAAGTAATATGAATTATTATGATGTTACCGTCATATGTATTTGTGGTAGATATAATTGGATGCCATAGCATGTTTGTTTAGACTTTAGAGCATGCAACATTGGAATGATTGACAACAACTATCGACCTGTGATTGACATTTTAATCTTGTCGCCAACATAGATAATAACAAGATGTGACTCGAGTCGTAATGGAGGTTATCATACATGTATTTTATCTAGTGTTAAAATAATCATATCTAAAGAAACTACCTAAAGAAACTACCTTAAAGAAACTAATCACATGAACAAAAAAATATAAGAGTTAACTGTCATTATCGTCCCTATAGTTTGTCCAATTATGCCAGTTCAGATCAAAATTTCAAATTTGTTCCATTTTCATCCATGACATTTTTGAAACATGCAAGTTTCGTCCAAAAAGCATGAGTTAACTGTCATTTTCGTCCTTGTGGTTTGTCCAATTATTCGATTCAACCTTAGTTTTTTGGATGGAACTCGCATGTTTCAAGAATATCAGAGACAAAAATAATACAAATTTGAAATTTGGCTTGAACTGATATAATTGAACAAATCACATGAACAAAAATAACAGTTAACTCAAAATATAAATATAAAACGAATCTTGACTTACAAATTCCATCCCAATAAAGATTAAAAACTAATCATACCAAATCCTTTTACATATCCGAAAAAAAGAAAGAAAACCAGAGAGTACTGGTAATACACAAGGAATCTGCTAGTTGTCAACATGTCTTCTTGACTTATTCGTTACTTCCTATACAAAACCGCTGTCTTTCTCCCAAAAATTCATCTGAATTTATAACATTACAAATCTCATCTGTAACCTCATCACTTCCCTAATTTTTTTAACCACAAAAAAACCAGCAAAGAAACCAGATTCTCCATTATTTGAAACCTTTAAATATTGAACCACCTTAAAAACATGTTCAATATACGGTATACCCACTAGGTTGTCGAACTTATTCTGGGATCTATACAATAGAATACATTAAATAATGGCGTATTATACACTCAAGACTTCTACTTCAATGATTTGAATTATCAATTTTTTTTCTTGCCAGAGAGATAATCCAGATATATCAAGTGGGTTGGGTTAAATAAGTTTGGGGTGGCGTTTGAGCTTGCAAGATTCGGATTCGGGTCGGGTTTTGATGTGGGTTTGTTGAGATCTGAAGAAGAAGAAGAAGAAGAACCTGCAACTTCAATGGAGCCTCCAAGAGGGATTTGGACATCTTTAGGGCACTTCTTTCTTTTCTTGCCTTACTTTGTTGGTCTTCTGGTTCTTGGCTTCATTAAAGGTTGAATCTTTATATCTTTTTCTGATTTCTTTTATAATTTATGTTATAATTTGCTGAAATTGATGTATTAAATGCTAATTTTAGTTGGTTTTTGGCTAATTTGTTTTCTTGATGTGATTGATGTGTTATTTGGGTTTTTTTTTTGTAAAATTCAGTTGAAATGAGAACTAAATTAACTCCAATTACATTTCTTGAATGATAACTTTTGTGGGTATGTTGTAAAAATTGAATCTTTGATTTCAGGAATCATTTTTGCTCCAATAATATGTGTTATTATGACAATTGGGAACTCTGCTGTTGTAATTGCCCTTTGGCCAGCACATGTTGTATGGTCTTACTTTTGCATATTGAGGTACATTCTTGATTCTTTCATTCTTTAACCACTGTAATTCTTGATTTTTTTATAATATTTGTTTTTGTTAATATATTTATGTAGTATATTCCTTTAATGGCAGTGCTAAACGATTTGGGCCCGTGATGAAAGTGGTTTTCTGCTTGTTGTTTACGCCCGTCTTAGCTTCTTGGCCTGTTGCAGCTGTTGTGGGTAGCATTCTTGGTGGCTTAGCTTACGGTTTCCTTGGGCCGATGTTCGGGACTTTTAAAGCCGTCGAAGAAGGGAAAACCGATCAGTTTGTCCATTGTATTATAGTAAGCAAACTACAATTAGTTACATATGTTGTTTCTGTTTTTCGTTTGTTTGTTAGATTAACGCTTTGTTCAATTGTGCTTGTAAGGATGGAACTTGGGACACTGTCCAATGGAGTTTTACATTTGTCCGTGACTTAAAAGACGTGTGCTTATATTCATACTTCTCATTGATGAAGGAGCTCAAAGAAGGCCAGCCAGAGGGTAAACTCGAGATTAGGTTTGATATTATTTCATTCTTTAAACCTATATATTATATTATATTATATTGGATGTGCGTTTAAACTTTAAATAGCAGTTTGTTTGTCGGTTAATATAATAATACGTATTTACAGGGTGGTTTATCTTCCTACTGCCTTTTTTCTGGGGTTACTCGGACTACTGGTTGACTTTCCGGTGATCACATTTATAGCCGTACTGAAAAGTCCATACATGTTGTTCAAAGGGTGGCACCGTCTGTTTCAAGATTGTGTTGGTCGAGAAGGCCCATTCTTGGAGACCATTTGCGTTCCGTTTGCAGGTCTAGCCATCTTGCTATGGCCATTGGCTGTAGCTGGAGCCTTGTTAGGCTCCATGGTCTCTGGTATTGCCCTCGGTTTATACGCAGCCGTGATCGTCTATCAGGTCATTATTACAATCCTCTTATCAAGCATTGACCTCAAAAGTATAAAATTGCACCTTTATCATCTTTCTTGAGGTAATTTATAAGTTTGAGTTTGTGGAAACAGGAGTCGTCTTTCTATCTAGGGCTTTGCTATATCGTAGCTGCATTATCAATATTTGATGAATATAGCAATGATGTTCTTGACATGCCTGAAGGATCTTGCTTTCCCAAGTAATAATTTCCCCTTTTTTTGTTTTTTGTTTTGGCGATGAACTTGTAAAATAAATTGGCTAATATTTTCGTTTTAACAGGCCTAAATATAGACGTAACTCCGGATTGGCTGCTTCAAGTTCTTTCTCAAGGAGGGGTTCCTTAAGGCGACCACCTTCACGGTCTGGATCAGTGCGGGGTCCCATGGTCGAATTGAAGGCATTGGAGGTTTGCTTCTACTGTAACTTTGACTTTATTAATTTTCAGGTGGTGTTCATCATTGCATTGCATTGCATTTTGAAAGTGATGCGAAACGGAAGCGATAAAAGGGCTAGATACATTCTAGCAAATGTTTAGGGATAACCCAATGAAATTAAATTTATTATAATATCAAAAGTTGTCCTATATAATACAAAGAGGCCTTTATTTATAGGCTAGCCTACACATTAAAATCGGTAAAAGTAACCGACACATTAACTGGAGATATAACTGAAATAAAAGACCATAACTGACATATTAATTTTGGTCAACATAATCAACATCAAGACTTAATTAAAATATTAATAATAAAGATCAACAATATAATATATAATATAAAAGTAGATTACTAAAAAAGTTGTATGATGTATACATTTTCAAAATTTGAGTAATTGTTCCCTCATCAGAAAGTGATTATGTGATCGAACAATTATAATCATGCGTACCAAAATGAGTTGCAAGAGATAGTGTTTGAATCGCTTTATATGAAGTTCTAGTAATTGTTTGATTCTTTGATTACATGATTCAGGTTTTTCAAGTCGCAATAATCTTTTTCAAAACACACATCCAAACACCCCCGAAATTATTATTATTATTATTATTATTTTTTATATATATATTTTTTAAAATAGTTCACTTGATATACCACATGTGTAGTTGCTTGAAGCCTTTTTCCAAGAATGTCGTCGACAAGGTGAATTCTTGGTTTTGGAAGGATTATTAACCGTAAAAGATATTGAAGATCCACAATCCGTTAGTCTACCTGCTTATTGTATCTACCAATCCCTTCTACGCTCAGCACGAGCTGGTATTCCTGGTTTAATAATGTGTAAGCGCATCAAAACTTCGTTATTCTTTATATTCTAAATCACTTTCTTAACAAAAAAAGATTCATTTTTAGAAATATTTTTGTTATTTTTTCTTCACCAGCGGAAATGCTGCAGAGCTATCTAGTGCAAACAGACCCAAGGATACATTTTACGATTGGTTTTTGAACCCGCTTTTGGTCATTAAAGACCAAATCAAAGCATCAAACCTCACAGATTCAGAAGCACTCTATTTGGGCAAGCTAGTTTTGTATAGTGGTAATCCCCAGAAGTTGAAAAATACCAACCTTGGCCCGCCACCCGAGTCTGAGCTTAGACGGGCTGAACTTGAAGCGTTAGCAAGAAGGTAAATTTTTGGGTCCTGTCAAAACGGGTTATATGGGTTGACCCTCGACATTATATATATATATATATATATATATATATATAGGGTTAGGGTAAAATGAAAACTCATACGAGTTGTGAGAACTTACAGAACTCGGCCTTACGAAAGGTTTTTTCAAAAAATTTTTTTACCAAAAATCCTAAAAAAATTAACTTTTCCAAAAAATAAAAAAATAAATAAAAAAAAACTTGTTTTTTTCATTTACGGCAGCCGTAAATGCTGTAAAAGGTGATGTCATGCTTATGTCATCATCTTTTTACAGCCACTGTAAGGGCCCGAAAAACCCCATTTCGATATTTTTTTTAAAATTTTTTACGGCAGTGCTTTTTAGCGTTTTAATCTAGGGGTGTGAAAAAAATGGGGTCGAAAATTGCACGGGAAGGCCGAGTTCTCTAAGTTCTCACAACTTGGGGTTTTCTCTTGATCCTGATTCTGATTCTCTCTCTCTCTCTCTCTCTCTATATATATATATATATATATATATATATATATATTGGTTTTTTGTAAAATAATAAACTAAATGTTGGTGGTTGGTGTATGAAGAATTCATGGGATCACAAAGTCGATATCAAGGTATCCAACATACAGAAGAAGATTTGAGGGAACGATGAAGGCGATATCCAAAGAACTTGATAAGAGAGACGATAGTTACAGAGGACCGCAAGTTGTTCCCAGATCAAAAAGCACTTTTGGTAGGCTTTTCAGCTCGCAAAAATCGTTTAAAAATAAAACGAGTGGTAATCAAGGGGTTAGGCAAGAAGATGTAAGAGATGTGGATATTGTATAATTAGATTCTGAATGTGTCTGTAACTTATATGAATTTACATCTGAACCCTAAAGGGGCCATTCAAGATTCTTTTTGTACTTATATTTCTGACCTGTAATTGATGGTGAAAATATTCTGCATGCTTTGTCTGTTTAATCTGAAAATGGTTGAATGGAAAATGTTCTATAAGCTATAAAGCACTGTTACTCTGTCATATTCATTTATTATAGCTGGAGACTTCCATATTTACCGTTATTTTCAAAAACCATTCCAAATTTTATTTTTATTTAATTAGCTATGAGGTACTTGCATGATATAAAAATATAAAGTGATACAGAAACAAATAGATAAGTAACATACTAGTGTGAATTTCGATTATAGGGTAACTCAATATTCTTAGGTTGGGTTTAGTCTAAATGGGTTGGGTGAGTTTTGGGTTGAACTTGTGGACGCATTAAACTAAATTGGTTGTGTTCGTATCGATTTGGCGTGTTCACGGGGTGACCTGCTTATCTTTACAAATTTTTAGGATAATACATGTTTCATGTTTGGGTATTTAATGGCAAAATTTAAAAGAGAAAAAAGAATTAAAATCGTAGTTTAAACACAATTATTTAGTATACGTTCGTATTTTTTGTTAAATTTGTAACTTAGAACACTAATATGCAAAAATAAAAATAAAATATGGGGTTAACGTGCCATACCGTATTTATGTCAAACCGCAAAAACTTATATCATGTTCGGGTTCATGTTCAGGCTCATGCATCTGAAAATGACTTTCGAGTTTGAGTTGTGTTCGATTAACCTCACTAACCCGTGAAAAACAAGACCCATTCAACAAAATATTGACATGATTTTCTACAAATCAGAAGAACTCGTTTTGTATGACATTATATGCTCATATTTTTGTAGATTTCATTGCAAGTGTAGTTTGGAGAGAAAAAATAAGCTCGACTTTTTTCTTTTGGTTATGTAATTATTATTGTATTAATGATAGGTTCAATTTGTATTAAAACTTTTACCAACTTTAAAATTAGGGTGTACTATTGGGACATCCATTTCTCTATCTACACACTTTAAAAGGTGTTTTTTGTCTTTATATGCACACCCTCCAGTGTCAAACTGTGGCCAAAACGCGGCGTTTTAGTCCGATTAACCAAACAAAGACTGACGGGTGTCTAACGGGTCTGTTGACCGGACCAAAACGCCGAGCTTTGGCCGCGTTTTGGTCCGGTCTCCAAAACGCGGCAAAGCTCGGCGTTTTGGTCCGGTCAACAGACCCGTCAGACACCCGTCAGTCTTTGTCTGGATAACCAGACCAAAACGTCGCGTTTTGACCACAGATCGACACTACAGAATGTGCATATAAGAACAAAAAACACCTTTTTGGATGACTATCTACACAGTGTAGATAGTTTAGGCCTAAAATTAATATATAAAATAATGAACTGTTACTGTCAAAATCATCTAAGTCTCCAAATATAATGATGGCTTCAAAGAAAAACAAGTGAATAGGTGATAATTAGTTAATTACCTATTATGCAATAATTTGTTTTTATATTTGACATAACTATTATATAACTAGATGTAAGATCCGTTGCGTTGCGGCTAGGTCTTACAAATTACGACACAATGAATCTATTTTATACTTCTCTATCGACCTTCTAGTTGCATTTTAAAACCACAAAGCTAAGGATTAACTACTACATCTTTATATCAATATCAAGTTAGATATCCAAAGTTTCCAATTGTGTTTCTAAATGTCTTGTGGAGGGAAATACAAATACTTGATGCTGATTAAGGATGAGCACGGTACCTGTTCGGTATCGAATTGAAAAGTGGGTACCGGTACCAAACCGATATATTCGGTACCAGTACCAGTATTTACTGGTGTTTTACCTGTAATTCTGTAAATGTTGTACCGTTCCGATACCGGTACTTAAAAACGAGGATAGCGGATCCTACAATTAAAGAGAGTTGGTCCAAAACAATAACCATACCAGCTAGTTGTTTTATAAAAAAACAATTATCTAAGAATATATGCTTAGAGTACAACTTCTAATGCACAGTAATGTTATAAATTAATAGTATATAAATATCTTATACATAAAAATGATATGGGCGCAGATGAAAATCACCATACTTGCCTTTGCACACGTGTTTATATATTTTTTTCCTAAAAATACCAAAAATATCTTCAATAAAATAATTATATAGGCTAAACTAAAATATTCGTTATAAAGACTTCATCATAGATGAATTTACTCATATATCACTAGATTAGTGTATGGATAGACCAACATGCCTATTATCTTTTTCAGCCTATTAGGTTCAAACTTTAAAAAATAAAACTGCTAATAATTATTAGTATGACTCTATTACAATAATTGATACATTAAATTTTTATGTGCGAAAATAAAGCTCACTACTACCAGTTTAGCTCACGGTTTAACACAAAAATTGTCAGCCCTTGTCGATCTTTGTCTCCTCTCCCTTTTTTCATCGATTCAATATGTATGATACCGAAGATGATGGTAAACAACCAAAAATTTATCACAAAAAAGTAAAATCAAAGAAGACGATGAATAATCGATCCCGCACATTATCACTAACATGAGTTGAAATTTTTTATTTTTCTCAAATTTCTTAAAAAAATACATAATTAGTTTCTCTATTTTGTGTTTTAGCCATTTTACACAAATCATCATCATCATACATCATCATACTCATACTCATACTCAGTAAATCTCACCAATAGCAAAGCTAAGGTAGGGTCTGAGGAGGGTAAGATGTAGACAACCTTATCCTCTACTCCGTAGGAATAGAGAGGCTGCTTCCAGTGAGACCCCGGCTCGATAGTGGCTTTGCATCAAGCCTTGGACATAAGGACACATAACACTCAGTAATTGGGACAAAAGCCGATTAGTATATGTACCCCCTTGTCTTTTGGCTATCAACTCCACCACATGATGCATGATTAACCGTCCCTCGCTTTTTAACGTTATTTTCACGAATTAGTAAAATAACGTTAAAATTAGTGCACTTTCACTTTTGCCCCGTGGGCCCACACATATATACATTTTACACAAACTTTAACATAAAATATGTTAGTGTTGAAACCTAAACTTGTTACAACATGAAAATCACATAATCAAATTACTAAACATTTTAAATTTAGACGTTAAAGATGTGGCTAGGTCAAACCACAATAACCAAATTACTTAACATTTTAAATTTAGAAGTTAAAGATGTGGCGAGGCCAAACCGCAATGACATTTATGTAATTAACTTTTTAAATTTTTATTTAAGTTAAAAAAACACACATTTTTTAATTAATTTATTTATTATATACGCATTGTTTATTGTTTAGTATTATAAAAGGAGAAATCTGAATGTGAGTCTGGAATTTTAAATTGAACTACTTGGGACTTTGCGAGCCCTTTTCAGTAATATTGGTTCAAATCAGATGAACGTTACTCAGATGACTCACTATTTACTCCATTTTCAAACAGGTAGGACCCAATTTGCAAGCTCAAAAAGCAGGATCTGCAGACGACTTTCATATAACGTACCCCCCTTTTCATTCAAATTTCAAATTCTCACTAAAATGAGCTGTTGCTGGTAAACATTTCGTAACGGGAAACTTACCTTGATCTATTTTACTTTCAAGGTCGTGTTTTTCGCTGTGTTTCGGCTTCGTTCGACATGGGAGAATCGACATGCCTCATGCATTCTGTATCTTTCACCCCTGGCATGCCCATTGAATCCAATAATCATGTAAGTTTTGGTAAATTAAGGGTTTTGGGTATTGAACACCAGGTGTTTGATGAAATGCGTCAATGAACTGAATTTGTTTGAAACATGTTTTTGTGTAGGGAAACAATGTACATGCTCTTGGGGATTCGGTGTCTTTTGGGAGGTTCACGTCGGAGTCGTTAGCTTGGGAAAAGTGGTCGGCTTTTTCGCATAAGCGATACGTTGAAGAAGCTAAGAGTTATGCCCAACCGGGGTCTGTTGCGCAGAAGAAGGCGTTCTTCGAAGCTCATTACAAGAAAGTCGCTGCTCAAAAGGCGGCTGCAGCAGCTGCATTGGCTGAGCAAGAAAAGGCGAAATCCCAAATTGAAGAAACAGAAAACAGTTTGTGATGCAAATCATGGTGCTCATCATTTAGAAGCAATAGTGTTGCCAAAATTCCATGATTTACTGACACGAACATCATCGAACTTACATGATTTACAAACAAGTGTGGTGCACACGAATAAACTGCAACCGGTAGCATTGAATTTGAAAATGGCTGTGAATAAAGAACAGCAGATCTTAACTCAAGATGCAAGTAAAGAAATTGATGCTGTTAATCATAGTTCAACTGTCAAGTTAGTTGAACCTCAAACCGTGAAGACGGTAGTTGCTGCTGATAATGTTCAGGATGTTGAGGATAATGCTTCTGTTTCTGTTTCAGAGGATAGTAGAACATCTCAAATGGGGAGACCATTGTTGAAGGTTATACTCCTTTTCATAATACATACACACACACACACACACTTTGATTCCTTATGAAACAATTATTAAATTAAAGTGTTTGTTTTGGTTGCAGTCAAAGTTGAACACAGATCAGGAAGTTTTGCAGCCCAAGATCAAGAGGAAACCAGCTGTACCGTCTTTTAGGTCAACATCAGTTGGCAAAAAACCGTCTAGAATCCCATATTTACCAGCAAAATACGTACCTTCTATGCATTCGAAGAAAGAAAATATGGTCACTCCAAGAACCAAAAACTCGAATACAATCGAAACCATCGATCAAAAGAAAGCAGCCCCAAGATCTTTGTACACGTTGATGAAATCCGGTTCGGTCAAAGAACCAGCCAAGTTAAACTCCCCAGCTGTTCGAAAGACCGAAAGTACAAAACTTGCTCCCAGTGCTCATTCCACACCCAAGCGCCCCACAGTGCCTATGATAACGCCTTCTAAAGTAATACAGTTTTCTGAACTAAATCGTTGTCATTCGTTTATTCAACTAAAACTTATGTTAATCTTGTGTTGCAGGTTGCAAATCCGGTGAATAAGCAACCATTAGCAACCCCTTCGGTAACAAGAAGGTAAAAGATGAAAGTTATTAGGCAACAGTCAAATTCATAGTTTTTTATCTGAATTAACCTTTTTTTTATATACAATATTGAAGGATGGAAACACCTGTTCATCCTTCAGCTGTTGGAAGCAAAACACCTGGCCAAAAATGGCACATTTTCTCAGCTGTGTAAGTTATTCCACTAATCGGTAATCATACTTTAGTTCTTACCTCATATGGGCTACCGACACATCTAATTTTTGTTATTTTTGCTTGTTTGTGTATCAATAGGTCAAAATCCCTTAGCGCATATAGAAACAAGTTACAATCGCCAACTGTATCGTCCCCATTCACCTTGCGAACAGAAGAAAGAGCAGCCCGAAGAAAACAGGCAAGAATTCACATTGGTTTCTCTTTTAATAAAACCACAGGCCCGGTTTCTTAATTTGTGTTATGCGTTTGTTCATTTTCAGAAGCTCGAAGAAAAGTTTAATGAAAAAGAAGTGCAGAAAGTGCAGCTGCAAACGACATTAAAGGTAATAATATTATTCCCAGTTTTTTATTTTTTTTACATTCATTTCTGACAAATTCAAATATGTTATAAATGCATAAATTGACACCTCTAGCATATAATATTGCAGGAGAAAGCAGAGACTGAATTCAGAAGACTGCGACAAAGCTTTTGCTTTAAAGCTCGACCGCTACCTAGCTTCTATAACGAAAGAGAAACACCAAAAAGCTCAATAAAGAAGGTATCAAACGGGTCGGGTTAGGGTTATCTTTATGTTACGGATCGGGCCAAGTTGACCTGAATCGCCTGTTGTCCATTTATTAGTGTGTCAAATATGATTATAAAGGTATGTAACGGGCCGGGTCGTGTTTCTTTTGCAGACTCTACAAGCAAACCTAAGGTCACTAACACCTGCACGAAAACCTCCGACGACAATCTCACAGCATTCTGAGACCAAGAAGTCTTCTAGAAGACTTTGGAAAACTAACGATCAAAACCCGAATACTCATCCTCTGGCTTCATTAGCAAGGCGGATAAACCATGAGAATGTTTCTCCAAATATTCAGAATTGAACTATAGCCTAATTATTGTGATTCGACTTCTAGGTAAAATTGAGGTTCTGTGCATAATATTTATTGATTCATGTCTTTAGGGATTACATTTCCATTACTATTTGTCATTGCAAACATTTCAGTATGAAGGCAATATATGTTGTACTTGAGAAATAGCCGTAAGCGTCTTCGATAAAACTCGGTTTATCATTTTCGTTTTTGAGGGTTGTGTTTATTTTACAGAGAGTTAATTGTCCGGATGGTCCTTATGGTTTGTCATTTTTTCATCTTTAGTCCCCATCTTTTCAAAATAGCATGTTTATTTCCTGTGGTTTGCTTATTTGTTACTCGGGTAATCCCTACATTAGATGGACGTTAGTTTATCTAGTTAAGTCAATGTAAAATGACAAAAATACCCTTTATATTACCAAACTAAAAAAAATCAATATACTAAAATAGGTGGACCCACTTTTAATAATAAACTGAAAGCTTATATCACACACATTTAAAACGGTGCCATATATCTTCTCCGGCGAGTTCATGTATTCCGACTTTAGTGCTCGCATTCAGCAATATGTTTTTCAATTTTGTAAGTTTTTATTTTTCATCAAGCTCACAGTCCACTTATCCACATCAATTGGGATTTTTCCCATTTGTCCGATTTCCTCCATTGGTTTGATAACCCCAATTTCATCGTTCACTGCGAATATGGTGTAGTCCGGTGTCGCTTCAAATTGAATGTCGGAGCTTGCTTAAATTGATCAACCATCGGATTTCACCAGCGAAATAGGTCACATCGAAACCTTGTTGATGTAAATGGCGGCAAGAATTGAGAACACCTTTTTGCTCTGTTTGAGTAGTGACTCAGACGGTGGTAGTTTCATCACCAGCATCGCCATCACTCGCCGGAAAACGGGTTCTCTAAAGGTTGAGCCTTCTGGATTACTACGACAACAGGAAGCTTAACGCCATCTCCTAGGACACCACGCTCTCCACCACGTTTTAATAGGCTACCAAGAAATGTACCAGGCGATGTCCAATTTGTTAATATTATAGATTTAAATGGCGGCAAGGTCAAATACGTCTCGGTTGTTTCCGGCTCGAAGCTCGATTCCACGTATACGAAATTTGTGAAACAGATTCCGTACAACATTGTGGTTTTAAAGATGAAGGGGCAGTTTGGTAAACCACAAGACCCCGTTAATTCTCTGCGGGAGTTGGTGCCGGAAAAACTACTGTGCTTGCCGGAGTTGATGCCGGAATAACAAATCTCGCTACACCGATGTCACTTCTACGACGAAGAAAGAAATGTTTAGGTGAGATGTCGAAGACGAGTGGGTCCTACTAAATTTGAAAGGTTAATTATTTTTTTAATATTTGAATAATTTTTTTGATAGTAAGGGTAATTTGGTCACTTCACATCAATTTAACTAGAAAATCTAACGTTCATCTAATGGAAGGACTACCTGAGTAACAAGTGAGCAAACTACAGGGAGCAAACATGCTATTTTAAAAAGATAGGGACTAAAGATGAAAAAATGAAAACCATAGGGACCATACGAGAAATTAACTCTTTTACAGATTTAAAGTATGTCGTTACGAATTTTCATCTTTTTGATTGACAGACGCTAGGTTCATGTGTTAAGCCTAGTCATCTGCAATGCACATGACGGAAAATATTATTAATGATGATTAAAGACGAAAGATGCAACTTCTGTCACTAGACCTACAAAGAAGAAACTGTAACGTGTAAGGAGGCCGATTTAATTAAATTATCTATATATTTTTAAATTTCTGGATTAAATTCTAAGTTACTTATACTTATCATCTAATCTTGTGGGTCCGAAATTGAAATGGGTGGGTCCCTTTTTGTATTAAATATTGAAACATGGTCCCCCAAAATTAACAAATATTAACGTGTAGGAGTTAAGTTTGAGGAGGGACATAAGTGCACAACAAGAATTGAGACAACTTTATTCAAATAGTACACAAACAATATCATACATCATAATTAACAAGTAATAACAATAATTTAGATCAAACCCATAATCATCAAGAATAATTAGAATATGATGATAGTAGAATTTAACCAAAAGAATTGGAATCTACCACATTTCTCCACCCACCAAATACCATCCATCATCATCTCCATATTCATCCTCATCTCCATGTCCCCAACATAATCCAACATCACAAAAGCTCATGGTCTCGTCTTCATCATCTCGTCATCATCAGTTTTAACATCGACGCCATTGTCACGCTCATCATTATCATTATATTCATAACCATAACCATAATCATAACCGTAACTATAATTGTAGTTTTCTTCTACTCTATCATCGTAATCATAATCATAATCATCGTTATCATAACCACCATCGGCCAAATAAGCCAAAACACCGGTGGCAGAAGTCCCAAAAGAACATTTGGCCAACTCGTTTTCATGATCAATCGATCTGATCTTCATGGCACCTTTTGCCTTGGCTTTGGACTTGCAAACCGGGTGGAGATGACAGCCATTGCACCGCGGCTTTCGACATTTCCCTGTGAATTTTGAATGGTTTGTTGGCTTTGTGGGCACCTTGGCGAACAAGCCCATATTTGACGCAGAATCGACCATCTTTACAAATCTTTGTCGAGATACTGAGGCTGGAAGGTTATGATAGCAACTAACATAACCATGTTGTCGACCTTCTCGTTTCATACTTTGTGATGATTTTGGAAGTGTTTTTGTGTAAAGAATTTGAAAATGTGTGTATGTATAGATTTCTAAAGGAATAAGATGGAAGAAAGAGGTTAGATTCTTGAAGACGATTTGTGAAGTTGATACGCAACATGGTTTATTTTTTGGTCAAACTGTGCGTATTGGCCAAGATGACAGCCTATCTTAAAGTCATAACAAACTATTTTTAATTGATTTTAATAAGGTTATCTATTTGACGTATGAAAATAGTAATTCACCTCTAGTTTGTTTTTTAGAAGATATAATAGAATTAGTTATGACTTCTTTTAGAAAAAATAAATTATGACACATTGACACTCGTTATGTAACACCTTAGGCAAATCTTACGTCGACTTTAGATAAAAGAGTTGGGTTCATAAAAGATGCCCCCACCTCAATTACCATCTGTTCATTTTGAGTGTGTTGGCTATTTAGTAGGCATACCTACGTTGCACCCGTCAACAAAAAACAAATCTGTGAGCAATGAACAATATTAGTTGGTATGAAGAGCCTCAAATCTGTGAGCCATGAACAATGTTAGTTGGTATGAAAGGCCAGATGTTACACATTAACACATGTTTATGACTTTTTCTCTCTTATTATTTTTTTAATTGTCATATGTTTATGTCAAATATTTGTGTAAAATGATATCCATATCACCCTAAAGACTCCTAATATATTTCAAAGCAAGAACAATTTGAAACCATGTGAAAGTAAGAACCATTAGATATATGTACATTTTAGTATACATGTTTTTGTAAGCAGAATGGTATCAGTTTCTTTTGTTATTTAAAATCAAGCAAACGTTGGCTTCATGCATCTTCAGAAGGTGCAACAAGTGGTTCCTGACTTAACAAGTCTGGACTCGGCGATTTCACAGTCTTTCGAGCAGGGTAGAGCACATAATGTTGCAAGATGAACAGGAGGTCGAAGAAGATAGACACCTAAATACACCATATATATTAAATATTATTAGCAAAAAAACTCAACAAAATTTCTTTAAATAACATGGTTTAGATGATGTAAGCACATGATATGAATACACACTTTGGGCAACTTTCGGCCCGTCTGACCCATTTCAAATTCAGACAAGCCTTTAAATTTTGCCCGTACAAATATAAAAACATAAAACATAACCTAAATCGACCAAGAAGTAAGAAGAAAGTCGCGTACCAAAGAAAGCAACGTCTTGCCTATGTTCCCATAGAAGTTCACCCATGAATCTGAGAAAGACAGGTAAACGTAAGCATATGCTAAACCTCAGATTGTACTATCAGCTTTTGAGATTTGAATGTGAATTTGCATAAAAAGAGGACATACTTTGATCTATAGATTGGACAGCCATTTGTCCATAATTCGCTAATCCTCCACCCAGATCAAGCAATATGTTGCCAATGCTAAATCCAACTGTGCTCTTTCTTTGGAAGTTCATAACAGCCTGAATACATAAAATTTGCTTAGCTGAAGAAAACGTTCTCTATAAGTTACAAACCAGTTGAATTTACGCAAATCAATAATACAAAGCTCAAACTTCATCTTTAACAAAGTGTAGAATCCTGAACTTAGCAACCCGAATCATAAAGAGACACTTACATGAGGTATATACTTGATTACTGTCATGACAACCTGTAATGTGCTGCAATTGAGTGATGACTACCATGAGATGAAATCCACCAAAATTTGTTCAAATATGCATTGAATCCATTAATGAAATGAGGGAAATAGTTGAAAATGGATCTTACCTAAAGCAGGAAACCAACCAAAGCCAAGAATGATTAGGTATGGCTAGGAACACGCAGATAATAACAGTTAACCAGGCTACCGAAAGTATAGAAATACTAGTCTTGGACACCTTCTGACCTCCACCCTACAAAGTTGAAAACGGTCAAAAACGAAAAAAGGGTTCTTTCAACCTCTATTTGAAATCAATACTTTATATCAATCATGTTTGTTAATCATCTGGTATCATATATATAAGAAGAGTCGATGGATACTTACATCATAGATAGCTATCTGAAATAGGGTAAATGCAGTTAGCACAACCGCATGAACGGAGAACGCAACATCATTCGCTGCCACAGGTATGCAAGTAAGTAAACATACATAAAAAATGACATTATCTTTTTCACCTGGGGTTTTAAATTGATATATAAATGGCCCAATTCTAAATACAGAAATCACTGGAAACCTAATTTGAAGTTATAAAAAAGCACAAATTCATGTACAAAACTTTACTTTATCAGTTCAATCCATAAGTAATAAATAATTACCTCATTAAATCCATATTTCTCGTGATACTGACGCTGAACAGCGTCGCTAAAGAAGACAGAAGCGTTATATATCAAATACGACGAATGTTTGGTCAAATTCAGCACCACAAAATCGAAATTCAACCCTACAACACTACAACTTCCAAATCTCAATCAAATCACAAAATATCTTCAACAATCGAAACAAAAACACACCCATATAACTTAAACCCTAACAGTCGTACCTTTTTCGTTTGAAATTCAAAATAACCTGCGGATAGAAGCTGATCGACCAAGAACAAAACGCAATCCAGCCGAATACGCTCGAAATAACCTCCATCTCTGTTGAATTCCATGATGATCCCATTTGATTGATTGGAAAACACACACACACACAGAGTGTGTTTATTCGGGGGTAAAACTTTAAAAAGTGTCCACTGAAATTGCTATAAAGTTGGTTGCTGGCTTTCTGCAATGGTGGGTTGACGTACGATGGAATTTATATGGAGGCATGGATCCAGTGTGGGAAGGGCCTATGAGATGGTAAAGTGGGCTCCGGTAATATGGAGACACGTGGCTAGGTCGTTTTCAGACAAGATGATGAGAAAGTTGATCGCGAGGGTGAATATGTCCGGTTTTGTTGCCAAGGGGAAGCGAGGATGAAAGTCCGAATTTCGAAAAAAAAAAACAATTCTTATCTTCTAAAAAATATATAGAAATTTTTTTTATACAATATCACCATCCAAAAAAACTTAATATTAAAAAAAAAATTTATTTGAAAAAATATTTAAAAAAAATTAATGAATCTTTCAGAGAAAGGAATACATGTAATTCACGTTTAAAGAAAGATAAATATTTAATGTAGTAGGGAATGGATCATTAGAAAACTAGTTTAAATGAGAAAAACCAACTAACTAAAAAAGCTTAAAAAACACATCAATTTTTTTTTAATTTTTTTTTATTAAAAATCGCTACAAATAACGCATAAAAAAACTTTTAAAAAAAGTTGTACTGCATATGTGTATTAATACGGAAAAGCCTAAACTACCTAACCCATCCCCACTAACGCCCCCCAAAAACCAAAACCTCCACCCACCTCACAAAAACCTAAATCCATTCTTCCATTAAAAGCCTAACCCTCACCCCAAAAACCTATGTAAATTACGTATAGTAAAAAATGGGTTGATTGGTAAAAGAAGGATTGAATGAACAGAAATGCAAAAAATAGAAAATGGATGGATTGAATAATGAAAATAAAAAGATAAGCTTAATATGTAGATTCAAAGAAAAGGTATATACAAGATAAATGAAAAACACCATCATTTTGATAAATAATTTTTAAAGAACAATGAATAGTAGATATTCTTTTTTTTCACCAACACTAGTTTTGAAAAAAACTACTTTGACTTTCGTATACACATTAAATTATTTTATTTTCACCTCAGACAAACGCTTTTTGTGGTTTTCATTAAACTATTATCCTGACATGCTGTGCGTTACGGCGGCGTCAAAACTTAAAGTAATTCGATTTTTTATCGTCAAATATCTTACCACTCGTTTCCGAGCAAAACTTACGCCGAAACATAGACCAACTGAAAACATACAAAAATAAGCACGAAAACGTATTATATTTCACCTCACTCATTGCCAAGAAAAATTACATCAAAACACCGTAAACCAACTTGTTTTTATAAAGAAATGTACTTAAATAAAGCACGTAAGAAAATAGTATTTCTTTAAGTTAAAAACGGTATCTCATGTTTTGGCAAACACATTATATATGACAAAATGTAAATCAACTAAAATACATAAAATAAGCGCGAAAACGTATTGCCAAAACGCAAACCAGCCGAAGAACATAAATGGTTTATACGTAGAATGACCCATGTACATAAAAATAAGCACGTACAACTCGAGTGGGTCAAAATAGCATTTTACAAAGTTTTATAAAACTAAAGGGCGTAAGTATCAATGCTAAAAGTTTATGATAGAAAAAACAAAAAAGATAAACAAAACAAAACAAAGGAAAAAAGGAAAAAAAAAAAATCTTTGCTACACTCTCCCCATTTTAATCGCATATGATTCCTAAATCTTGATCACACATGAGATGAAACGACATTATTCAAGGATTCTGATCACAGAAACGGAGATGATGGCAATATACAACCATCAATCATGATCACGAATTATTATCAACAACAAAAAAAAACTTACAACCATGCTCTAACATAATCCCAGAACGAAAAAGGGATAACAATAATCATTTTCCCTATAAAATTCAATCAGATTGAAAAAAGAAAACACTTAAGTTTGAAGGCTCTTGATGTTCTGGATTTGCTTCCCAGGGTTCAGCCCCTTGGGGCAGGCACGCGCACAATTCAAAATTGTATGACAGCGGTACAACTTGAACTCATCATTTACAGCATCAAGACGCTCTTTTGTATATTCATCACGACTGTCCATGATCCACCTGATTGAAGCACAATATGTACTCATTACATTCGAGTATAAGTAGAGGTACGATGTATCAAGAAAAGAATAAGCAAGAATTGTAACAGAAGTTGTATCAGCAAAATGTGATGCCACTGCCCATGTACAGAGTACCTATGATCAATTTTTCAAAAGTGGAATTCTTCGTGCAGAAAGAACAGTCAATCTAACAACGATCCAATTTTGGTTTTAAAACGTGTGGTGCTCCAAATTGATCCCAAAAGCCAATTATGTGAGATGTTTGTTATTAAAAAAAATGCTAAAAGTTATTTATTGAAAATATTATAAACTTTTAAACACTAAAATATAAGATTTTATCACCATGTCTAGTCAAATTTTATTTGTTCACACTCATTGCAATTAAAGTCAAATTTGTTCAAACACTGGTCAACGGCGCATACGACACTACAACGCCACATCAGATTGCATAGCCATTATACGCTACTGATGCGCGCGTTTTAAAACCAAGTATCCTAGGGATGCTAGTGAACAGAAATTCATGCAAACTTATAAGATATGAGTAAAAGTGAAATTCTTAGTGGAGCTGAACAGCCTAGTAGCATGGTTTAAAAAAACGAAATCGAGCCTTGAGACGCCTTTGCCTCACAAGGCATAAGCCTCAAGGCGGAATTAAAGAAAAAACTACATATTTTATAGAAAATTAAATAATTGGTACATAAAGTCTAAAAGATCAAAAACACACATAACCCCATGTGGATCCGCCTAAGGGGTTGTTTGTTTAGCTCTTAATGGGGCTCTTAATGGTTCAGATTGCTTGTTTCGCGAGCAGATGTCTAAATGGTTCAGACATTATTTGCCTCTGAATGGTTAAGCGTTATACTGAGTCTGAATGGTTTCTGAATTGGTCAGACATTTGCCTCTGAATGGTTAAGCATTATACTGGCTCTTACTAATTCAGACCTCTTACTGGTTCAACATTTAGTGGGTGTTTGGGATTCCTTTTTTCCCCAACTTTTAACTTATTGACTTCTTAGAAGTTATAAGTTGTAAAATAATGTTTGGCAAACAAAGAAGGACTTTTATTCTTGCTTCTAACTTATGCTAGATTAAAGGGTTTTTGAAAAGTTAGAATTTTTAACTTTTCAAAACACAAAAGTCCTTTTGGGGATAAAATACCCATTAAACCCTTCCAACAACATTGGCGTCTTCAATAACTACAAATAGTATTGCGCAAGATAATACACATAAGAGTTAACCGCCATTTTCGTCCCTGTGGTTTGTTCACTTTTGCCATTTCAGTCCAATTTTCAAAAAATGCGCCATTTTCCTCCCTGACATACTGGAAACGTGTCATTTCAGTCCAAAAATCATAACCCAGTTAAGTCAGTTTGTAAATAAGGACTGATTATGTAAATTTGTTAATATAAAGGACCATTTAAGTAAAATGTATAAATATATATAATTATAAAATGTATAATATATACACACAACACACAGACGCAGTCTCTCTTTCTACTCTCTCTCTAAACCACCACCTCCACCATCACCTTCACCTCCACCGCCACCACCACCACGGCCTCCGCACCACCACCTCCACCGCCACACCGCAGCAAACCACCACCGTAACACCACCTTCACCTCCTCCGCCGGCGTTGCTTCTCCACCAAACTTGTCGAACAGTAATCATACCCAAAGCCCGAAGTCGAAAGAAAAGAGTCAATGACATTAACAATATAAGATTCAGTATGTCAGCCCCAACTAAATATGATTGCTTAAGGTGTGAATAACAACAGATTCTGGTTTTCATGCAATTATACTCTTTATTAATTAAAGGAAGTTATAACAGTAACTGGGTGTGATTACAAATCTATTTGATTCTGCTTGCTGACCACATGTTTATTAATTAAAGGAAGTTATAACAGCAACGCCGGGCTTTGGGACTGTTCGACTTCGGGCTTTGGGTATGATTACTGTTCGACAAGTTTGTTGGAGAAGCAACGCCGGCGGAGGAGGTGAAGGTGGTGTTACGGTGGTGGTTTGCTGCGGGTGTGGCGGTGGAGGTGCAGGTGATGGTGGTGGCGGAGGCCGGTGGTGGTGGTGGAGGTGAAGGTGATGGTGGAGGTGGTGGTTTAGAGAGAGAGTAGATAGAGAGAGAGAGACTGCATCTGTATGTTGTGTGTATATATTATACATTTTATAATTATATAATATATATATATTATACATTTTACTTAAATGGTCCTTTATATTAACAAATTTACATAATCAGTCCTTATTTACAAACTGACTTAATTGGGTTATGATTTTTGGACTGAAATGGCACGTTTCCAGCATGTCAGGGAGGAAAATGACGCATTTTTTAAAATTGGACTGAAATGGCAAAAGTGAACAAGTTAACTCTACACATAATGATTGTATGTATATGGCAGCGATAAGAGATATTATAGCGCAACATATAATGGAATCACGTAGAAGAGCATAGTATGATATTAGTGTGTTTTTTGTGTGGATTTTTATGTTTTTTAGGAAACGGAATGTAATATTATTATGACTAATCAAGAAATTATAAAATATGTAAACGAACTTTATGTTACATATTTCGTAAAATGTTTTTCAATATGCTAGAGAGAAGAAAAAAAAGAAGCTAAACCAAACATTTTTCAAAGGCATGTCCTTTTTGGTCATTTCACATGAATAAGCTAAACCAAACACTTTATAAAAAACTACTTATTAACTTATTGGCTAATAAGCTAACCCAAATACTTTTTTAGAAATTCCTTTTCGAAAAGTCCTTTTGGCTTAAAATAAGCTAAGCCAAACACACCCTTAATGGTTCAGACGTCTCATCTTACTGGTTCAACACTTATTGGTTCAGACCGTTTACTGCACTTAACCATTTAGAAGTAGTCAAACAGCCCCTAAGACACGTTTTCTTACCGTCTTGAGGCATGCCACTGTTTTGTTAAACTATGCCTAGTAATTTTAGATACCAGATTTCTAAAACCTAAAGGACTGATACTATGCATCCTACTAAACAGAAACACATGCAGAATTATGAACTACAAGCAAATGATCTGAAAGTATGAAAATAACTACAATAAATCCTAACTAATATATATTATATCTAACGTATTTATCGCGAACATAAACAAACACGAAGATTATACCGATTCGCGTGCAAAAGCGCAGCGGGGCCGAGATACGACTCCGGATTCCACCAATAGCTAGGGCAGGAAGTGCTACAACAAGAACACAAAATACACTCATACATCCCTTCCAGCTTCGCCCGATCCTTCTTACTCTGAAAAACCTCCTTCCCATCCGTCGCGGGAGTCTTCCGCTTCAACCAGGGCTCAATACTCTTATACTGATTATAAAAATTGGTCATATCCACCACCAGATCCTTGATCACAAACATATGCGGCAACGGCGTTATCATGGTGTCATCGGTTGACGGAATCTTGGTCAAACAGGCGAGTCCGTTACATCCGTCGATGTTCATAGCGCAGGATCCGCAGATTCCTTCACGGCAGGACCTGCGGAAGGTTAAGGTAGGGTCGATTTCGTTTTTGATCTTGATGAGTGCGTCGAGGACCATGGGGCCGCAGTCGTTGAGGTTGATTTGGTAGGTTTTGAGCTCTGGTTTTTGGGGGTTGTCGGGGTTCCAGCGGTAGATTTGGAAGTTTTTTAGGTTGGGTGTGGATTGGTGTGTTTGTGGTTCGGATGCGTGTGCTCGGGAGAGGAGGAGGGTTGCCGGTGGTAATGAGTGAACCTAGAAAAAGCTCGACGGACGAGACCGTCGCCATTGTTGGTGGAAGAGAGGATCGGTGAACCTTTTTGAGATGTGTGGGGGATTGTGATAGTTGTGGCGTCTGGAGGGTATTTTTGGAATTAGAAAAGAGGAATGATGATGATGATGACGTGGATGTTATGGACCGTTGGGGAAATACCGGTAGTGTGGTAACCCAACACCAGCAAGCAGCAACCCAGTTTTTCCACATTTAACGAGGGGCTAAAAAAAAGTTAGAAAATAAAATGTTGGGTGTTGATTTGTAGGAAAAATCCTTTTTAAACCAAAAGACCGATCATTGGTCAAAAGAGTAATATACCATTTGAGGTGATAAGAAAATTTATGTGGGGCGACGTGACACGTTTTGAGTGGACTTGGTTATAGCCGTTGCATGTCAACACTAAATTTTTTTTTTAAATTACTTTTTAAAAATAAATTACATCTCTTGCATAAACAAACTCATTTATTCCAACTTTTTTAACAAACTCTCTCGTCAACTCATCTAATTTCCACGCAACTTTCTTTATAATTCCACTTCAAAAGTTTCCTAGAAAATGGCAAAAATTTTCGTGGATTGAAGAAGAGAACATCGCGTTGTGTGAATCGTGGGGTAGAAGTGTTTACCCACTACATACCTCGTAATCTCTCGAGTGGTCCGTTTTGGGGGAGTATTTTCCAACAATTTTGCATTCATATGGGTGATACCACCCGAAACCGTGGATGCACTTTCTTCTCGTTTTAGAACTATCCGTTTGGATAGTGAAAATTTGATACAGTTCACAACCCGGTGGAAAATAGGGTGGTGACCTTACGAAAGACGACATCATACAAGTCGCCCTCATTAAATACATGCATGCTTACAACCGTGACTTCAAACATGTTTTGGCGTGACAAATAATTAGATTTTTTATTTATTATGTTTAGGTTTAACGTGTTATTTTAATTATGTAATCTTTATTTAGTTTATTTCGTGTTTTTTTTCTGTTCTGTTTTTTTGTTATGTAATGTTTTTATTTTTTTACTTTTATGTAATGTTTTATTATTAATGTTATTCGACTATTCGAGTCGGGGGTCTCACTAGAAGCAGCCTCTCTATTTCTACGGGGTAGAGGTAAAGTTGTCTATATATTATCCTCCTTAAACTCTCCCTTAGTTTTTCTATTGGTGGGATTTATCAAGTATAATGATGATGAATAATGTTTCTTTTTTAAATTACATAGATTTTAGATAACTTTGAATAATAAATTAATTATAAAAATGGGTGCCACATGTCGAATAACACCACTCTTTCACACCCCCACTCCTCCCGTTTTTGCACCACGTCACTTTTCTGACGCGTACTAACATGTTATCAACATATCGCATAACGCCACATTTTCAAGCCCCCACTTCGTATATTCTTAAAGTTCCTAACTCCAACTCTCAAAATCTTTACAATTTCGATTAGAAACTTGTATCTAGAGTTTTATCATTGCTGTCAGTCCAAATATTATGTGTTCTTGATAGCACACATAAAAATGTACGAATGGTACGCCCTGCCCTTCTATGCTACATGTTTTAAAAGCTAAAATAACTTAAAAGAAAATAATTTTATACCAATTCCAATCCGAGTATCTTGACATAAATAATATTATGAAAACATAAGACAAAGAAATCAGTAACTTTACAAAGCAAAAGCAAATGAATTGGAAAAAAGTTCTTGTAAACTTATAGTAATTTACATAACAGATGTAACTTGCAATAACCATATATAACCTACTTTAAACACATTTTCATCTTACAATAATAAAAAAAGAAAGATAACACCACCACACTGGTCATTGTGTACTTCGTTGCTTCAACCTACAACACTTTGACTGGTCAACCCATCCTTGAGCCGCATTGATCCATCTTTCAACAAGTTTACACTCAAGCTCTTGAATCACTCTCTCGAATATTGCATGATGCCTTCCTCCAATCTCTTCCCGATGATGAAAATTCCTTGAAACTGATTTGACCATCCTGAGAACAATGTTTGACCAACCATCAAAGTCAACAAATTGTTATGAATAAGTCAATTTTTGTTAATAGTACGTACTTTGCCACCACTAGTGAGATTCAAATAACATACCTTGTCGACTGTATCAACTTCTTTCATTGAGTAGTTGCATCATGTCTGCATGACCAGGTTCATACAACACTTGTTCTAGCTCATCAAGCTCAATATAACCGCTTGCATCTTTATAAAAAAAACATAAACGCTTTGTGTAGATGCTCATCTGCAAATGAATTGTCACTGCCACAAAGTACAAACTCTCCACAATCGAGTGTGCTGTGCGCCATTGCCATCAACATCAGCCTAATGTCTCTTATCACTCCAACTTGAGTGTTTACATCAACCTGTAATATCAAAAATCAATTAACAGTTCCATTATTCTAACACCACCCTTAATCAGCCATGATAAAATAAGAAACTCACACATGTCGATGTCGCCTCAGGGTCCTCACCGAGAGCTCGGGGTTGCCTACCCAGCTACCATTAACAAGGATTTTTGTAGATTGAAGTATAGCAGCAGGTGATATTTCCTACAAAAGAATCCGATTTTCTTCAATTAACTTTTTTTATATTCATTTTAATTTGAAAGCAGAACGCTAAAGAGAGTAAATGACCTCAAGAATTGGATTTGCTGCTGCTCCAAACTCTTATGTACACCATTAATGCTAGATTCTTTACAAGTCCACAGACCTTAATATATTTTTAAACAAAAAATATTAGAATTGCGATTGAAAGTATACTAAACCAGTGAATGTTAAGTCATGACGAAATAGTTGTCGGTCAGGTGTTTCTGCAGAACACATATTACAATGATAAACGAATTTTCGATAAACCATTTTAGGAGGTCTATGCCTTAAAAATAGATACACTCGCAACAACTTTTTACAGCCCAACCCAGTTACCTTTTAAGCTAAATTTTCTTTTATTTACCCATTTGACCCATTAACATAACCAAATTGACAAGTTCATGTTTCTTAACTAAATGGGTCAAAATAAACGCCTCTAGACACAATAAAGTTTTCATTTTTCCAGAAACAGCTTAATAATTTATTAATTATATCATTGTTTTCTTTCTATATATTGTTAAAACTTGAAAAAAAAAAACAGATGAAAAAGGTGTTTAGATCCAACAAGTTTACCCAATCCAGCATCATTGGCCTTGTTTGTCGATTTTTAAATCTACCAAAGAAGGTTGCATATATTCATCTACTGGTTTAATAAGAAAATGCTATTATTACCGAACACGATCTGGTGTTCTCAGTTCCTGCAACAAAAATGAGAGAATTTCAGTATCATGCTTACATTTTATAAATCCTCCTTGTAAACTTTAAAGATGTGAGTCCCTCTGTTCAAAATTAAAGACGCATTTGCAAAAGAAGTAAGCCCATTAATAGAAGTCTTCATTTTCCCAATTTCATTACCATGTAGAAAGTAATAATCTTTAGCTGATTCACCAATTTCACAATATATCATGTTAATATTCTCAAATCTGAAAATTTAATCTTTATTTCCGGTAAGAAATTCAAGAAACGCATATTATATTTATTAATGCATGTGAATCATTTACATCAAACGAATATTTAGGCCAAATTTACTTTTGTGACTCTTATCAGACATAACTTGAGCGATCATTGTCTGCAAGTTTGTTTCTGTCCTTAATAAAGAGCTTGGTTTAAAAAAGAGAGAGGCGCACAAAAGCGACGAGGTCTAAAACTAAGGCGCGAAGCGCCACGCGCAAAAGCGGCTGGCTTTTCGTTTCCGAGGCGCAAGCTAATTATATATATTTTTTATACATCCCACATATATCCCATAGGTTTTTAGCTTTCCCTACCCAAAATATAGTTATAAGGAAGGTTTTTGTATGATTTTGGCTGCACGTACAAGCCAAAAAACCCAAGGTACAACAGTTAGATGCATAAAAAAAACGTCTCGTGTACGAGAGGCGCGCGCCTCAGGCCAAAAAAGCCCAGAAAAATCCCAAAAAAAGTGTGCCTTTTTGGCGGTTCTTGTAATTACTCTAGGCGCTGAGTGAAAAAGCCCCAAGGTGTGCGCCTCGCACTTAAGCGAGCCTGAGACGCGCTTTTTAAAACCAAGATAAAGAGAATTATGGACGAATAATCAGCAGTCGAATATTTTATTAAACTACTTGACAAATCAAAACCTTGGATTGATAACGAAACGTGCATCTCTATTAGTGAGGGTTGTGGTGATTAATAACTAATAGCGGAATATGATAATAAAGTAATGGCTTAACCATGGTAGTCATAGATTGGTTCAATTTAAAACGAGTGAAAGAGACAACTCACATATAGCATGCCTCTGCAAGTGTGGATCCACTCTTTTTTTTTCCAAAATCACTACCGTTGGCGTATTAATCTATGGGATATCATGAGCGTAGGCTTCTATCAAGAATGCAAATGCTATAAACGTTTAGAAACCGAAACTAAACACAAATATATATGTATATACACACAATATTATAGAAGCTAGTATTATTTAGACAATATCAGCTAGGATAGGGGAAAAGATGCATGCTTTATCGGCGTGACAGAAGAAGAAGGTTACCTACGATTTTTTTTCCTTAAGAGCTCATTTCACTTCCAAAGTGGAATTATAGAGCTCTAAGTTGGAATATACCCCCATCATTTCATACTCTGCTCCCTTTAAATTTTTACATCGATCAAGTTCGTCTCACGGGCTTAGGCACGTCACTCTTCCTTGTATAAAATCCTTACAATTGCAAGATTTGGTGGTATATAGGTGTAAAAAATGTTCAAAAAAAACAGAGGGCAACCTTTAAAGATAAAGGAATCCTCTTCTTTTGATATTTTCTATTGTGCTAATTAATGATTTGATAAATTCATTTATGAGAGTTCATTTGCAGAAATGTTTAGAGGTAAATGCTCTGTAGTAAATGGTATTATCTTCTTGACCAGGGCAAGATGAACTTTTCGTTCTACATCCGTACTTGTATGGATGGTTATGGTGCATTTTGTAGTAGGCATGTAAACGAACCGAACGTTTAGTGAATTGTTCAGCGGCAAGTTCGCTTATTTAATAAACGTAAATAAACGGACGAACATGAACAAAAATTTGTGTTCATTTAATTAAACGAACGAACATGAACATATGTTACGTCAGTTCATTTACGTCAAATAATAATACAAAAGTTCATGTGTGTTTGTTCATGAATGATCGTTAAGAATGTTAATGAACGAACACAAACATGAAGATCTGTTTATTTAACTGTCCGTGGTTGGTTAAAGTTAAATGAGTGAACACGAGCATGTCCCCCGTTTGTGTTCATTTGGTTCACTTACAAACATCATTTATAGGTTTCACACCTTCTCATGGTCCTTCATCTTGGATCAATGAACAATAGCAAAAATATTGTGAAATCAACTCAATCATACTTTTATTGCCTCTGATAATAACCAACAGTTTCCCCATTTATGCATCAAAATCTTGTATTGGATTGGGTATCAGGTATGTCTATCTAGAACCAATCATCCCAGTTTTCTTGAAAAAGATTTCGTTGCAAGGTATAAGTTGATATAGTGACTTTATGGTATAAATTGGCACGAAAAAAGTTTAAATTGCTAAAGAGTATACTTTAGAAGAGAACCTTGTGTTCTCAATTATGTTGGCTTGCCGATATGACCTATGGGCATTCAAACCTCTTAAATGTGGCCTCAAGCAATGTTCCTTTCATGTGTTCCAATCATGAATTTTTCTATGAAAGCATATTGATTGTATTGATAAAAATTGAAGCTAGAATATCACAAAACAAATTAACTTTTGTGATTTTCATCACCTTATGTTTTTGAAAAGAGGGAAAGAAGGTATGTTGGAATAATGAAAATTTAGGTCTATGTAAATGGGTTCGTGCTTATGCATATCACCATCCGAAGAAGCATTCATCATCGTCTGTATCCACATCTGCGTCTCCTTCCTGTATTAAGCCACGGAAGAATGTCACACCATGGGAATAAGTTTTGAGGCCATGATGTAGTTATCTATATATATGATGGTTTTCTATTCCTAAACTAATCTTTCTGCTAGGAACATCTCCGGTTCTTTACTTTACTTATAAAATATAACCTAATTAAGGTAAGACTTAAGATGTGTCTTTGGAAAAAAATACATTTCTTGTTTTCTCTATTTTCATGAACATGAACTTTTTTGTTTCAACGATTGATTTCTTTAACGATGCCATGATGGCCATATTTGGTGGAGCAACCTTCCCTTCATAACCATCAACTACTCTAAGTAGCTAAACACCTTAATTTATGATGATTCGATTACCATACATCTATAATTCGCCCCTTATTGTATATTAGTTCTAGTTTTACTTTCAAACATGCATTATCATATCACACATATTGCGAACCAAGATAATCTAGACCATACAAACAAGACATCTACATTATTTGGGGCACTGGCATATATATCGGATCAAGGTCATTAGGACCTAAATTTTTTTGGATAACGGCTACCTAAATAAAGAGCCACCATAGACAAGAAGCCACTTAGACCGCAAGTCACCTGCGAAGCATGAGACATCTCGACCACACCAAGTACTGAGGTAATATACCAACATCTATGACACTTGACGCTTTATGTAGCCATCCATAGTAAATTTACTAAAGACAACTGGAAAGAAGATGCAAAGGAAGTGAATATATAAGTCTAGCATGATGTAGTTGGCACTATATCATACTATTTGGGCCCAAATACCAATCTGGTTTGTCTAACGGGCTTAGGTCCATCACTCTTTCCTATAAAGGAAAGAAAAGGGAATTCCTTTTTTTCCCTTCTCTCTTACTCCCACTAAAGATGTGCTATCCTAGCTTTCCCTCAATAACATTTCTTTCCGTACAACTTAATAGTCGAAGGTATTCGCCGTGCTTAGGCCTTAGGCCACCTTATAACGGTTTTTATAAATGTTGCAACACGGATCTAGACTAGGGAATATGTCAGGTATGCTAACTAAACAACCCAACTACAAGACACGATTTGGATTTCGTTGCAGCAACATGTAAAGTCAAAATGAAAGCATGTCCAAACAAACATTTTGTAAGGAACAACACTAGACAACTTTTCTTATAAACTCCAATGAAACGCTTTCAAAGTTCATGTGCCTAAACCTTCTATAAGACTCTGATTTTTTAGTATTATTTTGATTGTAGAAATTGTTCTTTTAGTAATTAGATAAGCCTACTTGGTATTCTATGATCTTAACAAAATTAATGGTTGATAACACTTAAGGGAGTAAGTTAACTAAGGGAGCAACTTACTTTTATCATATAAAGATTAGGGAGTTTTATTAGGAATAAATTCTCATCCAAAAATCTATATATAGGATTTCAAGCTTGTAACTTTAATATGATTTGAGTATGATTATTTGATTTGGTATTTACCAATTAGGGGAGTCGATCGGCCTCTCGAACATCGATTAAACCTTTGTATTATTAAAAACTATTTTTGCTCGTTTTTGTCATGATAATAGATTTGGGTCTTATAACCTTCCATATGGTGTGTAGTTTTTTATTTGATCACAATAATGTATCGTATTGATCTAGGATGTAATTAAGTTCTTTTTAACGGCAAAAGGAAACTTTATTCCACCAAAACTAGCAAGAGGCTATATAGAACGCAACAGAACCACGAAGAATAATAAGAATGAAACCACAAAACCACCCAACACACACAAAGACACCACTCCCATACGAAAGAGTAAAATGTAGCAGTACAAACACATGAGAAACTAGAGAACCCCCAAGCGCATCATGGCGGGTATGCCGGAGGAAACATGAAATCCGGCTTAGGAGGGGCTGGAGCCGAGATCCCACTAACCTTCACATGATTAGGTTTAACTCCTTTTTTTCTGCTTCTGAACGGGGTTGCCATCACCTTTGCTACCTTTTCCTAGACAATTAGTCGAATCTCTCGTTTTATTGGACGACCCTAAACCATTTTTTGCACCGGCCTTGGAGGGAATCTTAGGTTGCTCTGGAAGGACCTCCACAAGCTTCTCTTAAGATAACGAGAGTGAGTTCAAGTTCTGCTTCGTAGGAGGGCCCGCGGGATTAGGATTAACTCGATCCCGAATGATTGGGTTTTGAAAATTGATAAGGCCCAAAAGCTCGTCTAGGCGAAATGGGCCAGGATCTATCCGAGATCTTATTTTGATTGTGGAATGAAAGATAGGTTAAAGGGATTAATTGGGTATGGCAAACTGCAGGGCTAATAGATTTGGGCCTTACATGGCTAATAGGTTAAAGGGATATAAACAAGTGATGTTGTGATGGAATTAAAACTTCAATAAAAAAAATTGCTTGTTCGGCTAACCATTACCAAAGAAACATCACCATAAAAAAAAGAATCATAATGTCAACATCCTCAAATCAGTTTTGTCAAACATTCAAGCAGCTTATGACATTCACCAATCAAATACATCATGGTATCGTTAAAGAAAGCAATAGACGGAACAAAAAGTTCATGTTCAGATAAATAGGAAACAAGGAATGTTTTTTTTCAAATACATATCTTAGGTCATATCCTAGTTAGATAATTATATTTTATAAGTCAAGGAAAGAACCGGAGATGTGCCTAACAAAAATATTAGTTTAGGAATAGAAAGGCATCATATGTATACGGATAACGACATCATGGCCTCAAACTTATTCCTATGGTATGACATTCTCATGTGGCGTAACACACGAAGGAGACGCTGAAGTGGATCCAGACGATGATGAATGCTTCTTGGGATGGTCATATGCACAAGCACACCCCATTTAAATAGACCTAAATTTTCATTATTCCAACATACCTTCTTTCCCTGTTTCCCGAAACATAAGGTGATGAATATCACAATAAATTTATATGTTTCCAGAAACATAAGGTGATGAATATCACAAATAAATTTATATGTGATATCATCGCTTTTTTTTGTAATCAATAAAATCAATATGCTATCATAGAAAGATTCATGATATAAATAACATATGAGGAACCATGCTTCACACCACATTTTAGAGATTTGAATACTTACAGTCTTATTGGTAGAGCAACATCATTGAGAACTCAAGGTTCTCATTTTGAAGTATAATCCTCAGCGATTTCAATTTTTTCCTTGCCTTTTGGTGCCTATTTATATCATAAAGCACTTATAAAATCAGATACCTTGCAATGTATTACCAACATATGAAAGAACTTGAGGCTAAAAGTTACTAAACTATAGTATAATTGTACATATCATTGTACCCACTCAATACACGATTTTTGAGGCACAAATGGAAATTGTCGATTGTTACCAGAGGCAATGAGAGGTGTGACTTGGTCAAATTCACAGCTTCTTTGTGGTTACTCGTCGGTCCAGGAGTAAAATCATGATAGGATCAGGGTGGTGAAACCTACAGGATACACCATAACCACACATGCCAGTACGCATGTAGAACGAACACCTCATCTTGCCCTGCTCACAAAGGTAATACAGTTTACTACACACCATTTACTGCTAACATGTTCTGCAACCCTCATAAATCAGTTGATCAGATCATTAATTGGCAAATAATCTATTAAAAAAATTACCAATCTTTTTGGATAACCAAGATAGTTAACTTGCATGGGAAGATTTCCCACCTCTAATATCAAGTGATTGAATCTACATGAATCTCCATATTTGCAAAGACCAGCTGGGTAAAACTGCAGCATGTGTGAAAAGGTAAGAAACATGTAAAACTATAAGGGAACTCTCTTAACGGTAATATGCGTATACGATGCTACTGCTTGATCGCTTGATGTCTCATTGTCTCGCAGCTCATTACATGCGTGACCAGTTAGGGACATATACACATCAAATTTTGACATTAAAATTACATACAACAAAAATCAAAGCGTCAGCATGATCTGTTAAGACATGTACTTTAAGTTGTGCTTTTAAAGTGGGTCCTACAAAAATACTGGGCTACTAGTACTTTAAAATTAGGTTTCTCAAAAGTCAACCTGCCAAACGGTAAGGTATGGAAATCTCACCCATTACCTAGGTTGTGCTAAATGTACCCTATTACTTAATTTACCAAATGTACTGAAAGAGCAAACATACTTATATGGCTCGTATAAAAAGGCAATGATCGTATGCTACATTTAATACGGCGATGCTCATTAATAATGAGATTACGGCCGGTATAGACTTTATTTTGTTTAAAAAAGTTTAATCGGTCAAATCATACATACAAGGGGTGCATTTAGTCACACAGGATACGTTTAGCCAACCCCGCCAATTAAACCGATGCCCATAGTAATTCATTCTACATTTACCTTGCACGGAATCTTAGATGAACTTCCACCACCATTTCCATTGCGTTTTATCCCCATCAACCTTCAAAGATACAAAGCATACATACATACATACAAATCAATTTCTTCACCAAAAATATATTTTTTTTATCAACAAAAATCCCAAGTTTTATCTAGGAAAGAGATTAGATACCAGATTTTGCGTTAAAACAGGGTGAGTGAACTTGCACGATGATCCGAACTTGCATGTCCCGGTTCGAATGAAAAAGGAGCAATCTTGGGCATCGGTTCGGATCGGGTATTGCATGATGCTTTTGGTTCCGGTGGAAGAGAAGCCCTAACGAATGGTGGGAAGAAGGTGGTAAAGAAGGCAGAGTGAGAGGGATACACAGGGTCAAGTGTAGTCAAATGGAGTCGTAAACCCTTTTGAGAGAAGGCAGAGTGATGAGATACAATGTTAAGTTATGAAAATATGATGTAGTAATATATAATGTTGGTGTAATATACTTATTCTAATATCGGTATAAGATACAATATTGTTATATCAAATTATTGTAATAAAATTGCCAATAAGATACAATTTTGTTATATCAAATCACGTTATCAACTAGAATTAAGTTAAAAAAAACTGATAAGTGTGAGGTTGGAGTGATTGGAATTTTGATTAAGTGATGATCATATAAGCTGTGCAAATTGTCAATTATGTAAGATTGTTAATCAAGAAATTAATCGATCAAAAAATCCCACAAGTGAATTTTAAATAATGGAATTTTAATCAGGAGCTATATACATTGGCATCTTGGTGGTGGGATAAGACTTTAGGACCAATAGGTCCTGGGTTCGATTCTCACAAGGGGTTTTTCCAATGTTTATTGGGTTTCCTCCTGAATTGGTGTGGCATTATGCCTAGTGGAGATGGATATGGTCGGATGGTTCCTCTGGTGGCACGATGATACTCCAGTGGTCCGTCAGTGATACAAATTTGCCGTTCAAAAAAAATATATAAATGACGTATTTAGAATTGTTAATTGTTCAAATGAAAGTAAAACTTGCTCTAATACACAAAACAAGTTTATTATATAGATGTTGATGTTAAATTCAACATTTGAAATCGAACTAGAATTAAGAACGTGTGAATCTCATTTAAATATATAAAAGGGAAACTAACAAAATTGGCCATTGACCAGTCAAATATTCAAAAATAGCCATTTGAAGCGTCTTCCTGAGCCACCTTACGGAATACCATGCCACTGAAACATCTTTAAAAGTCTTTCAAAATGAACCAACCAGCTTTTGTCCAATGGTAAAAAATGGTTGTAGAGTCTGAGTCGTTTCAGCCTTATTTTTTTATTTTTAATTTTTCAACATTAGTATATTTCTAGTAATTTTTATATCTAAAATAAACATAAATTTATCTATAATTAAAATTGAAAGGGAAATTTTAGAAAAAAGGTTTGAGCTTTCTAATAATAAATTCTTAATTATTTAAAAATATATTAATTAGATAATTATTTAAAAATATGTTAGATTATTTAAAAATTTGAATTTGTGGCATAACCTCCTTTAAAAGACAAGGAAAGCTCATAACTTATTTTAGAGGATGTTATTTTATCGTTTTTTGAAGTTTATGTAATCTATTATTTCATACAATTTTATCTAATTAACATATTTTTAAATAATTAAGAATTTATTATTAGAAAGCTCAAGTCCTTTTTAAAATTTCTTTTTCAACTTTTATTATAGATAATTTATGTTTATTAAAGTTACTAGAAATATACAAATGTTGAATAAAATTTAAAAATAAGGCTAAAACGGCTCTAAAACTCTACAACCATTTTTTTTGACACTTGACGTAAGCTGGTTGGTTCATTTTGAAAAGGCTTCTAAAGAGTTTCTGTAACAACTCCAATTTTTTTGTTATTTATTTCTGTTTATTTTGTCTATCTCGACCAATTGTACTCCGAGATTTGGATTATGAAAAGTTATGTTAATGAAATTATGTTTTGTCACATCTTAATCGCATTTATGCTTATCAATCGCTAATTCAACGCAATCGCAACTAATTATGCTACTATACAAACCAAGTGTGTTATTGTATGAAATTTATTATTAGAAAGCTCAAGCCTTTTTTAAAATTTCTTTTTCAACTTTTATTATAGATAATTTATGTTTATTAAAGTTACTAGAAATATACAAATACTACAAAAAAAAATAAAAAATAAGGATGAAACGGCTCTAAGCTTCTACAAATGCTGAAACGACTTTAAGACTCTACAACCATCTTTTTTGACACGTGACGCAAGCTGATCGGTTCATTTTGAAAAGGCTTGTAAAGATGTTTTAATGGCATGGTATTCGTGAGGCGGCTCAAGAGACGCTTCAAGTGATAAAAAAAAATAAGGATGAAACGGCTCTAAGCTTCTACAAATGCTGAAACGACTTTAGACTACAACCATCTTTTTTGACAGTGACGCAAGCTGATCGGTTCATTTTGAAAAGGCTTGTAAGATGTTTTAATGGCATGGTATTCCGTGAGGCGGCTCAAGGAGACGCTTCAAGTGGCTATTTTTTTTTTAAATTTGACCAGTTAATGGCCAATTTCATTATTTCACTATATAAAAACCCTAGCTAAACTAACATTTAAAATAATTATACTTGTGAGACAACTACAAATTTATATTAACTAGCAATAAGGCCGCGTTATAACTAGCAATAAGCCGGTGCGTTGCAGCGCGGGTACGTCACAAACGTCGAACGGATTAGTGCAAGTGTTATGTGATGCGTTAATCATATGAAAACGCGTGTTTCGACATTTCTGATTGAACTCAATGTAACCTATATAAGCATTGCGATTGGATCAAAACATAAAGTAAATCAAATTTATCCCGTACAATCATAACGTATTATATGTGACCCGACTCATACATAGAAAACGTAACAATGGTAACGGAAAAGTTGACATGTATAATTAAATGAAATTAATTAGAGCTTTTAAAAAAAGGGAAAAAAAGAAACCCCGATTTGACTCCACTCGATTTGAAACAAACTTTACGAAACCTTCATAAAATAAGCACGAAAACATATTATATTTGACCTAACTCGTTTCTCAAAAAGGTTTACATCGAAACATACATCAACTTGAATTTATACCGAAACGATATGTACGTAAAAATGGTTTTTTTATACGAAAACGTATTATATATGACCTAGCTCATTTTCAGAAAAAAGTTTATGTCGAAACATAGAGCAAATCGAATTTATACCGACAAATACATAAAAATATGCACGTAAAAAATAGTTTTTTTAAGTAAAGGAGGTATAGAGGTAAACCCGAAACAAATTATTAGTAAAAAACTTAATAGGTTAACTACGTTTGTAAAATCATGCCAGGTAGCACGTATTAGTAAAAAACTTAATAGGTTAAATAAGTTCGTAAAATCATGACAAGTAGCACCAATGCCACACCACTGCCAGCGACCACCAACATCAGCTAAAAAAATGAATAACACCGAACGAAAAACAGACGTAAAATTGTTGAACCACGCACTCCCGTTGCGTCATGTTAATGCGAAAAATTAGAACATAACGTAAAACGTAGAAAATAATAACAAAGTCGATCTAGGACATGCACGTTGCGATGAACTTGTCAAACGGAGAAAAATACACGCTTTGCGATGGGTTTGTCAAACGGGAAAAAATAGACAAAAACATTGAACCCCACACGCACGTTGCGATGTGTTGACTCGCAAATTTAAAACGAAAAACTTGCGAAAGATAAAAGTATGAGGGACTAAAGTTGAACAAAAAAAATGTTCGTTTTAAATTTGAAAAGATGAAAAACTTTGGGTAAAAGCAAAAAATTAAAGGGGTTAAAATATAAAAGATAAAAGACTTTTAGATTGAAAGTGAAATATCAACTTTTCTTTTGAAAAATACCCTATGCATAGGATACAAACACATGAAGCAAAACATGTTGCTTATTTATAGTGTGGTAATTTAAAGTTCATATTCAAATTTGAATTTCAACTTAATTAATTGTTTTAAACATAGCATTTTGTAAAATCATTTATTAAAATTAGACTTTGTGTGATCTAATTCTACCTACGTGTGTAAAAATATTTATATATAGAACGTACATTTGATATATTTGGTAAGTTTTTCTTGTTGTGTGTTTCAGTTTGTCTAGCATACCCTTTTAGTGTTAAAATTTCACTTATTAAAAGTGTAAAGATTTAAAGTATTGTCAAGAGGATTCGAATATAGAGAAAACCTCTTATAGTTACGAGAATCAAAGAACCCCTTAGCCAATACAAAAATGACACATAATACTAATACAAATTAATTGAAAAAGGTAACTTGGTCCTTTTGTTTTCCTGTCCCATCTAATCTCTCTCTCTTTTCTTTTATAAAGGATCTAGTGAACACCTTTTATCTTTAAAAATAAAAACCATAGCCCCTTTAATCATCTACATACAAAGATCAAGTACCACCAAGTTTCATGAGCATCCAATGTTGAGTGTCATTGCTGGAAAACGAGAGCCACCATGTGTCGCAACCCCTGATCCCTACCCCGAGGGCGGGAGTCGAGGACACAGAGCTGGTGGTACCGGTGTTTATTAATTTTGATAGCGGAATTACAACATCAGGATCGTAGTTAGGAAATAATTTATCAAGAGTCAAAACACAAACTTTTATATTACACAAAATGGGATAAAACCAAAGTTTCAATTACAATACATTAGGGATAACCCTGACTTATGGAAAACATAAACTCCGTTTATTTAGGTAACTTTTATAGCCATTTTCTAAGCCTTCAGTGCTCTCCAGTTGGCTTCTATTAGCTTCACATTAAGTTACCTGAAACGCGTTTTAAAAAGATTTTATCAGCAAGAAATACTGGTGATACATCCCAATATAATCAAAACAAGTTTTATAGCTTTACAGTTATTGAGAGCATCCGCATTTACAATGTTTATATCTACAGCATTACCCAATCAGTACTGTCACTCCTGACTTGTGGGTCATGTTACCCATTGGAAAAAAATCCATTTGTCCAACGGTAACGGATTCAAATTTCGTATACAAAACCCAACATACCGGAAATAATTGTAGAATACATCTACTCAATCACTGTTAAGCATAATTAAAATATTTTGACTCACAAAAAGGTTTACAAAAAGAGAATGTACTCATTTGAAAACTTAGGTATTCCTACGGAGTTCCTGGTGAAAATTCTTGATTACTTCCTGGAATTTCTATTTAAAACATACAATGCACATGCGTTAGTAAATTAACCCATGTCACTTTTAGCCATACAACCGAGATAGAACCCCGGCGTGCGTAGTCAGGCAGGGCCTTGACATGCGTCGGTGGGTCCTAAATCAATCGGGTAGGATAACCATACAACACAAGATAGAACCACAACGTACTCAGTCGGGCAGAGGCTTGACATGCGTTGGTGGGTTCTAACTTGGGTAGGGTAACGAATTAGTGATCGGGGGTTAAGATACTTACATCGGGCAGCGCTTCGCAGGTTTAGGGGTTTAGGGGAGGGGGTTTTGACAGAAACAAAGATTTGAGAGGGTATACGATCAGAGAATTCGATCGATTTTGAGCACTGGACTCAGTCCCACGCTGCTCTATTTATACCCGATTTTGACCTCCACCGCGCGTCGCGCGGGATGCTGGGTTCCCTTTCGCGTGGCGCCAGAGACACCTAGCTAGGCTAGGTCAGCCTCCTCATCAGCATAGCCTTGCCACATGGCGCGAAACGGTGACACGTCACCTGGACGTCTCCCGCGCATCGCAACAGAGACACCAGTCTCTGGCGCGTGGCGCCTGGGCTATCCAGGTGAGCCTGTCTCGTTTTGCATGCCGCGTCTCGATTCGTGTGTCCGGTTTGTCGTTTCGGCTCGTTTGGGGTGTTTTGGAGAGTTGTTACATCCTCCCCACTTGATTTAAATCTCGTCCTCGAGATTTACTTGAATAGGTGTGGATACTTTCTTTGCATTTCTGACTCTAACTCCCATGTATATTATGGTCCTCTCTTTGAATCCCATTTTACTTTTACCAGAACTAATCTTTTGTGCTTGAGATTCTTGCTCTTTCTATCTTCAATCTGAATGGGTTTCTCAACAAAATTAAGCTTCTCATTTACTGCTATATCTTGAAGAGGTATTACCAATGATTCATCTGCTAGACATTTCTTGAGATTGCATAGATGAAATACATCATGTATTCCTGCCATTTCCTTTGGAAATTGTAGTTAATAGGCTACTGGCCCTATTCGTTTAATAATCTCGAAAGGTCCAACATACCTAGGGCTTAGTTTCCCTTTCTTACCGAACCTTACAACTCCTTTCCATGGTGAGACTTTAAATAGCACTTTATCTCCAACTTGAAATTCCAAAGGTTTGTGTCTGTTATCTGCATAACTCTTTTGACAATCTCGGACTGTTTTCAGTCTTTCTTTGACTTGGATAATTTTGTCAGTTGTTTCTTGTACAATCTCAGGACCTGATAATTGCTTTTCTCCAATTTCTGCCCAACACACTGGTGTTCGACATTTCCGTCCGTATAGTGCTTCAAAAGGTGCAGCATTGATGCAGGTATGATAATTATTGTTATAGGAAAACTCTATCAAAGGTAAATATTCATCCCAATTTCCTCCGAAATCAATTACACAAGCTCTAAGCATATCTTCCATTGTTTGGATTGTCCTTTCACTTTGACCGTCTGTTTGGGGATGATATGCTGTACTTAGATTTAATCTGGTTCCCATTGCTTTTTGGAAACTTGTCCAAAAATGCGAAGTAAACCGGCTGTCCCTGTCAGACACAATAGATAAAGGAATTCCATGCAATGAAACTATTTCATTTACATATAATTTAGCTAGCTGTTCCATACTGAAGGTTTCCTTCATTGGTAAGAAATGAGCAGATTTGGTTAATCTGTCTACAATCTCCCAGATTGTATCATTACATTTTCGCGTCCTAGGTAATTTGGTAACAAAGTCCATTGTTATCAATTCCCATTTCCAAATTGGCATTTCCAATTGTTGCAACAGTCTTGAAGGTTTTTGATGTTCAGCTTTAACCTATGAACATGTTAGACATTTAGCAACGTAGGTTGCTATATCCTTTTTCATACCTATCCACCAGAAATTTTTTCTTAAATCTTTATACATCTTATCACTTCCAGGATGCATGGTATACTTAGTCTTATGGGCTTCCTCTAAAATTCGATTTCGCAGGTGTCCTTGAATAGGAATCCAAATTCTTTTCTTATGGAATCTCCAAACTCCATCGGTTCCTTTTTCTAATTCCTTAATCATTCCTTTTAATCCTTCAGCATCGTCCTTGATTGCTATTTCCTGAACCTGTTTAATTTGCTCATTTAAATCTATCTGAAGATTTAGTCTAAGAGAGCGTACTTACTTTCGACTTAAAGCGTCTGCTACTACATTAGCTTTTCCTGCATGATACTGGATATCACAGTCATAATCACTTAGGATTTCCATCCATCGCCTCTGTCTCATGTTTAATTCCTTTTGTCCAAAGACACATCTTAAACTCTTATGATCTGTGAATATCATAAACTTACTACCGTAAAGACAGTGTCTCCAAATTTTAAGGGAAAAAATTATTGCACCTAATTCCAGATCATATGTAGTATAATTTTCTTCATGCTTCTTGAGTTGTCTAGAGGCATAAGCAATTACTTTTTGACGTTGCATTAGCACACATCCATATCCTAATTTAGACGCGTCACAATAAACTATGAAGTCTTCAGTTCCTTCTGGCAATGCGAGTATTGGTGCATTGGTTAACTTGTGCTTTAAAATCCTGAATGCTTCTTCCTGCTTTGGTCCCCATTCAAATTTAGCTAATTTGCAAGTTAGCTTGGTTAATGGAATGGCTATTCTAGAAAAAATTTGAATAAAGCGTCTATAATATCCTGCTAATCCAAGAAAACTTCTTACTTCCATAGGCGACTTAGGGACTTCCCATCTGGTAGTCGCCTTGATCTTTGTGGGATCCACATGAATTCCTTCATGGTTAACCAAATATCCAAGGAATTGTACTTCTTGTAACCAAAATTCACACTTCGAGAATTTAGCGTAAAGCTTTTCCTTCCTTAGCAATGACAGGAGGATATGCAAATGCTCTGCGTGATCTTCCTTACTCTTAGAGTAAATTAGAATATCATCTATAAAGACAATTATGAATTTATCCAGGTATGGTTTACATATCCTATTCATCATGTCAATAAACGCAGCTGGGGCATTGGTTAGACCAAATGGCAAGACTATAAATTCATAATGGCCATATCTCGTTCTGAAAGCAGTCTTAGGAATGTCCTCTTCCTGTACTTTCAGCTGATGATATCCTAAGCGTAAGTCGATCTTTGAAAAGAATCGGGCTCCTTGGAGTTGGTCGAACAAATTGTCGATTCTCGGTAATGGGTACCGATTTTTAATTGTAACCTTATTCAATTCTCGGTAGTCAATGCACATACGCATTGATCTGTCATTCTTCTTAACAAATAACACCGGTGCTCCCCATGGTGATGAGCTAGGTTGTATGAAACCCTTCTCTAGTAATTCATCCAGTTGTTTCTTCAGTTCCTGCATTTCCGTTGGTGCTAGGCGATAGGGGGCTTTGGTAATCGGTGCTGTTCCTGGTATTAGGTGAATTCTAAATTCAACCGCTCCATCTGGCGGCAATCCAGGCAACTCTTCTGGAAAGACATCAGAGAAATTTGATATTACAGGAATATCTTTTAATTCTTTTCCTTTAGTGTTGATGATTATGGAAATCATATACACCATTCCTCCTTTTCGTGTATAACTTGCCGCTTTCATCACAGAGATGCATTTTGTTGACCTTGTCGACTTATCTCCCTTAATTGTGATCCTCTCGCCAGATGGCGCAATCACTTCTACAGATTTTTGATCACACAATATTCGTGCCTGATTGGTTACCAACCAATCCATTCCTAACACGACATCGAATCCGGCTAGATCCATTGGAAAAAGGCTAGCAGAAAAATTTTGACTTAAAAGTTCTATCTTAGCTTCCTGCAGGATTTCGCTTATTTTGATAGAGGATCCATCTGCCGTTTCCACCAAACAGTCTTGGTGGAGTTTAGTTAATGGTTGATTAAGAAAATTGCAGAAGGAAGTATTAATGAAACTTTGGTTTGCACCAGAGTCAAATAATACTTTTGCATAAACATCATTAACTAAAAACGTACCAGCAATCACATCCGGAATCATCTTGGCTTCTTCGGCAGTCAGCACGAACGCTCTGGCAGTCTTCTTGGGTCCTTCCGTCGTTCTTGCTTTGTTGTTTGTCGCTAGAGTTAGTTTCGAGCAGTTGTTTTAATATGACCGGCTTCTCCACAATTGTAGCATAGCCTATTATTAGGTTTCTTTCTGCAGTCTTCTTCCTTATGTCCTGGGAATTTGCAGAAATTGCAGTATGTAGAGCATTTCCAGGAATGCTTCTTTTTGCAGTACTTACATAGGGGTGACGAAGAACTTGCCCCTTTTCCGTGATAGGAATTACCATAACGTAGTTCTTGAGTAATCTTTTGAGCTAGGTTCCTTTTCTGGTTTTTTTCTTGCGTACGTACCAATTCATCTGTCAAGGTGTTTGCTAGTTCTCCTGCTTCTTCAATAGTTTGTGGTCTAGCTGCCTTAACCACACGTCTGATTTCACTGATTAATCCCCAATTGTAACGGGAGATTAATACTGGTTTTGGGGAGGCTAGGGTTGGTACAATCCTTGCATATTCAAAGAATGTGGTGGTATAATCTTTGTAATTTACCCCAATCATTCTATGATTTAGGAACTTATTAGCAATCTGTTCCTTTTCATTAGGAGGACAGAATTTCCTTTCAACTATTTCCTTAAAGTTGTTCCATTCCATACTGTAAACCATGTCACTTCCTTGAGACTGAAGAATGGTATTCCACCAAAAGCTGCATCCTTAAAAAGATTAGAATACATAACTTTATCCTCATTGGCACACTTACTTATTTTTAAAACTGCTTCTGTCTTTTCTATCCAGCACAAGGCTGAAATAGCTCCTTCACTGCCTGAGAATTCTATCGGTTTGCATGATAATAATTCTTTATAAGAACAACCATATGAGATGGTTCTTCTTCTTTTTGGAACAGGAGCTTGAATTAATAGTTCATGATTTCCGTTCATGCTATGATTTGGTTCAGAGGATACGCGTTTACTTCCGTTTCCAGACTTATCGTTTTCTGCCTTTTTAATAGTATCGATAATATAGGGCATAACATCTATGATTCCTTGGGCTACTATGTGTTCGATAGCACTTTTATTCATTTGATTCTTGTTATTATCGTTATTCTGGATTTCCTGATTTATTTCGTCTGACATCTGAATTGTAAACATTTATCAGGTATTAATATCACAGAATAATAAATATCACACAACACAGTGAACCAAAATCATCGAGCATTGCGACTTTTACTCTTTTCATATATATGCGTATATTACAAGCATAACTGAAATTCAAACATTAGTAACTATGCATCGATATATGTATATAGGTGGTATATAGTTTATATCTATTTTAGTTTAGTTTTTTTTTCTAACTATGTAACAAAATACACACATATATATACATATATAGTAGGTGGCGGTTGCTTAAAACTGCATTTCCCGCTCGTCATACTTCCAGACGAGCTTCTCTCCGATTTGGCGAATTCGGTTTCCTTCCTCCACCAGTTCATCTCCAAGTTGGCGGAGTTCTTCCACATGCTCCATGGGTAGCACTGGGGCTGGCACTGGTTCAGGGTAAGGTGGAACTGGTTCTTCGTTGGGGAATGGTTTTCCAGTAATTGTTGTATTTCCCCGTTGTTGGCCCACCATAGGTTTAGAGGATTTGAAGCTGGAATCCTGGGTTCCTCGTTGGGGTCAAAGGCTGGGATTGGAAATTGGTTCCCCTGGTTCTGGTCTAGATTCATGGGTTGGTTAGGAAATAAAGGAAGTATATGTGGTTCTGGATTTGCTGCTTGGCTGAAATTAGGCTCTCCTCCTATATTCCCATATAAGTGGAAATTCGCTAATTGTCTATCCATCTCTTCTTCCCATAAGGGTCTAACTTCTGGGTTTTGGGTATTTCTAACTGTTATGGCTTGTTGTTGGGCTTGTCTTAATCTTTTCCTCCTCTCTCCATGGCCTCGACTAAACCAACCTCTCTTTTTAGGGGGAAAAGGTTGTACAACTTTGGCTTTGAAAACAAAGATTCCCTCGGAATCGGTAGTTGATCCGGCGGTTGACTGGAAGGTTCCTTCATCTATGGGAGAATGAGGTAGGTGACGGTAAGCGTCGGAAGTACCCTGATCACTCTACTGTAAACTAAGAAAATTTGTCAGACTAACACAAAATAATCATTGAAGTTATAGATGTTTCCTAAAAAAAGGATAAAATTTAGGTATGTAAAAGAACACCTAAAGGGCTTAAACCAGTGGCATGGCTCTAATACCACCTTCTGTCGCAACCCCTGATCCCTACCCCGTGGGCGGGAGACGCGAGACACAGAGCTGGTGGTACCGGTGTTTATTAATTTTGGCAGCGGAATTACAACATCAGGATCGTAGTTAGGAAATAATTTATCAGAGAGTCAAAACACCAAACTTTTATATTACACAAAATAAGATAAAACCCAAGTTTCAATTACAATACATTTGTAGGGATAAACCCTGACTTATGGAAAACATAAACTCCGTTTATTTAGTTAACTTTTATAGCCACTTTTCTAAGCCTTCAGTGCTCTCCAGCTGGCTTCTATTAGCTTCATATTAAGTTACCTGAAACGCGTTTTAAAAAGATTTTATCAGCAAGAAATACTGGTGAATACATCCCAGTATAATCAAAACAAGTTTTATAGCTTTACAGTTATTGAGAGCATCCGCATTTACAATGTTTATATCTACAACATTACCCAATCAGTACTGTCACTCCTGACTTGTGGGTCATGTTACCCATTGGCAAAAATCCATTTGTCCAACAGTAACGGATTCGAATTTCGTATACAAAACCCCAACATACCGGCAGTAATTGTAGAATACATATACTCAATCACTGTTAAGCATAATTAAAGTATTGTGACTCACAAAAAGGTTTACAAAAAGAGAATGTACTCACTTCCAAAACTAAGGAATTCCTACGGAGTTCCTGGTGAAAATTCTTGATTACTTCCTGGAATTTCTATTTAAAACATACAATGCACATGCGTTAGTAAATTAACCCAGGTCACTTTTAGCCATACAACCGAGATAGAACCCTTGCGTGCGTAGTCAGACAGGGCCTTGAAATGCATCGGTGGGTCCTAAATCAATCGGGTTGGATAACCATACAGCACAAGATAGAACCTGAAGGGGTATGGTCCCAAAAACCTTGCGCCAATCAAGGAAACCATACCCATTAATAACTTCTAAGAAAGCTACGCGCAGACTTCTTTGCCAAAATAAGATTTATTAGAACTCTGCGCCAAATATCCAAGAGAGGAAAGGGTCATTTAACTACCTTGTGCGAGCTCGCGCAAGGTTCAAAGTTAACCTTGAATATTCTCTTTGGATAAATGCTTCATTTAACTACCTTGCGCGGGCTCGCGCAAGGTTCAAAGTTAACCTTGACCATTATCTTTGGATAAATGCTTCATTTAACTACCTTGCGTGGGCTCGCGCAAGGTTCAAAGTTAACCTTGAACATTCTCTTTTGATAATGCTTCATTTAACTACCTTGCGCGGGCTCGCGCAAGGTTCAAAGTTAACCTTGAACATTTCGTTTGATAATGCTTCACGCACAAACCTTGCGCAGATATTTATATCAAAGCAAGTATTCACCAAACGTTGCGCTAAGCAGCAAGGAGAAGAAGGAAGATCAGTTAACTAGCTTGCGCTTCTCGTGCAAGGAAACAGTAAATCCTGAGAAACTTTCCCTTAGCAAAATCCTTGACTTGGTGCAGAAGCAAAAAGGAATCTTTTATGTTGTAACAGAATATACACGTGGCGAATAATAGATGAGTAACAACAGTGAAACCTTCTAGAAGCCATTAACAACCAATCGTGCAAGCATCTTTTCGGTTATAACCAATTGCCACATGGCAGCATCTGGACGACTGAGGAAGATCACGGTGATGGCATGCTCACATTTATTAGATGTAGTGATCTCATGTTGACACGTGGCACCTCCCTAACCGCTGATGAGATCAAGATCCGTGTGCACTAACGGATTGCCAACAAACATTAACGGAATAGCACTTAAAGTTAACAATCTCTCCTTTTGGTGCCAAACACCAGCTAAGTAACTTGGAGTTCAAGGAAAGGTATTCACTCTCAACTACTCTCTCTCTTACAATACTTACTTCCGACTACCTGTGCTTATTCTCACACCGGAGGGTGGTCACGGAGAGAACCCCCTTCTCCCCGTGGCTAGCTAACGGTGTTCTGTTTTGCAGGTTTAGCCGGAGTACTATTTTATTCATCATCCATCGTGAAACCAAACGGAGGGTTAACCCATTTATGTAGAGCCCATTCCATAGATCCACTTAGATTCCGGTCTCGTTGATTTAGGGTTTCTTCATTGGCGCCCACCGATTTCAATTCTTTCTCATCTTTCGTTTCGTTTCACTTAGATCTGCAGCATCATGGCTGGCGGATTATCTTTTCAAGGTCCTCGATCAGGGATTCGACGCGTTGTTGTCGGACCTCAGGTCGACAGACAAATAGTTGAGGATTCTTCCGGGAAGCTAATGCTCAGTATGATCCTAATCATGCGAGCATTCCTGTGACGCCGGCGGCTCCTCAGGTTGATGTTGCATCGATTTTACCACCTGGAGAGACTCCATTATCGTGGTTAATCAAATCTCAAGCGACTCTAAACGCTATGTATGCTTAGTTATGAGCAGAACTCCAGCTTTTCAATCTCCGGCTAACGCTCCTCAGGTCCGTGCTTCGCCGGCACCTCGAGTTTTGAGTTATAATACTCAAAGTCATGCTCGTTCCCCTTCGCGCATGCCTGAAGATGGAACAGAAATGTATTCTAAAACCAGGAATGATCCTATTCATTCTGGTAATAGTAGGCAAGAAGACAACGTTCAGCGTCGCGCATCTGTCCACTCTCGTTTGGGCCCGCGGTCTTCGCAGAAACGGGATACCCAACACGATGAGCTCGATAGAACCTATGACGAAGGGGATAGTGCAAGTATTTTCAATCGAATATCTGCAGATCATGCTAGTTACAGGCCGAAAGTACGTGCTGTATACAATCCAGAAGCTGAGCATGATTACAATTTGGTGTATCGCCCAACCAAAGCAGCTGAGCAATCAAAGTTTACCAGAGAGATAGCACTGGCTCCGCTGGAGCGAGCGAAATTACCATCCAACGTTGGAAAGTTTAACAGTTTGACCGATCCTGATGATCACATGCGCCTTTTTACCGGTGCAGGGTTACTTGGGTGCTGGACATTGCCAATATGGTGTCACCTATTTGTACAGACCCTTACCGGCGCTGCGTGCCTTTGGTTTGATAATTTGCCGGCATGTAAACTTTCCTCTTAGAATGACTTAAAAGAAAATTTTCTTACACACTTTAGTCAGCAACGGCGCTACGTGCGCGATTCCTCAGATGTAATGAACATCTGGCGGAGGGACGATGAAAGCCTCTAAGATTTTATAACGCGTTACAATAAAGAGGTGCTGGAGATTGGAGATGTCCATGAAGACCTTATACGCGCGCAGTTCAAGTATGCGGTAAGGTGTGATGAAATGATTAAAGTGTTGTCCGGTAAAACTGGCCCTCCAAAAAACTGGGATAAACTCATGGCGACAGCCAAGGTCTACGCCCAGACTGAGCACAACTTAAGTTCTAACAGGCCACCTCTACCTCAGGAACCGTCCGCAAGACCTGAGTAGAGGTAATCGCAAGTATAAGAGAAATCGGAAAGAGTCGAGTCAGAATTCGTATTCTCCTTATTCACCAATTGATGCGCGAGCAACAATCAACAAGATAACAGCTCAAAAATCGATTAAGCAAAAGAATAGGGAACGTCAGTGGACTCCTTTAACGAAATCTCCGGCTGAGGTTCTCAGCACTGAGAATTATCAGTTTAAACAGCCGCAACCAATGAAAAAACAAAACAGGGCAAGACCCAAATTTGTTCTGTGACTATCATAGAGATACAGGCCACACAACAGATAACTGCATCAGTCTGCGCATGGAGATTGAAAAAGCATTAAAGAGTGGGAAGCTTACACATCTACTCCAGAAGTGCGCAAAAAGATTAAACAGATTACGCGCGAGAACGAAGGGCCGAGCAACAAGAAAATGAAACAGCACGTTTCCATGATTCAAGGTGGATCATCGCGCAAGCGTAGCCTTCAACATTTTCAAAACAACACTTGGCGCGAACAGCAAGTCATTTTTCCTATCGTTCCAAGAGGTCCTCAAGAAGACCGGCCAGTAGTTATCCCGGTATCTTTGGACACTACCAAACATACTATATGTTTATAGACCCGGGTAGTTCCATGCATATTATGTATGAGCAGTGCTTTAAACAGCTAGATCTTGAGGATAAGGCACGCTTGGAACCAGTTGATTTTCCATTAACTGGGTTCTGCAATGAGGCTGTCTTTCCTCAAGGACAAATCCTTTTTCCTGTTACTTTATCTGATGGGAGGTGTTCTCGTACGATTAACGTCAACTTCATGGTGATGCCGACAAATTCCCGTCACGATGTGCTATTGGGACGCCACGCGGAACATGATTTTAGTATGATTACTTCCGCTCTGCATGCTGCTTGTGGTTTTCCGACACCAAATGGTATAGCTATACTTTCGCGCGGAAAGAAATCATGTCAATTGAAGAACCAGTTATGAAGGCTGCCAAGACATTGCCAAGTAACGAACCAGAAAAGTGGGTACTCAACAATAAGTATCCTGAGCAAACAATCTTATTAGGGCCTGCAGTCAGTATTGAAATTCGCGCAAAGCTTAAATTATTGTTGTTTCGCAACAAAGACATTTTCGCCTGGACACCTGCCGACATGGTCGGTGTCCCGCGCAATGTTGCGGAACATTGTCTGAATGTATTTCTGTCAGCAGAACCAGTTGTGCAGAAAAAATGCAGCCTCAGGTCAGAAAAGACAGAGGCGATGAACGAACAAGTCACCGAGTTATTAAATGCTGGTATTCTGCGCGAAGTCAAATACCAGACCTGGGTGGCAAACCCAGTCATGGTAAAGAAACATAATAGCGGATGGCGGATGTGCGTAGATTTTTAAGATCTAAACAAGGCGTGTCCAAAGGACTGTTATTCTCTTCCTGAGATTGACAAAAAGGTTGACTCATTAGCTTCCTTTCGCTGGAAATGTTATAAAGGTTATCATCAAGTCTTGATGAAAAAAGAGGACGAAGATAAAACCGCTTTTCGCACGGAGAAGGACATTTTTTTGTTATACCAAGATGCCTTTTGGTCTCCGCAATGCGGGAGCTACTTATCAAAGACTGATGGATACAGTGTTTGGAGATGACATCGGGAAAACTATGGAAGTCTACATTGATGATTTGGTCATTATGAGTAATTCAGAAGACATTATGTTAGACAACATCCAACGAACTTTTGATTCTCTACGAGAGGTAAATCTAAAGTTAAATCCAGCAAATGCTCTTTCGGCATGGAGGAGGGCAAACTTTTGGGGGTTCATCGTCACCAAAGACGGTTTCAAAGTTAATCCTGAGAAGGTCGAGGCAATACAAAAAATGTCTTCCCCTACTACCATCAAAGAGATGCAACGTTTGGCTGGAAGGTTAGCTGCGCTAAACCGCTTCCTCGCCAATCATGCTGCAAAGTCTTATCCATTTATTCGAACCTTGCGCAATTGTACGAAGAGCAAAGAGTTCGCATGGACTCCTGAAGCTGATCAAGCTTTCTAGCAGATGAAAGATTGTTTAGTTCAACTTCCCACACTTACTGCTCCTTGCGAAAAAGAACCCATTGGTCTTATATCTTCTGCATCTGAGGTAGCAGTAGGTGCTGTCTTGTTAGTAGAACGCGAAGGGGTCCAATCTCCAATTTATTATATTAGCAAGATGTTGAACGATCCAGAGACATGATATTCAATTATGGAGAAATTAGTTTTAGCATTGGTCCACGCTTCGCGCAGGCTGCGAAGATACTTTTCAGGACATGTTATTATAGTTTTAACAAATTTTCACATTGGCCAAGTCCTAGACAAACCAGATGTTTCTGGACGACTTGCGAAATGGGCAATAGAATTGGGAGGTTATAACATCTGTTATAAACCTAGACCAGCTATCAAGGGCCAAGTTTTGGCAGATTTCATCGCTGAAATTCCCGCCGATAAACTTGAAGAATGCTAAGCAATTCAAAACCCAGTCCCAGTCATAGACAATAGAGCCTTGACATTGTTTACAGATGGCACATCAAACAGTGATTGGGCTGGAGCAGGAATTCGACTAATGAGTCCAGAGGGAGCAGAATTCACATATGGAATTCGGTTGGATTTTAAACGCACCAACAAGGGAGGCCGAATATGAAGCTTTCCTAGCAGGCTTACGCCTCGCTATCAAAATGGGTGCAACAAATTTAGAAGTCCATGTTGATTCATTACTAGTTGCTGAACAAGTAATTGGAACGTACGATGCAAAGGGAGATATCATGGCTTTATACTTGGTGCAAGCCAAGACTCTTATAGCACAGTTCCAACAATTTAAAGTCACACACGTCAAGCGAAGCGAAACAAACATGCTGACGCTTTAAGTAAACTCGCAGCAACTAGTTTCAAGTATTTGGCAAAAGAAGTTCGCATCGAGGTTTTAAATAATCCATCAGTCCCTCTCAGACAAGTGACAATGGTCGAAGTAGGAGATCCATCATGGATGTCTCCAATAATGATGTATTTGTTACATGGTTCTTTACCAGAAGATAAAGCGCAAGCACATAAGTTACGATGCAAAGCCCTCAATTACGAAATGATTGACGGTATTCTGTATTGACGCTCTTACATGGGTCTTTCGCTCCGTTGTGTTAACAAACATGACGCGCAATACCTGATCAGGGAGGTTCATGAGGGGCTATGTGGCATACATTCTGGGTCGCGCATGGTAGTAGCCAAAGTGAAAAGCACAGGGTATTATTGGCCCGGAATGTACGTGACGCGGTAGAGATCTTGCGCAAATGCATGTCCTGCCAAAGGCATGTCCCTAAACGTTGCGCCCAAAGAATCCTTTGGTACCCGTCACAACAACTTGGCCATTTCAACAATGGGCCATTGATTTAGTGGGACCATTTTCGGATGCGCCCGACGCAGTAAAGTTTATCATTGTTGCGGTCGATTACTTCATCAAATGGGTTGAAGCCAAAACTTTAGCTTCTACTACAGTGATGGTAATTCGCAAATTCATCTGGGAATACATTATTTGCCGTTTTGGTCTGCCCATGCGTATTATTACAGATAACGGTCCAAATTTAATGGCTGAAGAGTTGCAAACGTGGATGACCAAAATGGGAATCCAGCATGTTTTCGCTTCTGTTGCGCACCCACAAGCAAATGGTCAAGTTGAAAGCATAAACAAACAGTTGGTCGACGGTATCAAGGCCCGCCTTGGCACGGCACAACGGGGTGGGTTGACGAATTGCCTAGCATCTTGTGGGCACACCGAACTATGCCCAAGACTAGTACTGGAGAAACTCCTTTTAGCCTTGTGTACGGCACGCAAGCTGTGATTCCTGCCGAAATTGGGTTACCATCTCCAAGAATGCTAGCTTTTGAAAAACAAGATAACGAAGAACAACGGCGCATCGACATAGACTTATTGGAGGAACGACGAGAAAATGCAGCAATTCGCGAAGCTAAATACAAGTCTCAGCTTGAAAAGTATTACAACAAAAGGGTGTGCATCTGTTCCTTTTTGCCTGGTGACTTTGTTCTTCGCGATAATGAAGCGTCGAATGCCGAAAAACCGGGGAAGTTAGCCCCGCGATGGGAAGGTCCGTACGTGATAAATGAAGTATTGGGAAAAGACGCGTACACTCTGAAGCGTATGGACGGATCCAGCGTTCCTCGAACCTGGAACGCCCAACAACTACGCCGATGTTATATGTAATCTCAGTCCTCTAAGCAACTTCTGAGCGTTGCGTAACGAGACTTCTTACTTTATTTTGTTATGTAATCTTAGTGGCAGCCATAGCTTTGCGCTTTATCAGTATGAATAAAATACTTTACCACTACTTACAGTCTTGTATATGTTCATTTACAAATGCATGCAATTCCTTTAGATAAACAAAAACACAAACACAAACTCATGAGCCACAAGCTAACTTAATACTTACGCTCACACATGAGAAAAGAAATTGTTCATTTGTCTATCCTACACAAGTAATTGGTCCCATGCAAACATTGTAAAGCTGAAATATATTATTTTCACGTCCATAGTACTTGCGCAGCAGCGCAACGTTACAAGTTATCACAAAGTAAAAAATTACAAATTTCCTATTCTATGGATTTGGTTCCCGCCTGCTTCTCTGTTGAAGAAAAGATCTCCTTTAGTTTATCAACAAAGTCATCTTGCTGCAGTGCGGCATCCAGAAGGTCCATAATTGGAATCTGCAATTGATCATATTTTTCTTTAGCAGCAGAATAAATGGCGGCAGTATTTAGCCCATGCGTGGTAGCACGGCTTGTATCCCATTCGGTCTTCAGCGCATGTGCCACGTGCAAAGTGCACTCTCTATAGCCCTCGGCATGACCGTCATTGCGCGCCGCCATCATCAATTCCGCCACTCTCTCATCCAAGTCCGTAGAGTTAAGGATGGCATTTTCGATCTGTATACAAATACAATCAGTATATGTTGCGACAGTCAAACCTGACATGTATAAAGAAAAGGGAATATTACCTCCACAATCCCATACTCCCGCAACCAGGTAAGCTGGTTCATGAGGGATTCGGTCAGGCTTTTTGCTGTAGCGCGAGTGACCTCCGTGTAGTTAAGTTTTTGTTCACCTTCAGTTAAACGGCGGATCAACTCGGCTTCTCTGTTCGGTGAAGGTTGATATCTTTTTTCAAACTATCAACCTCATCTTGCAGCTGCGCTTGGTTAAATAGCATAGCAGTTAGATCATCAATTTCTTTATTCTTAAGAAGGAGAGTCATTTTGGTTGATACCTCATTCTGCTCGCTCCTTTCTCAGTGTGAGCGCGCCTCTTTTGCTGCCGCAACAGCATCAGCTTTCTCTTTCTTGAGTTTCTCAATTTCGCTGCGCAGAAAAATCTTTTCTTTGTTATCACGATCAAAAGCCTCCACAAAGCGCTTGCGCTCATCCGCATATTGCGCAGCAGAGGCTCACACTTGCGCTTCCACGACAGTGCAGCCCACTCTTCAGTCTTCTTCTCTTCCTCAAACTGGGCCTTTTCTGCCTCAAAATCGACGAGCATCTTTAACGTCTTCTCTTTCTCGAGTTTGGCCTTTGCCTTATCAAGCTCAACCTCATCCCATTCTTTGTTCATGTTGCGCCATTCGCGCACAACCCTGTTTATTATGGAAGAGGCAAGGGCAGACTCTTGCAAATATGACTTGTAAGTAGCCTCGTGGTCTTTTTCTTCCTGGCGCTTCACCTCCGCCGGCGGGAAGATGCCCTTATACCACTCCCTGCAGGAGTGCCAATCCGTAAAAACATCACCCTGTTTAACTTTCCACACGGGCTGATGATCGCAGAGGCCTGCCTTTCAGAATAAGAATGATAATAATAGTCCCCAGGCGTCTCCTCTGGGCGAATGGGCGACTCCTCCTCCGAATCCTCAACAAACACAAAGCCTTCACTTTGTGTTGAAGGTCCAGCTCCCTTGGATATCAACTTTGACGGTTCCGGCACATGGGAAGATATTTTTTCTTGTTCTACGGAAGCAGTATCTCTCACCCCAACATCTGTAGCTGTATCTTTAACCTGCTCGCCAACAGGATTCTCAGCATCAAAATTTTTGGGCTCTTCTTCCGGAGCCACCTTCTCAATATTTTCCGGGACATGGGGTCGGCATCAAAAACAAGAGTTTCTTGCCCGCATCTCCCTCTTCAATGTTCTAAGGCCTGCGCGGCGATGGTATAGCAGATGAGGTGGCCGGCGCAGCCTTCACCATTTTCTCTGCAAAGCATATTAACAAATACCAAGTATAAGATTCTGCGCAACTTTTTGACAAAAATGCGCAACAAACTAAACGTACCAGGTGAGAACTTCTTTGCAAAGGCATCCAGATTGCTCTTCTTGCCAATGCACAGGCGCGCAACTTTTGTTGGCGCAGGAGTTTTAGTTTCCGCCTCCTTCCTCTTCTTGGAAGTGCGCTTCAACGCCTCTTCCGGGCTAGAAGGTATTTCCAAGGGATCATCTGGGTTAGCAGCAGGAAGAGAGGAGGTGTCAACGGGTTCTGGCTTCGGTTTCTTCAAACCTACAGGCGCAAGACCCTTGAGTGAGTCCGACACCACCACATAAATGCACCAAGAGTCAGATACGGGACGCGTACCTTTCTTACCCTCAGCTTTCGCAGCAGCTGATGGCTTGGTTTTTGATCTGGGTTGGAAGGGGGAGGCGCAGCAGCTGCAGCAGCAGTTGGTTTCTTCTTCTTCTTCGAATCAGGGCCTACGCCCAAGTTTAGCAATCACCTACATAATCAATCATATTGAGCAAAGGTTGCGCCATTAGTTATATTGCAATATTACTTAGAAAATATGTTCAAGAGTAATATTGCAATATCAACTTAGGCTTTGTAAGAATTTAATTATCAGTCTTCGAAGATGGTTGCGCCTTCAGATCCTCCTTCTTGGGCAGCTCAAAGTTCCCCAAGATTTGTGAGAACCAAGTTTCCTCACCCTCAGCAATAGGCACGACGACCATTTTCCCTTTCTCTCTCTTGAAAGAAACCAAGTAGACCGGCGCAGCTACATAACAAACATTTTTGCATTAGTACATATCTATTAAAGGATATTACTAGGAAGTTCAACGGTTACGTACCAGTTCCATCTTCAGTGTATACTGGTTTTTCCCGGCGTTCTTTCTTCCAAAAAATACTCATCCCGACAGCGATGAGGGCCCTCTCCGGTAAAACAATGATGGGCACATCTTTAATATCTTGATACCATACCTCGTCGGCAGGTATGGGAAGGGTCTCCAGCTCAACTCCTCACCGGCCCGGACTGTCATCTTCATCGAGATCACCGCCGCCTTTATGAAGAAGAACTTCTGTTTCCAGTCGTGGTAAGATTTGGGCGGTACCAACAGCAATCGTTTGGCTTGCACACGTTGTTGGAACGAATAAAAACCCAACGAATTGTAGAAGACTCTAAACTTCTCAACCGTCGGTACGATCTGCATCGACCGGCAAACAAACTCAAAATGCCGGATCCTCACCATTCCCATCGGGCTCAACTGAGAAATATGAAGCCTGTAGAAACCAAGAATTTCCAGCAGGAAATGGGTCACCGGAAGCCTGAAGTTCCCTTCGGCAAAAGAATCATAAAATAATGTGATGTGTCGGGGCATAATTGGGTTATCACCAAAGCACATGACATTTACTATTATGTTTCATAATTAATGAAGTCAAAGTTACATTTTCAAACATCCAAACATGTTCATTCAATACAAGGGAAAATAACCGAACATAACAATCCAAATACTAAATCGTTTTATTCTTCTAATCCAGGTCCTATGTGTTCCTAGCTGCTGCTGGTTCACCTGTATCATGTGTAAAATGGGAGGTTTTGGGTCAACATAAGTTGGCGAGTGAACCTTATTAGATAAACATTTGATAATGATTTTATGGTTAGTTTATCAATAAAATATTGTGCATAATCATAAAAGAGCAAATGTAAGTAATCAAGCATTGGCAAATAGCAGTTACAATCATAACATACAATAACACTTGATAGCATACATGAGCATACCAATATCATACGATAACTAACATAAATGAACTGTGCGATCAAGGCTCAATCAAACGGAGCCGATCGTATTGCATGAACTGGAAATGTAAATTGAACTGTGCGATCAAGGCTCAATCAAACGGAGCCGATCGTATTGCATGAACTGGAAATGTAAATTGAACTGTGCGATCAAGGCTCAATCAAACGGAGCCGATCGTATTGCATGAACTGGAAATGTAAATTGAAATGACCGATCAAGGCTCAATCAAACGGAGCCGATCGTGCGGGCACGCCACAGTTCAACCACATAATAAAATGGGGAACAAGCTCAACCTCATGGATGGGGAGCTGCGGCCTCGGCAAATGCATGTACTGTAATAATAATTTGCATCCAATATTAACTACTTAACAGCAACAAAACTAATACACATGTCATGATATGATGTATCCACAATAGTTTCGTTATAATATGTAAATAAAACAAAGACACATGATACACCCCAAAAACGTGATTAAAACGGGGAATTTGAAAGGTTCACTCACATTGGGTGCGTTGAATTTGAGATGGTGAGATGCGCACGATTTAGATGAGCGAGTCGACGAGGAATACTAACCAAAATAATAATGGAAAAATATATTAAATGGATGGATTTTATTAAGGATTTTAATGAAATTTTTAGATATATTTTTGTGAGTTTATGGCTATTTTCTATCTTTAAAAATGTTATTTTTAAGTATTTTTAATTGATTTTTAAAATAAACAAATAAATATATAAAAAAATATTATTTATTTATTTTTACTGTTGACCGTTGACCGTTGACCGGTTCGGTCAGCGGTAAATTCCTGCGCCGGGCGGGATTCGAACCGGCGACCTTCCGTTCACGTGCACGTAGCTCTACCAACTGAGCTACGTGACTAACCCGTTATAAACTCAGTTTTAATTATATTTATATACTTATTTGTATTAACCGAAAATTCCCTTATTTACAAAAACGTTTTAATTCAATTGACCGGTGCTCGTGACAAGATTCGAACGCGCGACGTGAAGTTCATTTTGCACACAGTCCACCGCTGGACTGTGTGTCTAACCCGGTTATATTCTTGGTTTTTATTATACTTAACAACTGCCTGTTTTAACCCGGGTTAGTTCATGATTAAAAAGGAATGTTATTACACAAAGCGTGCGCGTAGCATGGATCGAACTCGGGACGTGTATATGAAATTTGCACACAGTCCACCGCTGGACTGTGTGTCTAACCCGATTAAACTACTGTTTTTAATTATTCTTATGCTCTGATATAACTTCATCTTCTTCGTCGGATTACACGGTCAGCATAATTCGACTGGTTAGGATTGATTTGATGATTTACAAAGTTCTTAGACATTAACAGTAATTCAAGGGTAAGGAAATGGAGAGAGTTTAAGGAAACAGAATTTACCGATTGAAGATATTCACAGAAATCCGGCGAAGGTTCGTCGGTACTGGAAATGAACTCCGACTGTTGAACCAATTAACAGTGTTGATCGATTATTCATAAAGTTGAGTCGCCTAAACAAGGTTTAAAAGAAGTGTAGGATATCTTACCAGTTCAAAGTGGGATTCCGGCAGTCTCAGAAACTTTCCGGCGATGATAAGATTTCCGATAAACGTTGGCTAGAATCGATTCTGATGATAGAGTTGTGTTAGAGACTGATTAATCACATGTTTTAAACTGAAAGAGTCGGAGGAATTACCGTGAGAATGTGAGTCCCGGTTTTCCGGTGACTTGCAGAAAAATTCCGGCGAACAGATTCAGAAGATCTTATGGTTCAGGAATGCGACGAAAATGAAATTGAATATTGTTGTGATAGTTCTGAATCGTGTAAATGATCTGAAGCTCGAATTAAATCGGAACTTGATGAAATTTTCGGTTTCAAAAGCCGAAATGATAAGGTTTAAAGTTCAATCAATTCTGACTTAATTGGAAACCGTCGCACATCGGTTATAACTGAAATTGTGAGGTAAACAATCGATTTAACGATTGGTTTGCCGATTATCGGTTTTCAGATGGCATCAACGGTTAAATCGAGTTTGTGTATAAATTCCTTTTGCTTTCCTAGTGTTAACAGAAAACACGTTGTGGCGGAGTGGTTTGGGGAATGGATGTTAAGTCTTGGGCGACTTAGCTGACCCGGGTTCGAGTCCCGGCAGCTTCAAATGTTTTTTATTTATTTTATTTTAACCTTTTATCAAATATAATTTTTATAGTTTAGTTTATTTGTTAATTATGTAACGTTTAAACTCAAAATAATCATAAATAATTAACGAAACTTTTATAACATGGTACAAGATTACAAAACGGAGCGGGTTTTGGAGACCCGATTTTTACAAATGTTACAGGCGCATCAGCCGCCGTGGCACTCGCCACCGGAAAAAAACGCTTTCCAGGACGGAGCAAAAAGGAAGTTGGTGGCAAGATTATCGAAATATTTCTTCGACCACTTTAACGGTGGCAAACTTGATGTCGACTGTATCTCAGCAGAACTTGCACCGGTGGCCATGACTCAAATTTTGAAGAATATTTAGAAAACTTTGAAGGTCGCCGGAATATATAAACACAAGTTTCTCTCAAGATGTAATCTGGTGAGGAAGCAAATGGATCGTTGATCCCTTTATATACTAATCGCAATTAATGCACGATTTGACTGCAACGACTTTTGCGACAGTCACGTATCCCCAAATAACTGCAGGGGCGAGTGGGGAACAGTAACCGCCCCACGCGCGCGAGTGTTGCCGAAATAGCATTAAATACCGTAAAACATGTACTGTTGACAGCCTGTCAACAGTACCGCCACATTTCAAGAACGTGTGTCGTCACCAACTACACCATCCGGATAAGTGACACGTGTCTAAGCATATTTGAAATTCAAATACTTTTCAAAATTCACTTACGACACGTCACCAAGATGCATAAAGCAACAAAAGCTAGTCCTTACCTAGGCAGCACATTTATCTTAAGTCCAGTGCTCCACCTACTTTTTATTCTTACATATGAGAAACACTGGACTGGGGGACTTGAAGGGGTATGGTCCCAAAAACCTTGCGCCAATCAAGGAAACCATACCCATTAATAACTTCTAAGAAAGCTGCGCGCAGACTTCTTTGTCAAAATAAGATTTATTAGAACTTTGCGCCAAATATCCAAGAGAGGAAAGGGTCATTTAACTACCTTGCGCGGGCTCGCGCAAGGTTCAAACTTAACCTTGAACATTCTCTTTGGATAAATGCTTCATTTAACTACCTTGCGCGGGCTCGCGCAAGGTTCAAAGTTAACCTTGAACATTCTCGTTTGATAATGCTTCATTTAACTACCTTGCGCGGGCTCGCGCAAGGTTCAAAGTTAACCTTGAACATTCTCGTTTGATAATGCTTCATGCACAAACCTTGCGCATATATTTATATCAAAGCAAGTATTCACCAAACGTTGCGCTAAGCAGCAAGGAGAAGAAGGAAGATCAGTTAACTAGCTTGCGCTTCTCGCGCAAGGAAACAGTAAATCTTGAGAAACTTTCCCTTAGCAAAATCCTTGACTTGGTGCAGAAGCAAAAGGGAATCTTTTCTGTTGTAACAGAATGTACACGTGGCGAATAATAGATGGGTAACAACTGTGAAACCTTCTAAAAGCCATTAACACCCAATCGTGCAAGCATCTTTTCGGTTATAACCAATTGCTACATGGCAGCATCTGGACGGCTGAGGAAGATCACGGTGATGGCATGCTCACATTTATAAGATGTAGTGATCTCATGTTGACACGTGGCACCTTCCTAACCGCTGATGAGCTCACGATCCGTGTGCACTAACGGATTGCCAACAAACATTAACGGAAAAGCAGAAGATTCCGTTAAAGTTAACAATCTCTCCTTTTGGCGCCAAACACCGGCTATAAATAAGTAACTTGGAGTTCAAGGAAAGGTATTCACTCTCAACTACTCTCTCTCTTACAATACTTACTTCCGACTACCTGTGCTTATTCTCACGCCGGAGGGTGGTCATGGAGAGTACCCCCTTCTCCCCGTGGCGAGCTAACGGTGTTCTATTTTGAAGGTTTAGCCGGAGTACTGTTTTATTCATCATCCATCATGAAACCAAACGGAGTGTTAACCCTTTTATGCAGAGCCCATTCCATAGATCTACTTAGATTCGGGTCTAGTTGATCTAGGGTTTCTTCAGAACCACAATGTACTCAGTCGGACAGAGCCTTGACATGTGTTGGCGGGTTCTAACTTGGGTAGGGTAACGAATTAGTGATTGGGGGTTAAGATACTTACAGCGGACAACTCTTCGCAGGTTTAGGGGTTTAGGGGAGGGGGTTTTGACAGAAACAGAGATTTGATAGGGTATACGATCAGAGAATTCGATCGATTTTGAGCACTGGACTCAGTCCCATGCTGCTCTATTTATACCCGATTTTGACCTCCCCCGCGCGTCACGTTGGATGCTGGGTTCTCTCTCGCGTGGCGCCAGAGACACCTAGCTAGGCTAGGTCAGCCTCCTCATCAGCATAGCCTTGCCACATGGCGCGAAACGGTGACACGTCACCTGGACGTCTCCCGCGCGTCGTGACAGAGACACCAGTCTCTAGCGCGTGGCGCCTGGGCTGTGCAGGTGAGCCTGTCTCGTTTTGCGTGCCGCGTCTTGATTCGCGTGTCCGGTTTGTCGTTTCGGCTCGGTTTGGGGTGTTTTGGAGAGTTGTTACACCATGTTACAACCACCAGTGGCGAAGCTTGAGATTTCCGACCGGGGGGTCAGAAGTCACCGATCCTAAAATTATACCTACAAAATTATAAAACCTGGAGGTCGAAGATGTATATACCTAAAAAAATCTATACGAAAACTATTACCGGACACTACTGAGCGTAAAGTTCGGGGGTCGGGCGCCCCCCCCCCCCCCCCGGCACCCAACTAAGCTACGCCCTTGACAACCACCGCATAATCCATCATTTTCGATCACACCATCCGGCGATGTAGATATTCTCCCGACAGTTGTGATAAACAAAAGACCAGCGAGAAATGATAGTTGTGACCAAGAAACGGAGAAAGAGTTTGGTTCGATTTTTGTTGCAACATTTTGGATGATTTTACATTAGCGTAAATACCTGAATTGTAAAACATGTTTGGTTATTGCATATGGTGGTTGTTTGATTAGTGTGAAAAGTGGAAAGAGAATGGAAATTGAAATGACATTGGTGCCCCTATTGTATAAAAATATTGTTTTTTAATCTCTTACAAATAAGACAAAAGTTAAAAAAGATGAAACTCATCTCAACCATCAATGGATTTAAGATCAATGGTGCGCATTAATTCCTATGGTTCTTTTAACACGAAGAGTTCCTATTTACCTAACCCATTGTCAAAATGTGTTTACTTGTTCTCCATTTTGTTATTTTTCTTTAATGAACTCACCTAGTCACCTACTCCTCACACACAGGGGCGGATTTATGTTAAAATATCGGGTTCTCAGGAACCCATTCGGTTTGTAATTTTTAGTGAAAACTTATATAGAATATAGATTAGGAACCCATAAAAAAATTATGGGTGAACCCATAACATAAAATGCCTTGTCTTGCACTGGTAAAAGCTATTTTTTCTAACCTCACTAACCCAAGTTCGAATCTTTCATCAGTCCGTTTATTTATTAGTGTACACCGGTCAGCATGCCTGAATTAAGACTAGGTTGTACTTTCGTATGACAAAGGGAATTCTCATGGTCATAAACTACACTTGTGAAATGCCATATCATAAATATATATAAATGAGCTTAACTTTAAAAATTACATGACAATTCTCTCAATATCAAACAAATTTTATCAATTTGTTTTCTAAACAAACATTTTGACTGGATATAATCTTTATGGTAATTATAAACCTTTTAGAAGAAAGACAATTTACCGAATTATGGGTCAATATTAACTAATTTGTAGAATTTTCTTAGTTTCCTTATAAGCACATTTATCACCAGGATTGTCATCTCAGCACAGCACAGCACAGTTCATTGGTTATTCTAGTCATTTGTAGTCAATAATCAAGGTTTACAACACCATTTTGCACAAATATGTATAAAGAACACCTCACCTCACCATTAATTTCTATAAGATCTCATAGATACATAAATTTAACTTGTATATACAAAAGTTGTTAAGGTGATCAATAGCATTATATTTGAAATTCAACAACAATCACATACTTTCATAACAGTAATACAATATCATTTGAAAGAACAATAGGGTAATACCGAGTATAGTAGTAGGATTTTAGAGCACATCACATTTAAAGATTTTATACTGCCAAAAAACCATTAGAAGAAAAAGATCAAAATGCTACAAAAGCAAAGAACCAGAGTTGAATACTTAAATCAAAAAATGGTTCATTATGCACAAAATCGAGTTAGCAAAGGCTTTGTGGTTAACTCAAAGAAGAGCAACATAAGAAATTTTCACAAACAAAAGAATGAAAGATCACCACTTCCTTTTCATTAGAAACTTGTTTACATATATTCTGGAAATTAAGCTACTTACCTACCTACCACTACTAACTCATGACCTCTATTAATGGGTTCCTTTAATTGAAAATTGAAAACACAACCTGAAAGGACTGAAAGGATATAGACGGGGAGGGGTGATCGGTGATGCAAACGGATCATCATCTTGGGTATTCAAATTACAACGAAACCATTAACATGTTTTCCCTCAAGATCGCAACATGTTCGGTTTGCATCCTCACGGAATTATGTTACGTGTGTCTTTTTTCCCGTTATCACGGAATTATATTACGTGTTTTTTTTCATTATTGTATCATATTTTTATTATGTGATGGACCTTACCCGACGTGATTTTTTATGTTCACTTATATAATTGGAGCATCTATAAAAGTGAACCCAGTAAAAAAAATTCATGGATCCGCCACTGCTCACACACACATGACATATAAAGTAGTTCTCTTACAAACCATTTTAAAGAAAGATACTTAAAAAGCTAAAAGAGACTATATGTTTGTTTTTTATGGGTAAGGGATATTTACATTCATTTATGTATGTGATTTTCTGGCACACACATTTGCATTTGTAAATAGGATAGAGACATCATGTAATGCGTAATCAGAACTCGTTACAGAGCTAGACAAGCATTTGCACAATGTAATGAGTTTATCAACATATGCATTTTTTTAAATAGGTTAGATCACATTTGCAATGTGCAAATGGATTACGTTCATGTGGCGTAAATGGTGCATACGTAGTGTTTTGTTGCACAATGCATTACACCATCACATAATTTAAAAAGTATAATAATGTTATACTCAAATTAAAAGAAAATAAAATAAAATTCCCAATTATATTTTATAAGTTTCTTAAATAAATAATGGAGTACATATTACCTATATTGAGATTAACTATGAGCGGGAATAGTACCTATATTGACATTAACTATGAGCGGGAATAGTGAATGCTTATAACTGAAGGAGAAGAGCAGCAGAAGCTTCTAATTGGTGGAGAAGGGCGGCTGCCATCCACTAAGATATTTTTTTTGTTTTTCCCGAATGCACCATCAGTACATATAACCGCGGGAAATATTCCAACACAAAAATGAAATTGGTGGTGTGGTGGAAAAGAGTGTATGTGTTAAACATCGAGATGCTGTTCGAATCCTGACTAAAGCAAGTCAATTTACGTTTATTTTTTCCTAAATTAGAAAGTGTCTAGCTAAATATCTGGACTTTTATAATTTACATTACAACCCTTAAACTTTAAAACTTACTATAGTAATAAATTATATTTTGTTCTTTCGTTTATTTACATTGTCAAAACTTGTACAAAGTTTGGATGCACCATAATAAACCAAATCTGTAATGGAAAATGCAAAAATCATACATAAAAGTCACGCATGCCGAGTTTAACTTTATATTTATATCTATTTCCACAAAGTTTGGATGTACATTATTGAAACTTGAAAGCATGATTAAAAGATCGAACAAGATAACTTACATTATTTACCTTTTTTTATATTATATCTACTTCAACGAAGAATGAAATTTACATTCAAATAGTTTTTAAAATAAGATACACTTTTCATTCTTTATCTTTATACCAACGTAAAGGTCTCGTCCTTCAACGGAGGCCTTTAGTACAAAAGTTGTAACACAAAGCCCTTTTGACTAGCAGGCGTCCATTTGTGCCGTTTAACAAAGGCATGCGCCACCCAAATGAGGGCGAAGTCATCTATTTGCCCCTATCTCTTCATCAGAAATAAGACCCACGCTCTCATTTTGTTAACTGGTAAACCCCAATTTCACACTTTGGCCTCCAAGATAGCTCATCGGCTCTACATTCAATTACCATATAATTCACTCACACCAACTTGATTAAGGTGTTCTTGAATGCAAAATCGATGAGCCCATCTAAAACTACTTGTAATGTAAGGGATACATACACCCTCACCCCTAAACAAAGTACGTGTCACATCGTGGATACTTCCTACACCGTGCACGCAAAAATCACTTTGTACAGCAACAGCCCCAACCCTGTTTATATAAATAGAAATCAAGAGCAATGAAACAATGATTCAAGATTTCTAGGATTAAAGGTGATATTTTGGTTCCAACTTATTTTATGATTCTATAAAAAATGTAAAACTTTCAGAATTATAAAATAGCAAATAACAAAAAGCATGTCAAGTAGTTTTCAGTATTTCCTTCTATAACTGTAACTAAAAATTGCAGTCAAGAAATTCAAAACAAAATTTTCAGTCTGCATCTCAAATACAACATCAGCAGCTAAATACGCCTTCTTATTTTACTATTTGACCTGTTTGAGATGCCATATTAACCACTTCACAAGTAAATGGATCGACCAATCAGCTGTGTGCACTATGAACATGTCTTTGAAGAGATTGAACATGATGCAGTTTTGCGTGCAATCAAATGGCTCAAGATCACTTTGTTAATCAAACTCTCATAATATGAACCAAAGGTTCCAAGAACTATGTTCTTTTCAATTAAACTCAATCAAAAAACTAAATAACAATAAACCCTAAACCCTTATTTATAACTATGAAAAAGATAAAATAGCAAATTCAAATTTTAAATATAAAATATAAGATATGCTGATATGCTCCATATGCTCCCACATCAGAACAACTTGCATAGAAAATCACCTTATTTTTTGGAACGCGGGTCACCGCTAAGACCATGCTTCCTCAACGTGTTGATGTAACTTCTCATGAGGTGAATTTGTTGCTTCCAAGATAATAGAAATAGTCCCATGTATATATCCCCGTTTTATGCAAGTCATCAAAAAGCAATCTAAATTAACCACCAAAAACTAGTGCTGTAAACGAACCGAACTAACACGAACATCGTTCGTTAAGGAACAAGCTTGTTCATGAACTGTTCACGAACGCTTACCGAACGAGATTTCTTGTTCGTGTTCGTTCATTAAGGAAACGAACATGTTCGTAAACTGTTCACGAACGCTTACCATATGCAAATAACTTTGATAAGATAGACCTTGGAAGCCCTTGCACATGTAAAAGCAATTACTTAAAAAGGGAAACCCAGCCTTGTCGGTCTTGGGTGGATTTGGGATATCAAAAGTTGGAATTTTCACATCTTTCTTCGGATATCATATATTTATGAACATAAATGTACACAAACGGCGTTCATGAACACAAATGAATACAATATTTATTTTAGAATAAAATATGCATTTTCATCACATACATTACGAAGAATGCACAAAAAATAAATAAACACTTAACATAATTATCCGAACACAGTTGACATGATTATTAGAAACATGATAAACACAAAAATAAGAGTTTGTCAAGCTTTAACACAAACTAAAATTGAAATAGTGAAATGAGAGATGTTGTGAGGCATATAAGATAACTAGGGTTTCAGAATTTTAAACGCTAGAAATAATAAAACAAAATACAACATATAAAAACATTTAAACGAACAAACACAAATAAACATTAACTCACGAACATAAATGTACTCATTACCGAACGCTCACGAACATAAACAAACACATTACTGAACGTTCATGAACATAAACGAACGAAAGCAGTCTCTGTTCATGTTCGTTCGTTTAACTTAACGAACAAAATTTCTTGTTCTTGTCCGTTCATTTACTAAACGAACTTCCCGCCGAACGGTTCACGAACTGTTCGCTGAACTGTTCGCGGTTGTCACTAAACTATCATTCAATTGTTAATAACTACCTTACCCTGTAGTTTCCTACGGGTTCTGCAGACATGATCGCTACATGAGGACGTCCATAAATGACCTGTTTCAAAAAGGTTTGACCATGGTATTAGAACATACTGTAATGCAAATCCATGTTTGAAATATTGGTCCATCAAAAACTATTCAAGTAATGACCACATTTTCTATCTTCAAGATGTTAATAATAAAAACTTCAATAAACGGGCCAAGTTTAGATTGATGTGTTTAAAGGACATGTTATACGAGTCATCTCTAGGTTGACACTTGACATGTTTAACCCATTTAACTATACAGACGACCCACCACTAACCCATATATAACAACTCTCCAACCCGTTTGACACACTTAGATAGATGGGTTAAATGTATCATATCAAGGTTATACAATATCAAGGTTAAACGTTCAGTTAGAGGGTGTTTGTTTTTTCTTCAAACATCTTCAAGGGAGCTGATGTCTGCAGACGCGCAGACATTACCCTTGAAGACTGTTTGTTTTTTTTTTTGCTAAACAAATCTGAAAATAGCTTTTTTCAGCTTAAAAATAAACCACAACACCCTCTCTTCAAACACCTTCACAAAAAAACCCTTCTCCTTCGTCTCAAAAAAAACCCTCCTCCCTCAAAATTAGACCACCACCCTCCTTCATCTTCACAAAAAAACGCTCCTCCCTCAAAACTGGACCACCACCACTACCGTAAGGTCACCGGCGCCGGCCGTCATCAACCTTCAACATCATCATCGTCATCACACCACCACCATCGCGGCTGCCATCAACCTTCAACATCATCGTCTTCATCATCGATCATTCTCATCGTGTCGTCATCATCATCGGTCGGCCGGAGAACCTCGCCGGCTCCGTCGTCTCTCTCTCTGCGATCTCTCTCTCTCTTCGATATCTCTCTCTCTTCGATCCCTCCCTTTGTTCTGGAGGGGGTGTTATAAGCTATATCCTGCAAAAGCTTACCAAAACGATGTGATTAACCACCACTCCTATGAGATCATGTGCAGTGATGTCTTCTCACGATTCAATGGGTTTAGTTTTTAAGTGTTTATCAAAAGGTGCGGTTGACTTTTTGGTGAAGCCTATTCGTAAAAATGAGCTTAAAATTCTTTGGCAGCACGTTTGGAGGAGGTGTCAAAGTGTAAGGAACATATATATTGTATATAGTTTTTAACAATTTATCTCTGAAGTGGAGGGGGTGTTATAAGGAAGAAAGAGGGTGTTTTGCGGGTGGGTGTGTTTGCCGGGAAAAGGTGCCAGAGTGCCGGCCAGAACCGGCTCCGGTGACCGGATCAAGAGAGAAGGCAGAGAGGAGATAGATGTTCTGAACTCAAAACATTTTGGATGTTGAATGTGTAGTTGAGGTAATTGGTTTAGGATGTTTTGATTTGGAAAATAAAACAAAGTTCATGTAGTCTGTACAGCCACTATCAATTTATAAAAACAAAAAGTCTTATATTTTCAGTTTGAAAAGCTTCAGACCACATCTTCGATTGCAGATATAAAAACAGATAAAATCAGCTTTGAGACAGTTTATGTCTGAAAAAAACAAACAACACCTTAATAAATTCAATTTACGGAAACCACAGTATTACAATAATAAATGATTTTTCAATAAAGTAGTTTAAGAGGTCTATGCATCAAAAATAGATTTTTTTTACTATATCAAAAATAGATACTCTCAACAACTTTTGACAGCCTAACCCAGTTACCCTTTTAATCTAAAGTTTCTTTTATTTACCCATTTGACCCGTTTAACATAAAACATAATCAAATTAGCAAGTTCATATTTCATAACTAAATGGGTCAAAATAAAAGCCTCTAGACACAATAAAAGTTTTCATTCTTCCAGAAACAACTTAATAATTTATTATTTATATCATTTTTTCTTTCTGTATATTGTTAAAATTTGAAAAACAGACAAAAAAGATGTTTAGATCCAACATGTCTACCCAATCCAACATCCTGAACTGCCCACTGTGTCCTCTATATCCCCTTTGACATATTCATCAATAAGATGATTAAATATGAACCTTAAGAATCATCGATCACAGTGAAACCTAAAGTTAGCTCCGTCATACAAGAACCTGTAAACATGTGGAAAAAAACACTAATTTTCCAGTTAATCGATTCAGTAACACGCAGCAATATGTCAACTTGCCAAGTAGATTCATTGGCCTCGTTTGTCGATTTTAAATCGATCAAAGAAGGTTACATATATTCATCTACTGGTCTAATAAAAAAATGCTATTATTACCGAACATGATCCGGCGTTCTCAATTCCTGCAACAATCATCTGTACCATGACACTGCAACAAAAACGAGAGAATTCACAATATATATCATGTCACTTAATATTCTCAAATCTGAAAAAAATAATTCTTTAATTCCTGTAAGAAGATCAAGAAAAAGCGAGTATTTACTACACATATGATACTCATCAATGTAACATCAAATGAGTATTTAAACCATATTTACTTTTGTGAATCTTATCAGACATAACTTGAGTGATCATGGTCTGCAAGTTTTTTTCTGTCCTAAATAAAGAGAATTATGGATGATTAATCAACGATCGAATATTTTATCAAACTACTTGACATATCAAAACCTTGCATTAATAACGAAACTGTGCATCTATATTAGTCGAGTACTAAAATGGGGAAATATAATGAATCATGTATCTATATTAGTCAGGGTTGTGGTGAATAATAACTAATAGCTGAATATGATAACAAAGTAATGGCTTAACCGTGGTGGGTCATAAATTGGTTCAATTTAAAACGGGTGAAAGAGATAAATCAAATATAGCATTCCTCTGCAAGTGTGGATCTGCTCTTTTTTCAAAATCACGACCGCAGGCGTATTCATCTACGGGATATCATGAGTGTACACTTCTATCAAGAATGCAAATGCTACGAAAGTTTAGAAACCGGAACCACAATACAATTACTGTTTAATAAACAATATTATATACATATACACACACACACACAATATTATAGAAGGTAGTATCATTTAGACAATATCAACTAGGATGCGGAAAAAGATGCAAGCATTTATCAATGTGACAGTTGCCTACGATTTTGTTTCCTTAAGAGCTCATTTCACTTCCATAGTGGAATCATACAGCTCTAAGTTGGAATATACCCCCATCATTTCTTACCTTGCTCCCTTTAAAGTTTTTACTTTGATCAAGTTGGCATTTTCTAAAACTCAATCATGATGATGTGACTGCTATTAGGGCCAAACATTTTGGGCTTAGGCCCAATCCGGTTCGTCACACGGGCTCAGAGACGTCACCCTCCCTTATATTTTACAATCGCAAGATTTAGTGGTATATAGGTGTAAAAAATGTTTGATAAAAAAACACAAGGGAGGACAAGCTTTGAAGAAGAAGGAATCCTCTTCTTCTGATATTTTCTATTGTGCTAATTAATGAATTGGTTAAATCATTTATGAGAGTTCATTTGCATAAAATGTTTAGAGGTAAATGCTCTGTAGTATCTTCTTGACTAGGGCAAGATAAACTTTTCTCTCTACATCCGTACTTGTATGTGTGGTTATGGAGCATTAGGTAGTAGGCATGTGAACGAACCGAACATTTAGTGAACCATTCAGTGGGAAGTGGGAAGTTCGTTTATCTAATAAACAAACGAACATGAACAAAATTTTTTGTTCATTTAAATAAACGAACGAACATGAACACATGTTTTGTTAGTTCATTTACAACCGTTTGTTTATGTTCATTTAAATATTAATACAAAGGCCCAATATATATACATATACATTGTATATGTGTATAGTATGTATGTATTATATTTTTTTAATACAAAAGTTCATTTGTGTTTGTTCATGAACTGTTCGTTAAGAATGTTAACGAACGAACACAAACATAAACATGAAGATCCGTTCACTTAATTGTCCGTGGTTGGTTAAAGTTAAATGAATGAACACGAACATGCCCCCGTCCGTGTTCATTTGGTTCCTTTACAAACATCATCTGTAGGTTTCACCACGGTGACCTTATCATGGTCCTGAATCTTGGATCGATGAATAATTGTAAGAAAAATGTAGAATCAACTCAATCATACCATGAACATGGTATGTGTGGTTATGGTGTATCCTGTAGGTTTCCCCACCCTGATCCTGTCATGATTTTTACTCCTGGACCTACAAGTAACCACAAAGAAGCTGTGAATTTGACTCAGTCACACCTTTCATTGCCTCGGGTAACAATCGACAATTTCCCATTTGTGCCTCAAAAATCGTGTACTGGGTTGGGTATCATGTTTGTCTATCTAGAACCAATCATCTTAGTTTACTTGATAAAGATATAACATTGTATCTCAAATTCTTTCCTCTAATATTTCGCTGCAAGGTATAAGTTGATATAGTGACTTTATGGTCAATATGGCACAAAAAGTTGAAAATGCTAACGAGTGTACTTTAGAAGAGAACCTTGTGTTCTCAATGATGTTGGCTTGCCGATATGACATGTTGGTATTCAAACATCTTAAATGTGGCCTAAGCATTGTTCCTCTTATGTGTTTGCAATCATGAATTTTTCTAGGAATGCATATTGGCTGTGTCGATTACAAAATGAAGCTATGATATCAGTAAATATTAATTTGTGTGATCTTCGTCACCTTATGTTTTTGAAAATAGGGAAAAAAGGTATGTTTGAATTATGAAAATGTAGGTTTATGTAAGTGGGGTCGTGTTTGTGCATATGACCATCCCAAAAAGCATTCATAATCGTGTGGATCCACATCAGCATCTCCAACCTGTTTTAAGACACTGAACACACCATAAGAATAAGTTTAAGGCCATGATGTAGTTATCATCATCTATCTATATATATGATGGTTTCCTATTCCTAAACTAAACTCTCTGTTAGACACATTTCAGGTTCTTTACTTAACTTGTGAAATATAACCTAATCTAGGTAGGACTTAAGATGTGTTTTTTTGAAAAAAGAAAATAAGTCTATGTTTCCTAACTTCTTGAATGGTACCATGATGGTCGTATTTGGTGGAGCAACATTCCCTTTATGACCGTCAGCTATTCTAAAAGCACTACTAGCTAAACGCCTGTCATTTGGTTACGATACATCCGTAATTCGCCCCTTGTTGTATATTAGTTCTAGTTTTACTTTCACGCAGACATATCATATTACACATATAGCGGACCAAGATAATCTAGACTATACAAACAAGACATCTACATTATTTTGGGGCACTGGCATATATACCGGATGAAGGTCATTCGGACCTGAACTTTATCGGACAACAACCACATAAAGCAAGAGTCACCAAGGACAAGAAGCCACCCAGACCGCAAGTCACCGGCGAACTATGAGTCATCTAGACCGCTAGTCACCCACACCAATGACTGAGGTAATATACCAACATCTATGACACTAACGCTTTATGTTGATAGAATTACATCATACTATTTGGACCCAAATACCAATCTGGTTTGTCTCAGGGGCTTCGGTCCATCACCCTCTCCTATAAAGAAAAGAAGAAGGAATTCCTTTTTTCCATTCTCTCCTCTCACCAAAGATGTACCCTCCATACTCTCTTACCTTAATAACATTTCTCTTCGTACAACTTAATCGTCGAAGGTAGTTGCGGTGCTTAGGCCTCAAGCCACCTTCTAACGACTTTTTAGATCTAGACTTGGGAATCTGTCGGATTTGCTAGACACTAAACACCTCAACTACGAGACATGATTCGGATTTCGTCGTAGACTCGTAGCAACATGTAAAGTCAAAACAAAAGCATGTCCGAACACGCATTTTGTAAGGAACAACAATACTAAACAACCTTTCTTATAAACTCCAATGAGACGCTTACAAAGTTCATGTGAACAAACCTTTGATAAGACTCCGGTTTTATTAGTATTATTTTGATTGTAGAAATTGTTCTTTTAGTAATTAGATATGCCTATTTGGTATACTATGATCTTTAAAAAATAAGTTGTTGATAACACTTAAAGGAGTAAGTTAACTAAGGGAGCAAGTTAGTTTTCTCAGATAAAGATTAGGGAGTTCTATTAGGAGAAATTTTTCTTCTAAAAATCTATTAATAGTATTTCAAGCTTGTAACTTTAATATGATTAACTATGTTTATTTGATTTGGTAAGGGAGTCGATCAGCCTTTCGAACGTCGATTAAACCTTTGTATTATTAAATAACTACTTTTGCTCGTTTTTGTCATGATAATAGATTTGGGTCTTATCACCTTCCAAGTGAGGAGTTTCAAATCAATCACAATAACGTATCGTATTGATATAGGATGTAAGAAACAACACAATAAAAAAGAATCATAATGGCAACATTATGCCATTCACCAATCAAGTACATCATGGTATCGTTAGAGAAAGCGATCGATGAAACAAAAAAGTTCATGTTCACAAAAATAGAAAACAAGGAATGTTTTTTTTCCAAAGACACATTTTAAGTCTTAACCTAAGTTAGTTTATATTTTATAAGTCAAGTAAAGAACCGGAGATGTTCCTAACAAAAAGATTAGTTTAGGAATAGAACCATCATAAATATAAAGATAACTACATCATGGCCTAAAACTTATTCCTATGGTGTGACATTCTCATGTGGTTTAACATAGGAAGGAGATGCTGAAGTGGATCCACACACGATGATGAATGCTTCTTGGGATGGTCATATGCACAAGCACGACCCCAATTACATAGACATAAATTTTCATAATTCCAACATACCTTCTTTCCCTGTTTCCAGAAACATAAGGTGATGAATATCACAAAAATAAAAGTTTATGTGATATTGTAGCTTCTTTTTGTACTCGACACAACCAATATGCTATCATTTTAACATTCGTGATTGAAAAAACATACAAGGAACAATGCTTCATGCCACATTCAAGTGATTTGAATACTTACAGGTCTTATTGGTATAGGCCAACATCATTGAGAACACTTTTTTGGAGTAATATCCTCAACATTTTCAATTTTCCGTTGCCTTTTGGTGCCTATTTATATCATAAAGCACTCATAAAATCAGATACCTTGCAATAAGTTACCAACATATGAAAGAACTTGAGATGCAATTGATAGAGGCTAAAAGTTAGTAAACTATAGGCATCATTCAATATATCATTGTACCCACTCAATACATGATTTTTGAGGCACAGATGAGAAATTGTTGGTTGTTACCAGTGGCACTGAAAGGTTTGACTGAGTCGAATTCACAGCTTCTTTGCGGTTACTCATCGATCCAGGAGGAAAAATCATGATAGGATCAGGGTGGTGAAACCTACAGGATACACAATAACCGCACATGCCAGTACGCATGTAGAAAGAACACTTCATCTTGCCCTGGTCACAAAGGTAATATAGTTTACTACAAGCCATATATCGCTAACATGTTCTGCAACTCTCATAAATCAGTTGATCAGATCATTAATTAGCACGGAAGAAATAAGATATTGATATAAATTACCAATCTTTTTGGATAACCAAGATAGTTAACTTGCATGGGAAGATTTCCGACCTCTAATATCAAGTGATTGAATCTACATGAATCTCCATATTTGCAAAGACCAGCTGGGTAAAACTGCAACATGTGTGAAAAGGTAAGAAACATGTAAAACTATAAAGGAACTCTCTCAACAGTAATATGCATATATAATGCTAATGCTTGATGTCTCATCGTCTTGCAGCTCATTACTAATGAATGACAATTCTTTAGCATATAACGAATCTACCTCTGGGTGTAACTTTATTATGTGATCAGTTTAAGGGGCGTACATCGATTTTGACCTTAAAATCATATATCATGAATTTCAAAGTGTTAGCATGATCTATTAACACATGTACTCTAAGTTGTGCTCTTAAAGCAGGTCCTACAAATATCACTTTGTTTTGATTGGGGATTTGCAAATGAGAGAATGGGCACAGGAATCATAAAACTAGAAATGAAACCTTTGAAATTGGGTTTATCAAAAGTCAAAACCTGCCAAACGCATAAGGTATGAAAATCTCACCCATTACATGGGTTGTGCTAAACGTACCCCGTCACTTTTACCAAACGTACCCCCATGTCAAATCAATTATTATACGGCCACTTTTACCAAACGTACCCCCATGTCAAATCAATTATTATACGGCCAGTGTGAAAGGACGAATTAATATACTTATACGGGTCATATAAAAAGTGCACTAATTTTAACGTTATTTTACTAATTTCGCGAAAATAACGTTAAAAGGGGGATGGTTAATCATGCATCATGTGGTGGCGTTGATAGCCGAAAGACAAAGGGGTACATGCACTAATCGGCATTGTCTCAATTGCTGAGTGTTATGTGCCTTATGTCCAAGGCTTGATGCAAAACTACTATCGAGCCGGGGGTCTCACTGGAAGCAGTCTCTCTATTCCTACGGATAGAGGTAAGGTTGTCTACATCCTACCCTCCTCAGACCCTACCTTAGCTTTGCTATAGGTGGGATTTACTGAGTATGATGATGATGATACGGGTCATATAAAAAAGCGACAACCTTATGCTACATTTTATACAATGGGCCGTATATAATTTTCATTTAATCTGTCAAATCTACATGGGGTGCATTTAGCAACATGGGTACGTTTAGCCGACCCAAATTAAACCCATACCCATAGTGATCCCAATCTACATTTATCTTGCACGGAATCCGATTCAGAATCTTAGATGAACTTCCACCACCATTTGCTTTGCTTTTATCCCCGTCAACCTTCCAAAAAAAACACACAAATCAATTTCGTCAACAAAAAAAGTATAATTAGTCAACAAGAATCCCAACTTTATGTAAATACCGGATTTTCCGTTAAGACAGGGTGATTGAACTTGCAAGACGATCCGAACTTGCATGTCCAGGTTCGAATGAAAAAGGAGCAATCTTGGGCATCGGGTCGGGTCGGGTATTGCATGATGCTTTTGGGTCTGATGTAAGAGAAACACTAACGATGGTGGGAAGAAGGTGGTGAAGAAGGCAAGAGTGAGTTAGAGTTGATTGCAGTCAAAAACCCTTTTGAGAGACGTTAATTGAAATGTGATTTTGAATATAGGGTGATAAGATACAATGTTGTTATATCTAATTATGTAATGTAACTAGAGTTATATGTCGCCCGTGTTACAGGGCGCTAAATCAAATATTTCTTACTTTAATAACATGTACACCTTTATTTCGATTAGTTATACATGCTACTTATAACACAATCTAAAAAAGATACATCGAGTCAAACAATTAAACAAAAACACTACCATAGTTATGATAAACGATGACAAACGTGTAATTTAGAGTTGGGGGCAAAAAAATAATTTGTCAGGACGAATTAGCGAGTGTTAGGCATCTGTTTGGTACGGATAAAAACTAAATGTAGTCAACAAAGTAAAATATAACACTACCATAGTTTTGCCCAAAAAACGATAGGAGATTGCAATTTTTCGATGGGGTAAAATCGTAATTTAAAAATGGAGGAAAAATTATATTTTGAACTTAGGGCAAATTTTTATTTTGAATCGTAATTTTTTAACCGAGGGAAAAATCGTAATTTTAAACTAGGAACCAAATCGTAATTTGGCACGACTCTAGCTGGGGGCAAAATCGTATTTTTTAACTGAGGGTAAAATCGTAAATTTATACAGTGGCAAAAGGAAATGTTTATTTTGACCAGGGGCAAAATCGTAATTTTAAACTTGGGATAAAATTGTAATTTGGCAGGACCTATAAATAACTATTATATGCTAAAAAAATGTGGCCGCTACATTTAGCCAACCACCTAACTGAACTATTCTCGGGCAAAATCGTAAATTTTTAACTGAGGGTAAAATCGTAAATTTTAGCTTGGGGCAAAACAAAAATTGTATTTTGAACAGTGGCGAAATCGTAATTTTAAACTGGGAACCAAATCATAATTTGGCAGGACTCTAGCTGGGGCCAAAACCATAATTTAATTTTCAACTGGGGGCAAAAACGATTTTTTTTAACTGAGGGCAAAATCGTAAATTTAGGCAGGGGCAAAAGAGAAATTTTATTTTGAGTCGAAAGCAAAATTGTAATTTTAAAGTTTGTATAAAAATGACAGAACCTATAAATAACTATTATATGCAAAAAAAAGTAGCCCCCTATTTGGGCCAACCGCCAACTTGGGATAAAGTTGTAATTTGACAGGACCTATAAGTAACTATTATTAGCAAAAAAAATGTGGCCGCCACTTTTGGCCAACCACTTAACTGAACTATTATCGGGACAAAATCGTAAATTTTTAACTGAGGGTAAAATCGTAAATTTTAGCTGGGGGCAAAACAAATATTTAATTTGAATAGGGGCGAAATCGTAATTTTAAATTGAGAACCAAATCATAATTTGGCAGGACTCTAGCTTGGGCCAAAACCATAATATAATTTTCAACTGGGGACAAAATCGAATAAGGGCCAAATCATAAATTTAGACAGGGGCAAAAAAGAAATTTCATTTTGAATCGAAAGCAAAATCGTAATTTTAAAGTTGGGATAAAATTGTAATTTGACAGAATCTATAAATAACTATTATATGCAAAAGCAAAAAAAAAGGAAAGGAAAAGTAGCCGCCCGTTTGGGCCAACCGCCGAACACAACTATTCCCGTCGTCACTTGCATTTGTAAGTTTTGTAAATGCGTGATATGGGAAGGATCCACTAAAAGTGAATTTTGCCTAAGTAACCTAAGAAAAATTGTGGTGATGACATATGGCACCCTTATAAGTAGGATGGAAGGGTATTTTGGTCTTAAAACACAAAACTCTCACCCATTTGTTTTTTCAAAATACAATTAAAAAAATCTAGTACAAAAAATGTAGCACAAAAAAATCCAACACAAAAAATATAGCACAAAAAAAATCAAGTACAAAAACTCAACAAAAAAAATTCAGCACAAAAATGTAGTATAAATGTAACATCCGTAAAAAACCGGATTTACCAAACCCGCTTCGTTTATTAATCGAACAACCAGTTAAAAATTTCGTTGCATATTTAATGCTCAAATAAATTTTAAACGATACATAATTAATAAGTATGTTAGAATATAAAATTTATATTTGAAAATGTATTAAAAATAGTGGAATAAAAATAAAATGCTGAAGCCGGGTTTCGAACCCGGGTCAGCCAGAAGCAAAGCCTTAACTCCCATCCTTCCAACCGCTCCGCCACTTGTGATTTTTGTTTACTTATTGAAACAATGAATACATAAAATAAACCTGAAAATCAAACCCAGTTACACAGCGCGCCCAAATCCGCTGACGCCGGAAAATCCGATGATTTCGCCAATCATCGTCGGTTACCTTTGACTTAACGTAAGTATTAACAACGACATCGGTTATAACTGATGTCCAGTCCGCGACATGAGTTATAACCGCCGGAAAATTTTGACCAACGAATCAAGACGGTAATCAGACCAAATTCGTCGATGTTCTTCCCTATAAATACACCCTCTAACCTCTGATAACCTTTTCGCTCACAATCACACCAATTCTCGACGTAATTTCACTCGCTGGAAAATCTCTGCAAGTCGCCGGAAAACCGAGTTTTCATCTACACGGTAAATACCTCGACTTTTTCTGTTTCAATCCGTTGTTAGAATGTTACTAACTTCAATCCAACCATCAGAATCTATTTCAGACGACGTTGCCGGATTTTCTGTTTTCGCCGGAAAACTTCTGAAAGTTCCAGAATCTCGCTGTTTGCCGGTATGATCATTCAAACCTACTGATAATCGTTACTCAGTAGTTCAATTTCACATCTAATCCCTCCAAACTGTTAATTGATCCTAACAGCCGAAGGTCACCAAAACAGAGCCGACGAGCTTCGCCGGATTTCTGAAGAAGACAATCTGTTTGGTACAATCAATCCCCAAACCTTTTCTGTTCAATACATTACGATTGCTCATAATGTTCGTTAACCGAATTAAACAAGAAACAGTTAGTTAACCGATGTCTGGGTTTTGAACGAAGAAGACGAAGTCGTGTATGTTATAAGATTAATTAAAATCGGTATTATAAACGGGTTAGACACACAGTCCAGCGGTGGACTGTGTGCAAACAATATGCATACGTCCCGAGTTCGATCCTTGGCACACGCACATTCGCTGTAAAAAAATGTTTTTTTTAAACTGAACCGGATCCACAACAGTAAGATGTTAAGTATAATAAAAACTAGAATATTTACCAAGTTAGACACACAGTCCAGCGGTGGACTGTGTGCCAAACTAAACCACAGGTCCCGGGTTCGAGATCTGTGGCGAGCACCGAGTCGATACATTAAATCCTTTTTAAAATAAATGATTTTCGGATTAACTTAATTAGTGTATAAATATAATTAAAAACAGAAATATTTCGGGTTAGACACGTAGCTCAGTTGGTAGAGCTGCGTGCACGCGTACGGGAGGTCTCGGGTTCAAGTCCTGCCCGGCGCATACATACACACAATAGAACCGGTCAAACAGTCAACAGTCATAGTCAAACAGTCAACGCTTATGGTCAACGGTCAAAAGTCAACATTTTTTATTATTTTTATTTATTTATTTAAATTAAAAATCAATTAAAAATACTTAAAAATAACATTTTTAAAGTTAGGAAATAGCCTTAAACTCACAAAAATATATCCAAAAATTCTATTAAAATTGTTAATAAAATCCATTTATTTACCTTACTTTTTCGTTATTAATTAGATTAGTTTTTCCTCGTCGATCAATCCTCTAAACTCGTGCGCATTCAACATCATCAACCGAACGCACCCAATGTGAGTGAATCTCTACAAATTCCCCGTTTTAATCACGTTTTTGGGTATCATGTGTCTTACCAATTATTATATTTAAATCATTGTGCATACATCAAATCCATGAACAAATGTGTATTCAGCTTGTATCAACTGTTTGTGTGGTTATTGTTTAGATTTAATTTATTATTTTCAGTACATGCAATATCATAGGCCGCCGCTCCCCATTACATTATGAGCATTGAGCTGTTCCTCATTACATTATGAGCGTGAACCGGGCGTTGCCAACATACGATCGGCTCCGTTTGATTGAGCCTTGATCGCACAGACATTCATCATATGCCGTCCGTTCCCCATTACATTATGAGCGTGAACGTGACGTTGCCAACATATACAGTTTCATTCATGTTATATATTCATGCAAGTTGATATGTTATTGTATGTTATTGTTTGTTATTGTATGCTATTTGTTTGTTATTGTATGTTTACTTACGTTTGTTCATATATGATTATTGCGCAACTTTTCCATATTAAATACAACAAGAAATAAATAATAAATGTTTCTAACAAGGTTCACTCGCCAACTTTTTGTTGATCCAAAAAAACTATTTTTACACATGATACAGGTGAACAGGATGAAGCCAGAAAAACATAGGAAATGCCTTAGAAGAAAATAATGAAGTCTAGAAAGATGTGTGGAACATGTTGTAATTATGATTGTATGATTTCCTTTAATTTGTAATAATAAATATGAAACATTATAATAAATGTCATGAGCTTTGATGAAAACCCAATCATGCCCCGATCATCTTTTCCGCTGCGGGTCGGGGTGTGACAATAAAAATCTAGTACAAAAAATATAGCACAAAAATGTTATACAACAAAGAAATCTAAGCCATTTTTTGGGTTTTTTTGAAATCACATATTTTATATAGCAATATGGTGCTTAAATTAAAGATAAAAAGATTCTCGATTTTATAGTGCAATTTTTAAAAGAAAATAATGTCGTATGAAAAAGTTATGAACGTTTAAAAAACGAGGGAAGAATATACACGTGCCTTGCATGTGGAGAGATAAAGTCAACAAATAATCTATTAAAAAATACCATTACACCCATCTTTTTTTCTACACTTTGTTCTTAATCATTGATTTGGAAAATGAAATGTTAAGATTTCTTCTTATCCTTCTTAGGCAAAATCAACTTTTTATTTGATCTTATCCACGTATGATATAGCATTTGTAATATTGACGATAAGATAAGATATAATCTTGTTATATCATATAATGAAATATGATGTAATATGCTAATTTTAATATAGTGATAAGATATAATGTTGTTATGCTAAAAAATTATGATATAATATACCAATTTTATATCGGTAATAAGATGCTATGTTGTTATATTAAATAATGTAATGTAATGTGTAATAAATTATTTGCAATAGTGACAATAAGATACAATGTTGTTATTATGAAATATCATGTACTATGCTGATTTTAATATCAGTAATAAAATACAATGTTATTATAATAAATTATGTAATGTAAAATATTGCCAATAAGATAGAATGTTATATCAAATTATGTAATGTAAGTAGTAAATTTTCTCGCACGTTGTGGCGGGTTCAAAATGTAAAGTAACTTGAATTTGTACCGTCTAATGAAAACGTATTACATTTGACTCGACTTGTTTTAGAACAAAGGTTACGTAGACAAACTAAAAACGTACATAAAAATAAGCACGAAAACGTATTATATTTGGTCCGACTTATTTGAGAAAGAAATTTACGTTGAAACGTTAACCAACTTCAACTTATACCGATATGTACATAAAAACCTCACATGTGATACTATAGATGTAAGTTGCATAGTTGTCAAAGGAGCAAGGCGCACTCAATGCCAAAGGGTGAGCCTTGGGCCTTAACGTAAGGCGTTTAAAAAACGAGGGCTTTTTTATGCGAGTCGTTTAGTATAAAATTGTAACACTACGTGTTTTTACGTCCAATAAAATTCCGACACGTGTCCCGGTTAACCTCGTATGTCGAATGTATAAACAAGAGGGGACCAAAGTCGCTATTTCATTAAAATATAATCACTATAAGTAGTGATTTAAAAGTTGAGGGGCTAAAATGAAAAATGCCAAAATTTTGAATTCTGGAAGGCGGTTGCAGACCGCAAGGCTTTCGTCATACGGTCCGCAACCATATTTAAACCAGTGGGCGCCCGCAGGCCTTACGGACCGCAAGGCCTAGGCCATACGGTCCGCAAGGACCTGCCAGCGAGCAGAAACATGGCAGAGCCATGTTCTGCCACCTTTTCCACCTTCCCTCTGGTCTTGCCACGACTTGGGACACTTGTTTACATCCAATAACACCTGGCAATCCCTCCTAGCTCCTCCATAGCTTTTAAGACGGACATTTTTATGAGTTGCAACTTACTCACATGCACTTTAACTCACCAAGTTCATCTAGAGCAGCTCCTGACCATCTTGAAGCATTTCTTTCTGATCTTAGCAACCCCTGGACCTTGTGTAAGTGTTCCATCTTCATGCTAAGTTATTTCATTAGGATTTAAGCTAAGGTCAAAGTCTTGTCGTAAAAACGCATTGACTTTGAGATAAGACCATGATGGTCCAGCCATTAATCGTAACGAAAGTGACTACGTGATTGTAATAAGGTAGGTGTTAATCCCTCAAAAGGGCACCTCCAGATTACCACAAATTCTTGACCAATTGACGAGTCAAAGTAAAAGTCAACAAAAGTCAAACTTGCCAGATTTCATAAAAATTCATAACTGGTTATATAGATGTTATAAAATATGTTTTGGTGCATAAACAACTTAAAAATAAGTATTAGAACTTGTATAAACTGATTCCACTCGTCAAGTCTCGGTCTAGAATCGGTTTGCAACCGAAAGTCGTAAGATTTGACTTCTGCTTTGACTTTCAGTTCTGACCCATTTAGCAACTTAGACTACTGCCTTTAAGTTGTTTTCAGGACCATATTATAGTGTAGAATAACCTCTTAAAGTTATACTACATGGTCCGTTAGTAATCTGCGTTTTTATACAAGTTTCCATTATTATGCCTAAACTTTGCAAAAAGGTCATTTTTTATATTAACCAAGGTTTTAAGCATCAACCAACATACAAATGAGCCATAAACTGATTTTAAACTTAATTAAAATGTTTTGATGTCAAGATTCTGGTCATAACCTGCATTTTGATTAAATAGCGTTAATGAAGCTTTAAAAAGGACTAAAATGCCTTTTCGGCATTTTCGGAGGATTAAACATAATTTCTTTGTTCAAAGTTCATACATACTGATGTAATATCATAATTAGGACACATTGGGATGCTTATTCAGGTTATAAACTGAATGTAAGCCTAAGACTCGTTAAATGCCGATCAATGACCAAATTACCCTTTTTGCGTAAAAAGACTTTAACCAAGTTTTTTATAACCAAAACTTTTATCCACTGATGTAATATGTTTAATAACATATTTGGATATATAAAACAGGTCATAACCTCATTTTACCTTAAATATCGAATTTAACGGCATTTATCGACTTTTACGCCTTTTCGGCGCATAGTATGGTTTAAAACCATAACTATGAGCCAAGACTTGTTACCTACTGATTTATAAACTTATTTTCAATAAAATTTACAGTAAGTACAAGTCCCGAACTCAGAATCCCAATTATGACCTCAAGACTATGTGTGAAATGACTAAAATGCCCCTACAGGACATAGTTTGGTTTAAAACTATCAAGCACACATAAAATTGATATCATACTGATATAACATCTTAAAACTTATATTTTTACAGAATGTTATTGACCTTGACATTAGATTTATCATAAGCATCTTTTATAAATTAGAAAATGACCAAAATGCCTTTATGGGCGTAATTCGAGTTTAAAACCATTTTGGGCATACATATTGATATCCTACTGATGTCATACAATATTTTAAACATAATGGCATATGGAACTTGTATAAGACTCTTTGGTTACCCGGTTTCGCTTATACGCTTACGGTTAAGCATACGTGACTAGTTTACGCAATCTAACCGAAACGGGATTAACCTTGTCATTTCCTTATCAAAATATAGAATGTTATTAGTATACCCATACTATACAAGTCTTGATACTTTTCGGGTCCAATTAACCTTCTATTCCGGTCACCGCTTAATCTAGCGTATCGTACCGTATTTATTTTATCGTAAGACTAGCCGGTTTAAGTCTAAGACTTAACTAAGGACCCGTTAGCATTCTAATTTAGTTCATAATACCATCATTCCAGACTAAACGCCTTCACGGTAAATTGTGCTTGTACTTGTCTTTGATTTGCGGCTGAGTTTGGAATTCTTGAAGACTAAAGCTCAGGTAAATAATTTAACTTATTTTCCCTATGCGGGCTTGGGATAGGTAAACTATTACCGCTTGGTCGGGTATGGAAATCATGTTTTATCCAGTTGTGATAATTAACTAAAATACATAACCCGGTTTTAATTTGTTTTGTCTGAAACTCAAACATTGGGGGTGGGCTTGACCGTGTCTGGGATATCCTTGGCTCACTAAAGTGTTAGTGGCCACAACTTAAGCATTGGTGTAGGCATACATCGGTAACTGCTATTATTTATTATTATATTATTATTATTATTATTATTATTATTATTATCTGCTTTCTGTATGAAATTCAGAAGTGGTGTGTCAGTCGATCATGTCAAAGTTTCTGTACTGGGCCCCATATGTAAAAGACAGACATGTAAAACTGTATACAAAGTCAATTGTACTGTCCAAGTTATTTATAAAAATGTGCCTAGTGCCCCTAAAACCATTTCGAAAGGATTTTCAAAATGAGTCGGTTGATTGTATACCAGTGTAAATTGACGTATTTTCAAAAGATCAAGTTACAGGTACAGGTACAAGTACGAAATAGGCCGGAGTTGCGGGGCATTAATACTAAGGAGTTGCGACCTTTTAATTTTGCCTGTAGAGTCTGTTATCCCTTTGTGTATGTCTCTTTCCGATCCGCCTGTGAATCTTATTACAAGCCTTGTGTATATTTGTATTTCGAACACTTGGACACTTATGGTTTGTAATAATTATATTTTTACTCCAAGACTTCCAGTGTGTTGCTCTGTGTTTTATTGGTTATGATGATATCAACTGTACGTCACAATACTCCCCACCGGGATACACGTGGAAATTGGGTGTGACAAAAATACAGTTTTTAGTGATTTTAGACATGTTTTAGACTTCTTTAGGGCCAGCTTAAGTTGTTTTAGGTTGTTTCCAGACTTGTTTAGGGTTCTTATTATTGTTTCAAACATGTTAAACCTGTTCAAACGATTTTTAACCGGAATTTCGTTGGAATTTGGCTTGAAAATGCACCTGATGGCCTGAAAGTAGGGCTTTTGAAGCGAAGCGAGAAGGCTGGGATGGGCCTGAAAAGTGGGACTAGACGCGCACCTGGGTGAGCCTTGACAACAGAGGTAAGTTGTTTACGTAGGTTTATATAATATAATATAATGTGTTGTAAACGGCCTTATTAACTTTATCTAGAATAACTTAAAATGATGAAGTGTGAGGTTGGAGTAATTGAAATTTTTATTAAACTGGTTGAATTATCATTGAGCTATCCAAAATATAAGTTTTTCTTACTAAAAGAGTGTGGTGGAAAAAAAATTATTAAAATAGTTGATTTGAGAAATATTTATTAAAATGGGTTTTTCTTATATATATTTTTTTTAATTTCTAACTAATCTCTTATATTTCTTGTTCAATTAACCTATGATCATTTACTTTTAATTTTTCCTTCAACAACTCATTTTATTTTTTCTTTATTTTTAAGCTCCCACTAATCCTACATCTTTGTAATCTTATTGTTATTTAAATAATGTAATCCTACATCTTCATGTAATATAAATAGAAATCAAGAACAATGAAACTATGATTCAAGATTTCTAAGATTAAAGAATAAAGTGATGTTTTGGTTCCAACTCATTTGATGATTTTATGAAAAATGTAAACTTTTCAGAATTATAAAATAGCAAATAACAAATAGCATATCAAGTAGTTCAGTATTTCCATAAATAACGTAACTACAAGTTGCATCAAGAAATTCAAACAAAATGCACAACAAATTGCTCATTTTCAATCTGCATTTAAAATATAACTTGAGCAGCTGAAGATCATTTCTATAGATACAAAATCATCCGTTCACAAGTAAATAGGTCGAAACTATCACCTCTATGAACAAATCATTTAAGAGATTTAACAATTTGCATAGAAAATCACTTTATTTTTGGAACGCGGGTCACGGCTAAGGCCATGCTTCCTCAAGGTGTCGATGTAACTTCTCATGAGGGTGAATTTGTTGCTTCCAAGATAATAGAAATAGTCCCATGTGTATATCCCGGTTTTATGCAAGTCGTCAAAAAGCAACCTAGAACAAAACTACTCAAGTTAATATTTGTAGCGGTTGTCACTAAACTATCATTTAATCGTTAATAACTACCTTACCCCGTAGTTTCCTACGGGTTCTGCAGACATGATCCCTACATGCCGGCGCCCATAAATGACCTGGTTCAAGAAGGTTTGACCTTGGTATCAGAACATAGTGATATGCAAATCCATGTTTGATATAATGGTCTATCAGAAACTATTCAAGTAATGACCACTTTTTCTAGCTTCGAGATAATGATAATCAAAATCTTCAATAAAAGGCCAAGTCTAGGTTGACCTGTTTAAAGTGCAGGCAGACATGTTATATGGGTCGTCTTTAGGTTGACCTGTTTAACCCATTTAATTAAACATACGACCCACTGGCCTATTTAACCCAACACACCAGCCTGTTTAACAAGTTCACAACCCATTTGACTCGTTTAGATAGATGGGTTACATGGTTTGTATCAAGGTTACACAATTTTGAGTGCATCCAAGTTAGGGTTGGTGTCTTTGATACCAACAAATATATGGGTCATGTTCAGTTTCAACAATTCAATATGCTAACCCGACACAATTGACACCCCTAGGCCCTAGATTGACTTTGTAGACTTGGATGAAGAATCATAGCTGTTTATCCAGTTTGAGAGTGCTGGACAATTAGGTGCATCACCAAATACTGTAAGCCTAAAAATAATAAAACTGAGATTACCTTTTCACCGGCAATGGATCTGATCTTACTATCAACAGCAGGGCTGAAGACCCTCAGATATTCAGCCTGTAACTTGTACAGATTTCCATCAGCAAATTTAACCTCAACCTAACTCCAACATCCCAAAGGACCCAAAAATTAATAAAATAAATAAATAAAATAGTGAAAGTTTGTATCTAATTTGCAGTTAAAGTGAAATGAAGTTGAGTACATTCTTTGGAGGATGGAGAGCAAATCTGAGCAATCGAGGACAGTCTCCGGCCGTCGTGCTTAAGCTCCGTCTGGCTCTCCATACGGCAGACATTTTTGCACACAACTCCAAACCTCTTGATATCTCTATTGGTAAAAAACGACAGTTTATTTGGCCCTGAGATCACCTCTTGGATGGATTCTGCTGTCAATTCCGGCAATTTATGGAGAAGATTATACGCCGGTGAGATCAAACAGTGGAATCGTTCGATGTGAAGGTTGTTGTTCCAAAACCTCGAATGGTGCCGGTGAAGTGCAGGTTTATCCTTTTGGGCCAGCCCGTTGGGCCTCTGTCTGTTGGAAATGTATATTCTTCGAGTAATTTTTTTGGGCTTTTTCGTTGAGTGTGAAAACGTGTACAAAAAAAATGGATGTGGAACCGGACCCGAGAAAAAAAAACATGAGGAAACTGGTTATTTTTTACCCGGATATTTTGTATCCGTAATCGAATCCAACTCTACCCATAGGGAATGGATTACATTTTGAGATCAGTACCCATACCCGATTAATATCCAAAAATATCAGGTACCGGTCATACCCTATTCTAAACCTAGTTATAGCCTATACCAATTTTCTTAATACCCAATAGAATACTTGAATTTTTAAAGTATACTTTTATGTTTACTTTACAACTTTTGTATTTAAGTTTTTTAAAAGTGCATATTATAAATCAAATAATTTATATTTGAACTTGATCATACCTTAGCCGGATACATAGGGTATGGTTTTTTTTCCCTCAATACTCATACTAGAACCCTACCCACTCTCTCAATATCCGATTTTCAAATATCCGCCAGAATCGAATTCGTATCCTGAACCGGGCAGGCCCGTCTCTGAAAATTACAAAAAAAAAAATAAAAATTGGCCCTGTGTGAGATAAAAAATTTGCCCTATCGCAAATTTTCCATGTATTATATAAACTCATCAATTATTTAATCGCTAAAATTTATGTGAAAGTAATTTAAATATTTATTTTTAGCTAGGTTTAGTTAGTAATTTATTAATTAAAGAGAAAGATGTAGTTGACAAAATTAGGCATTAAATGTCATATGCAGCTAAAATAGAGAATTTGGAGACGTCAGGATTAGAACCCGCATTCCTTGTTGTTTAAGCAAGGCAATAACCACGACGACGAGAGCTTGTTTGAGTCATCTTTCGATTTTGTAGATATATATTCTAGTTTATGCAACGTAATTTTTATACAAAATAAAAAATATTTGGGCCCATGAGGGTTTGGACCCTGTGTTGTCGCTCACACCGCACCTCCTCAAAGACGACCTTGAAACCGGGTACTAAAAAAAACCGGATTTATGCACCTATACTATGAAGTATTCTTTGTTTTAGAGGTGTACAAATAATCCTAATTCAAAATCTATCTAAAAAATAATTTGAAACTGATTAGATGGGAAAATCAACTTTTTTGAAACCGGATACAATCCAACAGAATCTGCAGGATCCAATTTGAATTTTAAAATTTTCAACCCACTGGAGATTTTCGTATCTTCTCGCATTGGATCCTATCCGGATTCTTTTGGTGTGGATTAAAAAAGGCCGGTTTCGTTTTTTTTAATATGGATTTTATTTAGTTTATCTTATATACTTATTATTTGTTTATTTGGTAATTCTTTTATCAAGTTATGTTATCTTACTTGTAAAAATCTATACTTATAAATTTTAGTAAGTTTATTTTATTTATTTATTATGTTATATTTTTTCCATGTTTATTTCAAGCACACATTTTAGTCTTAGATGTTAAACAAGTCATGTATTAACTAGTAGGGTAATTATAATTACTACACATAATTACTCTACTAGGGTAAATACACGATTTGTTTTCCGTATTTTATAACTAAACATTATACTTAAGTAGATGTAGGCGGGAAAAAATCAAAAAAAAATTTATTCACTTCCCACATTAAGACCATTTGTATTTGATCATTACACTTATTTTGTATATTTATCATTTCTTTTATTTGTTTTTTTAATCTAAAATTTGGATTAATTCGCAGTTCAGGTTTGGATCATCCGGACCGGATGCTATTTCACAATCTAGTTTTGACCATCATTTGACTTTATCCGAATTGAATAAAATAATCGTTTTTTTTTTAATTTGATTTGTGCACCTCTATTTTGCCTGGCTCAATGTATGGATTTGAGGCGAGATAAAGGATCAACTCATTAAGCTCAATCCGATCCACATCCCCCCACCCCTGTAAATAACGTGTATTGAGTGGAACAAGTCTCTATTCTCCTATTAAAGATCTCGAATGTACTCTTTACTTTGTATTTTCCTTTCATCTACATCTTACATGTTAGATTATGGGGTGTGGAGGGATTTGGATTGGGGAATTGTTCGACACGTGGTGAGGGTGAGATCCAAAGCTTATAGTGAAAAATGAGAGGTGTGGTGTGGCCAGTCATGTGGATTTTTTTTAATTAAAGTAGACAACCAAAGCCAGCCAAGTCACCCTGCCCCACCCCCTTCCAGGCGAATACCCACGCTAAAGGGGCAACGTCATGCCCAACGCCAACCCAGGGTGGAGCAGCTGCCGTTGAAGAGCTATCAATACCCAAAAGCCACACCCACACCCCACGGTAGTAACACACAAACACACACATATTGACTTGACCGTCTGCGGAGAGGTGATTCTGAGCCAAAGGACATGACCTCCGTATAAGATAACGAAATTTCTTCATGTTAAAGCCAACTCAGACTCACGAACTTAAACTAAAGTTTCGCATGTAAAGTTAAAATCAATTCCATTTTTTATTCGATCGTTTTAATTTTATATCTTAGGTGATAACTGAAGAAATTTGGTTTCCACCAACCCGTTAAAAGTACGTTGAACTTTCTAGGTTTGATTTAACCATTATTGTAATGAGTTTTTATCATGCAAATACCCTTCCCCCATTCAACGACGTGTCTAACCCGAAAACTCACACATGTGTATGTGTTGCCTCCTATATATTTTTATTTTATAAACAAAAATTATTTTGGTTTAACCTACCCATATATACGGTAGTGGCAGACCAAAAAAAATTTGTTGAGGGTATGGGATGAGGAGTTAAACCATTTTTTCAAAGGGTGCGGTCGAGCTTTTTGCTTAAAAAATACATTTTTTTTCATGGGGTGCGCACGCCCGCCCACGCAAAAGAACACATAGGTCCGCCCGATATGGGGTATGTGTTTTTGACTTACAAAGTCAGAAAAAGGGTTTCAAGCATTTGAAGGTATATAAGCTAGATCCTAAACTCTTTTTTACAGTTGTCACCTTTTAAAATGTTTAGTGAGACTATGCAACTTGAGTGTCAAATACAAATATATAACACGTAAAAATTAGTACCGACTGCTATTTAACCATCAAACGTTTTTATTCATATCATGACACCTATAACTCTTTAGTTTAGTAGATACAGTTTGACCATAGCATGGTGAAAAAACCTGGATAAGAGATTATTAATTAACTGATGACGTGGGTAGCTCAAGCTTAATAAAATGACTAGAATGCAATAAGCTTAAAGGGTTGAAAGGTAAAAGGGTTGACAATGGTAAACTGTCGTGAACAGTAAAAAGGACAAGTCAGAATCTTGTCACATCACCCTTTGCGTGTGAACACTCCTGCCCAGCCGCAACCAGAGTTTGTCGGAGAGCACACCCTTTTACCCATAGGTCACAAGCCTTCAAGCCTTAAACGGGTAATTCCCCCACTGTAGCCTCGGATCACAGGTTACGAGCTTCCTCTTTTGGAGTATATCTCACCTATAAGAACCAGCTCTAATTACTTGCATCCACACACCAGATCAGCTAGAGTTCACCCATACTCTCTGATCTTCTCTTATTCCTTGAGAACAAGTTCCATACTTGCTTCTCTTTTTCACTTCAAACAACATTGCTTCGCTAACAACTCATTCCTGCTTGAATTCCCTTCAAGCTAGAATCAAAAGCGATCAATAAACAAGTGATCCGACCCCACGTGCTACAAACGTGGGAGGAACCCCACGACCTGCGTTAGGCTAATCAAACCCTTGAAGTCTTTTAGCCTAACCAGTCTATCTACTATCCTTGGTCTTGTATTTGTTGTAGCAACAAGTTGGCGCCCACCATGGGGCTACGCCGCTTACTTTATCTTAAAGACCAGTAGTGTAGCTCCATTTTCTTCAAAATCATGTTTGGAAAGTCAGTCTCCCGAAGAAGTTAATCAAATGTCACGAACTCCGACACCAAATGCTAGCCAAATGTCTCCGGCTACGACCACACCTTTTTCCACCCCGGGAGGAACTCCAAGGGACCTATGTTCCCGGAGTTTACATCAAACTCTAAACCTTTCTAGATCAGGGGTTCCTTCCCCTCATATTGGTATCACAAGCACTCTGGAAAGTGTCGAATTGACGCCTGAGGGAGTGGCTAGGCATTTCTTACAACTGAGATCTCTTCTCAATCAACATGTGAGCCGAGAAAGAGAAAAAGGGATGAGAATAACATTTGACTATGAGGAATCTGAACCCTCGTTGTCACCCGGTCCTCCACCTCTTCCTTTTAGCAGCTCACACATCATACTTTGAAGTTGGTCCAAGCCCTTGTGCTTTTAGGAGGCCAAGTCCAAATGTTTTTCCTTATTTACTTCCTAACCCGTTGCAACCGTGAACCTATTGGGCATGAAACCACTCTTGATCAATTATGGTAGTCACCAGCTTCAAGCATTCCACATTCTGCTGCCACTTCATGGGAACAAGCCATGGCCACCTTGCCTTTGGCTCGAGGTGCGGTATTATACAGTACCACCAGAAAGCCTTCAAGGCTTTAACCTCGTGCCCCAACTGATGACACAGATGATGGCACAATTTCCTTGGCAACACTTCATTATCCAGGAAGCCTTCAAGGCCTTATACAGTAATCACCAGGTTACCTCAAACGGTAACCCAGCTTCAAGGGTAGAGGAAGACCTCACAAAACCCTACAAGCCCAGCAACTTGCCTTGCTTTTCCCAACAAATTGCTGATTACGAGTTTTAAACCCGGATAAAGATGCCATCGCACATCAGAACCTGTGGTGAGTTTCATGAACGCCATAACCTCCAAATCTTCACCGGGGCTGCAAGAATTGAAAAATGATCTAACCCCGAAAGTTGTCTAATGTTCATGCAAACCCTTGAAGGTTCTGCACGTATATATTTCAACAACCTTCCTGAACGAAGCATTCAGACCTTTAACGATCTCAGCAAAGGTTTCTTGGCCAATTTCTCACAACAACTGAGGTAGGTCAAGGATGCCACGTTAATCCTCCAGATAAAAAAAAAGAGATGATTAAAGTCTCAGAGACTTCATCGAAAAGTACAAAAAATAAAGGGTTACCCTAAATAGGTGCTGATGAAAAGATGAGGTTGCAGGGTTCATGAATGCTCATAAATTCCAAATATCTCACAAGAGATTTCAACAAATGCCTGCCCAAAACCCTTAAAGAAGCACTCAAGAGGGTTGAAGCCCACATTCGAGGAGGAGAAGTTGTAGACATCAAAGAACATCCTAACTGGCGACACGATAGTCCCAATAGAAAAAAAGGAAACTATGGATCTTGCAACAAACGGTTTGAAGGTTCGGATTCCATAACGCCTGAAGGCTGGAACCCTCTAAGCCGAGAAAAACCATAAAACTTTATAGCCTTAACCAAAACTCCACAAGAGATCCTAGCAACCGAAGAGGTAAAACACAGCTTCTGCCTTCCTCGACCATTACCGAAAAGCAACAACAACGAAAACTCAACATTATGAGTTTATGAAGAGAATGGTCACCATACCAATGAAGAATGTACCAAACTCCAGGATCGAAGACGCCGTCAGGTCCAGGGAACTGGCTCACTTAATTTGTAACATTCGTCGAAAAACGGGTTTCCAAACCCGCTTCGTTTATTAATCAAATACTCGTTATAAATTTCGTTGCGCATTTATTGCTCGGATAAATTTTAAACAATACATAAATAATATATATATATATATATATATATATATATATATTTATAATATTTATAATTTTAAACCAAAATTATTAAATAACAAAAAAATCGTGGATTAAAAAAATAATGGAGACGCCGGGTTTCGAACTCGGGTTTACCCACCAATCCAAACACACAACACACCACTCCGCCACACACTTCACTTGTGATAAACAAGGAAACAAATGACACTTAAGGTAAAACCGGAAAAATCAAAACCGGACATCAGCGCGCCAGAACTCGCAATCACCGGATAATTCGGCAATCCGCGATTTTGGCCAAATCCTTTTTGACTAAACCGCACAAATTGATGTCGACGTCGGTTATAACCGTTGCCGGCAGTCAATTTCCGTCATAACCGACGGAAATCTTCAATCACGAACCTTGACTCAATTCAAACCCAATTCAGCCTGTTTCCACTATAAATACCCACTTGAACAATCTGGAAATCCTTTCGCTCAGAACCACGATCGTTTCCGAAGCTTTATTCATCCCAAAACACGTCGCCGGAGATATTCTGCATTCGCCGGACTTTCACCGGAAAACCGAGACTTACTTCAAATAGGTAAAATTCTCGACTCTTTTGTTTGTAATCAATTATTCGGCATGTCTTAACTTTAATCATTCAACCAGAATCTATCTCAGACTATGCCGCCGGAAAAACCCACACTCACGGAATCTCACTGAAAATCCGAAGTCTCACTGTTGATCGGTATAATCAACTAAACCCTCTTGATATCTCTTGTTTAGTAACTTAATTGCACAACACAATGATCAAAACTGATAATCAATTCACTCAGCCGGAAGTCACCAATCAAAGCCGACAACTCTTGCCGGAAATCTGAGAAAACATTCTGTTTTGGTACATTCTATTCCGTAATCTTCTTTATCTATTTCATTCCAACCAATTATAAGTTTTGATGACCGATTTAAACAGAACAGTCGGACTTCACTGTTCTGTGTTTTTGTAAACGAAGAAGATGAAGTCGAGTATGGGTATAAATATAATTAAAACTGGATAGTCGAACGGGTTAGACACACAGTCCAACGGTGGACTGTGTGCACAAACAATACACACGTCCCGGGTTCGAATCGCACACGTTACTGACTTTCAGAAATAAAACCAACATTTTAAAAACTTAATCAGATCAAGTCACAGAATGTTTATAAGAGTAATATAATCCATAAGTTAAACAGATTAGACACACAGCCCAACTGGTTGGGCTGTGCGCACTCGAACCAAAGGACCCGAGTTCGACTCCGAGTCCCTGCAACCGGTTCGGCCATATAAATCATTTTTAATAAAAAAATCAAATAAGTTTAAAATTAATTAGTATATAAATATAATTAAAACAGAGAATATTTCGGGTTAGACACGTAGCTCAGTTGGTAGAGCTGCGTGCACGATACAAGAGGTCCCGAGTTCGAACCTCACTCAGCGCATATAAAAAAAAACACAGTCCGACCAGTCAAGGTCAACGGTCAAAAAAGTCAATTTTTTTATTTCTTTTTATTTATTTATTTAATTAGAAAATTATTTAAAAAATACTTAAAAATAAGATTTTTAAAGTTAGAAAATTTCCTTAAACTCACAAAAATAAATCTAAAAATCCCATTAAGATTATGAATTAAAAGTATTAATCTCAAATAAAATCCATTTATTTACCGAATCATTTCGTTATTATTTTAGGTTAGTTTTTCCCTCGTCGATCAAATCCTAAAATTAGTGCGCATCCAACGTCATCAAAGAACGCACCCAATGTGAGTGAATCTCTATCAATTCCCCGTTTTAATCATGTTTTGGGGTGTATGTGTCGTTTAATTATTTATTATATTTAAACACTTGTGCATACATCATATCCGTGATCAAATGTGTATCAAATGTATATAAATTGTTGTGTGGATTATATGTAGTTTGGATTTATCATTTTCAGTGCACGCATTTCATTAGGTCCATCAGTTCCCCGTGGGAGACGGGTTGAGCATCAGGTGCCTCATAAGATCGGCTCCGTTTGATTGAGCCTCGATCTCACATTCATCATCATTCATATCATATACTCATCCAAAGTGGTTTGTGTTTGTTTACTTATATAGTTTGCTCACATGTGATTATTGCACAAATTTTCCATATTAAATAAAACAAGAAATTAATAACAATGTTTTATCAAGGTTCACTCGCCAACTTTTGTTGACCCAAAATATCCCCCGTTTTACACATGATACAGGTGATCCAGCTGAGGCAAGAAACACATAGGAAGGCCTAGAAGAATAAACCAGTTTAAGCTTTGGATTATTTACATAGTTTCATTTCCTTGTAATTGTATGAATTTTGATTTGGATATTTAAGTTGAAATTTGAATTTAATAAATATGAAACATTTTAGTAAACATCATGAGGTTTGGTGATAACCCAATTATGCCCCGACTCTTATTCCGCTGCGGTTCGTGGTGTGACATAATTAAAGGGGTCAAGGACAAGATGGTTGACGGAAGAAGAAGGAAGTAAATATGGTAGACTTCGAAAACAAAGCTTCCCACAAATGGCATCGCTTGAAGGCATGGGAACGCCAATGTGTCTGTTTCCCTACACCAGGAGGAGGGTTGCTCTTAAATCCTTTGGTAATGGAAGCCAAGATAGGAACCATCAAGATGAAAAAGGCTTACATTCACACCATCGCAACCACCGAAATCATGCTTGAGAAACGCTTCAACCGTCTCAGCAACGATGAACGTTCAAGGTGTCACACCCCGATCCGCAGCGGAATAAAAGTCGGGGCATAATTGGGTTATCACCAAAGCTCATGATGTTTACTAAAATGTTTCATATTTATTAAATTCAAATTACAACTTAAATGTTCAAATCAAGTTCATACAATACATGGAAATGAAAACTAAATAAAACAATCCAAGCTTAAACTGATTTATCCTTCTAAGCTTCTCTATGTGTTTCTTGCCTCAACTGGATCACCTGTATCATGTGTAAAATGGGGGAAATTTTGGGTCAACAAAAGTTGGCGAGTGAACCTTGTTAAAAACATTTGTTATTGATTTCCTGTTGTATTTAATATGGAAAAATTGTGCAATAATCATATGTGATCAAACATATATAAACAAACAATCACAAACCACCTTGAATGAGTAAATGACATGAATGATAATGTATTGTGAGATCAAGGCTCAATCAAACGGAGCTGATCGTATGAAATGTATGATGATGTATGTGAGATCAAGGCTCAATCAAACGGAGCCGATCGAATGAGGCACTGTACTCAACCCGTCTCCCACGGGGAGCTGATGGGCCTAATGGAATGTACTGAAAATGATAAATTTAATCTAAACATAAACCACACAACAATTGATACATATTGGATACACATTTGTTTATGGATATGATGGATGCACAAGTGTTTAAATATAATAATAATTAAGCGACACATGATACACCCCAAAATGTGATTAAAACGGGGAATTGGTAGAGATTCACTCACATTGGGTGCGTTCTTTTGATGATGTTGAATGCGCACGAGTTTTGGGATTTGATCGACGAGGAAAAACTAATCCTAAAATAATAACGAAATGGTTCGGTAAATAAGTGGATTTTATTAACAATTTTAATAGGATTTTTAGATTTATTTTTGTGAGTTTAAGGTCATTTTCTAACTTTAAAAATATTATTTTTAAGTATTTTTAATTGATTTTTAAATTAAATAAATAAATAAAAAAATAAAAAAATTTGACTTTTGTTGACCGTTGACCGGTCCTTGACCGTTGACGGACCGTTGACCGGTCGAACTGTGGTTGAGTGTGCATGAGTGAGGTTTGAATCCGGGACCTCTCGTACGCGTGACACGCAGCTTTACCAACTGAGCTACGTGTCTAACCCGAAATATTCTATGTTTTAATTATATATATATACTAATTAAATGTTAATTTATTTGGTTTATATTAAAAGGATTTAAGGTCGACTGGTTGCAGACGGGTCGAACTCGGGTCCTTCGGTTTCTAAGCGTACAGCCCAACCAGTTGGGCTGTGTGTCTAATCTGTTTATCTTACGGTTTATATTAATCTTAAAGACATACTGTGACTTGATCTGATTCTGTTTTTTTTTTAAATTGGTTTTAATTCGGAAAGTCGGTATGTTGTAAGGTTCGAACTCGTGACGCGCGCTGTGTGTTTGCACATAGTCCACCACTGGACTGTGTGTCTAACCCGGTTTAATATCTTGTTTTAATTAAACTTATACACAATGTCGACTTCGTCTTCTTCATTCAAAGACACAGACAAACGATATCCAACTGTTCTGGTTTAAATCGTTCGTCGAACATATAAGTGATTGAAATGTAATGGATAAAGAGAGTTACGGAATCGAATGTACCGAACAGAATGTCTTTCTCAGAATTCCGGCAATGGTCGTCGGCTCTGATTTGTGAATTCCGTCTGATTGAATCAATTAACAGTTTTGATCGATGAGTTGTGAAATTAAGTTACTAAACAATAGATATCAGGGGGTCTAGATGATTGTACCGATTCACAGCGTGATTTCGAAATTTCCAGAGATTTTCCGGCGAGTACAGAATTTCCGGCAACGTCGTCTGGGACCGATTCTGGTTGAAGGATTTAAGTTAGTATATGTCTAACAATGGATTGAAGATGAAAGAGTCGAGAAATTTACCGATTTGATGTAAGTCTCGGTTTTCCGGCGAAAGTCCGGCAATTGCAGAATATCTCCGGCGAGTGCTAATACTTCGAGAAATTGTGCGATTTTGAGCGAAAAGATTACCAGAGACTTGGGTGTGTATTTATAGGGAAGAAGCAGAATGTATCGAGTCCGAATTTGATCTTGATTCGTGGTCAAGGTTTTCTCCGGCGGTTACGACTTGAATTGGGGGACTAGACATCGGTTATAACCGATGTCGAGGTTAATACACGCGTTTAGTCAAAGGAAACTGTCGACAATTGGCGAAATCGTCGGTATTTCCGGCGACTGCGAATTGGGCGCGCTGATTACTGAGTTTGAGTTTTATTATAAGTATTAATTGTTTCATTATGTTAACAAAGACAGCGTGTGGCGGAGTGGTGTTGTGGTTGTTTGATAAACTAGCTGACCCGTGTTCGAAACCCGGCAGCTTGATATTATTTTTTTTGCACTTATTTTTACTTTTTAATAATTATAGTTTTTAAATTCTAATATGTTTATTAAATATGTATTGTTTAAAATTAATATTGACCATAAATACGCAACAAAATTTCATAATTGGATATTTGATTAATAAACGAAGCGGGTTTGGAAACCCGTTTTTCGACGGATGTTACACAAGGCTTCAACAGTCTGAATCCTACATAAAAGGTATCGCTGACATACTCATCAAGCCTTTAGGCCAACTAACCTTTGATGTCTGTTTTAGTGAAGGTGAGATGAAAAAAAAAACCAAACTACTCACGTTCATGGTTATCAACATTCCTTCCAACTATGATATTATCATAGGAAGGCCAGGACAAAGTGCATTCGGGATGGCAGTCTCGGTTGGCCAAGGCACTGTGAAGTTTCCCACTGAAAAAGGAATAACAACCCTTCAACCTACCTAGGAGGCTTTAATGGTTGAAAGGGAAAGCTCAAATAAGAATGAAGACAATGAACAAGGGTTGGTCATAAACCCAAAATATCCCCATCAAAGGATAAGGGTAAACACCAGTCCCTCCAAACGAACTCTCTCATACCGTAAGAAGCTACTCTTGCACTATGTTGATGTCTTTGCCTGGTGCCCGGAAGACATGACCGGCATCCCTCGAAGCATTTCCGAACACGAATTAAAAATCCCACCTGATGTTAAGCCCTTTGTCCAAAACAAACGAAGTCGAGCTTCTAAAAGAAACCTTGCAGCGTACCAAGAGGTAGAAAAAAGCTTGTCTTAGCCGAAATCCTCCGAGAAGCTAAGTACCAATCATGGGTAGCCAACCCGGTTATGGTTCGAAAACCCGACAAGTCTTAAAGAATTTGTATCGGTTTCAAAGACTTGAATAAAGCACACCCAAATGATTGCTACCCATTACCAGGATTAGACCTTAAGGTTGACTCGCACACAAGCTTCCCATTCAAGTGTTTCCTGGATACCTACAAGGGTTGCCATCAGATTCACATGAAAAAAAAAACCGCATTTCACAATGATAAAGGTATCTTTTGCTATAGAAAATGTCCTTTTAAGAAATGCAGGTGCCACTTATAACGCCTGGTTGACAAGGCGTTTACTGGTCAAATTGACAAAAATATGGAAGCTTATGTTGATGATTTGGGCATCAAGAGCAAAACGGAATATCATATGCTCGACGACATACAAGAAACTTCCCAAAACTTGAAAAGATAAACATGAAACTCAATCCACTCAAGTATTCGTTTGGTTTTAAGAAAGACAAGTTTCTAGGGCACATTGCGGGGAAACAAAGCATAACCCCAACAAAGTCAAAGCCGTCCTAGAAACCAATTCCCCATAAAAAAAGTACAAAGCCTGAATGGAAAGCTTGCAGCTTTGAAGCGTTTTACCTCAAAGTCCCTACATTTCTTCAAAACATCAAAGGATGCGCTAACAAAAAAGACTTTCGATGGACTGAAAAAGCAGAGGAAGCCTTCAACCAAATGAAGCAACTCTTAGCTTCACTCCCGGCCATTGCGGCTCCGGAAACAAGAGAAACAATCTCTACCTACCTCTCGATCGCTGATGAAGCCAAAAATACGGTTTTAACCATCGAACGAAACAAAGTTTAGGTACCCGTTTACTTCTTCAATAAAACACTAAAATTAGCAGAGATCAAGTAGCCTCCTTTTGTAAAAACTTGCTCTTGCCCTAGTCAAAACAGCCAGAAGGCTTCGAGGGTACTTTCAAGCACAACCAATACAAGTGGTCAATGACCAACCCATTAAAAATGTGCTTGAAAAACCTGAAACGTACAGACGATTAGCCAAATAGGCAGTGGAACTAGGTGAACACAATATCACCTATGTTCCAAGGAAGGATGTCAAAGCCCAAATCTTGGCTGATCTCATTTTAGAAATTCCAAAGCAGACAACAAGGGAAGTTAACACCACCGCAACAAAACCATCTGACCCTGACACCTGGAAGCTTTTTGTAACACCCCGACCCGCAGCGGAAATAAGAGTCGGGGCATAATTGGGTTATCACCAAAGCACATGACATTTACTATTATGTTTCATAATTAAATGAAGTCAAAGTTACATTTCTCAAACATCCAAACATGTCCATTCATTACAAGGGAAAATAACCAAAAATAATCCAAATACTAAATCGTTTTATTCCTTCTAATCCAGGTCCTACGTGTTCCTAGCTGCTGCTGGTTCACCTGTATCATGTGTAAAATAGGAGGTTTTTGGGTCAACATAAGTTGGCGAGTGAACCTTATAGATAAACATTTGATAATAATTGTCTGGTTGTTTATCAATAAAATATTGTGCATAATCATAAAAGAGCACTTGTATGGAATCAAACATTGGCAAGCATCAATTAACAATCGATAACATACATGAACATACCAACAGCATATAACAATTAACATAATTGAACTGTGCGATCAAGGCTCAATCAAACGGAGCCGATCGTATTGCATGAACTGGAAATGTAAATTGGACTGTGCGCTCAAGGCTCAATCAAACGGAGCCGAACGTATTGCATGAACTGGAAATGTAAATTGAACTGTGCACTCAAGGCTCAATCAAACGGAGCCGAGCGTATTGCATGTATTGAAATGTAAAATGAAATGACCGATCAAGGCTCAATCAAACGGAGCCGATCGTGCAGGCACGCCCTGATCAACCGCATAATAAAATGGGGATCAAACTCAACCTCGATGGATGGGGAGCTACGGCCTCGGCAATTGCATGTACTGAAATAATAATTTGCAAACAATAATAACTACTTAACAGCAACAAACTAATACACATGTCATGATATGATATATGCACAATAACTTGGTTATAATATGTAAATGAACAAGACACATGATACACCCCAAAAACGTGATTAAAACGGGGAATTTGAAGGGTTCACTCACATTGGGTGCGTTGGATTGGATATAGCGAGATGCGCACGATTTAGACGAGCGAGTCGACGAGGAATACTAACCTAAATAACAATGGAAAATATATTAAAATGGATGGATTTTATTAAGGATTCTAATGGGATTTTTAGATATATTTTTGTGAGTTTATGGCTATTTTTTATCTTTAAAAATGTTATTTTTAAGTATTTTAAATTGATTTTTAAATTAAAATAAACAAATAAATATTTAAAAAAAAATATTATTTTTTTACTGTTTGACCGTTGACCGTTGACCGTTGACCGGTTCAGTCAGCGGTAATTATTTGCGCCAATCGGGATTCGAACCGGTGACCTTCCGTTCACGCGCACGTAGCTCTACCAGCTGAGCTACGTGACTAACCTGTTAGAAACCCAGTTTTAATTATATTTATATACTTATTCGAACTTACCGAAAATTCTTTTATTTTGCAAAACGTTTTAATCTCACGGACCGGTGCTTGTGACGGGACTCGATCGCGCGACGTGAAGTTTGTTTTGCACACAGTCCACCGCTGGACTGTGTGTCTAACCCGGTTATATTCTTGATTTATATTATACTTAACAACTACCCGTTCTAACCCGGTTAGTTCATGAATAAAAAGAGTGTTATTACGTGAAGCGTGTGTGCAGTAAGGATCGAACTCGGGACGTGTATGTTAACTTTGCACACAGTCCACCGCTGGACTGTGTGTCTAACCCGTTTATTATCCGAATTTTATTTAGTCTTATCCCGGTTTTCAGTTCATCTTCTTCACTACAATTACCGACTTCACTCAAACGACTGGTTCTTGATTTAACTATTTAAATAACATGACTACTAGCTTGAATGAACAAAACCGAACAGTTTGGGGGGAGGAAATACCGGACAGGTCGTCTTCTTTAAGGAGTCCGGCGAAATCAGGTAGCTCTGTTTTTGGACCTCCGGTTGAGAGAGTCTATCAACAGAATTAAGGAATTAGTTTTGAAATTAAACCAGAGTACATGGATTATTAGCACGATTTAATGTGTTTACCGTTAGCTAGCGAGTTTCCGGCAAATTCCAGAATTTCTCCGGCGAACCCAGAAATCCAGCAAAGTCTTCTGTGACTGATTTAGAGTAATGGATTAATGTTAGTGGAGTCCTAACAATAGATTGAAACCGCAAGGGAGGAAAATCTTACCGGTTTGTGTTGAACACGGTTTTCCGGCGAGTTTTGCAGAGGATTCCGGCGAACAGTTTTTGGTGCTCAAAAGACTTGAAAACGCGACGAAAAGGAAATGGAGTGTATTTGAGACGGTTCTGATTCGCATAAATGATTGGAACCTGAATTATTTGGAGTTTGAATACTTTTCGGTTTCAAAAACCGAAACTTTAAGTTCATTCAATTTGAACTTAATTAGAAACCGATATTCATCGGTTATAAGCTAGCTAAACGAGTTTGAACCGATTTGGCGATTCGGTTTACCGATTTCCGTTATGCAGATGGCATTAACGGTTGATTGAGTTCGCGTATAAGATTCAATTGTCTTCCTAAAGTTATCAGAAAACACTTGATGGCGGAGTGGTTTGGGAAGTGGATGTTAAGTTGTTGAATTGTTTCAGATGACCCGGGTTCGAGTCCAGTCAGCTACAATATTTTTTTTTTATTTTTTTTAACTTTTTATCAAATATAATTTTTATGGTTTAGTTTATTTATTAATTATGTAACGTTTAAACTCAAAATAACCATAAATAATTACTGTATTTTCTTAACCTGGTATTTGATTACAAAACGGAGCGGGTTTTGGAGACCCGATTTATACAAATGTTACACTTTTTACCGATAGAGCTTCCAGCCTTGAAGGGTCAGGGGCTGGGCTAGTCCTAATCAACCCCAAAAAATTAGAATTTACATATGATATCCAGCTTGAATTTCAGACAACCAATAATGAAGCCAAGTATGAGGCATTCAATGCTGGATTCAAGCTAGCCAAAGGGATGGATGTTCAAAAGCTTCAAGTCTTCACAGACTCCTTGCTTGTCTCAAACCAGGTAAACAATAGCTACATATCAAAATAGCCCAACATGAAGAGATACCTGGAAAAATCAAAAGAGTTGATGAACACATTCCAATGCATGTACCATCAACCAAGTCCCAAGATTTCAAAACAAGAGAAGCCGATGCACTAATCAACTTGCATCTCTCACATTTGCCCACCTCACCACGAAAGTATTGGTTGAAGTGTTAAAATCACCATCCATTCAGAAACTTAGGCTCAAGATGTGATCACCGAAGAAGGACCAAGTTGGATGACTCCTATTATCAAATTCCTAAAAAATAGTGAATTACCTAATGACCAGACAGAGGCTGAAAGGGTTCGCATCAAGTCAAGGCAGTATGTGTTGCGAGGAGAAATCCTTTACAAAAAAGGTTACCTTGCTCCACTACTCCAATGCGTTGCCCAGAACAAAGCCAATATCTGATCAAGGAAGTCCACGAGGAAATATGCGAGGCTCATTATGGTCCAAGATCTGTGGTTTAATAATTGATGAACCTTAGATACTTCTGGCCCTCCTTGCACCAATATATCGCTAAACAATTGTGAGGCCTGTTAGCCACATGCACTAGTACCTAAAAGTCCTAAACATGATCTTATTCCCATTTCCTTAGCTTGGCCATTCCACAAATGAGGAATGGATATCATTGAACTATTCCCGTCAGCCAAGGGAGGACTAATTTCTTATCAGTAGCCGTGGATTACTTCACGAAATGGCCAGAAGTCAAGCCACTAAGAAGAATCTCGGGAAAATAAATCATTGATTTCATGTGGGAAAGTATCATCTGTCGCTTTGGGCTTCCAGGGCTACTAGTCACGGATAATGGCAAACAGTGAGGCCGAAAAGCCTTTTAGCTCATGGTGCAAAGAGTTCAGAATTACAGAAGTGTTTAGCTCGATAGCCTATCCCCAATCAAACAGTCAAGTTGCAATAACAAACTACAGTATTGTGGAGGGGATAAAAGCAAGATTGGGAAGACACGGTAATCAATGGCTTAAAGAACTTCCTAACGTCTTGTGTACAATTCGAACAACCAAGAAAACAAGTCATAAGAAAACACCCTATAGCCTAGTGTTTGGGTCGAAAGCTACTATCCCGGTAGAAATAGGAGTTACTACACAACGAACACTCAACATCGACCTTAAAGCCAACCAGGCTGAAACCATGTTGAACTTAGAACTCCTGGAAAAAGCTTGTGACCAAGTCGCTATAAGGAAAACAAAATATAAGCAGAAGATGGAAGCTTATTACCACACCCAGGTGAAGCATGAACGCTTTAAGCCTGGAGACTTGGTTCTCAGGAACAACAAAAAAAAATCAAGGGAAACTCGGTCCCAAATGGGAAAAACCATACACCATTCTCGAAACACACAAAGGAGGATCATACAAGCTAGCCGATGTAGAAGGCAAAAAGCTTCCTCGTCACTAGAACGACAAAAACCGTAAAAGAATTTCAAGAAATGTTCTACCCTCTCTTGTAATCAAAATACTATCAACTGAATGAATGACGAAGTTTTTGTCAAAATTTGTCTTTCTATCCTATAATCAGGTTAAGAACCTAGCAAAAAACTCCATGGCAAGGGCCATGTAAGGGGATGAGCTCCCAGGCCACATCGCTCAATAGGTTCAAGGGTTTAATGGACCTATATACAGGGTGAGTTCCTAAATCAATCCAACTCCATGAGACTTAATAAAATTTTTAACTTGTCTCATAGACGGGTCCGAACAGCCCACACCAATCGTTCCTTAAACCTCATAAAAAGGTTTACGAAACAAAAAGACATTGAATGATGTCACAAAAGGATAGACAACATGTATCTTTTATCCAAAAACCTTAAAGCTAAGTGACTGCAGCACTGAACCTTCCAAGGTATATGGACAAAAGATACATAACAAAAAACAAGACAATTGCAAACATTATCAACACAAGGCAAAAGTAGAGCTGAACGTTAGAAACATCAAGTTTCAAACCATAACATACGGTCTTAAGGCCCATAAACCTAAGATATTGTTTAAAAGCCTTTAAGGCTAACAACCACAAAAGGAAACCTTAAAGGTTCTCCTAAGACCTACTTGTTCAACATATATCACATAATATTGTTTAGAATGCTAAGAAAGCTACGAATAAAGTTCAAAGAGTCTTAATTTACAGCATCAAAAGCATTAGACTTCGCTGCTCCTGCTTCATCATCTTTGGACTTTTTGGCTTTCTTCTTCTTCTTCCTACCTTCACCAGCTGCCTTAGAGGCTTCAAGGCTTGCATCGTTCGAAGCCTTCACCCCCATCAGAAAAAGTCTCCTCGCCATCGCTAGACCAAGAATGTTTCTTCGAAAGAGACTTCAACACTTTGTCACAAATGACCTCATTAAGGCCAAGGGGTTGCAGCTCCTATAAGACAGAGAGAGGCTTACCTGAGCATTTTGAAACTTCGCCCACATAAGGGTATCATATGCTGCATGTTATGAACAACTTCTGTAAACACTTGAAAAGCTTTGGGTTGATAAAGAGACGACTGCTCCAAAGGCTTCCTAGATTCACAAGCCTTGTGACTACTCCAAAGGCTTCCCAGATTCACAAGCCTTATAACCAGCAACCAAGCCTTGATGCCATCCATGGACTAAAAGCTTAGTATACATGTCACCCAAAGGCCCTTTAAATTCAGAGAAGTGAAGAAGGTAGGTAACTACCTGCTGAAATCCATGCTTAATGAGCCATTTGTTATCACTAGCTGTCTGGGCCAGCGAAGCCTCCAACCTATCCTTCTCCTCTAAGAAGGCCTTTTCCTAAACTTCCAAGACAGCCCTATCAACTCGCACCTAAACCTTATCAGACTCCAAGCGTTTTCCAATTCGGCCCTCTCAATTTTGTGCTGAGAAGAAAGCTCATCAATCTTTACCATCAGCTTCTTCTCGTTCTAAGCAAAGCTCTTTGCTTCCTTTTTTAAAGCAACCTTTGAAGCCTTCATTTCGTCCCTCTTCTTGGTAAAGAATACATATTCTTGCATTCTTTTACGATACCGGGACACACCTTCGGGAAGCAAGGCAGAGAGATTACAAGCAGCAAGATCATCTTCAAAATCATCAAGTCATCTTCCATAGATGAGCTGGTATCTCGTACAACAAGATGAGCAAAGTGGTTTAAAACGTCCTCACAAATGGAGGATGACTTAAAACTATCACCAATAGTAGCCTTCCAATCCGGAACATAAACCTCTGTTGAGGTCACATTGGAAGAGCCTTCAAGGGTTATCATCCTCAGAATCCTTTAAGCTCGCAACCTTCTTAACCACTATTTCGTTTCTCTTGCCAATCACCAAGGGTAACTACTTGTCTTTCTTGGATTTTCCTTTAACCCCAACATCAGGAACATTCGAAACCTCTATATCATCACTCAGCTCGACCGGCCTAGAGGCCGGTGGTTGGTCAACAGACTTTATCAACCGACGAGTCAAACGACGAGTAGAAACTTTGGAAGTAGCAACTTTGGTAAAAACCCTTGACATTGGGGACATTCACATAGTCTGAACCCTCGAACCTATATTCAGACCCCCTGACAATAGCATCTTCGCCGGGTGTACCCTCAGCATCCCCAAACACAATATCAGAAGTATCATCGCTTTTGATAAAATCTAAGGCAGACATAACTGCAACAAACAAAGTAAAACATAAAAAAAAGCAAAAACACAATGCACAAAGTGTATAAAAATATCATACCCTGATCATCTCTCATGTGCACAGGGTCACGATCAGGCTTGTCCCACAACTTGATAATTCCCAGCAACACTAAGCGATGTTTGGGGAAAGGGACGAAGCTTCGAAGTACATTCTCTAACAGTTTTCAACAACCAACTATCTACCTCAGACTCAGAAGGTTCAAGTTCATTTAAAATAGCATATGAATGCCTCCAAACCATTTTAAACGAAACAATTGAACTCCAAAAAATAGGTCCTTCTAATCAATGTCAATCTGTGATGTCTCAAAAGTAAACCAATCACCGTTTTTGGCCAATTGGAAAAATCGACGAAACATTAACAATGATGGGTTATAGCCCGAACGCACGACACAAAACATCAACGCATAAAACCCTAGAAACCCCTTGAAGGTGCAACTGCCTAAAAAACACACGATAATATTCTAAAACGTTAAGGACAAAGATGGAAAAAAGGTAACGGAGGTTGGAAAACTAAAAAGGACGATAATACAAAGCAATGAAACTCGGTGGACATTGATCAATAGATTTATCACAACCCGGTGCAACCGGATCAACAGATAAATCAATACCCCCATGTTCATAAAAAGCATTCACTTTCTCTTGTGTTAATCGAGAGTAATTCACTCCCATATCCTTCTTTGCACCAATTGCTCCCAAGGATGATCAAGGAAAATCGAAAAAAATATGAAACAACAACCCTTCAAGCCTCGAAGCCTTTAAGCTACAAAAATATTGCATAAAAGTCAGAAGCATTCGAGCTTACACCTCAAATACCTCTGACTTGGGGGGCTGATGACGTGGGTAGCTCAAGCTTAATAAAATGACTAGAATGCAATACAGCTTAAAAGGTTGAAAGGTAAAAGGGTTCGACAATGGCCAACTGTCGTGAACAGTAAAAAGGACAAGTCAGAGTCTTGTCACATCACCTTTTGCGTGTGAACCCTCCTGCCCAGCCGCAACCAGAGTTTGTCGGAGAGCACACCCTTTTACCCGTAGGTCACAAGCCTTCAACCCTTAAACGGGTAATTCCCCCACTGTAGCCTCGGATCACAGGTTACGAGCTTCCTCTTTTGGAGTATATCTCACCTATAAGAACCAGCTCTAATTACTTGCATCCACACACCAGATCAGCTAGAGTTCACCCATACTCTTTGATCTTCTCTTATTCCTTGAGAACAAGTTCCATACTTGCTTCTCTTCTTCACTTCAAACAACATTACTTCGTTAACAACTTCATTCCTGCTTGAATTCCCTTCAAGCTAGAATCAAAAGCAATCAATAAACAAGTGATCCGACCCCACGTGCTACAAACATGGGAGGACCCCATGACCTGCGTTAGGCTAATCGAAACCCTTGAAGCCTTTTAGCCTAACCAGTCCATCCACTATCCTTGGTCTTGTATTTGTTGTAGCAACATTAACCATGAAAGCGTCTCATTCTACTTGTTCCCTATTCGAATGCTAGTTTGCAACACAATTAAGCTCGATCCTTTGGTTTTTCAATTAATTTTTCTTGAACAATGACCTAGTACAACAGAAGTGGATGACAAAATATAGCATTTACAAATTACAACAAATTGTTTCCTAAAAGGAAAAATAGGTCATCTTGTTGATTGAAACAATCCCATGACAACAATGAATCTACACCGTCAACCCATTGTTGTAAAGAATCATCTCCTTCAACTAAAAAGGATTCTCCAAGGGAGGAGTTAGGGTTGATTGAACTTGAATGTTCAAAAGAAAGTGAATTAGAATCACTTTTTGAATTTGATGTTGGTTTATCTTGGTTTGTTTTGTACATGAATCCTCGTCGAAGATCTTGCACACCCTATCGTTATGTTCCTTGGGGTTCATATCTTTTTCAAGTGTAAGTTCATCTATCCTCGCAAAATCCACTTGGGTATTTTCATTAGTCGACACAATGTCGCATTCTTCATGACTTTTGGCTCCCACATGTTGTTTCTTTTCTTCCATAACATGTGTTTGGGTATTTGAGTCTACTCCAAGAAGCTTTAGCTTTTTCTTGATTCGAGTATTCCAGTGATTCTTGATTTCATTATCTGTACGCCCAGGAAAATGCGAGGCTATCTTAGACCATCTAAAATAGTCCACAAGTAAAAATACCATTTATTAGCTAAATGCTTAATTACAATTTACATAAAAAATAACACTACATAAACGAAGATAAACAATTAACTAGTTACCTATTACCAAGACGAGCATGAAGTTGAATAATCTGATCCTCTTCGGCTTCAGATAATGTACCTCTTTTGAGGTCCGGCCTCAAATAGTTAATCCATCTCAATCTACAACTTTTCCCGCATCTTAGCAAGCCTTCAATAAGATCGAAAATTCAGAATCCAACAAAACATATTATCATATATCATAAGTTGTTTTACAAGACAAAAAAACCTTCACTATTTTAGATAATGATGTTTATATTTTAAGGACATTTCACAAACCGGACACTAATACAAGAAGGAAAAAAAACCTGCAAGCTTAGGAACCATTCGCCAACATTGGATGCCGTTATTGACGATGAAATTCATAAGCTTTCGGTCTTCTTCCATCGTCCATGGACCTCTTTTCAATCCTGCTCGATCACAACAAGGCTGTCGTCCCATGAGTACCCCAGTCACACCACAAAACAAATAACTAGAACCGTTGTGTGTTCTTGGTCTTGGTCTTTACCGTACACACCCAAACCAAACAAACCCCTTTATAACAAAGTTAAGATTCCCTTTGAAAGGCAATTTATGAATATTAAAAACAAGTACAGTTTGGTTGGAAAGAGGTTGATGATGTTGATGAATATTGTATACATGACGCCTTAAGGAAAACCCAAAAAATGGTCACCCACTCTTTTTTTATTTTAGTTTTGGGTTCTTTGTGTTTGTAATTTGGTAAATATTACTAAATAATACAGCTAATTTTTATTATTGTATCATTTTATTTATAGCATAAAAGTTTTATGGATGCTATATTAATTAACTTCAAAGGGCCACAACACACTTTATAAATAGTTGTTGGATAACCATAACAACATATATAATAATCATAACAAAGATAAATTTTTAATGTAACATTCATTCAATACATAACTAGTACAAAGTTTTAAACTGCGAGAATCCGTATAAATGCATTTGTACATAATGCTTGATAAATACATTGAGAGATAGAAATAACTTAACGCCTTACACGTCACATTTTCGAGCAAAATGTGTAAATGTACAAGTTCGCTATTTAAAATCAGTTATATATGGGATTGAGACGTACTCATGGGCGAAGCTTTTAAGGGGCAGGAGGGGGCGCCGGCCCCCCGAACTTTTCGTTTAATAGTGGAGAGTATGTAGTTTTCGTATAGAAATATTTGGGTATATACATTTTTGACCCCCCCCTGTTTTACGGAAATTTTTAGGTCCGGTGACTCCCAGCTTGCGCCACTGGATGTACGCAACTATCTTAATACTAGATCTTAGAATCTTTACATTTATTATGCAACAAAAGCCCAAAAGTCTTCCCTTAAAACTTTTCTAAGTTTGAGATTCTAAAGCATGGAGAATATTAAATCAATAAGGTTAGGGTTGATGAGTGTATATATTATTTTGGCCCGTTAAAGAGCTGGCCAGTTTTGTCTTTGAAGGCAGACTCTTCATACCTCATAGATGCCAATTTTGCACTTTCTATTCGTGCATTATTTTTATAATCATTAATTATATAATTTTGTCGATTAACATGTTGTTTGTTCTTTATAGCTTCTTGATTGAACGGGACACAAATGGAGTGACGACATTTTTTCGGTCAATATTCGAAGTCAAAAAATTGTTTTTAAGTGGTGAAAACCGGTGGAATTTTGGTTTATTAATGTCTTGGTTAATGTTTCACATATGAAGTCATGGAGTAAAAATTATTGAACATGAAGTAGACAGGCATGAAATGAACCCTTAAATAAACTAAGTACTTATGTTCTTTGGTGAACAGATAATACAATATGGGAAAAGCCAGAAATATTGGAAAAGACATGGTTTGACATGTAGTGCATTAATATAATTCAACTTGTTACCAGTTGGTGCTTGTCAAGTCTAACGGGTATTTGCCAATCACTTATTTAAATTTTCAACAATTAATAGGTTATTGACACTTGATCATATGATATTTCAACAAATAAAACAATATCAAGCAATATAAAGCCAATAACATAATGCATAAGATGAGATAAAAAGAAAAGAAAATGAACATAACAAAATAAAATAATGGTTCGAATAAGAGTATTTCATAATACTCTTATTCTTCATGCATTTCCTCAAGGCTATCTCTAGAACCAAGTCCATCGCCAACGTTGTCTTTTCTGTTACATTAGCAATAACCTATAAAGTTGAACGTTGTCTTTTCTGTTATATCGAGCAATAAGTTGAGTGGTACTTTTTTTTGAACGACGACTTTCTTTTTGAGTGACCTAATGTCACACCGCCTAAACAGCGGCCCTAGCAAGATCTGCCCAGACTACGTTGTCTTAACCGGGTCCGCGCCGGGTTGGTCAGACTTGGTTAAGGCGTTCCCCCCGGAAAGCGTACTGCCTCACACGAGTTGCCTCACTGAAGTAACAGGCGGATGAAAACCGGGGTGCGGCTCAGGATCGAACCCCCCTCGGTGGGTTTGTCAACATCATTACCCAATATCTACCCCAATATGACATAAGTGAGATTTAATTTAGCATTTTCCCTCATAACACACTAATCTAAATGAGAATAGGATTGAAGAACCAAATGATCAAGAATTTATGTCTTTGATTGAGTCGAGAAATCAAATTCTTGTTGGGTAAGAGTGTTCAAAAAAATCCGAAACCGAAATATCCGAAAATCTGTATTCAGAATATCCGAAAATTTGGACATCCGAAAACCGGATAATCCGAATTTCAAAAATTTTGGATAACCCGATTATCTGATGATCTGGATATTAATTTTTTTTTTATAAATATATTAGTATATAAGCATTATAATTTAGTTTGAAATGTAGTAAAAAAATTAGTAAATAATCGGATTCGGATATGGATTTATGAATGTTTTTAGTTTTCAATGATGAAAATTTGGAAAATCGAATATAGGTTTAGTTTTAATCTATGCACGTAAAGATTTTTTTCTATAAATTCGGATATTAACATTCACTATCTGAAAGTCAGATAATCCGATCTTGAACACCCCTGTTGAGAACAAATATGATGTCGAAGTTTTGCGGTTTTCGGCTGATGTCCACCAAATTCAACGTTTAAAATGTTGCGTCTCCGTTTCTTTTAAAGAAATCTGAAAGAGCATACGATGGATATCTATCATTTTCGTAGAAATCTAACAACTTGATATATGATTTCTTGACTTTTCAAAAATTAACATTTGTTTTTTGTAGTTCGGCTTTTGACCCTTTTATAATAATTCAGGTCACTTGTTCAAGGCTTCTTAAAATGCTTTTTCTGAATTTATTTCATTTGAATACTCATATGATTTTAAATTCGTGATAGATAATTTTAGACGTGTACGTATTAATAAAAATCCGACAGAGAAAAAGTCTCCATCAGGATTTCAGTTGATTTTTCTCTGTTGCTTCATCTTTGTTTATTTATTGGTTTTCTAATCACAACTTCTTGAATTTTTCTTCATTTCATTAATGGACTTTTTAAGCTTGCACATTTTTGTTAATTAGAGTACTTGGGTCAACAAAACTTTCGGGTTGCACCATCTTTACTCAGTAAGATGGTTTTGATGTCCGTCTAGCATGTCTATAGTTGTAATATGCGACTATAAATTTGCGTTCACGCCAACCAAAGTCAGTGTTTTTCTAAAAGAGCGGTTTCGTCCCAATAACTTTCTTGCTAGGAGGAATATCTAAGTCCCATTTCGTTGTAAATGGTTCGAATCAATGTGTTTCTGGCTTTAAGGCGATCGTGGGATTCTGTTAGCTACAAATTGATTAGAAATGAAAGAGAAGAAGTTTGGTCATTCACAGCTAATTGATTCTCATTAACAACTTGTTAGTTATAGTAACTAACAACTAACAACAACCAAACCTTTATAATTGACTCTCTAACCCTCAAATTATCACATTATTACAAAATACCCCCTCTACTTATCAGAATATATCTAACAATACTTTCCCCCCAAATTGAATTCTTGATCTCAAGAATTAAAATCTGGAAACCTCAGCTCAAATTCAGTTAAATCTTCCCATGAAGCTTCTTCTAATGGAAGCCCCTGCCAATGAATAGAACTTGCATAATAGATCTCGTTTGAAGCGGGAAACGAGGATTTTTGGGTAAAGGAACAATGGGATTATGCTAACCAAAAGTGTGCTTAAGCAGGGATACATTGTAACATCCGGCCACTCGCACCACCATTATTGTCCGCTTTGCCCACGATGGGTTGCCCATCCAGAAGCTCATGGATTTGTTTTTGGTTGCCTCGGTGAAAACTTCCCAGGAGGTCACCCATCCGAGTACTACTCCCACCGGAGCACGCTTAACTGTGGAGTTCTCCTCTCATCCACTAGCATTAATCCCAAAACGCATTGGTGATTTTAAGAGGCAGTGCATTCCTTATGAACCAAGATCTCTCCTGGCCACGACCGATGTGGGATTTGCCTAGGGTGTCACAATGGTCCATGTTAATGTTTTCGGTATCGGTATCGTTACAATCACCCTCCCTTAGGGACTCATCGTCCTCGATGAGGTTTGCCCCACCACCCGAACGGCTCAGGAGTGACTCTGATACCATCTGTAACATCCGGCCTCGGTATCGTTACAATCACCCTCCCTTAGGGACTCATCGTCCTCGATGAGGTTTGCCCCACCATCCCGAACGGCTCAGGAGTGACTCTGATACCATCTGTAACATCCGGCCCCTCACACCACCAATATTGTCTGCTTTGCCCCGATGGGTTGCCCATCCAGGAGCTCACGGATTTGTTTTTGGTTGCCCCGATGGAAACTTCCCAGGAGGTCACTCATCCGAGTACTACTCCCACCTTAGCACACTTAACTGTGGAGTTCTCCTCTCATCCACTAGCATTAAGCCCAAAATACGTTGGTGATTTTAAGAGGCAGGGCATTCCTTATGAACCAAGATCTCTCCTGGCCACAGCCGATGTGGGATTTGCCTAGGGTGTCACAATGGTCCATGTTAATGTTTTCGATATCGGTATCGTTACATACATGAAAAACCGGATGAAGTTGCGCATCACTCGGTAGGTCCACTTTATAAGCTACTTTGCCCAATTTCTCTAAAATCAGAAATGGCCCAAAATATTTAAGTCCTAGCTTTGAATGTTTGTGCTTTCTTAAAGAATTCTAAACAAAAGGGTGTAGTTTGAGATACACCCAACCCTTAATCTGGAACTCTCTTTCACTTCGATTATTATCAACATACTGTTTCATCCTATACCTGGTTTGAGTTAAAGTGGCTTTCAAGAAATCAACCATAGCTTATCTATCTCTGTATAGAGTCTCCACTGCGTCTATCGAAGTATCATGTGGTGTTTCTGAAATGTGTATAGGAGGAGGAAATCCATATAAAACTTCAAATGGACTCATCTTCAGTGATGAATGGTATGTAATGTTGTACCACCATTCAGCTAAACTCAACCACTTAAGCCATTGATTAGGGGAATGCATACGCATGTACCGTAAGTAAGTTTCTAAGCACCTATTTAGGACCTCAGTTTTCCCATCACTCTGTAACGCCACAAAACCCGAATGCTTTACTCACTAGTATGGTTTCATGTGTTATGGAATGAAAGATGATAACTAAGTTATATAACTTAGTTAAATACCATAAGTCTAATAGTAGGATACAAGGTTTGTGGTAAATGGGTTAAGATAGCAAACATGAGGGGCCAAATCTAGCAAGTTGAATTAAAGTTTATAAAACCAAAATACTAGTTAGTGTGTGTGTATGTATGTGGTGTATAGAGAGAGACTCCGTCCAATTCAATCCATCATAAATTCTCCCAATCAATATCAAATTGGGTGATAATGTTTTGCATGAATGAGGATTCCTTATCATCTCAACCTAATAAACATGTGATAAGTTGTAATTTTAGATTTGGTAATTACGTATGTAGTAGGCTTATGATCAATTCTTGAATTTGTATGAAATTAAGTGCGAAGGTGTGTTAGAATCACCAAATAAAACTTTAGTTATGAACAATTTCAAGTAATTTGATGTATTGATATGAAACCTACTTGGTGATGATGAAGATGGCGACATGGGTGTATCACCCATGACCAATCCTTTGTGCAATTTGGATGTATGAAGTTGTATGTGATGAATTCTTGTTAGATAAATTGAGCATGATATGAATTTATTTGATGTTTAGTTTGTTTTTATGAATAAAAGTGATAGGTAGAAAGGAGAGCATGGAATACTTGTACATTATGCTTAGAAAGTAGTACGCACACCAAGTGTTTGATGAAATGACAAAAATATGTGAAATTGTATGCAAGTAATGGGTAAACATGTTTTGAAAGTGATAATGATGTATTTGATAGTAAAATATCATGAGGCATATTTTTTTGATGAAATCCACGTGAGAATGTATTTAATGTGAAATTCGGTAGAAGTATACTTTAGAAGCTTACACTATATGCTTGAATGATGTAATACACACCATGTAAATTGTTTGATTTACTAATTGTGATTAAGAAGTGGATGTGAAGCATAGGAGAATCCTAGAAAAGGGTAATTTTGGAATGATGTTGGGTTAGCTAATTATGGGTTATGGTTTTGGTTGTAAAGATATGAAAATGCTAGTGTGGATGAAAAGGATTATGTATGTGCACGTGTATATAATTAGGTGATCATGTAGTTGTATATGTCATACAATATAAGCATAAAATGCGTATGGTGTTAATACTATGGCCTACCATATTAAGATGGATACATGTTCATAAATTGAAAGTATGAAAGTAAGACAATTGATTTTCTTAAAGTCAACAATGTGTGAATAGCATGGTTAGGCTTTCAGACACAATTGTAAGAGTAGAGAAGTCATGTGTTATGTACTAGATGATTTATGTGATGTGTATGATGATAATTGAGTTGCATGAATGTGGAACAAGGTAACTTTTAGTTTATGCCTTATGTATGTGGTATTTGGTTAATAAAAAGTCAAGTGATGTATGAATAGAAAGAAATGAATGTTAGTATGAATGAACATGTGTGCTAACCATAATTCGATTGTGATGACATGAAAGGATAGAAATCACATTAGCATGGACTCACACAAGAGAGGCTAACAGGTCAAGAGGATGCGAGGAAGTAAGGATGAATACAGATACTTAAGGTAAGTGATTCCCAAGCTCATTTCTTGTTATATACATGAAGTTATGTATGCTTGTTTATAGGGAACCATAATAGGATGGGTATGTAACGGTAATATCAAGATAAGTATGATGGAAATTGCTTATATGTAGTTGATATGTTTGAACATACGGATAAGTAAACAGGTCACAAATACGAAAGTAATTAATCAAGTTGTGAAAATTAGATATTGGGAAATAAGAATTAGAATAGGAATGATTTGGGGGCTTGGGAAAATGTCAATCCATCTTTCGGGACCCTCGGGGTGCGCGAAAAGGGGTCGAAACGCTCAAAAGAAATCAGCATCCCAATGTTTTGTTCTATACATAACAATACTTAGGTTGATAACTATCCAAGAGGCCATCCATCATATAATTTCTCTCATCCAAGTACACTTAACCATTGAGTTATCCTATCATCTACAACAATTGCGCATAGAGGCACAAATGATATTTGAGGTCAAATATTATTTATGAATCTAGCATCGCCCCCTTTGGGCCAGGAATGTGTGAATAATTCTTTCCAAAGCCATTAAAGTTGCTTCGATTTCATTTGTAACATTTGAGTTCTCATACCATTCAATCTTGCATGTTTGGTTTTACATGAGTTCGCAACCAAGATCTCACAACTTTTCTTTTTGATGCATCAATACTTGGGGTGAAAACTTTCTATCGGCCACCCATGCTATAATTTTATTTCACCCACACACGCTTGATTGAGAATTTTTCCTATCATTCACAACCATGAGGCCTAAAACATGTAATGTTTTCCTTGGACAAATGTTATCTAAAAATCATACATCCCTCTTGGTAGGGGTGAGCATAAAATCAGATTAACCGAACCGTAACCGAAATAACCGAAAACGAAAATAACCAAAGGGTCGGTTATTTATATTTTTAATAACCGCATGTTGCGGTTCAGTTATGGTTATTCTTATTTTCATAATCGAAAATAACTGAACCGAATGTTTTAAACATGACCAAATCCATAGGTTTTTAGGTTGGTGTTTAAACATGGCCAGTCCATATGTTTTTTTTGGTGAAGTGTTTAAGAGGGTGTTTGTTTTTTAGAAAAAGTACTTCAGAACCTCTTTTCTCTTCCCCATGCAGACCACGCGTAGACATAAGGGTCTGCAGCTTGTTTGTTTTTTAAAAGAGTTTTCATTAGAAAAACATCTTCCCCACCTCTTTTTGGTGCAGACCTGGCCTTAGGTCTTCTGCCCTCTTCAAAACACTTCTCCCTCAAACATAACATCTCCAACCCTAATCATCTCCCCAGCCGCACCCTCATCCCCCAACCATCTCCACGTCCGCCACCGCTGCCCTGCTCCATCTCAGCTGTCGTTCCACCTCCACCGCCGCCCCCACCACGTCGGCCTCCACTCTATAGCCGCACCCCCATATCGCGTCCACCTCCACCTCAGCCCGTGTTCATTGTTAAAGATGGGATCATCCATCCTAATTTCAAGAACCGGTTCAAGATTTTCACGGCAGCAAAGAGGTGTTTCTTTCCGATCATCGTGATTTGCAGAGTGTTGATACGATTGAAGGAAAGTGTGCGGTTCAAGTTCTTTCTGATCACGAAGCTTGATGTTGTTGGAAACGAGGATTATTTCTGTCATTTTGAGTATACATCGAAGACTGGTGCCTTTGTTCCTGATAGAGTTGCCGTGTATGTGTTACGTTTCAGTTGATTGATTATTTGTTTGATTATAAAGTGGTAACAGTATTTTAGTGGATAATTTTTTTATAAGGTTCTTGTAAATTAAGATACAATTACATTATTTTAAATTAGGTGTTTAGAATTATAAGTGTAACTCTATTTGGATGAGATTGGTAATGGAACAACCGGTATGTACATAATAATGATACCGGAATTTAGCTAAATCTAAACCGAATACCTTAACTTATATGTTCGGTTAGTACTGGAGAGGTTCGGTTAGTGAAACAACAACTTGTAGTAAGTTAAAAACAAACAGTCTTCTTCTTGCAGACTGCAGAGGTTTGGTCCATCTCTTCTGCTACAGATGTCTGCAGATGTGGTCCGCAGACTGCAGACGTTTTACCTCTGAAAAAACATATAGCACCTAAGTCTTTCAACCATGACCTAACCTCACTGAATTTAAAACCCTAGCCACTTTGTGTTCGTATGTATGCTTCCACATAACACGTGTTACTTTTGTTTTTGGAAATCAGTATGTGTTGGGATTGAACCCTACAAAAGAACAGATGATAGAAAGCCAAAAACAGGTCTGCTCTATATGATCCAGAATAAACAGAGTTTAGATTCACTCCTTCCAAAGACCAGCTTCCAAACCACTGATAGTTCTAACAACTGCCCTATGTAATAAAAGCTCTGCTAGTTATAAAGTCTGTTGATTCACCAAACCACTGATGGGTCAAAGGTTTGCTCTTAAGTCAAAGGTCTGCTGGAAGTCAAAGGTCTGATCATCCTTTGAAAAACATCTGCTAACACCTTCATCAGAGTTTATGTCTATCAGCGGTTAGGGTCATCAGTGCTTTACAAACAGTGTTTAGGTTAGGCAGTGGTTAAAGTTTGTTAGTATTGTTAGATGTCATTGTCAAGATGATGTCAGCATAAACTAACAGTGGTTAGGTTAGTACTATAAATAGACAGTGCCTGTACTGTTCTATTTAGCTTTTCACATTTTTTCACTTTATTGTACATTCTTTTCTGTGTAAGCTCGGTCTGAGGGGGAATTAGTGATTCGTACATTTAAGTTATCTTGTAATCATTTCAATCTTATGAGTAATGAAAACATGTCATGATGAAAACTACTCTCTCATTGATTGTGTTATAAAGTTTTAGCTGTTATTCCGCTGCAAATTTCTTTATGATTTATCATTCTGGTGTAACATTAGTTAAAACAATACAATCAATCCAAACTCAGATCTTAACAATTGGTATCAGAGCTTGGTCAGTCAAATTGATGTAATCGTCAATTTGACCTAAAAAGATCAGCTCGATTTCATGATATTGTGCTATTCTTAATTGTCAAAAACAGAGTCGAGATTGTGTAAAAATTCACGATTCATGTGGTTTTTATTGTCTTGGAGTCTACGTTGTTTTTAGTTTATTGTGTTGGAATCTACGTTGTTTTCAGAATTAATTGATAAAGAGGATCCATATCAATTCCATAACAATGACTGAGATGAACTCTTAATTCATAAATTTCTCAGAAGAATTGCTGGAAATTTATCAGATCTAATTGATTCTCGTATCACAGATCTTTCTACGATTTTTTTATAGTAGAAATCTCTTGTTTATATTAGGTCATGTATTTCTCCTCGGTTTTTAGTTTGGAGATAATACTTCTTGGGTTTTTGCTCGTTTTTGTTAGGCAAAACTTAAGTATCTTCTGAAGTAGTACCCTAATTTTAGAAAGGGGAGTTACTTTTTCTGATAAAGAGAATTAAGAGGATTCTGGTTGATGATAAGTCAAATTCAGCTTTAAATGTCCTTGAAAACTTGTCTCTTACAGACAAAATAGCTTGTATCAAAAGAGATATACAACCTCTGTCGAGTTTCTGTAAAGTGTCTGAACACAAGGACGAACATGTAAATGAAGTTTTGACTGAAAAGGTTTCAAAAGTTAAGTCATTAAAATCTTTGAGAAACATTTGAAAATAGTTTGTCAAAATTAACCTTGCAAATTATCAAATATTTCTTTAAACTTATTAACATCAGACATCACTTTGTGAGGGGTTGCTATGAAAAAGGTCTGATTTCTTTATAACATGTCCACACCAAGGATTAACTAGCATATGTGTTGACAAAAGCATTTGATGCTTCCACATTTGACAGTATGATTTCTAGGCTTAGAAATGCTAAACAAGGATTAAAAACAAATTTTTTTTGTGATCCATGCGTAAATAGCAATAAAATGTTTTTAGAAAAATCAGAAGTTCATCCTTAAAATAAAATTTAATTTCTCAATAAATCCTTAAAGTCTGTTCAAAGCTCTGATAGACTAAAAACACTGTTGAATAGAAAAACCTATCCACTGATGTGGAACCTCTTATAGTATTAACTTTTGGTCACAACCACTGATAAGTTACTCTATCAGTGGTTAGCCAAACAATTGTCTTCCATTGTCAATCAGAGGTTACACGTGGACAAATGTTATTCGACAGTTGTTGCATCAGATGCCACGTCATCATCACTTTTTGAAAACTCTATAAAACCTTATCTCATTCACAAACAGAGTTTTCACTTTTACTGTGCCATTTCAAAAACTCTGAAAAATATTTCCTCTGAAAATCATGGCACCCAAAGCAAAATCAACACAAGAACCTCCGAAACACACTCTTAACATCAAAAATCCACACAACTATCTCTGCACTTTTGAGAAGACAACGAAGAATACAGAATTTCATGAAATTATTGATATATTGTCTTCCTCAAAGTACAAGACTCTGTTAACATGTAACGCACCGATCTATCAAAACGCCCTTCGAGATTTCTGGTCAAATGCTGAAATTGAAAGTTGAATCAAAAACCTTGGGCAATCACGTCAAAAGTGGGAGGAATCTTGGTTCCAATAACCCTACAAACCATCTCAGAGGTTTTTCAGATAAACGACCTAGAAGGTAAAACTTTCTTCCCCAAAAGTGAGTATCAAATTGTTTTGAAATACAAAGGGTATACATGAGACTTATCAAAATTAACCATGAAAAAGGGAAAATTCCCACCTCCTATGAAATTTTTGTTTCATCCCTGCTCACATGTGTTTCAAATAAGACAACTGGGTTTGATGAAATACCATTGAAAATTCAATACTTAGGGTATGCCATTTTGTCTAAATCTGATTACAATTACTCCCAAGTATTATTTAATGATTTGGTAACAAACCTAGAAAATATGAAAAACAAAAGGGAAAATGTTTTTCTGCTATTCCCTAGATTTCTAAGTTATTATTTAAAACATAAAATCCCAAAAGAAAGTGCACATGTTCTTGTTCAAGGTGTGCCTTTCCAAATAAATAGTCTATCATCTGAAACATATACTCGCCTTATGGCTAAAGAGTCAAAAGTTTCAAAAACACAAGCAGGGGAGTCTGAGCAAAACTTAGATGAGTCCACATCTGTTCCTCAGATTCCAGCTGCTGAGCCCACTGCTCTTGGTGACCACAACAGCAAAACCACTGCTGTGCAACCCGTACCAAAAACTCCTAAAAGGACCAAAAAGAAACCATCAAAACCCACCAAACCTATCAAAAAGGACCTTCTGGAAGATGAGATCCCAGAAGTTCATCCAGTGACAACACAAAAGTCACATGAAACCACTGATGCTACTTCCTCATAGCAGATGGTAGAAAGATCTCCACCAAAACCATTACTCCTCATGATTCCTCATAAAAGGAACATGTTGTAAGCACAGGGAACCCACAACTGATAACATCACCCTCATTTGAGAGTATGTTAAAATGTCCATCTCCCAGGACAAATCTGCTTTCCACACCACTCTCCACACTTCAACTTACAACAACCACCACATCACTGTTTGAAACCTTTGATTGTCAGTCACAAAAAGGCCATCTCTCACCAACACATTACTGAGAGCAAAACCTCCACAATGGTTGTGTCTGACACAAATCAATTGGTTATCCCACAAATAGTTGAGGAGGCTGCATCACTTGGATTTCCTGAAATCCTTATTGATAGTTCAATAGGAGCAGCTACTACAGATGTTGAATCCACTTATTTACATCTGGACAGTAGTTTCATATGTAAGTCTCTCTTGAAGGCAACCACTGTTGAGGATACCCAGGTAACCTCTGCTTCAGCGGGAAGACCCCAGTACCAAGAAAAAGGGGCATCTAAAGTTGAAGCAAGTGATAAATCACATGCTCATGATATTCTAGTTAAAACTACCACTTTGGGTAGGAGCTAAGATGATCCTATTAATTTAGGAGATGAGCTAAAACACAAGGAATTGACGGATAAAGTCACAAAGATTAGCCATCAGTGGAGATATCAAAAATGTGCTGCAACAGATGTTACACTCTGCAAAATCTCAAACATTGCTCAATCCTCTGCTCAAGCCACCAAAATTGCAACACAAGTGTATCCTCTGCTCCAACAACACATTCAGCATGCTAATCAGTTATATGATTCAAAAGTGCAAACATTCAAAGAAGAAGTTGAAGCAAGGTATAAAGACACACATGAAGAGCTTAAAGAGATCAAGAAAATTCTCATTCCTGGCCCTACCCCTGCACCTATCTTCGAAAGAGTTGATGATGCAAAAAGGGGAGAAAAAATGACGCTGAGGAAATCTTTTAGTAACTTCTGCTGAAACATCTGTCAAAGAAAAAGAAAAGGGAGGTGATGAACCCTGAGAATTCAAGCAGATGAAAAGATACACAAATGAGGATTGATCAGAGTCATGTCAGGATAAAAGAGAAGGAGATGAAGGTGCACTGCTAGTTCCAAAACCACTGTTGTACAAAAAGGTAAACCACTGACAGTTCAATCATATTGCCTTCCTCATCTCAGCAACCACTGTCAACATAATAGATGTTGATACTACCAAAAGTACAGCAGATGTTACGACAGCAGGGTTTGCATAAATGCACCAAACTGTTTATGCTAGGAAAAGAAGAAGAATGGCTACAGTGGAAATAATGATATACCATCTACAACTGTTATCCAAACAAATCCAATACCAAAACCAGCTATCACCCAATCATCATCACTACAAATAGCCTTGCTGAGTCACTCAAAGGTCAAAATCAAAAAAGAAATATTCCTAGGAAACATCATATCCTTTAGAGTTGGTTGCAGTAAGAGGAGAAATGCTACAATTCTATACAGAAGCTGACCCATCAAAAGAACTTTCCCATTTCTTCTTGGCTTTGAAATCCCAAAACATTGAGGATTATCTAAAACTAAAGACTAGGCAAGCCAAAATCATAGCAAAGAAGAGAGTGAAGGAAAGGGTACTGATTACTTATTAGAAGGGAACAGCTTGAGCTTAACAAGGTAAGAAATTAGAAGAGTATGCAAGAGAGATAAATGAGAAAATGATTCTGGACTCTCCAAAAGATGATCCTAAACAGAAGCAAAGGGTAAACCTCATCAGATTCATCATGAAAGAAAAACCCTATCAAGCTGAGGAGAACCCGTTTAAAGAGTGGTCCATCCAAGCTCTCAAAAGAAGCAGAAAGAATTGATAGGATAAGAACTACCCTCAAATAAGACGGAATGCACCAATTGGAAAAATGTTAAGAACCTAAGTGCAGATCTGGTATTAAGAAACAACCATTCAAGCCCTCAACCAAAAGAAGAGGCAACTGCAGATGGATATGCAAGATCAGCAAAGGATGCTAACAAAAGTAAGCAGGCTGTCACTAAGGAACCTTGCCTGACTTGAAGCCTTACCAAATGCTGAAGATTTTTTTCAAGGCTTTCAAAAAGTTCACCTTTTCAATTCTCATCACAAATAACTCCTCTCCAAGAAACCCATTGAACTCTAAAATACATAAAGTGGCTCTCTGATAAAAGACCCATGTATTAACTCTGCTCAGGTCCAATGGGAAAGTTGTTAGTATGCCAAGGAAGGATGCACTAAGCCTGAGTGTAGCTGACCTTTAAGATCTTTTGGAACTACAATTGTGCAGGGATGAGGATGATGAAGATTCCTTGAACTTTGAAACAAATTCAAAGAACAAATCAAGGAAAAACTGATGAGACATAAAGATCATGAATAAAGAAGAGTTTTGGCATCATCTGTTCTACGGGAGATTGTTGGATTGAACCCTACAAAGAACAGATTATAGAAAGCCAAAAACAGGTCTGCTCTATATGATCCAGAATAAACAGAGTTTAGATTCACTCCTTCCAAAGACCAGCTTCCAAACCACTGATAGTTCTAACAACTGCCCTATGCAATAAAAGGTTGCTAGTTATAAATTCTGTTGATTCACCAAACCACTGATGGTCAAAGGTTTGCTCTTAAGTCAAAGGTCTGTTGGAAGTCAAAGTCTGATCATCCTTTGAAAAAATCTGCCAACACCTTCATCAGAGTTTATGTCTATCAGCGGTTAGGGTCATCAGTGCTTTACAAACAGTGTTTAGTTAGCAGTGGTTAAAGTTTGTTAGTATTGTTAGATGTCTGTCAAGATGATGTCAGCATAAACTAACAGTGGTTAGGTTAGTACTATAAATAGACAGTGCCTGTACTGTTCTATTTAGCTTTTCACATTTTTTCACATTAATTGTACAATTCTTTCTGTGTAAGCTCGGTTGAGGGGAATTAGTGATTCGTACATTTAAGTTATCTTGTAATCATTTCAATCTTATGAGTAATGAAAACATGTCATGATGAAAACTATTCTCTCATTGATTGTGTTATAAAGTTTTACTGTTATTCCGCTGCAAATTTCTTTATGATTTATCATTCTGGTGTAACATTAGTTAAAACAATACAATCAATCCAAACTCAGATCTTAACAATATGCATGTGGTAGTGAAATATATTTGATAATTATACAAGTTTTAACTGTGTATATTTATTTTTTGCGCATGAATTTTGCATAACCCACACATTTAAAGCCTAACTTTACCAACCGAAACCGCAAATAACCAATTGACTGAAACCGCATTAAACGAACGAACAATTATGATTTTTTGATAACCAAAGTAGGCAGTTATGGTTTTGGTTTTAGGCAATAACCGAACCGAATCGAACCGTACCATACTCACCCTACCTCTCGGGTTAGCAATGAGCGGATCATTCTTTATTTTTCTTCCTTGTACCTTTTGGTGTTTCAGTTATAGTTATGTAAAGATGTGTAGTGTTGCAAATAATAAACTAAGTTCATAGATTAGGTCCCTTAGGTGGATGATATTAGTGTCGACAATACCCAATTTTCCTTTGATGATCAAGGAAGCACCATCATTGACCAACATCCATCATACTTACTTTTAGGTAGAATTCTATGATCGATGATCATAGACATGATCATAGACAGTCTCTTTACCATTATGTATAAATAGGCTAGAACTTGCTATAATGCACTACTCTTCGTTTTAATAATTTTAACATATACCTAAAAACAAACATACCCTAGTTCTCATGATTTCCATGAATCCTAATGCTCCAAAAACATTTTTCATGGTTTACCATATTCATTAGATTGATTTGTGTAAGTCCGTGAGGTTTGGGTTTGGGGCGTGGCTAGTCAAGCAATACCAATTTGGTCACACCGAGCCAGCGTGGGTAGCGGCGTTGCCCCGCTGGCGTGGATATTGTGCTTGGCGTGGGTCGGGTTGGGGAGATGACGTGGACCGATATGATTGGCTGGCTCTTGATGACCGTTGAGGCTAGCCGTTGGGGTGGCGGTTTACTTGCAAAAATCAAATTTTTAAAAAGGTTTACTATTTTTTACTTATAAATACTCACCCCAAACTTTTTTTCACTTCTACTTTCTTTAATCACAAACCCACATCCAAAACCAACCAAAAAAAAAAAGAAAATGGTTAATTGGACCGAAGAGGAGGAGCTTGCGCTTGTGACATAAATCGTGGACGCTCAACGTGCACTAGGTCGTGGTCAAACCGCGTACTGGGCACAAACGTTTAGTCAATACCAACAACATGTTGGAAACACTCGTCACAACTTGAACGCGTGTCAACATAAGTGGCGTGAGCTAAAACCGAAGCTGGATAGGTTTAAAACATACTACAAATGTGTCCCTGCGGGGCAGCTTAGCCACGGGGATCGAGTGGAGATCGCCAAAATTGACTATAAGCACGATGGGAACCCGTAATTTAAGTGGGTTCCCCACTTTAATATTTATCGTACTTTGTAATTATTTATTTTTTAGGATTTCTTAAGTAGTTTTTTTATTTTTAGGATTTATTAGGATGTTTTTTTTGTTTTTTTAGGATATATTAAGTTGTTTTCTGAATTTGTTAAGATTTTATGTAACTTTTTTATAATATAGTGGTCTGATTTATTTATAAAAAATCAAAGTGTGTGTGTGTGTATATATATATACATACAATTTCCACATGTCTAGCCACGCCGGCTAGCCAACGCCGCTCCCACACCCAACTTTTTTGGGATGGCTTGGTGGAGCTCACTTCCGCCACATGGCTAGCCACGTCCCCAACCCAAGCCCCACCACACCCGCGGTGTAATAATTTCCGAAAGTTATGAAACAGAATGAAATACTAAATGTAAGGATTAGGCATTTTTTTAACGACAAATTTGGATCACTGAAATATCATCGTGCAACTAGCAAATCACCATCTCTATTAGGCATAATGCCTATACACCAATTCGGGAGAAAACCCAACATATATGGGGAAAATCCCCTTGTTGGAATCGAACTCATGACCTATTGATCCTAAAGTCTTATCTCACCCCTCAGATGTCACTAGGATATACAACCGTCAACAAGGATTACGCTTTAAAAACACACAAGCAACTTGCTTTATGAGTTTACAATGTAAACCAATGATTATTGGGTCGTGTAGTCATTGTCGTTTCGTTTAGGAACTTGATGTAAATTATTATTAAGTTCAAAGAAAATAGCAGAAATAACATTTTAATCAAGTATCTTATCAAAAAGATATCCACTAATCAAATTTCTCCCATAAACATCCACCATTCGGAGAAAATAGGCCGACACGTAATGTAATCAGGTAAATATTTCACCAAGAGATGACACTACCAAGGTTTGGGCACGTTTCTAGGGAGTAAAGGGCTGTGACTTCGAATCAATGGTTGCATGTCTCGTCACAAGGCGAATAATATCTAACTAATTTTATTTTTTGAATGTTTAGATAGCGTATAACATTATTTAGTCCAAAATAACAATCCTTTATCCCCCTAGACACGATAGCATCATGTCGTCTCAACATTGTTTTCACTTGATTTACCTCACCTATTAACCTATTTTTGGTCCAAGTTATCTCAACGAAGTTTTCACTTGATTACCTCATCTATCAACCTATTTTTGGTCCGAGTTATAATGCTTACAAGAGAAATTTGTTTTATACATGTTGATTTTGGTAAGAAAGATTATCAAGATTTTTTTTTGGGAAAATTTCACATAATAGTAACCAAGTTCAAAAGTGTTCTAATTAGGTCACTCGTATCGTTTTTTTCCCAATTAGATAACTTAACACTCAAATCGAGTCATGTCCTTTTTTTCATGTGCAAGAGAAAAATTGAGCATAAGATGCTAGGGTCGGATTATTTTAATATATGAAATTTAATTTATTAAAAATAAAAACACTTTAATTACATTAAAAATTAAAAAAACAAGTTAAAATCCACGTCATCACTCGACGTTATCATCAAATGAAAGGGAAAAAATAAACAAAAATCTGCATCACAATGGTTACCTATGAATTGGATGAAAAAACCCTTAATTTTAATAAAAAATGAATGTTGAGTGACCTGATTGAAACAGTTTTGAAACTTGAGTGACCTAATTGAAACCCTTTTAAAACTTGGTTACTATTCTACAAAGTTACCCCATCATCTTAGTTAAAAACCATTAAACGAAAATAAGATATCATAACTAAAAATTAGGTAAGCTTAAAAACCATTAAGCGGAAATAAGATATCATAATTAAATATTAGGTAAAGCATGTAAAATTTATATTTCCTTTTTTTGAAAGGTAAAAAAACTCATATTTCCTCCTAATTATTTTTATGTAAAACTAAATATATAAAGTCTTCTCTATATCATCGATTAAAATAAACTTGTTTATCTCTGTCTTGAACTTATAATGTTGTGATATGAACAACTACTGCTATTATGCTTACGTTGTAAAATGACTAATAAGTGACATTGTTTGGTTTAGTTAAGTTATGAATTAAAACCGAACTTATAAACAACATTTTGGTGTATGAATTTAAGCTAATTTCACTTAACAAAACCTAATATATTTTAGGTCAAATATAATATTAGCAATCATTTTAATTTGTAAAGATTGAATAAGGTTTTTTTTTTTTGTTGAAATACTAACTAAATTCAACAAACATCTCTGCTAAACTAGCAAGGCAATAAAAACAACCAACTTACATAACATCAAATTGCATCACTCTGCCTATTGAATGGGCTTAAATATGGATCGACTCCTAAACTATAAAAAGCCAAGCGATCTAATACTCTTTATAATCTCTTCAATCATCACCACTTTGTTCGAAAAAAGTATCACATTGCTAGTTTTCCAAATACATCAACAAGTAACAATAATAATCAATCCCATAAATAACATCTTTATACCTCTTCCAAAAAGTCTCTAAACAAAAAAAACACAAACATTCAGAATACCACACCAAGAACTAACTTTTGCCTATTGCCATACCACCGAAGCAACCAAACAAGTACAAATAGATGATAGGTTGATAGGTCAACTCATCATCTGAATCACAAAACACACACCTCTGCAAACCAACTAAACATTGTAAGATTAAATATATTATGTTGTAATATTTAATCATGTAGCCACTATAATCATTTATATTATATTCGATCAAAATATAATTAATCCTATTATATATTAGTTGGTAATTGTTGATGGAGCATATTAATTAGGGTTTCCTCTTGGGTGTATATATAAGGAGATAACTAGAGGGTTAAAGGGTTACATAGTTAGACAGTTTCACAACCTATTACTCATAACAACATTATAATTCATCCCTCTCTCTCCATACGAATTCTGCCCTAGAATTCGGTACTACCATCATAACTTTACACCCAAGGAGGAACCAGATCACATTAACAAAGATGTCGAACACCATGGCTTCATCACTGACTGGATTCTTTGCTGGCCTGTCTGCCGTCACAGGTATTATTATTTGTTTTTCCATCATGTATAAAAAGAACTGATTAACATGTGGTATCAGAGCATATATTGATAAATCAGTTCTGTTTTGAATCCATTAATTGTGAGATTGAAATCTGGAAAACGGAATTTTGAAAGTCTTAAAAACAGCCGGTTTCGAGTCCTTCCGTGATGTCCCGAATCACTGTTTTCGGAAAAGAATTCTGATAACTGACTCGAAATCATAAGGGGTAAAACTTGTTGTTCCGAAATCCATTACAAAACCATTAAAATTCAGGTTTCGGGTTTCCAGGATTATGTTTTAATTTTAGGGTTTGTCATATGTTCTTAGGAAAATTCGAAAATTCCTTTATGTTTTGGAATGTAATTTGGATTTGTGGGTGTTTTTCTGTTTTGATTTGAATTTTATCTCTTAAAATTTTCGAAAATTGATAAAAGATAATCAAATTATAATTTTCGAAATCTTTTGATAAGTTTAGATCAACACTAAAATAGGAAACACTATCCCACAATCCCTAAAATTTCGAGTTTTAAGTTATATTTCACACTAAGAGCTGCTGACAGTAGGTTTCGAGACCAACATAAACGACTCGAAACCATAAGGTTCCGACTCGAAACCACAAGATTTCGACTCGAAATCATAAAGGTTTTAGTCTTCTTGACTCGAGACCAAGATTCCGACTCGAAATCATAATGGTTTTAATCTTCATAACTCGAGACCAAGGTTTCGACTTAGATTGCGACTCGAAACCTCATTATGAAGTCGAAATCTCATAAATATTCATTACTCGAAACCTCGAGATTTCGATTGAGGTTGCGACTCGAAACCGCATAATTGAGTCGAAATCACATAATTGAGTCGAAATCACATGATTGAGTCGAGATCTCATAACTGAGTCGAGATCTCATAACTGGTTGCGACTCGAGATCTCATAACTGAGTCGAGATCTCACTCGAGATCTAAGGTTAACTCGAAACCTCATTACTTTATTAAGCTGTTAATGGGAATTAAAATTCAGCTAACAGGGGGTTTGCTATTAAATAAATGTTTTGTAAATACTTACTTAATCAGAACCAGATACCTTTTTACAAAACAAATATAGCTTAACTTGAATGAGCTTCTGATGTATCACTTCTGGCCAAAGCTGATTTGATACATCTATTTATTGTTCAAGTATTACAAAAAGCTATGTTAATTGTGCATTACAAACGTGGATGTCTTATTTCTGGCCAAAGCCGATCTAATTCATTCATGTCTGGCATGATTACACTTCTGGCCAAAGCTGATCTAAAGTGTTTCTCTCATTTCTGCCAAAGCTGATTTGTCACGATTACTTTGCATACATACTTAGATGATTGCACTTCTGGCCAAAGCTGATTTGTCTTCATTTAGGTAGAACTTTTAACTAAATCTATTATTTTGATGTTGGTAATAGACATTATCACAGCTTCATAATTAAAATGGTCATTACTTACGCCTGCCTTAGTGTAACATGCCCTTAGATCACATTAAGACTTCCTCATTAGTATCATAATTCACTCATCTTATTTCCACTCTCAGCACCTAAATGTGGGATTCCACCGTTGACTGGTGATAACTTTGCTGCATGGAAAGACGCTCTCATGCTTACTCTTGCTTTACTGGACTTCGATTACGCTTTAAGAAAGAATAAGCATGCAGACCTCACTCCCCAGAGTATAACTGCTGAACAGCTGACTCATGAAAAATGGACTAGGTGTAACTGCATGTCTCTCATGTTTATGAAGCAGTCCATAAGCAATACAATTAGAGGAGCTATTCCTGATTCTGATGATGCTAAAACCTACTTGGCTTATGTGGAGGAGCAGTTCAAAGGAACGTCTAAAGCACACGCTAGTACTCTTATTCTCAAGCTGGTGACTACTAAGTATCAATGTTATAAAAACCGGTATTTTAATCGTACCGGATTAGACTCAGAAATGGTTCAACCGGTTGAACCGGGTTGTACTGAGTGGTTCAACCGTGTTGACTATGTAACTCTATAAATCCATAAAATATAATTTCAACTCAAAAAATAATCCAAAACTATATCATTTCATAATAAAAATATTTCAAAAGTTAATCTATAATAAAAAAATTATCCAAAAGTTCATAATTAAATACTCATTATATAGCAGTTAACAAACACTATAACAATTAATAACATGAATGATTGAACAAAAGTCAAAAGAAGGTAAACCTAGATGATCGGTTGAAGAACTTAATTTTAAAAACCAACTGGATTTCTATCTTTGAGTGGGGAGGAAGTTTGATCGATTGGGATAGTCAATTGTGGGTGCTAAGTTTTACACTTTAACTAAGAAGGCACATAGTCATATTTTTAGGGCCCTAAAAATTAAAAGTTTAAAATTTTGACCTTTGGCCCAATATGAACCGATACCGGTATAACCCAATTTACCGGTGGTACAACTTCTTTACCGTTTTCTTAGTTTTACCGGCATGATTCGTGCCGGCCAAACATCCGGCATCCGGTTCAACCGGCCGGTTTAAACCGGTTTTTAAAACATTGCTAAGTATGACGGGAGGAGCGGCATCCGTGAACACATCATGATGATGAACGACATGGCCCATAAGCTAAAGGGATTAGACATGGCGATCAGTGATGGTTTTCTTGTTCACTTTATCATGACTTTGCTTCCTTCTTCCTACGAAGCATTCAAGATCAATTACAATACTCAGAAAGAAAAATGGACGATGAGTGAACTGATCGCCATGTGCGTGCAGGAGGAGGAGCGTATGAATATGGATAGAACTACCGATGTTGCAAACTTCACTACCTCCAGTTCTAAGAAGAGGAAGAACAATTATCCAAGAAAGGATGTTTCTAAGGTCCAAAAGCCTAATCCTAATGCAAGTGCATCTTCCAGCTCTAAGAACTCCTCAGGCAAACCACACTGCAAGTTCTGTAAGAAGGCAGGACATAAGTAGAAGGAATGCCCTGACTTTAAGGAGTTGCTGGCTAAGAAAGGTAACGATCTTTTCATGATACTTGAGTCCTATAATATTAATGTTCCTGCTAATTTTTGGTGCTTTGATTCTGGTTCAATGGTTCATGTAACCAATTCTACTGGGGGATTCCTTTCAATCCGGAGGCTGGGAAGAAACCAAAGAACACTTAAAGTTGGGGATGATCGAGAACTAGAAGTGAAGGCCATAGGAACGTTACAATTATTTATGAAAACTGGTTTATGCATTAAACTTTATGATACCTTATATGTTCCTGAGGTAACTCGAAACCTTGTATCAGGACCAAAGTTAGACATAGACGGTTTTATTGTTTCTCATGGTCATCGCAAACTCTCTATTCTATATAATTTCGTTGTTCATGGTACTGGCATTCTGGATGGTGGTCTCTATAGATTAGAACGAGATGATGATTTTTCCACTCTTTGTTGTCATATAACCTTAATGAATCACTCACAAAGATGAAACAAAATCGAGACTTAGAAACTTCATCCATGTTATGGCATCAACGTTTAGGCCACATCTCAAGAGAACGATTAAATCGACTCGTAGAGGATGAAGTCTTACCTCCTCTCGATTTTACTGATTTTGGAACATGTGTCAAATGTCTTAAAGTAAAATGACATTAGCGAATAAGAAAGGTGCGACCAGGAGTTCTAATCTATTAGAACTCATTCATACTGACATTAGTGGTCCTTACCAAATCGCTGGCATAACTGGACATACTTCATTTATCACTTTCATTGATGACTACTCTCGTTACATGTACTTGTATCTCATTAGGAAAAAACTGAATCTCTAACAACTTTTAAAGATTATAAAGCTGAAGTTGAAAAACAACTAGATCGTCAAATTAAAGTTGTGAGATCAGATAGAGGCGGTGAATATTATGGTAGACATACTGATGTGGGTCAAGCTCCTGGTCCATTTTATGAGTTTTGTAAGGGCCAGGGGATTGTGAACCAATACACCATGCCTGGTACACCTTAGCAGAATGGTGTCATTGAACGAAGAAACCGTACCCTTATGAACATGGTGCGCAGTATGTTGGCCAACACTAATTTACCATTATTCTTCTGGACTGAAGCGTTAAAAGCAGCTGTTCATATACTCAATAGAGTTCCTTCTAAGTCTGTCCCCTAAACTCCTTATGAACTTTGGACAGGAAGGGAACCGAGTCTTAAATATATTAAAGTACGGGGCTGCATTGCTGAAGCGAAACTTTACAATCCTTTCTTAAGGAAACTTGGCCCTAAAACAGTTACCTGCTTCTTTATCAGGTATCCTGATCACTCTAAGCGTTATCGTTTCTACTGTCCTTCCCATGTCACCCGTATTGTTGAAACTAAGCGTGCCGTGTTCCTGGAGGATTTCAAGGTCAGTGGGAGCAGTACTAACCCTTACGAAGAATTGCAAGAAGTACAAGACGCGGGGGGAGAGACTCGTTGTCACACCCCGTATTTCTAACACAATCCCGGTGGGCCCGGGTGGGGAGTATTGTGACGTAAGATTGGTATCATCATGGTCAAACATATACAGCGGAAGTCTTGAATATTTAATTATTATTACAACCCATAGAGTTTAAAAGTCTATAAAGTAAATACACGGTTTGCAATATTAAATCCACAGGCGGATCGAGAGTACGAAAATGATATTCTCCGACAGACTTTTGGCTTGACTAAGAACTTGCAAAAATTCTCTACGTCGTTACCAAGCAGCTCCTAGCCTATTCCGTGCCGAAACCTGTCACTTAGCCTTTTTGGAAAATACGTCAGTTTTCACTGGTAAATACATTTAACCGACTCATTTTGAAAACATTTAAAATTTGTTTAGGTGCTTTGAGCACGAAAATCTTTTATAACCTGGGCCAATTCAAAATGATCTTGTTTACAGTTTTACAGGTCTGTCAATACATATGGGGTCCGGTGCAGAAACCAGATAACCTAATTGACCGACACACCACTTAATAAAACCCACAGGGGAGTTTAAAAAAATATTTATTTAGTATTAGCATCTGTCAGGTGTATGCCTACACCACGCGCTTAGGCCGCGGCCATTAGTAACTTCAATGAGCCAAGGATATCCAGGACACGGTCGAGTTAACCCCCAATGTTTAAGTTATCAGACAATACAGAATAAAACAAGTCATAAGATTTAGTAAACCACAATCCGATAAACATGATCCCATACCCGACCAAGCGGTAATATAATACCGTATCCCAAACCCCTATAGGGAAAATAAGTTAAAGTATTTACCTGAGCTAGTTCTTCTAACGAATAGTAACTCAGCCGATAATCAAGAAGATAAATGCAAGTATCGATCTACTGGGAGGCTTCTAGTCTAGATTGATGGTATTAATAACCAATTAGAATGCTAACGGTATAGGTTGAGTCGTTGACTCAGACCAGTTAGCTTAAAAGATACGTAACAGAACGATACGCTAGATTAAGCGATGACCGGAAAGAATGTTGTTTAAACCCGACAAGTACTAGGACTTGTATATTTTGGGTAAACATATAACATTCTGGATTTTGATATAAAAATGATAAGGTTAGACCCATTTCGGTGAATCTACGTAAACTAGTCACGTAGGCTTAACCGTACGCATATAAGCGATACCGGTTAACCGGATGAGTCATATACAAGTTTCATGTGCTAATATGCCTAAAACATGTTTTAATATCAGTAAGATACCAAAATGCATGCCCATTATAGTTTTAAAATTGATTTCAGCTTTAAAAGGGTAATTTGGTCATTTTACGATTCATAAAAGGAGTTGATGATTAATCTGATGTCATGGTCTTATATTATTTATAAAAATATTTATCTTATGATGTTACATCAGTAAGATATCAAATATATGTATGATTTATATTTGAAGACCAAACTATGCCCCAAAAGGGTATTTTGGTCATTTCACACTTAGATTTGAAGGTTTATATGGAAATCTGAGCTTATAACTTGTATCTACTGCAAAAATATTTAAAATAAGTTTCATAATCAGTAGGTAACAAGTCTTGATGCTTAGATATGGTTTTAACCCATGCTATGCGTCGAAAAGGCGATAGAGTCGCTAAATGACGATTTAGTCGATGTTTAAGGAAACTTATGGTTTTGATCAGGTTTATATATTCAAAATATTTTATTTAACATGTAAAATCAGTTTGGAAAAGGTTTGGTTACGAAAATGTCTTTAAAACTCATTTTATGCACCGTAAGGGCATCATCGTCATTTATCGATACCATGCAAGAGCCTTTACATAAACTCAGTTTATAAACTGATTTAATTCCAAATAATTCTAATTATATTGTAACATCAGTAGATAAGTATTTTATTGTAAGAGTTATGTTTAGAACATTTTATTTGCCGAAAAGGGCATTTTGGTCCTTTAAACGCTTGATTTGTGATATTTAGGAAAAACCTATGTTATGACCAAAATAATGACATGCATGTAAGCCAAACAAGTCAACATATTAGTAGATAACTTGTTTGCATTTTAAATTTCCTTTTTACGCAAAAAGGACGTATTAGTCATATTTAGCACATTGATGCAGCTTGCGCATAACTCGGAATATGATTATGGTCATGTAGTGTGACCTCAGAGGGTTATATTACATTATAATAGGATCATAATGCAACTTAGAATCGGCCTTGAAAGACACAAAATTAGGTCAAAACTGAAAGTCAAAGTAGAAGTCAAACACCGTGACTTTCGGTTGCGAACTGACCTTGGATCTGGATTTGACGGGACATGTTCCCACATGTTCTTATAACTATTACCAAGTTGTTAGAGTGACAAAACAGATTTTATAACATGCACACCATAAGTTATGAATTTATTCCCAAATCTGACCCAGTTTAACTTTTTATGCATTAGTTTGACTCGTCAATTGGTTATGCAAACGTGGTAATCCGGAGGTGCCCCTACTGGGGATGATTACCTACCTTATTACAATCACGTATCCATGTTTGATTCGAACCATGGCTGGACGATAAGGATTTAAGCTCAAAGTCAAAGATGTTTTACGACGAACTTGACTTTTAGCTTAAATGAGAAATAAACTGATTGAAGAAGGTCAAGAACACTTACACCAGCTCCTTGCACGAAAATGAGATGAACTTGAAGGCCCTTGTAGCTCCAGAACTTGCAGAGGTTGATGGGAGTGAATTCTAAGACTTGCAAGTTCTTTCAATGGATGCACAAGACCCCATTTTATGGAGTTGGAGGTTGAAGGAGGTGGCTACAGGTGTTAAGAGGGTTTGGCAGAAGGAAACAAGTGTCTAGGGTCGTGTAAAATGCAGAGGCAAGGTGGGAATTCGCGAGAGCATGCAAGCTGCCATGTTTTTACACAATTCTGCCATCTACAGATCCCTTACGGACCGTATGGCTATACGGTTACGGTCCATAAGGACCCTGATTGCCGATAGATTTTGAAGGGGTATGGTCCCAAAAACCTTACGCCAATCAAGGAAACCATACCCATTAATAACTTCTAAGAAAACTACACGCAGACTTCTTTTCCAAAATAAGATTTATTAGAACTCTGCGCCAAATATCCAAGAGAGGAAAGGATCATATAACTACCTTGCGCGGGCTTGCGCAAGGTTCAAAGTTAAAAGCCTAGACATTCTCTTTGGATAAATACTTCATTTAACTACCTTGCGCGGGCTCGCGCAAGGTTCAAAGTTAATCTTGAACACTCTCGTTTGATAATGCTTCATTTAACTACCTTGCGCGGGCTCGCGCAAGGTTCAAAGTTAATCTTGAACACTCTCGTTTGATAATGCTTCATTTAACTACCTTGCGCGGGCTCGCGCAAGGTTTAAAGTTAACCTTGAACATTCTCGTTTGATAATGCTTCATTTAACTACCTTGCGCGGGCTCGCGCAAGGTTCAAAGTTAACCTTGAACATTCTCGTTGGATAATGATTCATGCACAAACCTTGCGCAGATATTTATATCAAAGCAAGTATCCACCAAACGTTGCGCTAAGCAGCAAGGAGAAAAAGGAAGATCAGTTAACTAACTTGGCTTCTCGCGCAAGGAAACAGTAAATCCTGAGAAACTTTCCCTTAGCAAAATCCTTGACTTGGTGCATAAGCAAAGGGAATCTTTTATGTTATAACAAAATATACACGTGGCGAATAATAGATGGGTAACAGCTGTGAAGCCTTCTAGAAGCCATTAACACCCAATCGTGCAAGCATCTTTTCGGTTATAACCAATTGCCACATGGCAGCATCTGGATGGCCGAGGAAGATCACGGTGATGGCATGCTCACAATTATAAGATGTAGTGATCTCATGTTGACACGTGGCACCTCCCTAACCGCTGATGAGATCACGATCCGTGTATTGCCAACAAACATTAACGGAATAGCAAAAGATTCCGTTAAAGTTAACAATCTCTCCTTTTGGCGCCAAACACCGGCTATAAATTAGTAACTTGGAGTTCAAAGAAAGGTATTCACTCTCAACTACTCTCTCTCTTACAATACTTACTTCCGACTACTTGTACTTATGCTCACGCCAGAGGGTGGTCACGGAAAGAACCCCCCTTCTCCCCGTGGCGAGCTAACGGTGTTTTGTTTTGCAAGATCAGCCGAAATATTGTTCTATTCATCATCCATCGTGAAACCAAATGGAGGGTTAACCCTTTAATGCAGAGCCCATTCCATAAATCTACTTAGATTCCGGTCTTGTTGATCTAGGGTTTCTTCATTGGCACCCACCGATTTTAATTCTTTCTCACCTTTCGTTTCGTTTCACTTAGATCTGCAGCATCATGGCTGACAGATCATCTTTTCAAGGTCCTCGATCAGGGATTCGACGCGTTGTTGTCGGACCTCAGGTCGACGGACAAATAGTTGAGGATTCTTCCGGCGAAGCTAATGCTCAGTATGATCCTAATCATGCGAGTGAATAACAACGTACATGGTTGCGGTCTGTAACCGCCTAAAGAAATATCAACATTTTAAGAATTTGCCATTTTGATCCCTGGACTTTATAACGCTATCGTTCAGAGGTTTTAACTTAACATGACGGCGTTCTCGGTCCCTCTCGGTCGACACTCGGCACGAGCATCAGCGGGACACGTGTCAGGGTTTGATTGGGTAGGATTTTACAAGGTGTTACATCCTCACCCCCTTAAAAGAAATCTCGACCTCGAGATTTTATTCAAACAAGTGAGGGTACTTCTGTCGCACATTGGACTCGACTTCCCACGTATACTCGGGGCCTCGACGTGCATCCCATTTCACCTTTACAATAGGTATTTTCTTTCTTCGGAGCTTCTTGACCTGTCAATCTTTGATTGCAATTGGTTTCTCAATGAACCTCAGGTTTTCATCGATCTGAACATCCTCATGAGACATTGCTAGCGACTCATCGGCTAGACATTTCTTTAAATTGCAAATGTGGAATACATCATGAATTCCACTTAACTTCTCAGGTAATTTCAGCTTGTAGGCTACCGACCCAACACTTTCGATGATCTCGAACGGTCCTATGTACCTAGGGCTTAGCTTGCCCTTCTTCCCGAAGCGCATCACACCTTTCCAAGGTGATACCTTTAATAACACCTTGTCCCCTACTTGGAACTGCAGAGGTTTGCGCCTCTTATCTGCGTAGCTCTTCTGCCTATCTCGGGCAGCTTTGAGACGATCAAGAATCTGACCAATCTTTTATGTCGTCTCTAGGACTATCTCAGGTCCTGATAGTTGGGCCTCTCCAACTTCCGCCCAACAAATAGGTGTTCGACATTTTCTCCCATACAAGGCCTCGAAAGGAGCGGCCTTGATATTCGTATGATAACTGTTGTTATAGGAGAATTCGATTAGGGGCAAGTGGTCATCCCAACTTCCACCCAAATCGATCACCAAGCGGGAAGCATGTCTTCTAGTGTCTGGATGGTACGCTCACTCTGACCATCGGTCTAAGGATGGTAAGCCAACCTGAAGTTCAATCAGTTGCCTAAGGATTGCTGTAAACTCTTCCAGAAGTGAGAAGTGTATCTTGTATCTCTATCGGATACAATAGATACCGGCACACCGTGCAGTGACACGATTTTATCCACGTAAAGCTTGGCTAACTTATCAGAACTATGCGTCTCCTTTATGGGCAAGAAATGTGCTGACTTAGTCAGTCTATCGACAATGACCCATATTGTGTCATTTCCACTCTTCGTTTTAGGCAACTTGGTGATGAAATCCATAGTTACCATCTCCCATTTCCATTTGGGGATTTCCAGTTCTTGTAGAAGTCCTGACGGCTTCTGATGTTCTGCCTTGACTTGCGAACATGTCAAGCACTTCGCTACATGATTGGCAATGGATTTCTTCATACCCATCCACCAATAACTCGGTTTTAGGTCCTGATACATCTTGTCGCTTCCTGGAGAATTATATCTCTAAGTTCTCCATAGATCGGAACCCAGATCCGATCATCCAACCTGTAAAACCCGTCCTTTCCAGGTGCTGTCACACCCCGACCCGCAGCGGAAAAGGTGATCGGGGCATAATTGGGTTATCATCAAAGCTCATGACATTTATTATACGTTTCATATTCATTAATACAATTTAATGGAAATTTACAATAAATGATACAACATGTTCTAACTACCAATCTAAGCTTCTTTGTTCTCTTCTAAGGCATATCCTATGTTTTCCTTGCTTCAACCTGTTCCCCTGTATCATGTGTAAAAAGGTTTTTGGATCAACATAACGTTGGCGAGTGAATCCTATGGAAAACATTTTAAACAAGTTTATCCAATTGATTATAAATAATGTGCATAACCACATATGAGTAAATGTAGATGTAAATTTATTCACACAACACATAATATTGAATATTGAACATACATACACCAAATGATTGTTTTGAGGCACGCGTTGTTCGACTCGTCTCCCACGAGGAACTGATGGGCCTAATGAATGAGTTTTGAGGCACGCGTTGTTCCACGAACTGATGGGCCTAATGAATGAGTTTTGAGGCACGCGTTGTTCTTACGAACTGATGGGCCTAATGAATGAGTTTTGAGGCACGCGTTGTTCTTACGAACTGATGGGCCTAATGAAAGAGTTTTGAGGCACGCGTTGTTCTACGAACTGATGGGCCTAATGAATGAGTTTTAAGGCACGCGTTGTTCAACTCGTCTCCCACGAGGAACTGATGGGCCTAAATAATTTGCATACAACTTTGACAATATGTAATACATCACAACCAACAATAGTTACATTCTAGTTTAGATCATATAATGGTATAGCACGAGTTTGCATAAGAGAATTAGTTTAGGCGACACATGATACACCCCAAAACATTAATAAAAAGGGGAATTTGTAAGAATTCACTCACATTGGGTGCGTTCGGTTGATGAGATTGAATGCACGCGAAATGGTTTTAACCACGAGTGAAATTAACCTAGATAAATAGCATTTTGGTTCGGTAAGCAAACGGATTTTATTAATCTATTTTAGTAGGATTGTTGGGTGTATTTTTGTGAGTTTGAGGCTATATTCTAACCTTAAAAATGTTATTTTTAAGTATTTTTAATTGATTTTTAATTAAAATAAATAAATAAAAATAATAAAAAAAAATTGATTTTTGCTACAGTTGACTTTGACCGTTGACTTTGACTGACTGTTGACCGGTTCGAAGGCATATTGTTGTGCGCTGAGTGAGGCTCGAACCCGAGACCTCCCGTACGCGTGCACGCAGCTCTACCAACTGAGCTACGTGTCTAACCCGTTATATATCTGATTTTAATTATATATATATATTAATTAGAATTAAACAGAAAACCTTTACTTTAAAAACGATTTTTAATCAAGAGAACCGGCGCGCTCCACGGGTCTCGAACCCGGGACCTGTGGGTTAGCGTACACACAGTCCACCGCTGGACTGTGTGTCTCACTTGGTTATTAACTCGGTTATTAATATACTTAACGTATACCTAAAATCAATCCGGTTCAGTTTTGCGAAAAAAGGAATTTTTATTAAGGCAGCGTGTGAGGAAACACTATTCGAACTCGAGACCTTAGCGTTCAATGTGCACACAGTCCACCGCTGGACTGTGTGTCTAACCCGGTAAATAACTTGATTTTAATTATACTTAACCATTACCGAAACATCTCTTCTTCACGGGTTTTAACCGGAAGTGACAACTGACTGGTTCGAAGTGTTGATTCAGGTTTCTTTAGCGTTTTATGATTAATTACAGATGAGATAAAAGTAAAAAGGAAAGAAATTAGGCGTGAAAAATACCGACTGGTTTTCCTCTGTTTTCCGGCAGAACTCCGGCGACAGCAAGCTCTTCCGGCGACGAGTGTCTTGCAGCAGAGAATCTTCAGAAAGCTTACAAAGGGTGTGGGTGACTTCGGTAAAAGTTTAGGGGGTTCAGTAAAGCTCAGAGATTAAGGACACGGTTTTCCGGCGACATACAAAATATTTCCGGCGAGTGAGTTTTCGCCGAGAAAGGGTGCGATTTGAGTGTGAAAGATTTCTGGTGAGTTGTGGGTGAATTTATAGGGTAGTATCGAGATGTATGGGGTCTGAATTCGGTCTCAATTCGAAGTCAGCCGTTCTCCGGCGGTTACGGCTGATGTCGCGGGTTCAGACGTCGGTTATAACTGTCGTGGGAGTTAATCCTTCGGTTATCTTGAGCGGAGACGTAAATTAACGGCGAAGTCGTCGGGATTTCCGACGACTGCTATTTGGGCGCAATGACTGAATTTGACTTCCGAACTTTAATATTTGAATTAATTGTTTCCTTTTATTATCAGAAAATCAAAGTGGCGGAGCGGTTGATTGGCTGGGTGATAAGTCTTTGTTGAGCCGGTACAGACCCGAGTTCGAAACCCGGCAGAAACAAAACATTTTTATTTTGCGATTTTTAACAGTTTTTCAAAAACTAAATATATATCCCGCATAATAATTGATTATGTATCGTTTAAACTTATTTTGGGCATTTAATTCGCAACGAAAAATTTAACTGACTGTTCGGTTGATAAACGGAGCGGGTTTGGTAAATCCGTTTTTGACGGATGTTACAGGTGCCAACTGATCAATCATCGCACCTAATTCTCCTTACCAATGTTATCTCCCGACAATGCTTGTTTTTGAATATTTAGCAGTCTCTCATTCAAACAACTTCTTATTTCAATGCTCTTGGCATTGATTCTCAAGGGTTTCATCCTTTCCTTGCGACTAAATGCATCTGCAACTACATTTGCCTTGCCAGGATGATATCGTATTTCACAATCATAATCGTTTAATGTCTCCATCCAACGACGTTGTATCATGTTCAAATATTTTTGATTGAACAAGTGTTGGAGGCTCTTGTGGTCAGTGTATATAATACACTTTGTACCATACAAATAGTGTCTCCATAACTTTAGTGCAAACACCACTGCACCCAGTTCCAATTCATGGGTAGTGTAATTCCTTTCATGCACTTTTAATTGTCGCGATGCGTAGGCAATCACCTTGCCCCTTTGCATAAGCACACAACCCATGCATGTGTGCGAAGCATCGCAGTAAATGACAAATTCTTCGGTACCTTTAGGCAGAGTAAGTACAGGAGCATTTCTTAACTTGTGTTTAAGAATCTCAAAGGATTCTTGTTGCTTCGGACCCCAATTAAACTTGACAGTCTTACGGGTTAAGGTAGTTAGAGGAGTGGCTATTCTTGAAAAGTTCTCGATGAATCTCCTATAATAACCGGCCAATCCTAGGAAACTACGGATTTCAGAAGGAGTCTTGGGTGCTTCCCAATTCATGATAGCTTCTATCTTAGCTGGGTCAAATTGGATGCCACGTTCGCTCACATGTCCTAAAAACTGGACCTCTCTAAGCCAAAACTCGCACTTAGAGAACTTTGCATAAAGCTTTTCTTGTCTTAGAAGTTCTAGAATACACCTTAGATGTTTCTCGTGATCGGCTTGACTACGAGAATAGATAAGGATGTCGTCTATGAAGACAATTACAAACTTATCTAAGTATGGTTTGTAGACTCTATTCATAAGATCCATGAATGCTGCTGGTGCATTAGTGAGTCCAAAAGGCATCACTAAGAACTCATAATGACCATATCTGGTTCTAAAAGCGGTTTTCGGGACGTCTTCACTTCTGACTTTCAACTGATGGTATCCAGACCTTAAATCGATCTTTGAAAATTAGCTAGCTCCTTGCAACTGGTAGAATAAGTCGTCGATCCTGGGTAAAGGGTAACGGTTCTTGATTGTTACCTTGTTTAACTCACGATAATCAATGCACAAACGCATTGAACCATCTTTCTTCTTCACAAACAATATAGGAGCTCCCCAAGGCGATGAACTAGGTTGTATAAAGCCTTTCTCTAAAAGCTCATCCAGTTGGGTTCTTAGTTCCTTCATCTCTGTAGGTGCTAATCGATAAGGAGCCTTTGCAATTGGTGCAGCTCCAGGCAGGATATCAATCCTAAACTCTACCTTCCTATCAGGGGGTAAACCAGGCAATTCTTCAGGAAATACGTCTACAGATTCTGAGATAACTTTCAAGTCTTCTATCTTTGGTTTGGGTTCGTCAATGGTTACTTGTGCCATGTAGATGACACAACCTTTCTTCAAACGTCTTGAGGCTTTCAGAAGAGACATCTTTGCAGGTAATCTATGGTGTTGATCTCCTAATATGGTAAGGGCTTCACCGGATGGGGATACGATTTCGATGAGTTTCTTATTGCACGCGATGCGGGCTTGATTATGGGATAACCAATCCATGCCTAAGACTACATCGAATCCTACCAACTTCATTGGCAAAAGAGATACTGGAATAGCTTGATTCTTTATGGATATAGAACATCCGTCAAGAATGGTAGAAGCGGATTCTAAGGTTCCATCGGCGAGTTCTACTTCATAGGTTACGTCTAAGGCTCTTATGGGCAAATTCAGCAATTCACAAAACTTATGTCTTACGAATGAGTTATCAGCTCCGGAATCAAACAAAACTCTAGCAAAAATGTCATCAATGAGAAAAGTACTTGTTATGAAATTTTGTCGTTGACGGCCTCCCTAGCAGTCATCTGGAAGGCTCGGGCGTTTCCCTTGTTTGCCCCTCCATTCTTGGCACCATCCTTGGTGGCCTTAGGGCAGTTGGTCTTTATGTGGCCCTTTTCGCCACATCCACAGCAAGACGCGTCCTTCAGATCCTTGCACTCCAAGGTCTTGTACCTCATTCTCTTACAAATTCCACAAGGCTTAGCCTGTGGATCAAATTGACACTGACCCCCGGGTCTCTTTTGCAAATCTTGCACGCGGGTCTATCATCGGACCGACCTTGGTTCCCTTTGAACCCAGACCTCTGCTTCTTCCTGTCAAATTTGTGGGTGTTGTCGTCCTCCTTCTTCCTTTTCCCCTTAGCATCATTCTTAACTGATCTTTGCCTTACTAGATCCTGAGTAAGGGACAGTGCCAGGTCTGCAGCAGACCGATAAGTAGTTGGCTTTGAAGCCTTAACCATCCCTTTATCTCTTGGGCGAGAGCATTGATGAAACGCACGATGCGCTTTGGTTCTGGTGTGATTAGATAGGGGACTAACCTTGACAGAGAGTTGAAATCAGTAACAAACTTGCGGCAATCGAGATTCTTCATAGTGGGAGTCAAGAAATCGGACTCTATCTTCTCTACCTCATGGGGAGGGCAGTATGTCTCCTTGATCAAATCAACAAACCTTTTCCATCCCAAATTATACAGGGCTACCTTTCCTGTGGACTGTACCATTGCCTTCCACCATATTAGGGCGTCGCCCTTGAAAGATTGAGACACAAACTTCACCACGTCATTTTTAGCAAAACCGCTAATATCCACAATGGTTTCCATCTCATCCAACCACCTAAGGCATTCCACTACGCCTTTTTCACCATTAAAGTCTCGTGGCTTGTAGGAGACAAAGTATTTGTAGGTGCAACCATCTCTGACGGGACGGTCCCTCTCTCTATGCTCGTGTGACCCTTGGTCATGTGTCCTTCTAGATTCACTCCTCTTATTTGAAGAATGAACAGAGGTACTCCTTTTAGTTGAGGATCGTGGAGTAGATGCAGTTCTGGAGTTAGTAGCGCTGGTATCTTTTAGCTTCTCCAGGGCTTTGTCCATGGCCTTGCTTACAGCCTCATCAATGCGAGCTTGGAACGCATCGTTGTTTACATTGACGTTTGCATGGTCGTCATTCTCAGGGAAGAGTCAGCCATTTTGTAGATCTTGGTACTACACAGTTTAAAAGTCCATTAGTTGATCATTGCAATTCATGACTTGTAGTGTATCAGGGTATTCTGAACCATTTAGGTACATCAAAGTACACGCTTCTTAATAAACTTGGCACAAAAGGCTTAGATTTTAAAGAATCATGAATGATGTTTGGACATGAGATTTATGGTTTAAAGATATTTCATCACTAATGGATGTTTGAATTTTTCTATTGTCATTGCATTTCTGACTAGATGATATAAGATTGATCACTTACAATCGATGAGGTTTGGGCGTAGCCCAACCACCTCGATGACTAGTGTGGTTCCTCAAGTCACACTGCCAGGAGAGTCAACATTACTTAGATGTTAACTAGGATTAATTGTCTTAAAATGGTTTTTATAGTAAAGCCTAGGTTGTATTTATTATCATTTTAATAAGGTTTGGAGCGTGGCTCACTACCTTGGACAGGGAACCCTAAAGGTTACAACGTCCTTGACTCTATTGGATGATTAGGTATGGCTCGTAAACCATTCATCCCTGAGTGATAATGGGAAGTGCTCACCATTCTTGATGTACACTATGATCTTGTTAACCATTAGGCTTTGAGGTGGAACATAGTTCACCGCCTCTGGATAGAAGGGATACTCTTCCTTAGCTATCATGATAGAAGGGTATCAGTCCTTAACTTATCATAGTTTGCCAATTTGTTATGGTCTATTTCCATTTGGCTGTGTAAACCCTTAAGAAGATCTTTCGAAATTTAGCGGATTAAAAATATCGAGTAAAGTCGAGACGATCGCTTGAACAAAGGATATTTCTAATACTTATATATACACGCATATAAAATTTTGAATCCTTTCTCATTAAAGTAAATAAGGGATTACATTAGGGTCTTAAAAGGTCTTTTAATCAAAACTAAGATTAATTGGTCCTCACAGGGGCCTAACAGAAATAACTAGTTCACGCAGGGACTGAAACAAAATACTTGTCGATGCAGGGACTAAAAACAAAATACTTGTCCACATAGGGACAAAAAAAATAAAAATACTAATAGCCCAATCTTTACTCATCCTTCTTTCCTTTCCATATTTTTGTCAGCTTCTTGAAGGCCTTAAAGGTTTTCTTCTCCTTTTTCTTGGTTTGTCGCTGTATCTGCTCCACTCTTTCTAAGGCCTGATTAATGGCCTCGACTTGTGGCGTTGATTGAGGTGTTTGCTGCAGCGGGGGTTGCGGTTGAGACTGGGATGAAAAAGGGTATTGGTATCCATAGCCAGGATATGATGTAGCTGAGTACGGAAGAAAATGTGTTGGGTTATAAGCATTATATGCGGCTGCTTCCAAATATGGATCAACAGACGGCGCTGAGTAGTCATAGTGTAAAGGTGTAGGTGTATGATGGTATCCAGACGTATCTGGATAGGAAGGAATCGGGTTTCCTGGGCCCGGCGGTGATAGGTGAACTGTAGGTTCAATGGCTGGTGGTAGAGGTGGCAACTCCGCCTCTGGTGACGTGTTTGAGGGTCCACCCATTTGCGGATCCTCAGGGATAATAGGGAAAGTTTGGGTTATAGGTGGTTGCGAACCCGTCCATTGCCCGGCACGTACTGACATACGTGCTCTACGCTTTCTCCTTGGAGGTGGTTCTTGTTGTTTGTAACACCCCAACCGATGGCGGAAACATCGGGATGAGACGAAAACGAGATTGCTCATTGCTCACAAACATTATTAAGTGACAATAATTAATTAAACCATATTTCATTTCATAAGAATTGTCAAATACATCAATGTAACAAATAAAGAACAACATAACATTTGCAAAGTCATAACAAAATTGATACATCGACATTAAACCTAACGTCTAATTTGTGTGTATCTAGTCCTTGCTATATTGTTTTCATAGCATCATCTCCTTCAACCTGTAACATGTTTTAAAATAATGTCAATGCGAAAGCAAAGGCGAGTACACAAGTTTAGGCATAGCATACGTATACGAATAAGTTTAAACAATCCACATGGCAACCAAATCTATACAAGAGCAATATCAAGGCATGCAATACTAATAATCAAACCCTTAACGCAATCACGATGTTTTAACATGACCTCACGAATAACACGATGGAGGTGGATGCGTGAATTCCTATAGCGCTAAGCATGTCAAACGAAGGCTAAAAATAGGTAATGACTAAAGCATAGCAATACGAATATCCAAGACAAGCATCAAGTATAAGATTCAAGCTTTCATGTATATGGGATCGTTTGTGTGTTTCATAAAGTTTAAGTGTTCGTGATTTTGTATATGGAAACATGTTACACCCGAAAAGTGTTATAAACAAAGTGGGTCGAGTGTACTCACGGTTTTGCTAAGTCTTTTCTACACTTGACAATCCGTGAAGACGTTGGTTCGAGGATAACGCCGAATTATCCTACAAGAGGAAACAAGGCGTATGAGTATAGAGTTTCAACGGGAGATTAGGAGTATTCGAGCATGATTAAAAATAAGTTTGATAAAGTATTATGATACGAAAGTATTCACTAAGATGTAACACTCGTTCTTGACACTATAGTAACTCGTACGAGTTGGATGTGATTTCATAGGTTCGGGACCTATTAGAATCGTGACAAGGAATTACATACTTTAGTGTTAAACTTAATAACTTGATAGGTGATTATAAGTTCATTATCAAGGTTTCGGTTTTAGAATTATAATATACGTATATGTATCATTATAATCATGTAGGAGGTGGGAGGATGAACCATCCACTTTGTAACCTCTAGTGTCATGTATGTCAAGTATGAGGTGGGAGGTTAAACCATCCACTTTGAACCTCGGATTATGTTCACCACTACCCAAGTTACCATTGGTAACAAGGAGGGTACAAGAACTATATACTATACAAGAATGATAAGGTGTCATCTAGATACCAAGTAGCCAAGTATTCAACAACCCGACGAGCACACGAGGACAATCGTCAACGGCTTTGTGGGGTTGTGACACTTTAAGTCTAGCAAACTATCTTGGGATCTTGATGAAAATCATCAAGTGATGTGTGGTCTCAAGTTAGGATAGCCCAAGCTTCCTTGGTGGACACACATGAACAAGTTTAAGAACTTGCATCACTTGTGAGCTCAATGCTCTTCAAAAACAGAAAGTTTGGAGTGATTAAACACTCCTATTTACAAGTTTAACAACCTAAGTTAGTCCTCATACTCATATATGTGATTAGGAGTTCAAGAACACTAGGATGAATGAGAAAAGTATGAGATTTAACAAGTTTATTGAAAAGTTAAATCATAACAAAGAGTTCTCGGACATTTTGGGGCATTTCCAGGTCTGGATTCTCCATGGAGAGCCCTAGGAATTCAACCCAAAGTTTATCCAAGCAAGTAGGAAGAAGAATGAGATGATTTGGTTAAGAAATGAGCAAGATATGCTCACTTTTGTAAGAGGTATACAATCTGCCCGAATTCTGAAGTTTCAAGTGTTCTTGAGATGATTTTGGAGAGATTATGGAGTTGTGAAAGTGGAAAAAGGCTTGAAAAACACTTGGGTTTTATAAGGAAAGGATTAGGGTTAGTTAGGTGAAGTTTAGGTGGGTAATTAATGGCTTAAAAGTGGTTTAAACTCAAAAAAATGCCAAAAAAACCCGCCCAAAAAGGGCTGTTTGCCTTGCTGGTCGCGATCAGCATCAGCCAAACAAAGCATAAAGGCTTTGCGGCTCTGGTTATGTTCAGATATTAGGCAGCTGGTGGAGTGGTTAAGGCCTTGGTTGTTGAACCGGGGATCCCGGGTTCGAGTCCCGCGGATTCTGGGTTTTTAGTATTTTTATTTTATTTTATTTTTTATTAAATAACTCATTAAATTAGTTTCATAAATGGCAGGAATGGTCCCTGCAGTTTTAGAATTCAATAATTACATATTAGACCTTGAACTCTTTTTAAGGAAAAAAAATATATAAGTATTTATTAACATTTAATCCTAAATGTTAATATATTTATAAAATAACATTTTAATTTTTGTAAAAAGTAAATTAATTAATTTTATTAACTAATTTAATTAATTAATTAATTCATTAATTTGAATTAATTAACTTAATAAATGAATTGGTAATTGTATTTTTTTTTTTTGCAACGAATTAAGTTTAACGATTAAAAGTTTCACGTTTGAGTCTTGTTTACGCAATATAGACCAAGTTTGCGAGTTATCACACGTTTACGAATAAGAGTATCACGAGTACGTTTACACGTTTAAAGTATGAACAAGTATAAGTGTAACATGACTATGATTTAACATAATATGGATAAAATACGAGTTTCTCATTACAATCCAAGTCTCGGTTTACAACATTTACAACGAAAGACGAATACAAGATACAACGCTTACTAAAAATAGAAGTACGATACAAGGTTTCCAAATATAGAAAGTATAGAAACGCGGAGCGTTACATTGTTGTTGTTGTTGTTCCTCCACTTCCATTTGCACGGCTTCTTGGGGAGGTGATGGTGGCTTGGAGGGGTGAGGAGATGGGGTATAGTAAAACTTGTATTGGCTCCATCTCAAATCCCAATCATCGGGGCCTTCAAATGGTGATGTTGTGCGTGAAAGGGGACCACTTGACAGTTCAATGGGATAGTCATATGATCCTAAGGGTGGCATCTCTGGATCTTCCTCCATGTGGGTGGGTGAGTCAACCGGTGGCGTTATAGATGGTGAACGCGCATAGTTGTTTGGGTTGGAGGCTTCTTGGTGAGGGCTGGAGTGATGAGAGTGATGCGAATGGTACGAATGGAAAGACTAGTGTGAGTCTTGGGAGTCTGAACGCGGGGAAGAGTACTCGCGTGGAAGCGGGTACCCAAACGGTCGCCATGATGACGAAGAAACTCCTGATCCTTCGTGTGGGTTTGGGCTCGGTATACGGGACCCCTTGCCCGGATGTTCCTCCTCTTGTCGAGCCTCCGCCTCTCCTAATGCTACCACGACATCTTGGTGGCATTTTCCTGCTCCAATAACAAATTAGACAACAAAGCAAAACAAAATATAAATTTTAATAATGGTTTGAGAAATCCTAAGTCGATGTCTAGACTCGGAAGCCTAAGGAATGTGCTATTGTGTATACTCGAGATTAAACACAAAAAGGCTAGCGTTTAATTCACTCGAACGTTGGCTCTGATACCAACCTGTCACACCCCATATTTCCAACACAATCTCGGTGGGCCCGGGTGGGAAGTATTGTGACGTAAGATTGGTATCATCATGGTCAAACATATACAGTACAACGAAAGTCTTGAATATTTAATTATTATTACAACCCATAGAGTTTAAAAGTCTATAAAGTAAATACACGGTTTGCAAATTAGATCCACAGGCGGATCGAAAGTACGAAAATGATATTCTCCGACAGACTTTAGGCTTGACTAAGAACTTGCAAAAATTCTCTACGTCGTTACCAAGCAGCTCCTAGCCTATTCCGTGCCGAAACCTGTCACTTAGCCTTTTTGGAAAATACGTCAGTTTTCACTAGTAAATACATTTAACCGACTCATTTTGAAAACATTTAAAATTTGTTTAGGTGCTTTGAGCACGAAAATCTTTTATAACCCGGGACAATTCAAAATGATCTTGTTTACAGTTTTACAAGTCTGTCAATACATATGGGGTCCGGTGCAAAAACTGAATAACCTGATTAACCGACACACCACTTAATAAAACCCATGGAGGAGTTTAAAAAAATAATTATTTAGCATTAGCATCTATCAGGTGTATGCCTACACCCCGCGCTTAGGTCGTGGCCATTAGTAACTTCAATGAGCCAAGGATATCCAGGACACGGTTGAGTTAACCCCCAATGTTTAAGTTACGAGACAATACTGAATAAAACGGTCCATAAGATTTAGTAAATCACAATCCAATAAACATGATCCTATACCCGACCAAGAGGTAATACAATACCGTATCCCAAGCCTGTATAGGGAAAATAAGTTAAAGTATTTACCTGAGCTAGTTCTTCTAACGAATAGTAACTCAGCAGATAATCAAGAAGATAAATGCAAGTATCGATCTACTGGGAGGCTTCTAGTCTGGATTGATGGTATTAATAACCAATTAGAATGCTAACGGGATTAGGTTGAGTCGTTGACTCGGACCAGTTAGCTTAAAGGATACGTAACAGAACGATACGCTGGATTAAGCGATAACCGGAAAGAATGTTGTTTAAACCCGACAAGTAGTAGGACTAGTATATTCTGGGTAAACATATAACATTCTGGATTTTGATATAAAAATGATAAGGTTAGGCCCGTTTCGGTAAATCTACGTAAACTAGTCACGTAGGCTTAACTGTACGCACATAAGCGATACCGGTTAACCGGATGAGTCATATACAAGTTTCATGTGCTAATATGCCTAAAACATGTTTTAATATCAGTAAGATACCAACATGCATGCCCATTATAGTTTTAAAACCGATTTCAGCTTCAAAAGGGTAATTTGGTCATTTTACGATTCATAAAAAGAGTTGATGATTAATCTGATTTCATGGTCTTATATTATTTATAAAAATATTTATTTTATGATGTTACATTAGTAAGATATCAAATATATGTGTGGTTTATATTTGAAGACCAAACTATGCCCCGAAAGGGTATTTTGGTCATTTCACACTTAGAGTTGAAGGCTTATATGGAAATCTGAGCTTATAACTTGTATCTATTGCAAAAATATTTAAAATAAGTTTCATAATCAGTAGGTAACAAGTCTTGATGCTTAGATATGGTTTTAACTCATGCTATGCGCCGAAAAGGCGATAGAGTCGCTAAATGACGATTTAGTCGATGTTTAAGGAAACTTATGGTTTTGATCAGGTTTATATATTCAAATATTTTATTTAACATGTAAAATCAGTTTGTAAAAGGTTTGGTTACGAAAATGTCTTTAAAACTCATTTTATGCACCGTAAGGGCATCATCGTCATTTATCGATACCATGCAAGAGCCTTTACATAAACTCAGTTTATAAACTGATTTAATTTCCAAATAATTCTAGTTATATTGTAACATCAGTAGATAAAGTGTTTTATTGTAAGAGTTATGTTTAGAACATTTTATTTACCTAAAGGGCATTTTGGTCCTTTAAAAGCTTGATTTGCGATATTTAGGAAAAACTCATGTTATGACCAAAATAATGACATGCATGTAAGCCAAACAAGTCAACATATTAGTAGATAACTTGTTTGCATTTTAAATTTCCTTTTTACGCAAAAAGGACGTATTAGTCATATTTAGCACATTGATGCAGCTTGCGCATAACTCGAATATGATTATGGTCATGTAGTGTGACCTCAGAGGGTTATACTACATTATAATAGGATCATAATGCAACTTAGAATCGGCCTTGAAGGACACAAAATTGGGTCATAACTGAAAGTCAAAGTAGAAGTCAAACAACGTGACTTTCGGTTACGAACCGACCTTAGATCTGGATTTGACGAGCCGGACATGTTCCCACATGTTCTTATAATTATTACCAAATTTTTAGAGTGACCAAACAGATTTTATAACATGCACACCATAAGTTATGAATTTATTCCCAAATCTGACCCAATTTGACTTTTTATGCATTAGTTTGACTCGTCAATTGGTTATGCAAATGAGGTAATCAGGAGGTGCCCCTACTGGGGATGATTACCTACCTTATTACAATCATGTATCCATGTTTGATTTGAACCATGGCTGGACGATAAGGATTTAAGCTCAAAGTCAAAGATGTTTTACGACGAACTTAACTTTTAGCTTGAATGAGAAATAAACTGAATGAGGAAGGTCAAGAACACTTACACCAGGTCCTTGCACGAAAATGAGATGAACTTGAAGGCCCTTGTAGCTCCATAACTTGCAGAGGTTGATGGGAGTGAATTCTAAGACTTGCAAGTTCTTTCAATGGATGCACAAGACCCCATTTTATGGAGTTGGAGGTTGAAGGAGGTGGCTACAGGTGTTAAGAGGGTTTGGCAGAAGGAAACAAGTGTCTAGGGTCGTGTAAAATGCAGAGGCAAGGTGGGAATTTGCGAGAGCATGCAAGCTGCCATGTTTTTACACAATTCTGCCATCTACAGATCCCTTACGGACCGTATGGCTATACGGTTACGATCTGTAAGGACCCTGATCGCCCATAGATTTAGATTTGGTTACGGTCCGTAACCATACATGGTTGCGGTCTGTAACCGCCTAAAAAATATCAACATTTTGAGAATTTTCCATTTTGATCCCTGGACTTTACCACACTATCGTTCAGAGGTTTTAACTTAACATGACGGCGTTCTCGGTCCCTCTCAGTCGACACTTGGCAAGAGGATCAGCGAGACACGCGTCAGGGTTTGATTGGGTAGGATTTTACGAGGTGTTACACTCGTCGCTTACCATTACTCTGTTTACTCCTCTTGTACCCAATGCAACTATTGCACCTGAATTTGTACTAACCCTTACGAGGAATTGCAAGAAGTACAAGACGCGGGGGGGAGACTCGTCGCTTACCATTACTCCGTTTACTCCTCTTGTACCCAATGCAACTATTGCACCTGAATTTACTGCACCAACTCCAAATTCACCTCCACAATCAGAACCCATTATACCTCATAACGAAGGCACATCAAACGCTCAAAACTAAGACAACGCTGAACCCGATAATCAACTCAGGAGGTCATCTAGGACCAGAAGGCCCACTAATTGGGATGAATATGTTACCTATCTGACTGAAATGGATGTTGGAAAGCTCAATGATCCGATCTCTTACAATGAAGTTAGCAGTGATCAGTCTTCTGATTGGAATAAAGCTACTATTGATGAGCTTGAATCCATGAAGAAAAATGACGTTTGGGATTTGGTAGAATTACCCAACGGTGCCAAACCCGTATGATGTAAATAGGTATTCAAAACAAAACTAGATCCGAATGGGAACGTTAAACGCTACAAAGCGAGATTGGTTGCAAAGGGCTACACTCAGAAAGAGGGAATTGATTATCAAGAAACGTTTTCACCTGTCTCTCGTAAAGATTCATTAAGGATCGTTATGGCCCTAGTAGCTCATTTTGATTTAGAGCTACATCAGATGGACGTTAAAACCGCTTTCCTTAACGGAGACTTAGACGAAGATGTTTACATGAAACAACCTGAAGGCTTTAAACCTGAAGGTCAGGAGCATCTAGTCTGTAAGTTGAAGAAATCCATTTACGGGTTAAAACAAGCATCACGTCAATGGTACCTCAAGTTTGATGAAGTCATGAAGAAACAAGGTTTTGCAAAGAATCAAGTGGATCAATGCACCTACCTCAAGATGAGTGGGAGCAACTTTACTATACTTGTCCTTTACGTAGATGACATTCTATTGGCAAGTAATAGTTTAGACATGTTGCATGAGTCGAAGCGATTACTCTCGCATAACTTCGACTGAAGGATCTCGGAGATGCTTCTTACGTCATTGGCATCGAAATTCACCGAGATAGGCACAAAAGGATCTTAGGATTGTCTCAAAAGGCTTACATAGATCGTGTCCTTACGTGTTACAACGTGCAACAGTGCAAACCCTCAGTCGCTCCAGTAGTTAAGGGAGATGTTTTCGGTTCATTCCAGTGTCCGACAACAAAGGTTAAAAGGAGCAAATGAGCCAGATACCTTACGCGTCAGTAGTCGGGAGCCTGATATATGCTCAAGTCTGTACTCGCCCAGATATCGCTTATATTGCTGGAATGCTAGGTCGTTATCAGACAAATCCTGGCCTAGATCACTGGAAAGCAACTAAGAAAGTACTTAGATATCTGCAAGGGACGAAAGACTATAAACTGACTTATAGAAGAAGTGATCATTTAGAAGTGGTAGGTTATTCTGATTCTGACTTTGCCAAGTGCAAAGATGACAAGAAATCCACTTCGGGCTATATCTTTATGTTAGCAGGCGGACCTATCTCATGGAAGAGTCATAAACGACAGTTAACTACAACTTCCACAATGATGGCAGAATACATTGTTGTTTATAACGTAACCTGTCATGGAATTTTGCTTAGAAATCTGATCACTGGACTCAAAATTGTTAATTCCATTTCTAGACCATTGAAGCTTACTGTGATAACTCTGCTGCTGTTAGTTTCTCGAACAGTAACAGTTCGACTGGAGCTGGTTTATATCTCGATACAAAGTACTTGTTCGTACGTGAATGAGTTGAGGAAAATAATATTTGTATTGAGTATATTAGTACTAAGAATATGCTTGCGGATCCGATGACTAAAGGTCTCCCACCTAAAGTTTTTAAAGAACATGTGTCGAATATGGGATACTAAAGACCTTATTTAATAGCATATCGTACTTACTTATGTTTTAATTAATAAAATTTCCTCAATTTGATTTTGTATGTCTCTAACATATGTTCTGTCGGTATAATGACATATAGACAAATATAAATACAAATCAAACGCTAAAGGGCTTAGTATTTTGATCATAACAATTAGGTTTTAAATTGAGGCTGTAGTATGACTAATGGGGTCCCGAGTCGAATAATGGTTCAACGGCTGTATTTCTCTGCTACGGTTCTTGGTTTAAAGCTAAAATGAGTGTTAACTCCTGATCAGGCTTATCTAACATTCATGGTAAATGATTACTCATCTAAGTGGGAGAATGTAAGATTAATATATTATGTTGTAATATTTAATCATGTAGCCATTATAATCATTTACATTATATTGGATCAAAATATAATAATCCTATTATATATTAGTTGGTAATTGTTGATGGACCATATTACCATTATTAACTAATTAGGGTTTCCTCTTGGGTGTATATAAGGAGATAACTAGAGAGGTAAAAGGTTACGCAGTTAGACAGTTTCACAACCTATTACTCATAACATCATAATTCGTCCCTCTCTCTCCATACGAATTATGCCCTAGAATTCGGTACTACCATCATAACTTTACATCTTAAGGAGGAACCAGATCACATTGACAAAGATGTCAAACACCATGGCTTCATCACTGACTGGATTCTCTGCTGGCATGTCTGTCGTCACAGGTATTACTATTTGTTTTACCATCATGTATAAACATAACCAAACAAGATATAAATAGATGATCGGTCAACTCATCATCTGAATCACAAAACACACACCTCTGACCAACTAAACATTCCTTAGAGTCAAAACTGTTTAAGTGAGAAGTCATCTAGACTCTCCACATAAATTTATTACATTTTTTACACCCGTTTACATTAATCCGTTACGAAATTCTGAGTGACAACTAAATATCTTGTTTATAAAAAGGTTATAATAAAACTCTTTCGAAATATAAGTTATTATTTTCAAAATTTTAAAATATAAATAATTTGTTTCAATGTTTGTTAGGCTTAATTTTTCTGAAACCTAGTCTACAAACTGAATTCTACGCATTGGGCAAGCCCATATTGCAGCCCAATAAAGTCAACGGTTGTGGATGCAGGTTCACCATAAGTCCTCCAACGCGTGCTACACAGAATCAAAACCCTAAATAGTTGCCGTTTGAACCCTCTTGAAAACAGTGTAATAAGAGCCAACACTCAAATTCAAAAATCCAGCCGTTATGTCAACTCCCCTATTCTCTCTCTAACCCCCCCCCCCCAACAGACAATTCAAAGGTTGAGAAAATGGTGGAAGAAGAACCGAAACGAAGCCCTCCGAAACAACCCGAAACCGGAGGGAATGCGAGTTGTGTATTCAGCCCCAGGTTTAGATCTGCGGCCGCCATGGCCGGTTGGGACGAAGAAGCACTGCTGATGGCTTCGCTTGTCGTCGAAGATACGCCTGTTCGTGATTCCAAACAGAAGAGACGAACCGATCCGATGTTCAAAACTCCACCTACTCATTCCAGAAGGTACCAAACCCTAATTTCTCAATTACTTGTTATAACTTATATAGTTTATATATGTTTTCAAAGTGTTGAATAATTAATATAATTAATAAAAATTTAGGAAACGTAGAGATCAGAGGAAGAGTCCGGTTTCGAGTTTTGTGGCTGTTCTTGATCTTGAAGAGGAAGCTTCTAAAAAAGGTTGGTTATTTTTTTTTTTATATTTATTTGGTATTTTTTCATATATATAATTTTTTTACAAAATTGAATCCTAATGTGGTGACAGAAACATTAGAAGAGAAGAAAGAAGAGAAGGTTGATGCGGTTGTTAGTGGTAAAAAGGTTGAGAAATCGAATGAATCGAGTTTTGGAAACGCGTTGATTCCTTGTATGGATCGGCTTCGTGAAGAACTCTCTTGTGCGGTAAGTGCGATTCGGTTTCTTTAATGAAAAGATGCAATTTGATTTTCAATATGGTTTAACTGGAGTGTGTTTGTTTGTTGTTTTTGCAGATTTGTTTGGATATTTGTTTTGAACCGAGTACGACTTCTTGTGGGCACAGGTACGGTTCATAATTTGCTTTATTGATTGATAAACATGACCCGATTTAAGTTAGGGTTTTAATTTGACTTTGAAATTGTGTAGTTTTTGTAAGAAATGTCTGAGATCTGCTGCGGATAAGTGTGGTAAGCGTTGTCCGAAATGCAGGCAGCTCATCAGGTAATACTGTAAACCCTGTTTATGCAGTAGATGATTAAATCGTCATAAAATGTTCATAACGGATTAATGGTAAATCTTTGGTTTGTTGATTTGTTTCAGCAATGGAAGATCTTGCACCGTCAATACAGTTCTATGGAACACGATACAGCTCTTGTTTCCACAAGAAATAGAGGCAAGAAAGGTGTCGGCTGGAGCTTCAAACGCCTCGGAATATGTTGATCTCCTAAGCCCACCATCAAGGCGGAGGAACCAATACAGGAGCGTAATTCAAGCGTTAAATAGTCCTGAAGGAGAACAGCTAAGCTTGGAAAGAAGGCGGAGGACCGGTAACAACCACAACCACAATTTGAGACACCAAAGTTTCCGTCCGGCTTCTGTTGTGTTACTGAACAGCAGAGAAGCTGGAGATAATAGCGTGAGCAGGAGGAGGAGGAGGCCGCCACCAGTGCAAGATGACGATGCTACTTTGGCTCTGAGACTGCAGCGAGAGGAGTTTATGGGAGCGTTTGGAGGGCCTGAAGAACCACAACGAGAGCAACAACAGAGAAGAGGCTCTGTGGCAACAGCCTCCAGTAATCTGAGGGCAATGGCTTCACGAGCCATTAATCTTCGTAATCTTCGTGGCCGCTGAACTTAAGACTCGCTAGTTGGTTTGGTCACAATTTCTGTGATAATTTCATTTGGAGTTATGCTATTAGTTTATAATATTAACGAGTCAAGCATACTGAAAACTTTGATGATTGAATCACACCATCTTGAGGATTTTTGGGTTGGTATGTTCTTATTTATGCTGGATTTAATATTTCTTTCCTTCAAAAAATGTTCCATCATCCAACTTTGGTGAAATGTTTTAAGATTTATCACATCATAAGCAAATCGAATATCATACCGCCCTCAGTGGATGCGTTGTAGGTGCATTATAGCTGCTGATGATATGAGAATTTCGTTAAACGTGTTTGGGTGAAAGCGATCTCAGAAAGAGTAGCTAAAAACAAACCATAAGCAATCTTTTAATGGGTCAGATGTTATATGATTTTGTACGCCATTATCTTCGGACCACCATTTAAAGAGAAACAAGTACATCGATACAAGTCGAAAGATTCATTTACTAATCCATCAGTACAAATGTTACAATATTGTTGTTACAAGGGAAAGAACAAATATGTCCACAGTGGGATCAATCAACATGGGGGTGGATATCTCTCATAAGTCAACTATATTCTAACATAACCGTGTATTATACAAAAAGCAGAACAAACCCGATGGATGTCTTTCGGTTTATACTCAATCCCTCTGTATTCTTCCTTCAAAAAAAATTCGTTTGCTTAATATGAGAACTCATGACCTCTAAGGGAGATGTATTTCTTGACCCATATGGCGATATCCTCTGCGCATGCCTGAGCTTCCGGTGTCCTAAGTATTAGACTATGGGCCCACGGGCTCAGTTAGGTTTCTAGGGTTACTCGTAAAAGACTTAATTGATTATTATTGAATGGGTAGGTTACAATATATAGGGATTACGAGTAACCCTAGAAACCTAACTGAGCCCGTGGGCCCATAGTCTAATACTCCACCGCAGTCGTAGCGGATGGAATTAGAAGCTTAGACTAAAAACAAAAACAATTATAAACCCTAAAAAACTGTCTCGATTTTGGTCAAAATTCCATAATCTTGCAATCTTCAATCAATAATCTCCGATCCACAGTTCTGAATGATCTCGTAATCCTATAAGAGGCAACCAATATGGCAGTGCAGCGACGGCTGGTAGCGGTGTGGCGGCGGATCGTAATCCTGCAGGCGGCGCCACGGCGGATCGTAATCCTGCAGGCGGCGCGACAGAAGACCGTAGTCTAATGAGCGGCGGCGGCACAGCGGCAATGGGCGGCTTGGCGGAGATGCGAAATCAACAAGATGAGCCGTAGCATCATCTGTGTGGTAAGAGACCATAAGAAAGCCGGTGATTCTGAAACCAAAGACGAAGCTTTATTTGAATACAAAACTGAAAAAAAAGGAAACGGAAAACGAACAGAGCCCAGACAGGGCGACAGCGGCGGCACGCCGCCCTGTCTAGGGTTTTTCTCAAGTGGTGACGGCTAGGGTTTTGTTATTTGTATGTGATGCAGCGGAGAGGGTATAGAACCTAGGCTGGCTCTGATACCATATTAGAATGGTAAAAGACTTAATTGATTATTATTGAATGGGTAGGTTACAATATATAGGGATTACGAGTAACCCTAGAAACCTAACTGAGCCCGTGGGCCCATAGTCTAATACTAAGAAGCATGTCAAGAGTAGCAAATTCATGAACGCAGTCCTTGTAATCCAGAACTGGTGCATCTACATTCACCTTTTTTAGTTCCTGTGCATAAGCAATGGCGCGGTCCCTCATCCAATCATGTTCTGCTATAACGGTCAATGTAGGGGGCATTTGCTTCAAAGGGGGGCCGCCTCTGTAGGGAATCAGGGGATTGGCTGCAGGATGGTCCAGGTTAAACTCATCTTCTGGGAGGAAGAGTCTCCATGCTAGTATGCCCATTGACTTGTCAAAGAAATAAGAGTTTGATAGTTTTATCTCTGAACGTGTGGGAGCATTTCCAATGAAGAACGGATACATCAACACTTGAGCCACCACTTTAAGTGGGTTCAGTAGGGTGCCAGATTCGACTTCTTTTCGAGCCACATAGTCAGCAAATGTTTGCACCACAACTCACCCCAAGAAGAACACATCTGCATACAATGTTCATCAAAAATTGAAATCCAGTCAGCAATGAAAGATTTTTATTTAAAAACTTCATTGGTCACATAGAAAAAACAAACTTGGTAGTATCAAATTCATATAATTTCTTATATTTAAAATATCAAGTTTAGAATCATTGCTTGTTTCAAAGAATATTAAATAAAACTTCATTTTCAGTATCACCACATCCAGTAACAGAGATACAAAACTAGACCCAGTGACCCACAATATCTGCTTCTCATATAGTATGTGCGTATCTTAAGGTCACCAAGGCTCCTTCATTTTACAAAGGCTATCTTTGTGAGGGTTGTATTGCTTGACTAAAAAGAGGCTTGAAAGATTAGACAAGAAAAGCCAATATGAACATGGCTTTAACTGCCGACAGCAGCTAAGGTACTGGTATTTGACGATTTAAAAGTGCATACTCACCAATGGGTGAAATATGTAGTAAGAGCAAGCATGTTTCGGTTCAGTTATTATAGTTTCATAACCATTCTATTCGGTTGTAACAGTTAACCATTGTTTAACGGCCGGCTTTGGATGTGGGTTGACAGTATCAAATTCAAGTTATTTCTAATATCTGAAATTGCAAATTTGGAATCATTGTTTACATTCACTTCATTAGCACTGTTTATTACCATAATTGAACTTTTAACATGATAACATCATTTACACTATCACCGCATGCGGTAGCAGAGATGAAAACTACACCAACAATTTGATTTTAATTTCCGCAAGGCCCCTTGGTTTTTCAAATTCAACATCAAGCAATATCGATAACTTCAAATTCAACTACTAACTACAACGAACCAACAAAAAGCTACCTGGACGGATCTCCATGTGCAGCCAGCCAAGGCTCCACCAACGAAGCCCAAACGCATCCGCAATATGCCCTTGCACATCCGCCTTCCTCGAATCCCCCTTCCTCCCCAACGACTTCCCACGCTCCGCCAAATTCGCCTGTTTCGCCAGCCAATGCAGTACTTTCACCCCATCCTCAAACGCAGCCGGATACCGACTCTCAGGCGCCAGCCTGTACCCAACCGCCACCACAATCACATCACACACTTTCGCAATCCTCCGACAAAAACAAATCATTCGCCACGGAATCACAACTCCCTGCCACAAATCCCCCTCCATGAAACTGCACCATCACAGGCAGCTTCCTACACCTCTTACTAATCGGCGAATAACCTCTATACGCACAATTCTCCGATTCCACACTCAAACCACCCGTACTAAAACCATTACTATAACTACTCCTTCGATCACTCTCACTTCCAACAACATTACACGATTCCGGTGAACCGTAACTGCTACGCCTATGAAACGATCTAGATTCAAGTTCAGATCTCTTCGTTCCAACAGTTCTAACCCTAGCGGCAACGGAATCTGGCGATGCGAGACACGTGTCAGGAAGGAATATTCGAATCGAGAGACATGAAGCAGGATCTATGTGAATGTCTTTGGTGGCAACGCCGCCGGTGAACGACGGATTAGCGGCGGCGATCGTTTCTTCGGGACGTGACGTGACGCCAAATGAGGTGGTCATCTCATCGGTTAAATTAGGGTTCTGGATTCGGTTTTGTAACCGTCGCTATAATATTAATTTGAAGAATAGACTGTATAATTTGACGGAAACACTAGGCATTTCCTTAATTGGAGAAACCCTAACTGTGCGACAGTTTACAGTTACGTGTTTTGAGATCAATTCATGAGAAATGAAACAATGTGGAGAGATTGATTACGTGGAAGTGATGATATGTTGATATTTACTGGTTGTTGAGTGATGAAGGTTGGAGGAATTATGAGGTTCTTCAATGGCGGATGTAGAGAGAGAGAGAGGATGAAAGGTGCAAATGATGGTGCCAGGTGAGCACACACAAATTGGCGCTGTGTTGTGTTTTGGCATTTTTGGGGATTATTCTTTTTACTTATTAGACCATGCGTAGTCGTCAACGCGTTGCGTCATGTGGAATCCCAGTTAGCAACGGGACGTTTTTTAAAATAGGTGTAGTGAGAATGCGGGGCATTATCTTAAAATGGGTGTTAAACAATTAAATAAATAAAAAAAACATCAAAAATGGTATTGGGCAAAAATAAGAAAGAATGCATGTGATTGACCAAAGGAGGTGGGGTTTGGCGTGTTTCAAATCACGCGGGCTTGAGTTTTTTGGGCAAATAGCGCCCATTGGCGCCGAGGGGGGTTGGGGCGTGATTGATGTGTTTCGGGCAAAAAACACCCGACTAAGGGTGGTCTTATAATTATTTTTTGAATGGCAAACCAAATCACCGGATAAACATCCTGTGATGCTCTCAATCGAACAAATGCATCCCCTCCTCCATAACGGTCAGATTTTGTTATATACCCGATGTTGAAAATAATTTAATCAAACAGCAAATTAATATAAACTTTATTTGTAACATCCGTAAAAAACGGGTTCCCAAAACCCGCTTCGTTTATTAATCGAATATCCAGTTAAAAATTTTCGTTGCCCATTTAATGCTCAAATTAATTTTAAACGATACATAATTAATAAATAAATTAGAATTTAAAATCTATAATTGAAAATTAATAATAGATAAGGAATAAAAAAATAAAAGGAGACGCCGGGTTTCGAACCCGGGTCACCCGCTTCAACAAATGCACGACACACCACTCCGCCACATGAGTCTTTTGTTAATATACTGAAACAATTAATACTTATAATAAAACTCGAAATCAAATCCAGTAATTAGCGCGCCCAATCCGCAGTCGCCGGAAATACCGAAGATTTCGCTAAATTTCGACCGTTTCCTTTGACTGAACGCGTGAATTAACTTCGGTATCGGTTATAACCGATGTCTAATTCCCCAATCCAAGTCGTAACCGCCGGAGAAACATTGACCACGAATCAAGATCAAATTCGGACTCGATTCATTCTGTTTCTTCCTTATAAATACTCACCCAAGTCTCTGGTAATCTTTTCGCTCAAAATCGCACAATTTCTCGAAGTCTTAGCACTCGCCGGAGATATTCTGCATTCGCCGGACTTTCACTGGAAAACCGAGACTTACACCAAATCGGTAATTTTCTCGACTCTTTCGTTTTCAATCCATTGTTAGACATATATTAACTTCATTCCTTCAACCAGAATCGGTCTCAGACGACGTTGCCGGAAATTCCTGCACTCGCCGGAAAGTCACTGGAAATTCTGAAGTCACGCTGTGAATCGGTACAATCATCTAAACCCCCTGATAACCCTTGTTTAATAACTTAATTTCACAATTCGTTGATCAAAACTGTTAATTGATCCACTCAGACGGAATTCACAAATCAGAGCCGACGACCCTTGCCGGAAATCTGAGAAAAACATCCTGTTCGGTACATTTGATTTTCGTAACACTCTTTATCCATTACATTTCAATCAATTATATGTTAGACGAACGATTTAAACAAGAACAGTTGGACATCTTTGTCTGTGTCTTTATGAATGAAGAAGATGAAGTCGAACATTGTGTATAAGTTTAATTAAAACAGAATATTTAACCAGGTTAGACACACAGTCCAGCGGTGGACTGTGTGCAATCACACAGCGCACGTCACGAGTTCGAACCTTACAACGCACCGATTTTCAGAATTTAAAACCAACCTTTTTAAAACTGAATCAGAACAAGTCACAGTATGTTTATAAGAGTAATATAAACCATAAGTTAAACAGATTAGACACACAGCCCAACTGGTTGGGCTGTGCGCTTACGAACCGAAGGACCCGAGTTCGACTCCGGGTCTCTGCAACCGGTTCGACATATAAATCTTTTTTAACATAAACCAAATAAAATAACAAGCTAATCAGTATATATATATAATTAAAACATAGAATATTTCGGGTTAGACACGTAGCTCAGTTGGTAGAGCTGCGTGCACGCGTACGAGAGGTCCCGGGTTCGAACCTCACTCAGCGCACACTATTTCCACAGTCCGACCGGTCAACGGTCAACGGCCGGTCAACGGTCAAAAAGTCAAAATTTTTATTTTCTTTTTATTTATTTATTTAATTTAAAAATCAATTAAAAATACTTAAAAATAATATTTCTAAAGTTAGAAAATGGCCTTAAACTCACAAAAATAAATCTAAAAATCCTATTAAGTTTGTTAATTAAAAGTATTAGTCTTAAATAAAATCCATTTATTTACCGAACCATTTCGTTATTATTTTAGGTTAGTCTTCCTCTTCGATCAAATCCCAAAACTCGTGCGCATCCAACGTCATCAAAAGAACGCACCCAATGTGAGTGAATTCTTACAAATTCTCCTTTTTATTCATGTTTTGGGTGTATCATGTGTCGCTTTAATTATTTCTCTTATTCAAACTCGTGCTATTACCATTATATGATCTAAGCTTATAATTTAAATATGGTTTATTGTAATGTGTGTTTATATTTAGTCAAGTTGCGTGCAAATCAATTCATTAGGCCCATCAGTTCCTCGTGGGAGACGAGTTGAACATCGCGTGCCTCAAAATCATTCATTTGGTGTGTGCGTGTGTATTATTTGATATTATGTGTTTTGTGATTTAATTTACATTTACGTTTACTCATATTTGGTTATGCACAATTTTATTCAAATAACTAACATAACTAATCCTTTCAAATGTTTAAATAAGATTCACTCGCCAACTTTTTGTTGACCCAAAACCCTATTTTTACACATGATACAGGTGAACAGGTTGAAGCAAGTGACACATAGGAAATTGCCTTAGAAGAAAAATAATGAAGTTATAAAAAATGTATTTGAACATGTTGTATTTGTATGCTTATTGTAACTCTTCCTTAAAGAGAAATAATAAATATGAAACTTTATAGTAAATGTCATGAGCTTTGATGAAAACCCAATCATGCCCCGACTACCAAATCCGCTGCGGGTCGGGGTGTGACATTATTAATTATCGAGTTATTGGCCAAACAGTTTGTTTCAACTTGAGCAAACTGATTAAAGAAAGGTAGAAGAAGACTGTCTCATTATCGGACGAATTAAAGAACATACAAAATTAAAACCAACCCGACGATTAACAAAGGCGATCTTTGAACTGCACAAATGATTCATGTCCTTAAAGGATTTTACGCGCTCTTATTGCTGTGAGCTGCAGTGTAAACTCACAGGATTTAATGCAGAACTTAACCGGTATTCCAACAGCAGTGGAAACCAGAAAAACGCCAGAAGCAAGATCACAGAAATAGAGAAGCTACAAAATTATGTGTTTGAATGGGTAGCAGGAAGCCTTTATTTATAGGCTGTGATCACAACAGAGAATGAGAAAAACGGGGAATGAGATAACCCTCATCAACCAAATTCGGTTGCTGGAGATAACCCATACGAATTCGAATTACTAGATATAACCCCACTGTTTCGAATTCACCTCCATCCCAATCTTATCTCATTTGATCGCGATCCACAGATCTGACGCACCTGAACCGAACTCTAACTAAAAATAAAAGCTCCTCAGCTCCTACCAACGATGCTTGCGTGCGCCTCAAACGCGAGCTTGGCTCGGCGCGCGTGTGGACTTTACCCACTTCTCAACCCATCTAACACTTTAGTGACCCATAAAGAATAATCCCTTATAAACCACTCAAATTTCACTTCACTCACCAATGTGAGATGGAGGTAAAATACCAACTTGTATGTTCTCCTTTATTATTTCCAACACCCGAGCCACCAAGCCACCAGTTCTTCATAACAGTAACTCTGTTCCCGAGTCTCATTTAACAAAGGAAAGAGAAGAAAAGAGATGAAAATATGAAAAAACCATGTTCCCAAGATTTTTTTAAGGTTAGAAAGGGAGGGAAATGAGGGAAAAGGAAAGAAAATTTTGTAAGTATATTTATCCTCCCAAATCGAAGAGATTAGGAGATAAAATCTTATCAATTACTAAATTACCCTCATATCTAATTAAAATATTTTATGTTTAAAAGGTATAATGATAAAATTGTTCATTTCTTTTCTTTTCCTCCTAACTCGGAAACGATTGATTTCTTCTCTTTTCCTTTACTTTTCATTAAACTGTGGAACACCAAAAAATCACATATTTTCCTTTATTTTCTCTCTTAATTCATTTTCCTTCCCTCCCCTATTTAATGAGACTCGGGAACACAGAGAGTTGGATGCATACCCGAGCCATTAAACTCGTCCGACCAAAGGCCCATCACTGTAAAACTCGATTTAGCTCCTTTTCGAAATAGTGACCTCCAGAGAAGCCTAGTTTTAAACTTTATTGTCACAATCAAAGAGAGAAATCAAATGATTAACCGATTGACCAACTTGTCAGACTATTTTTATTATTTTTATTTTTGTTTGTTTGAATTAAGATGAGATAATGTGATGCTGGTAGTGGAAGGAAATGATACAATACGTCGCACGTCTTGCTTGGTATGATGGTTCGCGCTTTACGTGTTATACACTTTGTACAAGCCTTTTTCAGTTTCAATCAACGATAAGTATTAAAATATAAGTATCTAAAATTTTGTATTTGTTAGTCAAAAATCATACTGGTAGAATAGAATCCTTTGATGTTAAAATGGATAAAGGGATTTGAGTCACGATGTATTTTTTATTTACCATAAAAAAATAAAGAGGGAGCAACTATCTTTTCACGTTTTTATAATCCAGTTGAAATGTTTTATTAAAATGTACCTCGGTTAAGTGTATATATATATCAAATATTGTTTCTTTGTCTTACAACGTCAGTTACATATTTTATATTCAGTAAAAATATATACTACCATATGATAATATGTGTATTGCTTTCATATCATGACCGATCGGACGTCAAACTGGGGACCCACTATAGAACATGTCCGTTTAAGTGTGTTTGAACCATTCCCGTTTGAATCATTTGGTTACCGATCGGAATAGGTGGTCGAACTGTAATTTTACCTTTGTTCCTTCAATTTACTAACTACTATTCACTTCCGCGAAAACGTTGTCAAGAGGCCTAACCATTTTTTCTCATAAACATTATATTGTTCTTGATGTTGAGTGAGGGTCTTCCCTTAACTAGACTATTTTATGTGTTATGTTTTCATTTTTTTTTCACTGCCACGTTAAAAGTGACTGCTATATCATAAGGGGACTTTCACTCACTTTTTTTTTTCTCTAGATCGTGTAATGGTTTCATTATCCTCACCAAATAAATTAATGTTTAAATCAAATAAATTGTAAATTTAAATATTAAGGTTGTGGCGATTTGTTGGTTTGTTATTGGTTGAAAGAAGAAAAGGAAGTGGGTCCCATGCATCTCTCTCATCTCGACCGCATGAAGAAATCATGTCTTTTACGCCCCTGGGACGGTGTGTCACACGGATGTTAGACCATAACTCTTGGTCTAAAGATAATAATGAAATATTTGAAATTGTATATTGGTTGGTCGGTCAGAAATGTATTTGTGGCTAACAAAAGATACAAATATTATATAATTGCTTAAATTCATAAAATAGATTAAGATATTTAAAGTCAATAGATTAATCACAATTCCCTTTTATAACTTTCATATCAAAATAATTATTGGTAACCCTGCATATTAGTAAATAACCAATATATAAATAGGAATAAATTACTACTTATGTCAGTGTAATTTGACCAAAATTTCGGTTTTATTTCTATTTTTTTTAATAATTCTGGGGTGTATATTTTTATCATTTCAGCTTTTAGACATTAACTCTATTACAATGTGCTCTCTAAAGGAAGTGAAACTCAAATCTTAAAGAGCAAATGTTTTTTGAATGTCTTCTATTATTCTCAACTTGAACAACACACCGAACATATCAAACATGAAACATAAGTCCAAACAAAATTATGTTTGCATCATACAATCTTTCTTCCCATGGAAAATCAGATAGCAATTTTATTTAATTCAACACGCGACCCTTCCGAGCAAGCTTATGGATAGACACATATCCTGCGAGCTGCAGTAACGAAGAACAGGAAATCAGTTTGATGCAAAAGTTACTACATGTACCGATGATGCACGAGTCAACTCATTTATTTTTTAATTATAGAGTAAACTTTTATTTTGCTCCTTGTGGTTTGGGTGTTTTAACGCTTTTGCCCCAAGCCTTTAAAAACAGACATTTTACTCCATGATCTATGCAACCTATCTTTATTACACTCCCCGCCTCAAACGCCGTCCACTTCAAACGTTAAAACACTGTCACGTGCCCCTCATGTGAGGGGCAAATCTGTCATTTCCCAACCCAGATATTTATAAACCCTTTTAAAACCCTAATTAGCCCCATCTTCTTCTTCCTTCCAACATCTTCTTCATTCCAGCATCTTCTTTCTTCCAAATCCTCCATGGCAGATGTCACTTGCACTTGTGGAGCTCCAACCACCTATGTTACATCTTGGACCCGAGCAAATCCAAGAAGAAGGTTCTACTGTTGTGCTAATTGTGGGTTTGTTCGATGGTCAGACCCCCCTATGTGTCGCAGATCCACAAAAATCATACCGGGTTTGTTGGAGAGATGTAACCCGAATGAAGCTTGTGCCAGAGAAGCTGTAAAAGCAAACAAGAAGTTGAAATGTATGTTAGGGCTGACATGGATATTCTGTATCTATTTCTTTCTTAAAAAAATGACCTAGATAAGGTTTGTAGGTGGTCAGTAGTATGTGATAATGTAATATGGTATGCATCTCTGTTATGTATGATTGTATCTTGGATATGTTGTTTTGTTATGAAACTCTTATGTATGATTGTATCTTGGATATGTCGTTTTGTTGTAATGTAAATGAACATCGAACATTATTGTTTCGGATATGCGGAATGTTTGGATGTTGTGTTTTTGTTTCGTAGCATTAACGACCAAAAGAATTAACAAATCATGTCGGACAAAAGAGACCAAAACCATTATGTTAACAAAAACGACCATGTCGGACAAAACCATCGTGTACAAAAAAAGACCAAAAGAATTAACAAATCATGTCGAACTAAAGGGACCAAAAGCATTAACGAACCATGTCGGAAAAAACCATTGTGTACAAAAAAAGACCAAAAGAATTAACAAATCATGTCGGACTAAAGGGACCAAAAGCATTAACGAATCATGTTGGACAAAACCATTGTGTACAAAAAAAGACCAAAAGAATTAACAAATCATGTCGGACAAAACTAAACCAAAAAAACTGCCAATTTCAAATCAACAAAAACTGCAAATACCAAATCAACATAAAGCTGCCATTATCTAAATCAATAAAAACTGCAAATACCAAACTAAAACTTTTCCAAACACATTCAATACATAACTGCAAATAACATAACTAATTCATACGACATAGAATTCATAAAACATATAAGTTTTAAAAAGGCCACAAACTGCAGAACTTCAAAATGATGGCCAAATATAAAACAAACAACCACACCAAAAGAAGTCATTGTTCTTAATACTTAGAAACATAAAAAAAGCATCCCTGAACATCATGCTGCTGCATTTGCCTGCGACCCTTCTGCATTCCCTTTGCTTGACCCCTGGTTATGCCCTTTCCCACCACACTTTGTGCACTTGACTGTTTGGCCAGCTCTTGTCAACTTCCCTTGCTTAGATGCTTGTTCAAACAATTCTTCTACACTTTTCTTCCTCTTCTTTCTTGGCCTACCCACCTGTTTATGGTGCTTTGGTGGTATAAGAGTTGTCGGACAAGCAGAAGGTGTCCACATATTCCTTCTATTGATAGGATCCACTGTGTTAGCATAAACTTCCTTCCAGGTTTCTAACCAATACACCTTTGAAACCCAAGCCTCTGGAACATCCACTGATATCCCATGTGCAGCCATGTCCCATATCACAGCCACAACATGCTTACAAGGGATACCAGTTAATTCGCACCTTCTACAAGAACAGGTTTTGTCTGCCATGTCAACAACATACTGCTCCAGTGAGTCCCTTTTACCTGGTACTTGTTCACAAAATTCCATTGGACAGACATATCAGCAGCGTTCTCCTTTATCTTCTCAAATATCTCTGTAGCCCTTGGTGTCAAAGGTCCTTGACTCTTTGAAATCAGTATGTGCACAGCAACAATCCTCTTCATCAAGTATTCTCTAATATACTCCAGGCATGTTATAACTGGCTTGTCCCTTCCTTCAACCAACTGCCTGTTGAAAGAATTCACATAAGTTGTTAAGAAGCACATCACTATGTGCCCTACCTACATTATAAAAGTAGCATATAATTGACATACTGGACTACAGATTATACAAATGATAATGATAGTAGTGTACAATACCAGTGAAATAGGCTCTACACCAGTGAACAGGTGGAATCTCCCTAAACCATTGATACAAACCCTGATCAGTTGCCAGAACTTTCTTCATTGCCTGTTCAAAGTACGGGACAGTAGTTGAAGTTGCACATTTCCATAAGAGATTTTTATAAAGCTCTCCTCTCCATTTTGACTTCATGTTTTCATGCACATGCCTCAAATAGAACTTGTGTTCTGCATTAGGAAAGACCTGCTGTAATGCTGGTATGATGCCCTGCAGTGAACAGTTTACTCTAAGTTAATACACACACAATGGTAAGTTAATAAACAAAACACAAAACACAGCAGACATACCTTCTGCCGATCAATAATAAAAGTGAAGTTTGAATTTGTCTCCAGATCTAAGTCATTTCCAAGACACTTAAGGAACCAACACCAAGAATTTTTTGTTTCTGCTTCAACCAGGGCATAAGCCACAGGATATATGCCGTTGTTGGAGTCTAAGCCCACTGCAGTCAACACTTGTCCAGGAAAAGGACCTTTCATGAAGGCACCATCCAAACCCAACATAGGCCTCCCACAGATTTTAAACCCTGCCTTCAAACCACCCAAACAAACGTAGATCCTTCTAAACTGTCTAGTTAGGCTATTAGGATTAGGTTCACTTTCCACATCAATTTTGACTGTTGTTCCTGGGTTTGACCTAATGAGTTCCTCACAGTAATCCCTTAGAATTGCATACTGAGCCCTGTAGTCCCCTTCAATCTTCTGTTTGCCATTGATTTTGCCTTGAACATCTTTTGTAAAGACACTGAAACCTGATGCTTCTTTTGGAAACTATCTTGGAGTGCTTTTAGTGGAATATCAGGGTACACTATGACAGTAGATCAATCTCCTTTACTAACCATGAAACTGTACATAGTTAAGCATTTGTGTTCATTGATATAGGTTTTCACAACCCAAGATCCCTCTTTGTTTACATTAGAGAGATAAAGTACCCATGGACATGTGGTTGCATGTTTTTTGGATGTAGTTGCAGATCTTGTGGTAGGTTTGTGTAATAAAGCACCAGCTTTACCCTTAGGACCCACACTCTTGGGACCACCACTTTTGGTTGAAGATTCTCCTTTATCACCACTTGATTTTGAATTGACCTTTTTACCCTTACTAACACCACTTTTACCAAATTCAGGTTTATATTTCCATCAGCTTATGATCACCCACGCAAGACAAAAAACTTATCACATCGGAGTCATTTCCTAAAGCCCTCAAACCAAAGTTCAAATCTTCATCAAATACTTTGAAATGGTAAAAAATCAACTCTTTTTCAGAGTAACCTAGTTCTAACAACATATAACTAACTTCATGAACTTAAAACTCATTCTTGTCAACATAGTCAACATAGTCTACCTTACCTTTCACATACATCCTTCTGGGAAACTTTGTGAAAGAACCCCCATGATGAATCTTGAGTGAGAACAATGAAGTATTCACTAAAAATCAAATGAAAAAGGAAACCATCAATTTTAGAGACTAGGGTTGAAACAAATCATAATCTTAAAGACTAGGGTTAGAAAATTCACTGTAAAGATTCTCAACAAGTGACTGTTGTCCCTTAGACGAATGTACCACAATGACATTGCACTTCAATCGTCGATCGCCTTCGTTGTTGCACTCTGGTCAATTTCTAGGGTTTCTAAAATGTGAAGGATTTTGATGTTGTGTATTGAAAGTTGGGAGAATAAATATTATAATAGTGAATTAGGGTTTTAAAATGGTTTATAAATAAGGGAAATGACAGATTTGCCCCTCACATGAGGGGCACGTGACAGTGTTTGACGTTTGAAGTGGACGACGTTTGAGGCGGGGAGTGTGATAGAGATAGGTTGCGTAGATCAGGGAGTAAAATGTCCGTTTTTAAAGGTTTGGGGCAAAAGCGTAAAAACGCCCAAACCACATGGAGCAAAATAGAAGTTTATTCTTAATTATATGTAAATAAAAATAACTAAATGAAATTGATTATAGATAAATTTGGTAATCAACATCTTCTAGGTGTTGTTTGTTTTTTAAGAGGTAAAATGTCTGCAGTCTGCAGTTTGCAGACCACATCTGCAGACATCTGTTGAAGAAGAGGTGGACCAAACGTCTGCAGTCTGTAAGAAGAATACTGTTTGTATTTTTAGCGTATGTAGACTTCTAAATAAACTGGTGGAGGTGTACAGATGGTGGTGGGTGGTGGACAGTGATGGTGGTGGACTGTGGTGGGTGGGTGGTGGGACGATGGTGGTGGTCGGTGGTGGTGGGTGGTGGCGGGGGGGGTGGTGGGTGGTGTGTTTTAACTCTCTGCAGACCTTAGAAGATTTAGAAGTGGTTGGACCAAACTGCACCAAGAAGATCTCGTGCAGACGGTTTTTAATGAAACGTCTTCGAAAAAACAAACAGTCTGCGCGTGACAATGTCTGCGCGGGGCAGACAGAAGAGCCTGCGCAGACGTTTTATCAAAAAACAAGCAGCACCCTAGTAAATCTATGACTTGTTATCCTACATTTTGTAAAAAACTTCTAAAAAATTATTCTATCTCACATTAAGAGGAAGAAAATATTGTTAAAGAAAATGTTTATAAAACATGTTCATAAGCTGGTGAGCAAAGGATGAATAAAGCAACTTACAAGGATCTGTTATAATAGTAGTGGCATAACTAAAATCACAAACGCCGGTAACACGATAGTTAAGATCGACAGCATAAGACGCATGATTTTGCCGAGTATCGGGTTCAAAGCATGACTCCCCGGGTTGGATCTCCTCGCAGTAGATTATCCCGCACATATAGTCAAGAACTTCTTGCAACTTTGACTCTGAAAGATGGCTTTGAGCTATACACCAATTTTTCTCCTATGCAAACATTTTAACAAGAAAAAAAAAGCAGGAAACCATGTTAAAATCATAAATATAATGAATACCTATTTTCATTTTTTAATAAATATTTGACCTGTGCATAACTGGGGCACACAATGGAGCATAAAAAGACACCTATAAAGCAAAATGAGAATGTTACTCTTGTCATGATTTTATGAAACAGTTCTGAAATGTTCAGTTCTTTATATACATATATGTGTAGACCTGTAAAATTGATTAGATATGTTTTATTAACGATTTTGGATATAAAAACTTTGATGAGAGAATACTGAATTTATTGGTTTTACAATAGTTGCAATTAATTGAATATAATCTCTGCTTACTGTGTAAGATAAAAAAGTTATATTATCGGTTTCAAATTTAAATTTTGTCATTACAATTTAAATGAGAAAAAACTGAATTTATTGGTTTTACAATAGTTGAATGACCTCTATGGCACTATGTTAGAGCTATGGGGTATGGGGCGTGGGTTGGGGGGAAACGCCCATGTGACCACCCGGGTGGGTTTGGGTTTGGGCGTGGTTCTTTGGGCGAGGGGTTTCAGTCCGGGCGTTGGGCGGGGTTACCCATCTGAGCTGGCGGGTGGACATTGGGTGCACCCTACCCTATGGTTTATCGATTAATTAAAAAAATAAAAAATAAAAGGAATTTAGCCAAGCCACGCCACAAACTCAAGCCCCACCATACCCCAATTTTTTTGGGTCTTGCCAATGGAGCCCACCCAGCTCACGTGTAATCCATGCCCCGTGCCCCAAACCCCCGCCCTACCATACCCCACGGTCTTATATTACTAACGGTTTTTGAAAATTGAAATATACGTACATTTGTATAAATGCAATTTAGGGGTGTTCAGAATTCTATTCAAATTCGAAAGATTCGAAATTCGGTTCGATTCAAATTCAAGTTGATTCGTATTCGAGTCTGATAATGGAATACGAATTTTTGATTTTCAATTCGAATTCAATTTATATATAGTTTTTTTTAATATTTGTATATACACACACTTATAACTTTCAAACTTGGCTAAAGTATGAATTTAATCCATAGGTGATAAGTTTATTATTTATAACGTTACCAAATCTAATGACAAATAGCTCATACTACTTATTTCTAAATTTTTATCTAACTTAAATCGCTGTCAGTAACCAACTATCTTCTAATTTTTAGTATTTTGACATATTGATAGTTAATTAATTTTGCAGATTACTATATTTTATGTTGAATATAATAAGTTTGTAGCAGTTTTAAAAAGTGAAAGAAAAATAATTTATTGTTAAGCGTGAATTTGAATTAAATCGAATTTATTCGAATTCGATTCGAGTTCAAGTTTCAAATACAAAATCGAATACGAATACAAGTAAAAAATAAAAATTCGAATAATTCGAAAATTCGTTATTCGATTTAATGAATACTCCTATCAATTTCCAAACTCCACTTTACTCATTGAACATTATGTTTGTTAAAATACTTGCAACACCAACATGAGTGAATCCTGGTAAAGTCAAGAGGCTCATTGATTTCTGGAGGTATAAACTGTCTCGAATGGTGATTTATGGAGATCTAAAGTTAAGGGACTTAAGGGTTAATCAGAATAATTGCTTAATTATTATGGAGTTTTTTTTATGTAAATTAGAAGTCTAGTAAGATTATGATTCCTAGTTTAAATTGTTTTTGGTTTAGCAATTGTATTTCGTTTTACATTAATAGAAAGAGTTGAATTTGTTTAGTTCAATTCGTGTGTGTTTCGTTTGTGTCTCGGCTACTAGGTTACTGGTATCAAAGCCTAAACGATTAGAGGCTCTTGCCGTTATACTTGTGCAAAATAGCCTATACGGTGAGCCTTTGCAGCTCTTCTTTTCTTCGACGTTGAGTACCTCACTCCATACATCTATGACATTTGTTTGCAAGGTACTACACGGATAGAAGCTTTTAATACAAGTTTAAATGATTTAAACCATATGTGAATGTATCCAATTTGCTGTAAGTTTACAACATTAAATATCAAAATATAATATAGTTGCACATTAATTAAGAAGTTACTTACACTTTGTCTCTTATTCTGCTGTAAACCTTATGGGAAAAACCGTATCCCACCCTCAAGATGCTACTAGGCTATAAAGCCATGGGCCGTTTGTAGCTCATCTAATGTTTTGCCAGTTATCCATTATCTCTTGTGCTTGTTCAGCCAAAGTGTGTAACTTTTGCCCAATCTCATCTTCTTCAGTTCTTCAAAAATATTTCAGATCACGGGCGATGTGGGATTTGTCTAAGGTATAATAATAGGCCATGTGAAAGATTTATACGATTCATTTTAGTTCACTTGTATTTTAAATCTATGTTATATCTATAATGCCACTTTCGAAAAACAAAGTGAAAAGCAAAGGTAGATTAGTTACTTTCGTTATTTTTTTCTAAAATTGCTAATATATTGAATGATGTACTGTCATGATTACCTAAAAAAACCTTATTATAGCTCTTATTTTTATCTGTTGCAACGACAAGTTATCATTATATATGTGACCCAACCAAACCCGAACCACAAAAGGAAGGTACATAGATAGCACAAAACGGTCTTTCATTAATAATAAAAATAATAATCAAGATACAACAACAAAAAAAGAAAGAAAACTTGAAAGTAAAGATCATGATTCATGACATCACATGAACCAACAATATAGAGCTGCAACCAGCATGTACAAGTAGATATTAAAACATCTCATTTGTTGTGAATCACTTGAACCTGGAGTATTCTTAGATGTGGTGGTCAAACACGAGATAGGGTTAACCCGTTGACCACATCTGCCTGGTAACTCTTGGGCCTGAGTGACATTAATACCAGCCCTCTCAGCACTTTTAGTACCTTGATTACTTATCATACTGCATAAGCACTCTGGGTTAGACTTAATCACCGATTTTAGCGGATCACAACAGCTGTCCGGTGGATCCCGACCCTGTTGCTGGTTATTTAGGTAACTAAGGCATGGAACAAGCTGATTAACACATGTTGATCCACCACCATTGTTGCCTTGTACCTGTGCATTTGCCCAAAATGCCCCTGACATTGTTATCATCATCATTAGATCATTGCATGCATGCAGTTATTCAACATCTTCATTTTGACTTTTGTGTTTCCTTTGGCTTATATGTTTCTTTGAATGGTTCGGATGATTTACATGATGTAATAGTGGGGGATATATATATATATATATAGTGTTTGATGCATGGTGTTGGTTGGTGAGTGTAGTTGATCAAACTAAGAGCTAGCTAGCATGTTGACTTTTTGATATAAATAGTCAAGCTGGAAGAAGTTGAACTACCAAAACCCTTAAGGAAAAGTATTGTTATTATTCGAATAGATCATACCAAATCTTAGTTTATTAGTTTAGTGACGAAAGATGAAAAGATAATATTTTTTAGTAGAAGTTTATAAACTATCTAAATTTGCAAGGTATCAAGATTGAGTGAATAGTTTAATGATGTCCATTAGTTAAGCGGTTTTATAGTAAAAACGGAATCAATCAAAATCAGTATTTTTAATTTGGTTATCCAGATGAATTATTTGGATTCGAAAGTCCGCCTGGAACGTTTGTCACAATATCCAGCCCGTTACGTCATTTTGGTCCATAGTTCACGGGCCCTTTTCTAGCCCATTTTTTTCTATAAAGTTTCTCCGAATACTAGAGGTGCATAAAAAACCGGTTTGGCCCACCAAACCTGGTTCCCGATCAGAAATCGATCCACCAAAAAATGGTTTGGGCCCGACCTAACCCATAGGTTTGGCACAAATTCGTAGTCTCGTTCTTTGAAACTGGTTTATGACCCGAACCAGTTTCGAAACAATGAAAAACCTGGTTATAACCGGTATTTTTGTCCTAAACCGATTTGTAACCCGACCCTAATCAATTTGATAGGTTCAAACATTTCTCTGCGAAACAGGTTTATAAACAGAATTGGTTTGGGCTAACAAGTTTGACTCCATGATGAAAAAAAATAGGTTGAGCAACCATATAGGTTTATAAAAAAAGGTTTTGTACACCTCTACCAAATACTAGCTAATATATTGTATTTATCATGCTGTATTTAGGTCAGCACGTTTTTAACCAATTATGGAGCAAATCCTCAAAAGCTCAAATGTATTATATCCATAGTTGTAGAAATCACTAGTCGACCGGTGGGTGGAGACTAGCGATTAATCAGGATTAATTGGATATAATCACGATTAATTGTAACTAATCAGAAATTAATCGAGATTATCAGCGATTAATCAAGGATTAATCGGCGCCTAGTCGGATTTTTACAACCATGATTATATCTATTAAAATTTAGAATAAGCCTGAATGTTTAATGCAGATTATTCAATAATATAAAGTTAACCCTAAAGCATTAGTCTTCTTTCTCGATCCCGCCCCAGGTATCCTAGTGAACATGAAGTGTACAAAAAGGTTTACGGAATGAGCCAATACACTGTACGGAATAATAGGCTCAAATAGCAAATGATAAAAATTGAAATGATATTGTAATATCTCATAATATTAATTGATAAGAAGCAAAACAAAGCAAAGCATAACATATAAATGAACTGAACCATATCATATGAATGTACCCATATGTATAGTTGAGTCTGGTAATACGTGACGACAGACAAGAGGCCATTCTAGTATATCAATCACACGAAATGGCGCAAGTTGACATACCCACAACCATCTCCTCCTAAAACTGAAATTGAACTAAGCTAGGATCGATCCGTACGCCTCCTAATAGCTATGTACCATACATGTACTAAGAGAAGCCCTGAGCTAATCTCTCCTTCACTGGAGGAGCACATGTTTTCGATGCCACAACATGTCAGTGGGACACTCCACAGGAAGGGAACGCTTAGGGTAACGAAGTACTGAAAATCTGAGTCACATAATCTAATACAAATAGGCAAATAGCCATACCAGAACATGCATGCGATAAAGAGTATGATATAATCACAAATTTGTCGCATGATATCAAAGTCAAATTCAACAATCATAATCAGAACAAGAAATGTACGGGCGGTCAAATGAATCAAATCGAGGTTCAAAGACGGTAGGAGTTTCAAATGTATATGTAATAACAGGTTTATATTAATCGAATATAATAATCGAGAGAAATGAAGAAGGATCAGTAACCTTATAAATTGATTTTCGTTCGATTATGCGTCATATCCTATATATTTAGACCATTGGTCTCGTTAATAAACTATTAGATACTTCATATAAATTTATTGTGGCAAATTATGTGTATTTTAGAGTTATTGCAAAAAGAAATAATTAAAGTTTATAATGATTAAAATATCATTAATAAAGTACGTTGAAGAAGTGTCTAAAAGACTCAAAAAAATATGGGATGGTTTATAATAGGGTTACATTAGACAAAACTCATCAGATTTTTTTAACTGGGTTACATTAGATATCGTCAGATTTTAATAGGGTTACATTAGATTAAACAGAACTCATTAGATTTAACTGGGCCACATCATATTTTAATGGAGTTACATCAGATTTAACAGAACTCGTCAGATTTTACCACAGTTACATTAGATTTCGTCATATTTTAACGGAGTTACATCATATTTAACAAAATTCATCAGATCTTAACTGGTTTATATAATATTTCGTCAGATCCTAACTGGACTCTTCAGATTCTAACTAGGTTACATCATATTTTAACTTAGTTACATCAGATTTGACAGAATTCATTGCTGTTCAAAAAAAAAAGATTTAACAGAATTCATTAGATATTTTACTGGGTTACATAATATCTCGTCAGACTTTAATATGGTTACGTCAGATTTAACAAAACTCATCAGATTTTAACTGGGTTACATTAGATATCGTTAGATTTTTATGGGGTTACATTAGATTAAATAGAACTCATTAGATTTAACTGGGTTACATCATGTTTTAATGGAGTTGCATCAGATTTAACAGAACTCGTCAGATTTTACCATAGTTACATTAGATTTCGTCATATTTTAATGGAGTTATGTCATATTTAACAAAATTTATCAGATCTCTTAACTGGTTTATATAATATTTCGTCAGATCTTAACGAAGTTACATACACGAGTAATCCTCTTAACATGTATATTTTTAAGTTTTTTATGATACCTTCAATTATCATCGTTACTTTCACTATTAATACAAGTGTTATTAGTATTATTTAAAACGGTAATAAAAATGGTTTTCAGAATTTACTTTAGTCTTTATCGAGGGTTATTGGTGGTTGCTTGGAGGTCTCCGACATGTTACGAGGGGTTTTGTATTTGTTGAAGACAATATTTTAAAAACCGGTTTTAAATCAAACCTAATCAGACTAAAAAATGGTTCAATCGGTTGAACCAGGTAGTACCGAGCGGTTCAACCAGGTTGACTAGTTAACTCTGTAATTTCATGAATTACAAGATCAACTCAAAAGTTAATCCAAAAATGAATGATTACATATTAAAAGATAATCCAAAAGTTAATCCATAATAAAAAATAATCCAAAAGATAATCGAAAATCATTCAGTTTTCCAACAAGCTCTATTAAATGAAAGTTTACGATTTGTTTAAGCCATTTGAGTGTTGAATATATCAACTTTACGATCGCATAAAAGATGAAATTCACTATTATCGTCATCCTCATCAACTAGAGGATAACATATCAGATAAGAAGTTTTAGTTACGAATAATCATAATATATAAAAATTACTTAAGATAAGTAACATATATAATAAAAATAAGTAACAGCACAAACTAAAATAACCATGGGCCGTACCGGTAATTACGTTTCAAACCGGTCTACCGGATTTTACCACCGGTACAAACCTTATGTCGTTTACTTATTTACCGGAGTGTTTCGTACCAGATTTTTATCTGGAAGCGGTAATACCGGTATAACCGACCGGTTTTTAAAACATTGTTTGAAGGTGGTTTATTTTAAGACGGATAGGCATGTTTTGAGATAAACAGAGAGTTTTTATTTTATTTCATTTTTGAGATAGATTGTAGAGTTTAAGGGGGTTTTGTATTAGATTTTAAATTATTATTATTAAACTTATTATTAACTAGAAGATTGACCCGCGCATGTTGCGTTGCGGTCAACAAAATTTACATGTTGATCATATTCACATTTATAAAATGTTAAAGATGTTTTTGTCGGTTAAGTTTGTATTACCATCTTATACAAATCAGTAATTCACCAAATAAGCTCAATACAATTAATGGTATCATAATTACTACATTATATGACTTATAAATAACCTATCGTATTAAGCCCCCCACGTTGCGGCGGGGGCGTAAAACCATGACAAATAGCACCAATGACACAATATAGTCAACGACCACCAACATTGATGTCACACCCTGACCCGCAGCGGAAATGGTGATCGGGGCATGATTGAGTTTTCATCAAAGCTCATGACATTTATTATAATGTTTCATATTTATTATTTCTTTTTAAAGGAGAATCATTAAAATCAATCATACTAGTACAACATGTTCTATACATTTTTCAAGACTTCATTATTTTTCTTCTAAGGCAATTTCCTATGTGTCCCTTGCTTCAACCTGTTCACCTGTATCATGTGTAAAAATGGTTTTTGGGTCAACAAAAAGTTGGCGAGTGAATCCTATGAAAACATTTAAACGTGTTTACTGTATCGATTATAAAATAAAGTGCATAACCACATATGAGTAAACGTAAATGTAAATTAAATCACAAATCACATAATATTAATTAATACACACGCACACACCAAATGTTTGTTTTTGAGGCACGCGTTGTTCAACTCGTCTCCCACGAGTAACTGATGGGCCTAATGAATGATTTTGAGGCACGCGTTGTTCAACGAACTTATGGGCCTAATGAATGTTTTTGAGGCACGCGTTGTTCAACTCGTCTCCCACGAGGAACTGATGGGCCTAATGAATGTTTTTGAGGCACGCGTTGTTCAACTCGTCTCCCACGAGGAACTGATGGGCCTAATGAATAATTTGCACACAACTTGACAATATGTAACACATCACAACAAACAATATTTACATTCTAAGTTTAGATCATATAATGGTATAGCACGAGTTTGAATAAGCGAATTAATTTAAGCGACACATGATACACCCCAAAACATGAATAAAAAGGGGAATTTGTAAGAATTCACTCACCGTGGTGCGTTTCTTGGATTGATGATAAATGCGCACGAATTTGGATTTAATCGGCAAGGAAACTGACCTAAATAATAACATAATAATTCGATAAATAAATAAACTTTTATTTGATTTTAATATTTTTAATTAGTGTTCTTAATGGGATTGCTAGATTTATTTTTATGAGTTCAAGGAAATTTTCTAACTTCAAAAATATTATTTTTAAGTGTTTTTAATTAATTTTTAAATAAAATAAATAAATAAAAAGAAAATAAAAATTTTGACTTTTTGACCGTTGACTGGTCGGACCGTGTGTTTGTATGCGCTGAGTGAGGTTCGAACTCGTGACCTCCCGTACGCGTGCACACAGCTCTACCAACTGAGCTACGTGTCTAACCCGAAATATATTGAAATTTAATTATACATATACACATACTAGAGCTAACTTATTTTTATTTAATTTAAAAAGGTTTGAATAATTTCAGGGGCGGTGTAACTAACCGGATTCGAACTCGAGACCTTGGCTTCGTGTTGCACACAGCCGACCAATTGGGCTGTGTGATTAACCCGAAGGATATAATATTTTTATTAAATTTATATATTTACTAGATTATTTCGTTAACTGGTTTTAAAAAGGTTGTGTATAATTGGCGAACCGGAAAGCATGTACAGACTCAAACTCGGGACCATGGTTTGAAATTTGCACACAGTCCACCACTGGACTGTGTGTCTAACCCGGTATATTTACCGATTTTAATTTCCCTTAAACACATTTCGAACTTCATCTTCTTCAATTCATGAAACCAGAGCATTAACCCGACTGGTTAATCAAATCTTATTGAATTAGTTGATTGATTATTACTGATAATGAAAATAATTTAAACAGAAAAGGATTTAAGGATGTTATACCGAAAAGGTGTGATCTCCGATGAAGTTCCGGTGAAGGAAAAGAAATTCGGGCGGAGTGTATCTTGAGACAGAGGTTCTATCAGAAGTTTGAGGTGAGTGTGGTGCTTTCTGTCTGAGCTCTAGAAGTCTTATTTTAGAGTAAGGCAGAAGAGATGAAATGGGTTCGGTTTTCCGGCGACTTACAGAGAATTCCGGCGATGTTTCAGAGACAGCAAAATTGCACAGAGGGTAAGGATTGAGAGCTTGCGCGAGTTGGTTTAGATGATTAGAGTCGGTATTTATAGAGTTACAACTTCCTGCCTTTAATTATTTCGGTTTCAAGATTTCCGATTAAGTCTCTCCGGCGGTTACGTCTAGAATTGACTGTAGACGTCGGTTTAAACCGATGTCGTAGTCGGTTATAATGTTATTATCAAAAGGAAAATGGCTAAACTCGCGGATTGCCGGATTTTCCGATGATCGCGAGTTCTGTCGCGCTGAAAGTCCGATTTCGAATTCGAGTTTTATGTTAAGTATTATTTATTTCAGTATTAATCCAAACTTAAGCGTGTGGCGGAGTGGTGTGTAGGTTGCTTGTTGAACCGGCTGACCCGGGTTCGAAACCCGGCAGCCTCAAATATTTTTTATTATCTTATTTTTTATGATTTATTAATTATGTTTTAAAATTCTAACAATGTTTATTAATTATGTATCGTTTAAAATTAAAATAACCAATATATACGCGACGAAAATTATGACTAACTATTCGGTTAATAAACGAAGCGGGTTTTGGACACCTGTTTTTTTGACCGATGTTACAGTATCCCCTACTTTTAGAAACTTCGTCCTGAAATTTAAGTAATAGTGGTATATTTGACTTGTGGAGAGGGTGTTTTAATTTGACAATTACATAATCAGAAGAGGGTGAAAGTTTAAATTTTATTGGAGGCGGTAACGTTCCTAGTAAGGGTTGGATACCCTGCTACAGGAATCGCTTTTTGATGCCTAAGATAAGGAATATTGATAAACAGAGTTGATTGACTAGGTATGATCTCATGCACAAGAGTTTTGAGAGAATCGATACGTTTGGAAAGATAAGGTTATATCCTAAAACAAAACTTCTACCACTATAACCTACATGGAACCTCCCATAACCGCCTGACAATGCCTCTGATCCTTTGGCAAGAATACTTATATATAGGAAGTACCAGCGGCGTATCCACCATATTCTTGTCAAATTTTCATTGGCTTTATCAGTAAGTTATGATTAGTTCTATGTGACTCTAGAACATAAACAAACACAACAACCAAAGCTTGAGTCTTAATTCTGAAAGTATACATGTTTGAATGATGACAGTACCTCTCTCGTTTGTTATGATGAAGAGGTTAGTCTATGTAGAAGTGAGACACAACCCAACTTCTTTGAATGATGAGATTGAGATACGTTGAGATGTATGATGATATGAATGCTAAATCAGTGAGTATAAAACAAACTTCAACCATGACATTACTAAATCCTACATGGAACTTCTCATAACCGCCTGACAATGCCTCTGATCCTTTGGCAAGAATACTTATATATAGGAAGTACCAGCGGCGTATCCACCATATTCTTGTCAGATTTTCATTGGCTTTATCAGTAAATTATGATTAGTTCTATGTGACTCTAAAACATAAACAAACACAACAACCAAAACTTGAGTCTCAAATCTGAAGGTATACATGATTGAATGATGACAGTACCTCTCTCGTTTGTTATGATGAAGGGGTGAGTCTAGGTAAAAGTGAGACACAACCCAACTTCTTTGAATGATGAGATTGAGATACGTCGAGATGTATGATGATATGAATGTTAAATCAATGAGTATAAAACAAAACTGAAATAGTAATTCGCATTAAGATTCTGGGATAAATTTCCAATTTATAATTGAGATACGTGAAGATTGAGATAATATAAAGAAAACATAAAAACTAAGCGGTTGGAGTTGAATCTTGATTTTTGGTGAAGAAAACTAGTTGGGTGGTTCGTTTGGGCCGTTATTATTTTCAACAGGATTGGCGTTGATGTTGTAAGCTCTTCCTCTTGCTGGTGGCCTAGTGGTTAGGTTTTCTTGATTTGCTTGGTTAACTAGGTTTGCTTGAGCTTGGGCGTTTATGATGTTAACCAATCGAGGGCACGTGTTTCTAAAGTGGGTAGGGTCGCCACAATTAAAACAAGCTCGAACATATGGAAACATGGGGTATTGGGGTTGTTGATATGTTTGGATCATGTTTTGAGTAGGGGGTGAGGTTTGGTTTTGAGAAGTGCGGTAAACCTTGATCAAATGACCATAGCGTCCACAATTCGCACATAGTCGACAAGGTAAGGTAGATGGATGGTGATAAAAACAGGTGTTGCATTGAGGGTGAGGTCCAAAGTAAGGTTTCTTATTTGGGTAAGTTGAGTTGGGTGCTACTTGAGTGATTGGGATAGCTTGGAGGGGTACAACTTGTGAAGCTGGTTGGTTGTGTTGGGTGACAACGAAGATTTGTCCATCTCGTTTTCTCTTAGAAGTGGTTTGAGAAGAGGATTCGGTTTGGGTGGAGTTTGGGGTTTCGGTTGATGCTTTATCCTTCTTCTTCTCCTCCTTAAAGTCTTTATTCCGTATGCGGTTTTCGGTGAGCTCTGTAGCTAACTCCATTGCTGCTTCCAAAGTTGCAGGTGTGGTACTTATTACAGGGTCTTGAATTTTTGAAGGAAGACCTCGAATGTAGTGCTCGATTAAACGGTAGAGAGGAGTGAACAAGTTGGGGACCATCTGATTCAACTCAAGGAATCTCTTGTTGTATGTAGTGTGGTCGTCTTCCTTTTGTTTCAAAGAATAGAACTCATCCTCTAATTTCTTGATTTCGCTTCTTGGACAGAAACGTCTTGTCATGATTTCCTTCAACTCTTCCCAAGTCAAAGTCATAGCATTCTCAGTACCTCGCTTGGCCTTCTCTGTATTCCACCATGTAAGTGCTACTCCAAACAAACGACCGGTAGCATATCGCACATTGCGATCATCGGGACAGTCGCAATTGAGAAAGGTGTTTTCCATCTCCTCAAACCAATGGAGGAGAGCGGTGACACCTTCAGTCCCTTCGTATTTTGGAGGATCGCAGGATTTGAAATGTTTGTAGGTGCATTTAGTGGCTTTTGGGGAAGGATTGACAATGTTTTGATCTTCTTGGTGGATTGGGTTGACGGGATTAGCGGTAAGGGCCTGTTGAACTTGAACTACGATGTTGGGTATTACGGCCGCCATTTGTTGAGCGATTTGGGCAGCCATGCGCTCGCGGGATTTTCCTGATCTCATTTTTCTACGAGAGAGACTGGAAGACATCTACAAGAAATACGCATCGAGAGTATGAGTTTGACGTTTTAGGTGTCATGTGTCGTATTTAGGAATGAACATAAAATAAATATAGAATAATAAATCTACTACATCCATAGGATGTCTTGGGCTTTGCTCGTAATTGGGCCTTGCATGCCATCATACTTCACCTTCGTAATCATGTGAGCCCCCATGATTACCGGGTCTTTCATATGGTTCGCATGTGTTAGCCTGGTAACGTACACCAAACCCGGAGAAAATCGAGAAATATGTATGTGACGTATGGAATTCGGAGTGCATCCAGGTGTGGACACGGTGATACCTCAAAGTGGGGTTAGTTCGAACGACGTTTGGTGTGGCATGCTTTGGCCTAATAGGTCCTTCGTACTCTCATCGTTAGTCCCCAGGTAGGCAAACTGGTCCGTTATATTGGATTTATACGAATGCCAACCTAGACAGGACGTTCCGACTACCGGTACTTGTACCCTTACAGTTACTACATGCCCGTCGTAGAACTCACTTTGATGAGATTGAAAAACGAAAAGTGCGACAAAATCTTGAATAAAGGAATATGAGGATGACTTGAATATGTGAACATTGAAATAGGCGTGATGAATGTATATTTAAGCTTGTTATGTTTGACAATAACTCATTAAATATCACACAATATGATAGTGGAAGTGTTTGCATGCATTTGTGTGTGTAATAAATACGAAACAAATAACATCATGAGTTTGCATGTAACCACATAAACAATTAAAATCTAATCAACTATAGTATAGGCTCTAAGGGTCTAATAACCTATCCTATATCCCTATAGTCAAAAGCTCTGATACCAATCTGTCACACCCCGACCCGCAGCGGAAATGGTGATCGGGGCATGATTGGGTTTTCATCAAAGCTCATGACATTTATTATAATGTTTCATATTATTATTTCTTTTTAAAGGAGAATCATTACAATCAATCATACTAGTACAACATGTTCTATACATTTTTCAAGACTTCATTATTTTTCTTCTAAGGCAATTTCCTATGTGTCCCTTGCTTCAACCTGTTCACCTGTATCATGTGTAAAAATGGTTTTTGGGTCAACAAAAAGTTGGCGAGTGAATCCTATGAAAACATTTAAACGTGTTTACTGTATCGATTATAAAATAAAGTGCATAACCACATATGAGTAAACGTAAATGTAAATTAAATCACAAATCACATAATATTAATTAATACACACGCACACACCAAATGTTTGTTTTTGAGGCACGCATTGTTCAACTCGTCTCCCACGAGTAACTGATGGGCCTAATGAATGATTTTGAGGCACGCGTTGTTCAATGAACTGATGGGCCTAACGAATGTTTTTGAGGCACGCGTTGTTCAACTCGTCTCCCACGAGGAACTGATGGGCCTAATGAATAATTTGCACACAACTTGACAATATGTAACACATCACAACAAACAATATTTACATTCTAAGTTTAGATCATATAATGGTATAGCACAAGTTTGAATAAGCGAATTAATTTAAGCGACACATGATACACCCCAAAACATGAATAAAAAGGGGAATTTGTAAGAATTCACTCACCGTGGTGCGTTTCTTGGATTGATGATGAATGCGCACGAATTTGGATTTAATCGGCAAGGAAACTAACCTAAATAATAACATAATAATTCGATAAATAAATAAACTTTTATTTGAGATTAATATTTTTAATTAGCGTTCTTAATGGGATTGTTGGATTTATTTTTATGAGTTCAAGGAAATTTTCTAACTTCAAAAATATTATTTTTAAGTGTTTTTAATTGATTTTTAAATAAAATAAATAATAAAAAGAAAATAAAAATTTTGAATTTTTGACCGTTGACCGTTGACCGGTCGGACCGTGTGTTTGTATGCGCTGAGTGAGGTTCGAACTCTTGACCTCCCGTACGCGTGCACGCAGCTCTACCAACTGAGCTACGTGTCTAACCCGAAATATATTGAAATTTAATTATACATATACACATACTAGAGCTAACATATTTTTATTTAATTTAAAAAGGTTTGGATAATTTCAGGGGCGGTGTAACTAACCGGATTCGAACTCGAGACCTTGGCTTGGTGTTGCACACAGCCCAACCAATTGGGCTGTGTGACTAACCCGAAGGATATAAGATTTTTATTAATTTTATATATTTACTAGATTATTTCGTTAACTGGTTTTAAAAAGGTTGTGTATAATTGGTGAACCGGAAAGCATGTACAGACTCGAACTCGGGACCATGGTTTGAAATTTGCACACAGTCCACCACTGGACTGTGTGTCTAACCCGGTATATTTACCGATTTTAATTTCCCTTAAACACATTTCGAACTTCATCTTCTTCAATTCATGAAACCAGAGCATTAACCCGACTGGTTAATCAAATCTTATTGAATGAGTTGATTGATTATTACTGATAACGAAAATAATTTAAACAGAAAAGGATTTAAGGATGTTATATCGAAAAGGTGTGATCTCCAATGAAGTTCCGGTGACGGAAAAGAAATTCCGGCGAAGTGTATCTTGCGACAGATGTTCTATCAGAAGTTTGAGGTGAGTGTGGTGCTTTCTGTCTGAGCTCTAGAAGTCTTATTTTAGAGTAAGGCAGAAGAGATGAAATGGGTTCGGTTTTCCGACGACTTGCAGAGAATTCCGGCGATGTTTCAGAAACAGCAAAATTGCACAGAGGGTAAGGATTGAGAGCTTGCGCGAGTTGGTTTGGATGATTAGAGTCGGTATTTATAGAGTTATAACATCCTGCCTTTAATTATTTCGGTTTCAAGATTTCCGGTTAAGTCTCTCCGGCGGTTACGTCTGGAATTGACTGTAGACGTCGGTTATAACCGATGTCGTAGTCGGTTATAACGTTATAGTCAAAAGGAAAATGGCTAAACTCGCGGATTGCCGGATTTTCCGGTGATCGCGACTTCTGTCGCGCTGAAAGTCCGATTTCGAATTCGAGTTTTATGTTAAGTATTATTTATTTCAGTATTAATCCAAACTTAAGCGTGTGGCGGAGTGGTGTGTTGGTTGCTTGTTGAACCGGCTGACCCGAGTTCGAAACCCGACAGCCTCAAATATTTTTTATTATCTTATTTTTTATGATTTATTAATTATGTTTTAAAATTCTAACAATGTTCATTAATTATGTATCGTTTCAAATTAAAATAACCAATATATACGCGACGAAAATTATGACTGACTATTCGGTTAATAAACGAAGCGGGTTTTGGAAACCCGTTTTTTTGACGGATGTTACAATTGAAGTTGCAACGTCTTAACGTGGATAAATTAGACCGACATATAAAACATAGAAAATAATAACTAACTCGATTTAGGATTCGCGCGTTGTGACGAACTTATTAAACGGGAAAAAATAGACAACGTAAATACACTGAACCACACACGTACGTTGCATCATGTTAACTCGCAAAATTTAGAACGAAGCGTATAACAAAACGTAAATTCTTTGAACCACACACACACACACATTATGTTGTGTTAACTCACAAAATTTAGAACTAAACATAAAACGGAAAAATTTTCAAAATATGAAAAACATAAGGGAATAAAGTTGAAAGTAAAAAAGTTGTGAAGTTAAATTGGAAAAACTAAAAACTTTTGGGTTAAAACTACAAAATCAAGTAGTTTTGGGTTTAAAGTGAAATATCATTTTTTGAAAAAACCTCAAAACATATGGTAGAACACCTCAATGCTTTAACTTTTTGCTAATTTATATTATGTAAATTATACTACATGAATATACTAAATCACAACAATAATAATAACAAGATTTTGGCTAAATTAATTAGATTATTATAAATAATAATAATTCACAAATAAAACAACACAACTTGCAACAAAACAATACATGAAACACCATATTAACACATAGTACAATACATTAATGCTAAAATCTAATGCAAATTAATAGTATATAAATATTATTATTATTATTATTATTATTATTATTATTATTATTATTATTATTATTTTGGCATTTGTTAAAAAGAATTATTACCCAAAAAAAATGTACGTAAATTTTGGGTTATTTAAAAAACGCTCAAACTGATGTATAGTAATGAATATTACATTTTGGTCAATTTATCCAGATGATGTCTAGCAAAAGTAGGTGGTGGCTGGTAGGGCCGTTTCTACGTTTTTGAAGACCCTAAGCGAACTACAAAGTGGAGGCCCTTTGGCAAAATGAAAGGTTATTGTTTACGTTTTTTTTTTGTTGCCTTTTCACATGAGCAGGTTCAAAAGTTTGGATTTGATTTGGCATCGCTAAAATAAAAATCAATTTAAGAGATTAACAATGAGCCCTAATTCCTAAGCAACAAACTAAAATAACCGAAAAAAAGGCCTAAAGAGTAAACAACAATATCAAGGTAGGCAAACAGCAATTCACAATTTGGAACAATGAATCCGCAAATTGCAAGTTCGCAACAGATATCTAACCTGAGTGCTACTGTCAAACTGCAAACTGAGCCAGCAACAATACCAAATCTTAAATCGCAAAACTAAGCAAGTAATAATACCAAATCTCAAATCGCAAAACTGAGCCAGCAACAATACCAAATCTCAAATCACATTATTGAGTCACAGATAATTTCAAAAATTATTTTATGTTTGAGGGTTTGAAGCTTCAGACTTCGAGCAATATATAATATAAACAATATATAAACAGATAAGTATGTAAAATCTGAAAATAGCCATTTACTTGTGTTCAGTCGAGATTCAGATGCCATGATTCATGATTACCCCAAATATTAATTCTCAAATCCCTAAAGTCTGCCCTACGACACTAATTGCCAATGATTCCATCGCTGGTTACTCAACCGACGTCGTAGATTTCGAAGTTCATTGGTTCCTCTTTCTCGAATCGTTGTTGCACGTCAATTTTAAGAGTAAATTGCACAAAACATCCTTTATGTTTCCTCAAACTTGCAGGTTCCAGCCTTAATGTTTAAAAGTTGCTAAAAACAGCCTTTAAGTTTATTTTTGTTGCGGGTTCAATCATTTACAGCTAACCACGTTATTTTCTTCAGTTAAGTTCCCTCACATGCATAACATGTGAGGGTATATACGTCATTTTGGTTGATCTTCCACCCACTTCAATTATAAAAAAAGGAATATTTAAGTTTTAACCTAGTTTAAACAAAGTTTGGTAAAACGTACGCGACTACAGAGGAGCACGATTACCGTTTGATAGTGTTTAAGTCTAACTTGCGACGTCCTAAGCGTCACCAGTTGCTGGATCCGACTACTGAACACGGTGTTACGAAGTTTTCTGATTTGACGGCATCGGAGTTCCGTGAGAGGTATCTAGGGTTGAAGAGTCGTTTGTCGTTTCCGTCTGATGCGAATAAGGCGCCGATTCTTCCAACTGATGATAATCCTGAAGAGTTTGATTGGCATGATCAAAATCTGTGTTAATCTTTACAGCATAGTGGGCTAGCTTAACAAGATTCCTATCTTAATTTTGGGTTCGCCGGAATCCGGCGAAGTCGCCGGAGAAGAAGACCGGAAAAGAGGGTGTTTGGTTTTTAAAAGTTTGGTTTTATTGCACATTAGGCCGTGCGGTTAGAATTTTTTTAAAATAGGTTAAACCTTAAATATTCTTTTTTCTTATAATTGACGTGGGTGGAAGATCAACCAAAATGACGAACTTACCCTCACATGTTATGCATGTGAGGGAACTTAACTGAAGAAAATAACGTGGTTAGCAGTAAAGGATTGAACCCACAACAAAAAAAACTTAAAGGCTGTTTTTTAGCAACTTTTAAACATTAAGGCTGGAACCTGCAAGTTTGAGAAAACATAAAGGATGTTTTGTGCAATTTACTCCAATTTTAATAGCCTCCCGCCTTTCACATTTATCTGGGAGTGAAACTTGGGTTAAGCGACTACCATTGTTTGGAGGATTGGATTTGGGCCAGGGTTGTTTAGCATATTACTACATGTATGGGCCTAGTATAACATAAACGGACCAGAAAATTGGAGGCCTCTCTATTTTGTGGCCCTAGACCTGGGCCTAAGGTCTTAAGCATATTGGGCTGGCCCTGGTGGCTGGAAGCTGTTAGCTGTAGTTTTTTATATATATTTAGGTATTTAGCAGAGTAGTTGAAGCTTTTAATAAAATGTATAAAATAACCAAATGGACATAACTAAAAAGTTGGTGCATTAAAAAGTTCATTATCTTTAGAGGTTAAAATGGTCATCCCCCCCCCCCCCCCCCCTAAAAACTTGTAGTTTCTTCTAAACGCTACTAGTTTCAAGCTTCTAACCTAAAAGTTTCAAACTCCTTTAACCAAACAAGGTTTTTTTTATTGTGTACGAACTTTTTCTTAAAAGCTTAAAGCTATAAGCTCCATGCCAAACATACCTGATGTGTTTTAATATAAACCCAGGCTTTAATTTAAGGTTAGAATTCACTATATCTTGTTTTCTGTTTTTATGTAAGATTGTGAGCCTTTGAAGTTGACTATAATTAGTTAATTACAATTGTAAAGTACAAAGTACAATGTTATTCACTTCTTGAACAGTTAAATGTCATTTTAGTATCTGTGATTTGGGCTATTTTGCTAGTTTAGTCCAAATGTTTTATTTTTTCTCTGTGGGTCCAAAAAGGTTTCATTGTTGTCATTTTAGTCCACTGGGTTAACTTCATCCATTTTTTCTGTTAACCAGACGAGCAATTCGGTAATTTTATATGGCCGAATTGTCCTTCTAGTTAACAGAATTACATATAAAATGACCGAATTGCTCTTCTGGTTAACAGAAAAATGAATTAAGTTAAACAGTGGACTAAAATGGCAACAGCGAAACCTTTTTGGACCCACAGGGGAAAAATGAAACCTTTGAACTAAACTGACAAATTGACCTAAACCACAACGACTAAAATGAAATTTAACTCCCTCTTGAATTACTGGTTGTAAGATTTTGTGAAGGAATACGTGAGGATGACGTATCAAAAGTTTTTTCAATGGGTAAGCATAGTACTAAACCTTTTCAACTTTTCTTTTCTGGATTCCCAATACTTTAAAAAAGACATATGCTCTATCTTTGATCGCGTACGTTAGCAGCCCTTATGATGCCAAGGAGGGATTTTGATCACTAGGTAGGGTTGCAAACTAATCGAATGAACACGAACAAGGCTTTGTTCGTGTTCATTCGTTAAGGAAATAGTTCATAAACAGCTACCAAACAAGAATTTTTGTTCATGTCCGTTCATTAAGGAAATGGAAATGAAGATGTTCGTATTGGTTTGTGTTAGCTCGTTAAATTTAGGTGACGAACACAAACAAACGCAAACGAATACAGACTAATGTTCATGAACACAACGAAACGTTCATGAACACCGGTGGTCCTCTAGAAGATGACATCGCCAACGGAGATGACTAGAAATTTCTGAAAGTTGCGAAGGTTGTGAAACCTAAAATGTGAAAGGGTTTTTAACATACAATACAATTGAATGTTTTATAAGTGGAAATTTGAAGTATTTAAATAGAATATAAAGATTACAAACCTTAATGAACTATCGAACACGTGACCGAATGTTCATGAACATAAATGAATGAACATGGACTTTGTTCATGTCCGTTCCTATAACTAAACGAACAAAACTTCTTGTTCGTGTTTGTTCATTTATTGAACGAATGAACACAAACGAACTTCCCGCCGAACGGTTCACGAATTGTTCATTTAATGTTTAGTTCTTTTGCGGCCCTATCACTATCTAAAGCATTGAGCACACATAGGAAAACGGTTTAATAAGTCACATATCTACCGTATCGATTATAACTTGGGAAAGGGGTTGGTGCAGAACCTGGTGATAAATATAACTGAAACTGGTTATTTGCATAAGAAGGTAACAAAAACAAAAGGTCAAAAACCACCAAACTTTGCTAACTTTTTTATGTGGCGTTGACGGCACAAGTTAGAGATTATCTTAAATTTTACTATATTAAACTTGGCTGCAAGTCGAATTACGCATCAAAAGCAAAATGGACTCATGCTTCGCTATTCCAATAAGTTTAGAATAAGATTATTCAACTCTGCGCATCTTTGTTCTTGAAGTAGTTTTAAGCTCGGTCATTTCTGTATCGTTTATTAAAAAAGCATTGTTGATGATGAATGAATGGTTAGTCTGTAATCCATTGCCAATTGCTGAATTCGCGATGGTTTCAATGATATTGATGCTCTTCAATGGATTCTCTGTTTGATAGATGAATTGAAAATCTCCTCTGTCGGTACAAGGCCATCATTAGAAACTGGATAACAAATCATCATCATTCTTACTATCAGCGCTTTCAGATCTGAATTTTACATTTGAGCAATTTATTCTAGTTCACTTTCAGATCTGAATTTTACATTTGAAAATTTTATTCTGATGCATAATGGATCATCAATCATATTAAACGGGTCGACAAGTTTAGGGGCTAACGCTGGCATTTCATTGAACAACTACTTCGTGTAGGTGGTTTCATAGTACAACAACAAATGAGATTACAGGCATGATTTAAAAACTTACTAAACTATCATCACACCCACAAAACACTAACCTATTTATTGACTAGATTCATCATAAGACCAAGTCCTGACCCTGAATTGTCATTGCACCAGTTTTGCTATAAATAACGTGTCGTTCCATGAAATAATCTATTAACAATTTCATAAAAAAAATTGGAACAAACCACACCTTATTGTTACTGCCTTTTCTCATGCTCAAATCCTTTTACAAACAAATCAAGTAAAAGAACCCAAACATTGGACAAGACATGATGAAATGAAAGAGTGTAATCAAAAGCCAACAAAACAGTTCAATTACAACTTGATCAAACAGTAATAAAACGATACCTCGAATCGTTCCAACTCATAAACCATTAAGCAAAACAGAACTAACATTACTCATTACCAATTCTGTTTCCGAATCAGCGAGACGGATTAAGCCCCAAAAGCATCTGACTATCACCACCAGGCAAATACATAACATTCCCACTCCTCGCCAAAGTCGACGAAATCTCCCTCGACGCCTCAATCCTCCTAAGCTCAATCAACCCCATACCCGCAGCCGCAGTCGCATCCGAAATCAACTTAGCACTCTCACTCTCCCCTTCTGCCCTAATAATCGCAGCTCTCCGCTCCTGCTCCGCCTTCGCCACAACAAATTTCGACCTCTCCGCCTCCTGCTGCGCCACCTGCTTCTGCTCCACCGCCTTCGAAAACTCCGCTCCATACGACAAATGCGTAATCGCCACATCATCAAGCACAATGTTAAAATCCCTAGCCCTACGAATCAAACTATCCCTAACCAAAGCAGACACATGCGGCCGTTCAGTCAACAACTGATCAGCATTAAACTGAGCAACAACCGCCTTCAAAACCTCATTTCCAATAGACGGAAGCACCTTCTCATCATATTCTAACCCTAGGGTTTTGAAAATGGAGGGTAATTTGTTAACTTCAGGGCGAGATAAAACCCTAAGGGTTAGGTTAACCATCTGGAGATCTTTTGTGCCGGAGATTGAAGAGAAAGTGTGTGGTCTTGTACGGATATCAAATATGTAGGGTTTTTGGAGCCATGGGATGAGGAAGTGAGTACCTTCGCCGATGGTGTCGTCGATGACGCCGCGGAAACGGTCGAAGAGGACGGCGCGTTGGCCGCCGTCGACGGTGTAGAGGGCGGAGTTGAGGAAGGTGGCGGACGCGCCGAGGCCTAAGGCGGCGCGTGCTAGGTTGGTTAAGAAGGAAACTGCTGCTTGGTTGCTACCCATGGTCGGTTAAGAGTGAGAGGAAGGTTGTGGAAGGAGGGTTTTAGACATGGAGTTGGTTTGTTGTCCAAGTCAAGATTGGTAAAAGTAAAACCCTTGTTTGAATCATGGATGTTTGTTGTTTTTTGATAATTATGGAACCGGGATCTTCTAATACAAAACTTATCAAGATACTGAACAAGACCCCCGACCCTTCTCAGGAAGACACTTATGGCACTCTAGAGGTTGTTAAAACACCGGTTGGTCTAGACTCACTCACAGGCTATCTAAGTGGTTTACAAAAGTACCCTAATTTGATTTACTCCCTCACGGGCTTTAAATCTAGGATAGACCCGGGTTCTCAATATGACTTGTTAGACAACGGTCAATAAGGAAACTAGTTCAGACTCCTCACGAAGCTCCTACCTAGCAATTTAATGACTTATACCTAATAATAACACCGCACCTCACAGCTATTGAGATTAGTAGACACTTAAATTCACCTAACTATCAATTATCGCTTCTAAGGTATATCGGCCGATTAACCCAAAAGATCACAATACAAGATTATAATCTAGCATGAACCTATTATGTGAAAGACATCCACCTGACTCACACAAAGAAAATAAATGACAATTAAACAATTCTAAGCATGCAAACACATCAAACCAATAATCGAATCGACTACTCTTGCAAATAATCCATTAACAACTAAATATCCATAATAATAATCAAAACTTTACAAACCAATCATCTCAGTCTAGGTAGAAAATATGTTTAGCCAATCATAGTCATTGAAACAATCAACAAAAGAATATTTTTATAAACTAGAAACATGATCAAAAACAAGAAACGAAAAATAAAGACACCCGAATAGTGAAAAGACGACCGGGATGACTTCCTAAGCTTCCGACCTTCAACTGGCTGCTTCAAGCTCTCAAAAACGCTCCAAAGGACTTCAACTTTCCGCCCAAGTTGCTGCTCATTCGTGATTAGGTTTCTTATGTTTAATTAAGATGTTTATATAGCATTCAAACAAGAATCCATCTCCAATAATACTCCTGCCGTGAAACACAACGTCGCGTTACGCGGCGGGTCTTCCAATTAGGGGTCGCGTATCGGCATGTCATTCTTCAAAAACAATATTTAAATCCCTTCGCGATACGCGAAGGCCTTGTCTCTTCATGGTCGCGTAGCGCGAATGAGTACTTTTCCAGAACTTTGCGATTTTCGTTCCCGTTCAGCTACTTCACGACCCGATTCTCGTTGCTAACTATATTCCAACATATTTCAAGAGCTTTCTCATCTTTTCAGCAACAGAGACTTACAAATTAACAAACTATCAAAAGAAACTAATTCTACCTAAAAACCGAAATAGACGAAACGATAAATATACAAACTTTACACGATAAATAGATATATTGCAATACATCACTCATCCCTAGGGAAAACATGGTTTCCAAGATTGTGACATTTAGACATAACAGTTAAACCATTATACCATCTTTTCAAAATTGATTACTTTAATGGTTGATAAATACATGATCATTCGAATGGAAGTACAATTGTATAACAAGCATCAAAGTTGTGATTTTGAACTTAGAGCTAACAATCACTAATAAAAACTTGAAGTAAGTTTAAAAGGTTTATACATTCGTTGCTACGTTTTCAAGAAATAATGAGAAAAGTATTTCATTTTCAATTAAGGACGTAATGTATTATGGATACCCGTTTAATCCATCCAGTTGTAGCTTTTGTTTGACCAGCTTAACCCGTCTAGTTGTAGCTTTTGTTTGACCCAGCTTGACCCATCCAATCATATTATTATGAGGAAAATACGCAGTCGTATTTATATTGACTGCAGAGTTTCATGACTTCTCAAGCTATTAGTTAGATGTAACCACAAAAACTGAACTCAAGATTGCATGGTAGCTTCTAGACCATGTATACTTTATACATGTAAGAGATTACAATGTATGTGTGAACTTCACAAATGCAGCGTGTTAAACAGTATTCTAGAAATGGCAGTATACTTGCATGCTGCACCTGGAAAATTGGTTACCCGGTATATTTGTCTGGTCATATGATACAGTCTCTCACAATACACACAAAAAAAACTTATTTTGTTGTACATAGAGCAACACCACATGTATGTGATGTGCTCGGCTAGTGCCTTCGCTGTTGGGACCTAAATCCCTTAAAGAATCTTGCGCTTATTAAACCAAGAGGCTTACATTTTTTTCCACATTTAAAACTCTTGAACACAAAATGCATTTTACAACAAAGTCCGTATTTTTTTCTTTTAAGAAAAAGGAATTACGAAAAAAATGAAAGAAATGATCAAGGGCATGCTATTATGCTGCAGCGGCTACGCTTAACACACTAGCTTATATTTTTTTAATGTATATAAAGGATTAGGTAAAATCAAAATGCTTGGTTGATGCACTAAAACTGCTCACTAAAGCGAGCTACTTGGTCTGATCAATACACGCGAGCATAAGAAGTACAGTAGCGTAGCTTTCAAGTAGTTTGATCACTTCTTCACATCTAAGAAATCTATGAATACATGCCATGTGAGATAATCAATTCATCATGTGTACCCACTTCAACACACTAGCCGCCATCCATCGCATCGTTAGATCAGCTTCTTTCACAAGATTCAATGTACACACCCCGACCCGCAGCGGAAAAAGGTGATCGGGGCATGATTGGGTTATCATCAAAGCTCATGACATTTATTTTAACGTTTCATATTCATTAATACAATTTAATGGAAATTTACAATCATAATTACATCATGACCTAAACATCAATCTAGGCTTCATTGTTTTCTTCTAAGGCATTTCCTATGTTTTCCTTGCTTCATCCTGTTCACCTGTATCATGTATAAAAAAGGTTTTTGGATCAACAAAAAGTTGGCGAGTGAATCCTATGGAAAACATTTGAACAAGTTTATTTAATTGATTATAAAATAAAGTGCACAACCACACATGAGTAAAAATAGATGTAAACTTATTCACCAATCAAATTAATATTAAACAATACACACATGAACAATAATGGATCGTTTAGAGGCAGCGTTGCTCAACTCGTCTCTCACGAGGAACTGATGGGCCTAATGAATGAATTGCATAAACTGGACAATATGAAATACATAACTACAAACAATATAAACTCAATAATACACACATGAACAATAATGGATTTGTTTTGAGGCACGCGTTGCTCAACTCGTCTACCACGAGGAACTGATGGGCTTAATGAATGACTTTCATATAAGTTGACAAAATGAGATACATAACCACAACAATATAAACAATCTAAGTTTAAATCACAATATGGTATGGCACAAGTTTAAATAAACGAGTTAATTATTTTGTGACACACGACACACCCCAAAACGTGTAATTAAAAGGGGGAGTTGTAAGATTCACTCACAGTGGGTGCGTTCGGTTGATGATGTTGAATGCACACGAAATGGTTTTAACCACGAGTGAAATTAACCTAGATAAATAGCATAATGGGTTGGTAAATAATGGGATTTTATAAATCCATTTTAGTAGGATTGTTGGGTGTATTTTTGTGAGTTTAAGGCTATTTTCTAACCTTAAAAATGTTATTTTTAAGTATTTTTAATTAAAATAAATAAATAAAAATAATAAAAAATTGACTTTTTTTACCGTTAACCGTTGACTTTGACTTTGACTTTGACTGTTGACCGGTTCGTATGTGTTATTGTGTGCACTGGGTGAGGCTCGAACCCGAGACCTCCCGTACGCGTGCACGCAGCTCTACCAACTGAGCTACGTGTCTAACCCGAAATAAGTCTGTTTTTAATTATATTTATATATTAATTAGATGAATCCGAAAATCAACTTATTTCTAAAAAGCTTTTAATCAGTGACCCGGTGCGCTCCACAGGTCTCGAACTCGGGACCTGTGGTTTATGTTAACACACAGTCCACCGCTGGACTGTGTGTTTAACTTGTTATATAACCTGATTTATATTATACTTAAATACAAATTAAGTATTTTCATTTCTGACTTATTTAAAAAGTTAGATAATTGTCCAGATCGGTGCAGTAGACCGGACTCGAACTCGCGTCCTGTGATTAAACATACACACAGTCCACCGCTGGACTGTGTGTCTAACTTGGTTATTATTCCGGTTATTAATAAACTTAACATGTAACAGCGGTGAATCCGGTTCGGTTAACAAAAAAAAGGACATTTTTATTACGGCAGCATGCGTGGGACAAGATTCGAACTCGAGACGTAAGTGTGTTTAATGTGCACACAGTCCACCGCTGGACTGTGTGTCTAACCCGAGTTATATCTTGATTTATAATAAACTTAAACACTACAGAAACTTCGTCTTCTTCGTTGATTTTAACCAGAATCGGAAGTCCGACTGGTTCGAGGTTTTAATCGTGTTCTTTAGTGTTTTGAGGTTAATTACATATGAGATATATAAAAAGAATGAAAGATTTAAGCGTAAGGTATACCGACTGGACTTCTCTGTTTCTCCGGCAGAAGTCCGGTGACAGCAAAAGATTCCGGCGTCGTGTGTCTTGCAGCAGAGAGTCTTCAGCAAGCTTGAAAAGGATGTGGGTGACTTCGGTATAAGCTCAGGAGGTTCAGTAAGGCTCAGAAGTGAAGGGTTCGGTTTTCCGGCGATGAGCAGAAATTTTCCGGCGAGTGAAATTACGTCGGGTAAAGGTGCGGTTTTGAGCGAAAAAGCTTGCAGAGGTTCGAGGAGGTATTTATATGGCAGGTCGTCGATGAATTTGGTCCGATTTCCGACTTGATTCGTCGGTTAAAAATTCTCCGACGGTTATAGCTTGTGTCGCGGGTTCAGGCGTCGGTTATAACCGATGTGGGTTTAAATGTTTACGTTAAGACTTGAAGAAACCGTCCAATCTCGCGAGATCGCCGGGATTTCCGACGACTGAAATTTGGGCGCCGGTTTTGAATTCGAGAATGATGATATGAATTAATTGATTCTAATAATTAACAAGGAACACTAGTGGCGCAGTGGTTGAGTGTGTGTGTGTTAAGTTGCTGAACCGGTTGACTGACCCGGGTTCGAAACCCGGCAGAACCATTATATTTTTATTTCATTATTTTTAACAATTTTTCAAAAACAAATTATATATTCCAATAATAATTAATTATGTATCGTTTAAAATTAATTTGAGCATCAAATACGCCACGAAATTTTAAACTGATTGTTCGGTTAATAAACGGAGCGGGTTTGGTAAAATCCGTTTTTGACGGATGTTACATTCAATCTGCTAGTAATCAAAACAATCCCAAACAACATATATATACTCACTGAAACATCAGTGAAATATAAGTAGTATAGCATCATAAACAATCCAATTCGGATGCGGTTTAGTTATAAAAAAATAGACCCAAAAGTGATGTACTTTAGAATCATAAACAATCCTTAAACCAAATGCAATTTAGCACCATAAACAATCCCACGATCCATAACCAGATAGAAATTGCCCAACAACGAAATAAAATGTCACACCCCGACCCGCAGCGGAATAAGAGTCGGGGCATAATTGGGTTATCACCAAAGCTCATGATATTTACTAATATGTTTCATATTTATTAAATTCAAAATTACATCCTCAATATTCCAAACATGTTCATACAATTACAAAGAATGATAATCAACTAAACATTCCAAAGTCTAAACCGGTTTATTCTTCTAAGCCATCCTATATGTTTCTTGCTGCAGCTGGATCACCTGTATCATGTGTAAAAATGGGGGGTTTTGGGTCAACATAAGTTGGCGAGTGAACCTTGTTAGAAAACATTTATTATTGATTTCTTGTCATATTTATTATGGAAAATTATGCAATAATCATATGTGAGCAAACGTAAATAAACATACAATAACAATAACAATAACAATAACAATAACAATAACAATAACGATAACAAACAACCTTGCATGAATATATAACATGAATGATACTGTATATGTTGGCAACGTCACGTTCACGCTCATAGGTAATGGGGAACGGACGGCCTATGATAAATGTATGTGCGATCAAGGCTCAATCAAACGGAGCCGATCGTATGTTGGCAACGCCTCGTTCACGCTCATAGGTAATGGGGAACAGCTCAACGCTCATAGGTAATGGGGAGCGGCGGCCTATGATAATGTATGTACTGAAAATGATAAATTTAATCTAAACAATAACCACACAAACAGTTGATACATATTGAATACACATTTGATCATGGATATGATGGATGCACAATTGTTTAAATGTAATAAGTAATAAGACACATGATACACCCCAAAACATGATTAAAACGGGGAATTTGTAGAGATTCACTCACATTGGGTGCGTTCGGTTGAAGATGATGAATGCGCACGAGTTTAGAGGGTTGATCGACGAGGATTAACTAACCTAAATAATAACGAAAGGTATGGTAAATGAGTGGATTTTATTAATAATTTTAATAGGATTTTTAGATATATTTTTGTGAGTTTAAGGCTATTTTCTAACTTTAAAAACATTATTTTTAAGTATTTTTAATTGATTTTTGAATTAAATAAATAAATAAAAACATAAAAAAATATGTTGACTTTTTGGGTTGACCGTTGACTTTTTGACTTTGACTTGTTGACCGGTTCGGTCGTTTATATTGTTTGCACTGAGTGAGGTTCGAACTCGTGACCTCCCGTACGCGTGCACGCAGCTCTACCAACTGAGCTACGTGTCTAACCCGAAATATTTCTGTTTTTAATTATATTTATATACTATTTTAATTTATTCAAAATTCATTTAGTTTTAAAAATAATTTTAATCATCGAACCGGCGTGCGTAACAGGTCTCGAACCCGGGACCTGTGGATTAACGTTGCACACAGTCCACCGCTGGACTGTGTGTCTAACCTGGTTAATATTCTGGTTTTTATTATACTTAACATCTTTCAGTGAGTTAACCCGGTTTGATTTTAAAAAGAGCATTTTTATTTCAGAGAGCGAGGTTGGGTCAGGGATCGAACTCGAGACGTGTGATAGTTGTTTGCACACAGTCCACCGCTGGACTGTGTGTCTAACCCGAGATATAATCCAATTTATATTAAACTTATATACTGACTAACTTCATCTTCTTCGTTACAATAACACAGACAACGATTACTCTACTGATCTTGTTTAATTCGATTGACAAACATATAATTGATTAAAATGAAATGGACAGGGAAGGTTTTGGGAATGAACATACCGGAAAAATGATCTTTCTCAGAACTCCGGCGAAGTCGTCGGCTCTGTTTTTATGAACTTCGTCTGAGCGGACCAATTAACAGTTTTGATTAGCTAGTTGTGGAATTGAAGTACTAAACAAGAGTTATCAGAAGGTTTAAAAGATTATACCGTTTCACAGCGCAATCTAGGAATTTTCAGAAGTTTTCTGGCGATTGCTGATTATCCGATATCGTCGCCTGGAACTGATTCTGATTGAAGGGTTTGAGTTAGTAAAAGCCTAACAACTGATAGAAGATGGAAGAATTGAGAAACTTACCGTTTTGATGAAAGACACGGTTTTCCGGCGAAAGTCCGGCGAGTTCAAAAAGCGATTCCGACGATCAGAAATTAGAGTAAAAGTGAAATTAGAGGTTCTGTGAATGTTATTGAGTCGCGAGATGACGTTATTGATGGAGTAATTCAGAAAGTGAAGGTTTTCGGTTATTAAAACCGAACATCACATGAATTCAAGTTCATTCAAGACTGAATTGATTAAGAATGTCGGTTTATCGGTTATTTTCAGGAATCCGCGATCACTCAAAAGTCATGGACGTTTGAAAGCCGATAACGGTTTCAGTTTGGCGCAAACAGGTTGATTCATGGTTGAAGTTATGTTTTAATTGTTTCATAGAATTCACAAAGACATCAAGTGGCGGAGTGGTTATGTGTTTGGTGTTAAGGTACTCCGGCTGACCAGGGTTCGAAACCCGGCAGCCCCTTTTTTATTTTTAATTGTTTTAATTTTATTTTTTTACAATTTTAATTTCCATAACCTAAAATGTTTATTAGTTATGTATTGTTTAAAATTAATATAAGCATTAAATGAGCAACAAAAATTAAAACTGATTATTCGATTAATAAACGAAGCGGGTTTGGAAAACCCGTTTTTCGACAAATGTTACAGTATCCCCTACTTTTAGAAATCTTGTCCCGAAATTTAAGTAGTAGTGGTAACAGGAAAAAGATGCAGGTATTTTTCGCGCATTGAGTCTTCACGTTCCCAAGTAAACTCAGGTCCCCGTTTCGAATCCCAGCGTACCCTAACAATTGGAATACGACTCCGTCTTAAACGTTTTTCTCCGAAGTCCATGATCTCTACTGGTCTTTCAATGAAATGCATAGATTCATCAATCTGAATATCTTCCAGGGGAATATGGAGGTTTTCATCGGCGAGGCACTTCTTCAAGTTTGATACGTGGAATGTGGGGTGAATTCTGTTGAGTTCTTCTGGTAGATCAAGCTTGTATGCTACAGGTCCTACTCTTTCGAGTATCTTGAAAGGTCCTACGTAGCGTGGTGCTAGCTTGCCCTTCTGGCCAAAGCGAACTACTCCCTTCCACGGTGATACTTTTAAAAGTACATGATCACCAATGTTAAACTCCAAAGGCTTTCGTCGTTTATCTGCATAACTCTTTTGACGACTTTGAGCCGCTAGAAGATTGTTTCTAATTTGATGGATCTTGTCTGTGGTTTCTTGAATTAGTTCTGGACCGGTGATTTGAGCTTCCCCAATTTCGTGCCAACATACTGGAGATCGGCACTTACGACCATTTAAAGCTTCGAAAGGTGCCATGCCGATACTTGAATGATAGCTGTTGTTGTACGAAAATTCAACTAATGGTAGATGAGCGTCCCAATTTCCCTTGAAGTCTATGACACATGCTCGAAGCATATCTTCAAGAGTTTGAATGGTGTGTTCAGATTGTCCATCAGTTTGAGGATGATAAACGGTACTGAGGTCTAATCGTGTACCCAAAGCGGCTTGTACGGCCTGCCATGTTCGTGAAGTGAAACGACCATCACGATCTGAAATAATGCTTAACGGTACAGCATGTCGGCTTACGATTTCGCTGATGTAGATACGAGCTAACTTCTCGTTCTTGAAATCTTCACGGATCGGAATGAAATGAGCTGATTTTGTAAGACGATCAATGATTACCCATATAGTGTCATACCCACCAGAAGTGCGAGGTAACCCGGTGATGAAGTCCATGGTTATGTTTTCCCACTTCCATACAGGTATTTCAGGTTGGACCAGAAGTCCTGAGGGTCTTTGATGTTCAGCTTTTACCTTAGAACATGTAAGGCACTTGGAAACAAAAACAGCAATATCCTTTTTCATTCCAGGCCACCAGTAGGTGTATCGAAGGTCTTGATACATCTTGTCGGCTCCTGGGTGTATAGAGTATCGTGTTTTGTGTGCCTCATTCATAAGGAATTCATGGAGGTTGTTGTGATCAGGAATCCATATACGATCTAGATAGTACAGAATACCGTCGGATTTAGTTTCAATTTTAAGTTCAGCTCCACAGGACAGCTCCTTTCGTACGTCGTCTTCCGTTACTGAAACATGTTGGGCTTCTCGAATTTGATCTTTGATATCTGTTATGATTTGCGAACATAGCAGACGAATGGAGTTCGCATAACCCTTTCGACTGAGTGCATCGGCCACCACATTTGCCTTGCCATGATGATACCGAATTTCACAGTCGTAGTCATTAAGAAGTTCAACCCATCTCCGTTGCCTCATGTTTAACTCCTTTTGGTTGAAAATATGTTGGAGGCTCTTATGGTCAATGTATATTTCACACTTAGTACCGTAGAGATAATGTCTCCATATCTTAAGAGTGAATACAACGGCTCCAAGTTCTAGGTCGTGGGTGGTGTAGTTCTTCTCATGAGTTTTGAGTTGTCTAGAAGCATAAGCTATCACCTTTCCTCTTTGCATTAGAACACAGCCTAGTCCTTGCCCTGACGCGTCGCAATAAACCACGAAGTCATCACAACCTTCAGGAAGAGTGAGGATAGGTGCGTCACAGAGTTTTTGTTTAAGGGTTTGGAAGGCTTTTTCTTGTTTGGGTCCCCATATGTTCCTTTATGAGTTAAAGCCGTGAGTGGTACAGCAATACGAGAGAAATTTGCAATGAAACGGCGATAATAACCAGCCAAACCAAGAAATGATCTTACTTCGGTAGGTGTACGTGGCGCTTGCCATTCTTGTACTGCTTTGATCTTTGAGGGGTCGACATGTATTCCCTTGTCATTGGCGACATGTCCAAGGAATTGTACCTCTTTTAACCAGAATTCGCATTTGGAGAATTTGGCGTAGAGCTTTTCGTTCCCCAAGAGTGTAAGGATGAGTCAAAGGTGTCGTTCATGATCAGACTTAGACTTTGAGTAAATGAGAATGTCGTCGATGAAGACTATAACAAAACGATCGAGATAGGGTTTGCAGACTCTGTTCATTAGATCCATGAAGACAGCTGGAGCGTTGGTTAAACCAAATGGCATGACCATGAATTCATAATGACCATAACGAGTTCGGATGGCGGTCTTTGGGATGTCTTCTTCATGTACTCTGAGTTGATGATAACCAGAACGAAGGTCGATTTTTGAAAAACAGCTGGCACCTTGAAGTTAGTCAAGAAGATCATCGATGCGAGGTAATGGGTAGCGGTTCTTGACCGTTAACTTGTTGAGTTCTCTGTAGTCGATGCACATGCGAAACGTTCCATCTTTCTTCTTCACAAAAAGGACAGGTGCACCCAAAGGCGAGGAGTTAGGACGTATGAATCCTTTGTCAGTCAGCTCTTGTAATTGACTGGCTAGCTCTTGCACTTCGGATGGGGCTAACCTATAAGGAGATTTTGCAACTGGCGTAGCTCCAGGTATAAGATCAATGCGGAATTCGACTTCTCTCACGGGAGGAAGTCCTGAAATGTCGTCAGGAAAAACTTGTGGAAAATCTTTTACTACTGGGATGTCTTCAAGTTTCTTCTCCTTGGTTCCCTTTTTGACGACACGAGTTAGAAATGCGACATAATTCTTGCGGAGATATTTTCGGGCTTGAAGACAGGACATTAACTTGAGCCCTTTCGAAGGGGTTTCTCCAAAAATTCGTAGAGTCTGACCGTTTGTAAGAGGAATGCGTATAACCTTTTCACGGCATACAACTTCAGCATGATGTTGGCTGAGCCAGTCCATACCAATTATAATGTCAAAGCTTCCCAACTTCATAGGAATGAGGTCAACTGGAAAATCGTGATCGTTTAAGGTGAGAGTACAATTGCGTATAATAGAGTTTAATGAGACCGGTTTTCCGTCAGCAACTTCTACCGTTATGGATTCCATGAGTTTATCACGAGTTTGGTTGAGGATGGGTTCAAATTCTAAGGACACAAAACTTTTATCCGCGCCAGTATCAAATAACATGGATGCATAACTACCATTGATGAGAAACGTACCGTTAACCACATTGTTGTTAGCCCTAGCTTGGTTAGCGTTGATGTTGAAAGCTCTTCCTCTAGCAGGTGGAGGAGCTTGGTCAGATTGATTCACCGGATTTGCTTGAGCTTGAGCATGTATAATGTTCACCAAGCGTGGACAAGTGTTTCTAAAGTGGTTTGGGTCTCCACAATTATAACAAGCCCGCATAGGTTGCACCATGGGATAGTTGGGTTGGTAGTAGGATTGGGCTACATGTTGGGTAGGTGGTAGTAGTAGAGGTTGTTGGGCTTGACCCACTATCTGATGGTGGGTTTGGGTTGAGGGCTGGTGGCGGTTCGTTCGCTGAGGTACACGACAGGTTTGAATGGTGTGACCTGCGCGACCACAGCCGGTGCAATGTTGGCAGGGATGATCAGGAAAGTGATGGTATTGGCAACGGTTGCATTTTGGGTATGGGCCGGAGTATGGCCTTTTATATGGTGCGGGTGAGGGGGCAACTTGGGTAATGGGTGCAGCAGGGATGGGGAAATTTGTTTGTGTGACAGCAAAGTTTCTGGTGTTACGTTTCCTCTTGTTAGCAAACTTTGAGGAGGAGGTGGAATGGTTTGAAGTTTGGCCCTCAACGGGGGCTTTCTTTTTCTCATCTTTAAATTTACCGTTGCGAATTCGATTCTCGGTAAGCTCGGTAGCTAGTTCCATAGCAGCTTCAAGTGTTGCAGGCGAAGTGCTGAGAACTGAGTCTTGAATTTTCGAGGGAAGGCCTCGAATATAATGTTCGACTAAGCGGTAAACTGGGGTGAACAAGTTAGGGACCATTTGGTTCAACTCTAAAAACCACTTGTTGTAGGAAGTATGATCTCCCTCCTTTTGCTTCAACGAATGAAATTCATCCTCTAACTTTTTGATCTCACTTCTAGGACAGAAGCGTCTCGTCATGATTTCCCTTAACTCCTCCCATGTTAAGGTCATTGCATCTTCGATTCCTCTCTTACCTTTTTCTGTATTCCACCAGGTAAGAGCTACTCCAAACAGTCTCCCGGTTGCGTAACGTACCTTGCGATCCTCGGGACAATCGCAATTGAGGAAGGTGGTCTCCATTTCCTCAAACCAGTGGAGGAGAGCAGTGACACCTTCGGTCCCTTCAAATTTCGGAGGATCGCAAGACTTGAAATGTTTATATGAGCACTTTTTGGAAGGAGGGTTGCTGATGTTCTGGTCTTCTTGCTGGGGAGGATTGATGGGATTTGCGGCGAGAGCTTGTTGGACTTGAACTACAATGTCAGGAAGCACCGCGGCCATTTGTTTTGCGATTTGGGTGGCCAAGCGTTCGTTTGACCTTCCTGATCTTCTACCCCCTCGTTGTTGCATAGCCGACATCTACAGGAATATACATAAGAAGATTGTGAGTTTATGGAGTCTTTCTAGGTGTTATGTGTCTTAAAAAAACATAAAAATAACATAAACATCAATAATGCAACTACATCCATAGGATGTCTTGGGTTTGCTCATGTTGGGCCTCAAATGTCCCCCATACCTTCACCTGTATAGTCATGTGGGCCCCCATGACTATTGGCTTAGTAGGATTCACATTGGTATTGGCGGTTTAACACTTGCATCACCCGAATGAAAACCATGAAATATGTTTACGAGATGTATGGTCGGAAGGTGTCCAGGTGTAGACACAATAACAACTCAAAGTGGGGTTAGCTCACACGACGTTTGGTATAGCATGCTTTAGCCTAATAGGTCCTTCGTACTCTCATCGTTAGTCCCCAGGTAGGCAAACTGGTCCTTTATTTTGGATTTATACGAATGCCAAGCCTAGACAGGACGTTCCGACTACCGGTACTTGTACCCTTCCAGTTACTACATGCCCGTCATGAGAACTCACTTTGATGTGATTTGAAAATACAAAAATCGTTGTAAAAATCATGGAAATGATGTGGTGTGTGCTCTCATGGATATGGTATGTTATGAGAATATGATTCATGATAGGCATTGTATAATAATATGTACTTATGAACATGCTTGCATAACATTGAATGTAACATTAAACATAAAACATATAAACATCATGAATTTTGCATGTAACACACAAAAATTTTTAAAAATTCTAATCAACTATAGTATAGGCTCTAAGGGTCTAATAACCTATCCTATATCCCTATAGTCATGGCTCTGATACCAATCTGTCACACCCCGACCCGCAGCGGAATAAGAGTCGGGGCATAATTGGGTTATCACCAAAGCTCATGATATTTACTAATATGTTTCATATTTATTAAATTCAAAATTACATCCTCAATATTCCAAACATGTTCATACAATTACAAAGAAAGATAATCAACTAAACATTCCAAAGTCTAAACCGGTTTATTCTTCTAAGCCATCCTATATATTTCGTGCTGCAGCTGGATCACCTGTATCATGTGTAAAAATGGGGGTTTTTGGGTCAACATAAGTTGGCGAGTGAACCTTGTTAGAAAACATTTATTATTGATTTCTTGTTATATTTATTATGGAAAATTATGCAATAATCATATGTGAGCAAACGTAAATAAACATACAATAACAATAACAATAACGATAACAAACAACCTTGCATGAATATATAACATGAATGATACTGTATATGTTGGCAACGTCACGTTCACGCTCATAGGTAATGGGAACGGACGGCGTATGATAAATGTATGTGCGATCAAGGCTCAATCAAACGGAGCCGATCGTATGTTGGCAACGCCTCGTTCACGCTCATAGGTAATGGGGAACAGCTCAACATTCATAGGTAATGGGGAGCGGCGGCCTATGATAATGTATGTACTGAAAATGATAAATTTAATCTAAACAATAACCACACAAACAGTTGATACATATTGAATACACATTTGATCATGGATATGATGGATGCACAATTGTTTAAATGTAATAAGTAATAAGACACATGATACACCCCAAAAACGTGATTAAAACGGGGAATTTGTAGAGATTCACTCACATTGGGTGCGTTCGGTTGAAGATGATGAATGCGCACGAGTTTAGAGGGTTGATCGACGAGGATTAACTAACCTAAATAATAACGAAAGGTATGGTAAATGAGTGGATTTTATTAATAATTTTAATAGGATTTTTAGATATATTTGTGAGTTTAAGGCTATTTTCTAACTTTAAAAACATTATTTTTAAGTATTTTTAATTGATTTTTGAATTAAATAAATAAATAAAAACATAAAAAAATATGTTGACTTTTTGGGTTGACCGTTGACTTTTTAACTTTGACTTGTTGACCGGTTCGGTCGTTTATATTGTTTGCACTGAGTGAAGTTCGAACTCGTGACCTCCCGTATGCGTGCACGCAGCTCTACCAACTGAGCTACGTGTCTAACCCGAAATATTTCTGTTTTTAATTATATTTATATACTATTTTAATTTATTCAAAATTCATTTATTTTTAAAAATGATTTTAATCATCGAACCGGCGTGCGTAACAGGTCTCGAACCCGGGACCTGTGGATTAACGTTGCACACAGTCCACCGCTGGACTGTGTGTCTAACCTGGTTAATATTCTGGTTTTTATTATACTTAACATCTTTTAGTGAGTTAACCCGGTTTGATTTTAAAAAAAGCATTTTTATTTCAGAGAGCGAGGTTGGGTCAGGGATTGAACTCGAGACGTGTGATAGTTGTTTGCACACAGTCCACCGCTGGACTGTGTGTATAACCCGAGATATAATCCAATTTATATTAAACTTATATACTGACTAACTTCATCTTCTTTGTTACAATAACACAGACAACGATTACTCTACTGATCTTGTTTAATTCGATTGACAAACATATAATTGATTAAAATGAAATGGACAGGGAAGGTTTTGGGAATGAACATACCGGAAAAATGATCTTTCTCAGAACTCCGGCGAAGTCGTCGGCTCTGTTTTTATGAACTTCGTCTGAGCGGACCAATTAACAGTTTTGATTAGCTAGTTGTGGAATTGAAGTACTAAACAAGAGTTATCAGAAGGTTTAAAAGATTATACCGTTTCACAGCGCAATCTAGGAATTTTCAGAAGTTTTCCGGCGAGTGCTGATTATCCGGTATCGTCGCCTGGAACTGATTCTGATTGAAGGGTTTGAGTTAGTAAAAGCCTAACAACTGATAGAAGATGGAAGAATTGAGAAACTTACCGTTTTGATGAAAGACACGGTTTTCCGGTGAAAGTCCGGCGAGTTCAAAAAGCGATTCCGACGATCAGAAATTAAAGTAAAAGTGAAATTAGAGGTTCTGTGAATGTTATTGAGTCGCGAGATGATGTTATTGATGGAGTAATTCAGAAAGTGAAGGTTTTCGGTTATTAAAACCGAACATCACATGAATTCAAGTTCATTCAAGACTGAATTGATTAAGAATGTCGGTTTATCGGTTATTTTCAGGAATCCACGATCACTCAAAAGTCCTGGACGTTTGGAAGCCGATAACGGTTTCAGTTTGGCGCAAACAGGTTGATTCATGGTTGAAGTTATGTTTTAATTGTTTCATAGAATTCACAAAGACATGAAGTGACGGAGTGGTTATGTGTTTGGTGTTAAGGTACTCCGGCTGACCCGGGTTCGAAACCCGGCAGCCCCTTTTTTATTTTTAATTGTTTTAATTTTATTTTTTTACAATTTTAATTTCCATAACCTAAAATGTTTATTAGTTATGTATTGTTTAAAATTAAAATAAGCATTAAATGAGCAACAAAAATTAAAACTGATTATTCGATTAATAAACGAAGCGGGTTTGGAAAACCCGTTTTTCGACAAATGTTACATAAAAGTCATAAATGTAGAAATACCAAACAAGAAAAACTTCAACTAGCTATATGCATCATATCTCGTAGTATACCCAACCGCATCTGAGGAGGACAACTAAATAACGTCCTTGATTTTGCTTGGTTGGTCGCCAAGTAATTTAAAGTCGTTGGTATTTCATGCGAATCGAAATTCATCGGCCTCAGTTCATTGTAAATTTCCTCACCGGTGTACTCGTGATGATAAGCTCGTTCTTGTATTTTATTTCTCTCCTAAATAATTTTATTGCATTCTAAATAGCATTAGACACACAGCCCACACTATTCATAATCATAGTGGCTAAAACTTCATCTTGTTGTTCAATTTTTCTTTTTCTACTCTTACATTTCTTTGCACTTGAAGATTGATCAGGTAATATCATCATCAATATTGTATTGACTCTCTAGAATTACATCATTGGCAGCCAATAAGTCATCCACTTCTGTAACTTTTCTAAGTAAATGTTGTCACTCTTTTGCGGCCTGGCATTTCTTTCTTTAGCGGTTTCAGCTTGTGCATCGGATGCCCTATCCTTTGCAAACAGTTCTAGCATTTCATTGAAGTTTGAGATTCTCTTCATCTTCAATACTTCAGCATCAAGCTTCGACTATTTAACAAAATCAAGATAATTAGTATTATAAATGATAATCTAAATATTCATGTAAATAATTAAAGCCCTTACATATATTAGTTGATCCCACGCTTCATCTTCCGCTTCAATTAATTGAGTTTATGAATTCCATGAGAACCCACTCATCATCGTACCGTGAAATATATTGTACCAGTGGGAGAAATAGTCTTTCAATGTTTTCAAACGATTCTTTAAATACTTTTTGGTAACATCAATTTGAAGCTTTGTGCTCAGCTTCTAAATCATATTGTTGTATGCTTGTGAAGTAAAAATGTCATTAATCCTATAGTCGTTATTCTATTGCGCTATCATGGAATATATGAATATACTATCTATATAATCGGTCCACTTTGGTCGTTCCTTCTTTCCGGTAGCTTCATGTTTGATCATGATAACTTTCTACATGTGACATAATAGCATATGTACATATATTAATGGTTGTGTAACACTTCGCATTTCTGTATTTTCCTTATTTAAAAAGTTGTATTCACATTTCCATTTTCAAAATTTTGTATTCGTAGTGTATTCGTATTTCATTTCCAATCTTGTAATCCGATACTTTGATCGTAGTGGGAATTTACTTTTGTACTCATACGTGTTACATTTCATACTTGTGTTATATACACTATCAATCTTTAAAGACGTGTTTATATGCAAAACCGAGACATATTATACATGCATACTATCATTTGTACATATGTGATATGTAATACATACATACACGTCACATACTTAAAACATGTTAAAATATAAACTTTTGGCATAAAATAACGAACACACGGAAGTTTAGTGGCCAAAATATCAAAAAATCAGACTTTGGTTGTAAAAAGAGCACGTCGCGTCGCGCGTTCCTCTCATCGTTGCCCCGCTGCGCGATGTGAGGATGTAAAATCCGTAGAATGTTAAATTGCCAATCTGGATTCCATCTTTTCCACCCCCTTTCTTCCCTAATCACCTTCATTTTTCATTAAAACACAAACCCTACGTCACCACTATAATACCAAGCCTCCTACACCTTCATTTCACTTTTCCCACACTCAAATCACTCTCTAAATACTGAAATTACAAGTCGAAGGTAGAATTCTATCAAGTACAAAAGTGAGCCTCCACCTCACTTCCTTCCATGTTTCTTCATTTTTTCTTCTTCTTGAGGGTTTGGAACACCTCTAGGAGTGTTTCCACAAGTTTACCATGGTAAACTAAGGTGGAACATCACCATTTTGAAATCTAAACTTTCTGTTTTGTTAAAACTCTTACATAAACTTTGTATAAACTAACCTTGAGACATCTTGCACTTACCTTGCTTCTAACCAAACCTATGGTTGTGAGGCTTGAGTATGGCGAATTCCATGAGCTTAGAGGTTCAAACACCTCCTAAGATTTATGTTTTAACAAGGTTTCAAGCAACCTACAAGTGTTGAGACCATCCAATCTCATCATCTTTAGTGTGGTGAGACTTGTGTTTTGGAAATGTGTGAACCATGGAAGCCTTGGCTTTCCAACTTTGCTTCCACTACCTCACTTTCTTGTTTTGTTATCTTACATCTAAGTTACCAAGTAAACTTGCTAGTAACAAAGTGACCAAATTACACCAACTCTCCAAAACATTTGCCATGATTGGAATGCACTAGTCTAGTTTAAGCTCACTTGGTTACTTGGTAAATTAGATGAGTACTTTTATTTTATGTTATATTCATGACAAACTGAAATCATCAACCAAGTTGATGATTTTGTGCTTTGGTGAGTCATATAATGAGTTTATAGGATGGAAATCATCCTACCTCCTTGCATGACCATTTTTATGGTTCCTTACTTTGCATTCATTTATAATGCGTATATCATACACTATATCCCAAATTCAATCCGATAATCAAATCTGCGCTCACACACCTTTGTTTCCCCTCTTAGGGTAACTTCGGTGTTCCAAAACTCAAGACTCGTCAAACTCACTTCCATGGACTTACTCCGCAAATCGTGAGTATACATGAACCTCTTTTCGTTTTCACACTTTTAGGTGTAATATATATTACCGTATTGAAACTCACACAAACACACATATGCGAATACATTATTCATGCAAACGAATCCAATATACATGCTTTATACGTTTATACTTTAGGAATACATGCATGCTAGAAGCCATTCTTGCACTATACTTTGTCATAAACTTCGTACAAGCCTACCTTAACATGTATAGCGCTATAGTAGTAGCTCACCGCCCGTTGATGGGTCTATGTTAAGAAATACAATCAGGCAAACGGTCTTGTTGTTGCGACAACAAGATTACACTAGTGGAATATTTAGGTTGACACATATGTGATGCATGCTAGTTCATAAAGTTTATGCCGTAGTATACGTTTTTGCCATGTGGATCTCGTTAAATTCTTTTTATACATATGCTAGTACACTAAATTTGTATGCTCATCAATGCATTTTGTGTTGACATGTTACTTTAATATATATTGCATGATTGTAATGATGATGATGTGTTAAAAAAATCTAGTAGGATGGCTAGAAATGCGCCTAGTTTAATTCCATGTATTGTACTTGAATCTTTTTGAAATGAAATGAAAAGTTACTTATTAAATTATTATCACAATAGTGGTTGTGATGTCTCTTGCAATCGCGTTTTCGTGTCACTCTGATGTTTCTCGCCATCGGTTGGGGTATCACAAGTTGTTTATGCTAAATAGAATTACTATATATATATATATGCACACGCAAATAGAATAAATGCCAAATCACCAATTAATTGAAATCATAACAAATACAAAATCAAATTGAAATACCATATCTACTATTCTAAAACTACTTTGACATATGTATTTCATTGTTTTGATACATAAATAGTTACTCCACATGACATTTGCAATTAAGTTCCTTAGTTGTTCGGTGGGGTGACCTCAAATTCTAGTGTTTGTGTTGTGTGTCAGATTGTCGTAAGTGAAATTTTGAATCTGATATCTGAGATAGTGGATCACGACAGATAACAACAGTGGCAGCCTAGGTGGAGGATGAGGTGGCGATGAGAGGAATCCGCTATCTGAGATAAGATATTCTAGCTAACTGGACGGTGTGTGTGGCAGCCACCCTTGACGAGTTCTAAGGTTGAAGATGGTAATTGAACTGGACCCACCATATGAGATGGTGGAATACCTATAATTATCTCTACGGACTTATGATTGGAACTGTTATAATACGTGAACGCGTTGAACGTGTTTTCAAATGCATGTAAAAGCTGGTGTTAATTTTAACTCTGTGAAATTAATCATACATATGACTAAAGCTTACAAAAGCATGCAACCAGTTCTTCATATATGTTCAATGTGGTTGTATGCATTTTAAATGTGGACACGCTATGAATGTACATACATATAAAACTCATACATTGTACAACCTAAATTTTTCCCTATGACTATATAAGCATCTCTTTGGACAACACCCATTGCTTCCATTAATCTGATCAAACACCCAAAATTCTCTCTTTTTTTCTTGTTTTCTCTCTCGCACACACACAAAACACATATATCCATCATCCAAATTTGTTATAAAAATTCAATCCTTTTCAATCAAGATTTTGTTTCTTTATCAAGATTTTTTTTTTATCATTCTGAAAATGAAATTGAAATCAAAGAGAGCGGTGTTGAGGAGGACGAACATACCATCAGTTCTTGTTGGTCATCCTCTCAGATCCTAATTTTTTTATTAATCTTTGAGGGATCTGATGTTTTCTTGATTGAATCCAAGATTACCAGTTTTGATTTTAGGTGTATTACCCACATCAAATAGAACGGTATAACATGTAGTAGAACATAGACTTCAACTAAGAAAAAAAATTGCTAGTAGGTGAGTGACAAACATAAAGGGTCAGTGATTACCTCAAGGAATCAAAGTGGGTGTTAAATCAAACTCTTGTCTCACGGGCTTCTTGGTAACTAATGATCATGCTCTGCAATTGATGATCGAAGGTGGGTTGGAATACATGGGGGTTGTTGGAGATATACCCGCCAATTTTTTAATTAAGGGTAAATTTGGAATTTGGTCAAGAACGTAATGTATATCTGTTTCTTTCTCTCCATTTTGGAAGGAAATAGATAATCACTAAAATCTCATCCCTTTCTTTCTTCCCATAAAAAAATCTCTGGAACACCATTACTCTCTTCTTTCCTCCCAAATCTCTTCTCTTCCATCAGTAAATATAACTCTAGAACACACTGTTAGAAACAAGAAAAGAAAGTAACACTTTGTGTAGAGGGGCCTTTCATGTCATCAAAGACAGCATAATGTCCTCTTTTTCCTCCCTATAGATTTCTTCATCCCGAGAAAGGAGTTGATCACCTTAGAGTCCATGTTCTTTTTTAGATATGTGTGCCACTACATTTGTGACCTAAGCTGATAGAAGAGGATTAAGTCAAAATCTTTGTCAATGACGTGCGAAGCAATCTTGCAGGGATCAACCGAACCAATGACAATGGTTCATTTTTTTCCTAGATGTCTTGTGATTAGGCTTTCATGTTTGATTGAACACTCAGAACAATGTATTGTGAGAGTCCCTAGTCCCTGTAAATAAAATTTAAACCTAAGAGAAGACAATATATTGTATTGTTTTGAATGTGAAACAAACCAATCAAAAGATACCATGGTATAACATCTAAGACATCGCAAGATGTTCCATGTTAATGTTGTTTTTCCATACGTTTTTAGCTAAAACAAAAGTAGGCAAATAATTTTCTTAATTTAAATATAGAGAATTTAACAGGGCATATAAATAGTGTTCAACTAGTAGCTAGTTAAAGGACAATGAGTCAGAAATTTGAGTGCTAAAAGGGCTACAAAGATGGGCCAGTATTGTTGTCCTTCAAGGGGATGTGGCCTTAAAACTATAACCAGTGCACAAAACGATTTTCGGGACTCGGACCTAGTTAGGTTCTACTTAAAGAGAGCCAAGTCAGTTTTTGAGTGGAAAAAGAATCGGTTTAGTTTAAAACCTGGTTTTTTCCGGTTCGCTCTAGTGGATGTCCAGTTTGTTTCAAACTGGTTTCAAGATGGGTTCTATTTCAGTTTGAGAACTGCCATAAGGATGCCTTCCAGAGAGATCCTTTAGTACAATTTCTTTTCTTTTTGTCTTTTTCATATGTGATGTGGTCAATCCTGGATTTGTAGTAACCGACATAGATGTTTCAGTTTCACAAGGGGTGTATGGGAATGTCATTAAAAAACTAACTCTTTAACTTACTTATTATGTACTTTGGATAACACTCTAAATACATAGGTTCTAGATTTACTGACCATTACAACTGTTTTTCGTTGTGAATGTCTCAAATCTTCTTGAAGCAAGCAAGCAAGCATGGAGACAACGATCTTGAGGTACCCGGTTCTATTCTAGCGTCTGGCTCTTTTTTCCCAAGTTTTTTTTTCCGGCAACGACCACTAACATCTAGCTTATTCGCCAAAAAAAAAGGTCACCGCACTCAATCAACTTACATTAGCACTGTTCATTCAAGACAGCTTCCGCATGTGATTGGAAATCGTCACCGGCGAAGAAGACGATGGAAAACTACAAGAATGGTTCTGGCTGGAGATGAGATGGGCTCATTGAAACCGTCGCCGTCGTCAATTTTGGCACTATCTTTGCTTTCGATAATCAACAAAGCGACGCTGCAATAGACCTTTATTACCATCTTCGGAATACAGGCCTCCTCTGTCGGTTCTGTGTTTGTTTCTGTAGTATCTCTCTCTTTCTCTCTCAAAGTGTGAAAAGTTTTTTTTTTAGTGTGAGAAAGGTTTTAGGGAATGTTTTCACTTTGGTGGTTGTGAATTTGTGATGGGTTTGGGAGTAGTTGAAAACTTGATACCAGTTGCATCTCAATTCAATGGGTTTGTAATTTTGTATAAGTGGTTTTTTTCAATTTATACAATTTTTAATTTATTAGTCATCAAGTTATCCTTCTCCATAGTTATTTATTTTTGCATTCATAATTTTTTTATATATCAAACTACTATTGTGCATTCCATATATGAAATCAATATTCTCGGTAAAATTTAGAATGTTTTTTATTTGTTTTATAATTTGAAAACATCTTTTTAATCTATTTTAAATGATATATATATATTATATATATATTCACTCATTACTAAGTTTGATTTGAAGTTGATCATAACCACTTTCCATGTCTTTCTTGGAGAACATCTCCGTTTTTGACACTTGGTTAAGTAAATATTCAATGTCGGGATTTGGAAACATGTATCTACTGCTAATCATGTTGATGATATGACTGTCTATCACATTACTTAGCTTCCAATTTTTTTGGATGTGATGAGTAGACACAATACAGAGACTAATGACGAAAGTAACGTGTGTAAGAAGGTAAAAAACTTGTGACATACGTAATGACATGTGCGCGTCACACACGTTATTGCTATCATCCCGACACGTGTAACGAAGTCGCAAACGTGACGTTACTGCCGCAACGCGTCACACGGGTCAAAATTCTAGTATAACTTAAACATGAATGTCGGTGGAATTTGCATCTTATCCCCTTCTACTTTTTCCCATTGGCACTTAGAGGCTGTTTGGCAACTTCTGAATGGTTAAGTGTTGAACCAGTAAAAGGTCTAAGGTCTGAACCACTAAGTGATGAACCGGTAAGAGGTCTAAACCATTAAGAGCAAGTATAATGCTTGTTCATTTAGAGGCAAATTCCTGACCAATTTAGGTTAGAGGTCTTAATCATTCAAACTTAGTATAATGCTTAACCATTCAGAGGCAAATGAATGTGAATGTCTGAACCATTTAGACATCTGCTTGCGAAACAAACAGTCTGAACCATTAACTACTAAACCAATAAGAGGTCTAAACTATTAAGAGCCAATTAAAAGGTAAACAAATAGCCCCTTAATGTTTTATTGTTGTTTTCTGCCTGTCAACAACTTAAGCTCATAATTTCACTACAAAAGTAAATAATAAATCGTTTGACTACATTGTAAAGTAATATTTAATTTTGCGTTATTTTTACATTCTAATAATAAAAACAGTTAAATACATTAAGTACAAAATATATATAGCATTGCTCCATACATTTTTACCCTTATATCTACATCATTTCCTTAAGTGAAAAAGCTAATTATTTACGTTTCGATATAAATTTAGTTTATGTTTTGGCGTAAGGTCAAGTACTTCGTGCTTATTTTATGTATCATAAATTTTGTTTCGAATTGAGTGAAGTCAAAGGGTGGTTTCATTATTTTCCTTTTTTTTTCTTCCTAAAACTCTAATTAATCCCTTTTGATTATACATGTCAGTTTTTTCTTTATACCCGTTATATTTTCTATGTATGAGTCGGGTCACACATATTACGTTAGGATTGTGTGGTATAAATCCGATTTACTTTATGTTTTGAACCAATTGCAGTGCTTATAAATACTTATATAGGTTACATCAAGTTCAATCGCATATGTCAAAACGCATGTTTTCATATGGTTAACGAATCATATAACGCTTGGATTAATCTATCCGATATTTGTGATGTACCCGCTAGTTAATATTAATTTACAACTATCATGAATATCAATTTGATTTTTCTTTTAGTAATATTTATTTTTTATAATATTTTATATTTCACAATAGTTATCTTGTATTTTTTTCATCATTATCCTTTTACCCTATACTGTACTGTATATGCTTTAAACCCTTTTAATTTTTTACTTATTTGGGTTATCTACTATGGTTTGCGTTCGTTTGATTAAAACATACGTACTTGTGTTTAAACTTATAAATTATAAACGGTGTTGTGTTCAAAATAGAATTTTTTTAGTGTCGTGGGCTAGATCTAAGTGCCAGTGTCATAATGGTCACATGCCAAATGTAACCAATACTTCATCGAACATCAATGTGATACCGATATTAGTATTATCGGAACCAGTATTGGTATATACTTTAAAATGCATACGTTTTTAACCTATTTTATTTTTATTTAATTAAATTTTCCTCTCATAACTCGTGTTCATTATCTTTGTTATAAAGCTAACGCGACTATGTTAAATTTATCATTCTCAAGGCTCCTATATAAACTTTGTTGGAAAAAGAGTTCTATTCAAAGTAGTACCGTGACAAACCAACTCGATATCGACATCGTACCAATATTCTTCTTATCGGAACCGGCACTAACATACAATTTTCAATGTAAAACACATTCTTCTAGACATATCATGACTTTAAACCGTGTGCTAGTACCATACTCATACTATAACGAACCAAACCAATACCAATTTAATTCACCTACGTAACGAAACCGAACCAAGAGTTTAAATTTTAACGTTTTCAACATTCGAATGGTTTATATTCTGTATATATCTTATTTGTAACAAGTATTTAGAACCCACGTTTTCCAGCGTGAACATTAAAATGAACAAAAGTACACGTTAAAACGTTGAACAAAAAGTTTGTTAAAACAAGCGAACTGGGCGGAACGAATCAAAGTTTCGAGACTATTCAAAGCTTGAGAGTCACGAACACTATACACATAGCTTCCTCGACTGAGAGCATCGGCTACGACGTTTGCTTTGTCGGGATGGTAACGTATCTCACAATCGTAATCGTTGAGAAGTTCAACCCATCTGCGTTGGCGCATATTTAGTTCCTTTTGATTAAAGATATGTTGTAAGCTCTTATCGTCAGTGAAGACCGTACACTTGGTACCGTAAAGGTAGTGTCGCCATATCTTCAATGCAAAAACAACTGCACCGAGTTCGAGATCGTGGGTTGTGTAGTTCTTCTCGTGGATCTTGAGTTGTCGAGATGCATACGCGATAACCTTGTCTCGTTGCATAAGAACACAACCAAGACCAAGATTAGAGGCATCGCAATAAACAACGAAATCGTCGTTTCCGTCGGGTAAAGCTAGTACGGGAGCATTGCATAGCATACGCTTGAGAGTTTGAAAGGCTTCCTCTTGTTTGGAATCCCAAACGAAAGGTTTGTCCTTATGAGTTAAAGCGGTAAGCGGAACGGCGATTTTAGAAATTCGGCGATGAATCGACGGTAGTAACCCGCCAATCCAAGAAAGGAACGGATTTCAGATGCATTCTTCGGTGTAATCCAACTCTTAACAGCTTCAATCTTTGCAGGGTCGACGTGTATTCCTTGATTGTTAACAATGTGGCCGAGAAATTGGACTTCTTCGAGACAGAATTCACATTTTGAGAACCTAGCATAAAGGCGATTACCTTGGAGAAGTTCGAGGACTAAACGTAGATGATGCGCATGTTCGGCTCTCGACTTCGAGTAGATGAGGATGTCATCGACAAACACAATGACGAAACGATCTAAGAAAGCTTTACACACACGGTTCATCAAATCCATGAAGACCGCGGGTGCATTTGTAAGACCAAAAGGCATGACCAAGAATTCGAAATGGCCGTAGCGGGTACGAAAGGCTGTTTTCAGAATATCTTCTTCTAACACGCGTAGCTGATGATAACCGGAATGTAAATCGATCTTAGAAAAGCAAGTAGCACCTTGAAGCTGATCAAATAAATCGTCGATCCGAGGAAGGGGATAGAGGTTCTTTATCGTGAGTTTGTTAAGTTCACGATAATCGATCCACATTCGGAACGTCCCATCTTTCTTTTTTCACAAAAAGAACGGGTGCACCCCATGGTGAAGTGCTCGGGCGTATAAAACCTTTACCAAGAAGCTCTTGAAGCTGGCTGGATAGCTAGCGTATTTCTGATGGTGCGAGACGATAAGGAGCTTTAGTAACGGGAGTAGCACGGGAACTAAATTGATACGGAATTCAACATCACGAGTAGGGGGTAAACTAGGTAAATCATCGGGAAAGACTTTAGGAAATTCACAAACAACGGGAACGTATTTAAAGGTTTTCTTCTCTTTCTCCGGGTTCACGATGTGGGCGAGGAATGCAATACATTGCTTACGTAAGCACTTGTTTGCTCGAGTACATGACATAAGCATCAACTTCATTGAGGGAGTTTCACCGTAAACATGGAGTTGATCACCGTTTGGAAGAGGAAAGCGAATCATTTTATCGAAGCAAACAACTTCAGCATGATTTTCACGAAGAAAGTCCATGCCTACTATGATATCGAAGTTACCTAACTGCATAGGTATGAGATTAATTGAGAAGAGGTGGTTGTTGAGATCGAGAGTACAACCACGTAGGACGGAGTTAACGGTAACAGTTCTTCCGGTGGCGACTTCAACATCGAAAGTCTTTGGGAGTTTAGCGCGTTTACATTTTAAAACTTTTTCGAATTCTAACGATACAAAACAATTATCAGCACTAGTATCAAATAAACAAGAAGCATAAATACCATTAACAAAGAACGTACCGTTAACAACATTGTTGTCATTTTGAGCCTGGCGATGATTGAGATTGAAGGCTCTGCCACGCGCAGCTTGTGGTTGTTGTTGCTGCTGACGTTCCTGCTTCACAAGTTTGTTAGGACAGACATTACTGAAGTAGTTTGGATCCCCACAAGTGTAGCAAACACATGCCTTTGGGGCTGGTGCTTGCTGCTGGAACTGCTGCTGGTTGGCCTGAGGAGTACGAGGTGGAGCTGGTTAGAGCTGGTGCTGCTGGAGCTTGAGGAGCTGGCTGCCGAGGACCTGAACGACAGCTGACAGTGAAGTGGCCGTAGATGTTGCAGTTGGTACAGAAACGGAAATTGCCTCCAACTGCGTGGTGGTAAGTGCACTTTGAGCACAAAGGATGAGGACCAGTATACGCACGCTTTGCTGGAGGTGCGTTTGGTGCGGCTGACTGAAGCGACTGAGGGTTCGGTGGAGCAGTAAGTGCACAGTTCTTGCTCGGGTTCTCTCGCTTGCGACCACGGCGAATGGACTTAGATTCTCGAACTGATTGGTAGGAGCACTCGGCTCAGTGATAGCTTGGTTTGCGACTTTGTTGTTCTTGAAGTAACCAGCCTGAACCCTTTTGTCACCCCCAACTGATGGCGGAAACATCAGGGTAGTGGCACTAGGCGAATCAGATTGATCAAGAGATTCCATAACAGCCATTTCAAAGATAATAATCAACATTCATATCCCATACTATCAAACTCATACAACCTTCAAAACAACCATTACAATTCAACAAAATCTCTTAAACGTAAATCCAATTCGATCTCCCTAGATTTTATTACAAAACCATTCTAAACAAAAAGAACTAAGCTAAGCAAAGTACTTCCAGGGCATCCAAGCTAAAATCATCAACATGTTACATACGTTAAAATACAAGTCAATACAAGTAAGTAAAGGTGAGCATACAGGTTTTGTAATACTAGCATAATAGAGAAACCGTTCGCGAAATAGTCCAATTACATATCATGATACACCAAAACACATCACACAGATAAACATAGGCTTATTTCTCATGCTAACTACCGTGAGAAGGCTTGCGCGTCCATCCTAACTAGACCCCGTCGGGTGTTAGCACACTATAGTACCATACTAGCTAAGGAGGCAAGTTAACGAAAATAAGTCCTAATCACATGTTTCTAGTATCACGTATTGAGCATACATAATTCAGATTATTCGCGTGTGATAAATAGTTTGAGTTGTGAAGTGATTTTGATAGAGGAACGTATGTAACACCCAAAAGTGCGTTTAAGCGTAAAAGGGTTCAAGTATACTCACAGTCGGTGCGTTTAGGAGAGAGTAGACGACTGTCGAGAGGTGAAGAGGAGCGCAGGCTCAGCCTGCATTCGGAACGGAAGTGCATCAGTCTCCGAAAAGCTGAAATGGTTAAGTTTGGTCTGGAAGTAGGAGCAAGTTTTCAGGGCGAACTTGTAAGGATTTGCTGAGTTTTCAGTCAAGTTCGGGCGAACTTGCAAGTTTCTCAAGGAATCTTGACAAGTCGGGGTGAATTTGTGAGGTCTTGATTAATGGGTTGACAAGTTCGGCCGAACTTGTGAAGCTTCCTGAGAGACTTCACAAGTTCGAGCGAACTTGAGGGTTTGCTGAAGAAAGTTGAACATTTCCACCCAAGTTCGGCCGAACTTGACCCCTTGAGGGCAAGTTCGAGCGAACTTGACTACTTGTGCTGTCACAATCAGTGCAATCTCGAGCGAACTTGATGTTTTTCTGGTCCAAAATCTTGCGTTTTCGCGTCGTTTGCTGAGGAAATCGAGTGCCCATCCCTCCAACCTTAAGCCACTGAGTAAAGCTTAGGCTGGAGAGGTCTTTTGGAGCAAACCTAGCCATTTTACAGAAAGTCGGGCTAATCCGGGCGAACTTGATGGTTCATACGGTTAGTCCAGCTTGTGTAAAGTGACGATTTCGTCCTTGTGCTTCCGGATCTGAGATCTAGCTTTGACAACGCCTCGTTCCACTCAAAAGTGAATGTAACATACGTCATTAGTCCGAAAATGGTGTAAAAATCAATGATTTAAAAGGTTTTGCTCGATCTGGTATAGATCTGAGTGAAAATAGAAGTTTTGATGGAAAAAGATGAAGATTTTCGTAAACAGAGAAGATTTGATGAAAACGAAGGCAATGCCTTGTGCAAAATCGTTGTAAAACGTTGTTGAACATCATTGTAGTTGAAATCGGGTTGATTCTTACTTAGAAAACAAAGGGTTTCGGGTTTGAGAGCTCTGGGCGAACTTGCAGCAAGTTCAAATGAGAGAATGGAGCTGGGTATTTATAGGAGAAGGCAAAAATGAGAGCTGGTGGGGTCAAGTTCGGTCGAACTTGCTAGATGTTCCAGATTAGCAAGTCAAGTTCGGCCGAACTTGTACATTTTCTGTACAAGTTCGAGCGAACTTGTGGAAAGTAAGGGATCCTTGTGTCTCAGGCAAGTTTGGGCGAACATTGTGGTAGTCAAGTTCGGCCGAACTTGGCCTGGTGACCAAGTTCCGTTTGCTGATTTCGCGTTAATGTTCGTTTGGCGATTTGGTTCGTATTAAATAGTTATATTAAGTGTTATAGTTGATATAATAGTGCGATTTAGCGATTCGAATGTGCGAGAGCGATGTGATAGCGATTGTAACCATAACCACAAACACACATAACATAAATAACATAAAACCACATAATTAACTGCGATTTGCGATGCGATGAGATTAGCGATGCGATTTAATAAGCGATTAGATGCGATAATAACGTACAACACCATAATTAATTAACATAAACTTTATTATAAACCGAATCCCGGGATTACAAAAGATATGTACATCGGAAAGTCAAATGAAAAGATAACAACGAATTTTCGAGTTGTTACACCTTTTGTCGTTGATCTCTGCGGCTAGCTGATAAGTTTCCTCAATAGTGACAGGGCGTGTTACTTGAACAAAATCAGCGACGCAATCGGGTAAAGCACGAAGATATTTCTTGATTGCTTTCTCGGTAGTGTCCACCTGATTGGGACAGATAATGCTCAATTGCTTGAAACGAGCTGTTAGGCCAGCGTTATCGGACCGTCTTGTTTGATATCCCAGAACTCATTCTCCAGCTTTTGAATCTCATGTGGAGGACGGAACTCTTTCACCATGATTTCCTTGAGTTCCTCCCAAGTGAGCCCGTAAGCTTCGTCGTTTCTACTCTTGTTGCGCTCCGCTGTCCACCAATCGAGAGCCCTCGAATGGAACACGCCGGTAGCGTTGATAGTGCGCAGGGCTTCGGGCATCCGCTTTGGCAGAAGGTAACCTCGATGGAATCGAACCAATGAAACATGGCACTTAGTCCTTCTGTGCCCGAGAAAGTAAGAGGTCTACATGCTTTAAATTGCTTAAAGCTGAACGAAGTCTTGGACGCGTCGGTTTTCGAGTCAACCGATGAGTTGCTGCTAACGACATGGATTTCGCTGACAATTTGGGGAATGACTTTAGCCATCTGCTTGGCTACCAATGAAGCGATACGCTTGTCAGCATTGTTGCGCTGGATGTTCCTCCGCGTGTGAGATCCCATGGAAGACATCTACACGAAGGATTTGATTAGATGAGATTCGATTATAATAGGTTTATGTTTTAAAAGCTTAGTTTTTTATTATTATTATTATTCAAGTAAGGTACAAAATCACATAAACACGTAGGCAAATAAACACGTAGGCACATAAGCACATAGCACATAAGCACGTAAGCACGTAGTCACATAATTCATGTAAACATGTACTTTGCACGTATTCACCTTCTTATAAGTAAAGCGTAGCGCGTTCGCGATGCGAGATAAGCGAAATAAGAAAGATAGGCGACTAATACCGCGTATGAGACCATATGTGTAAGCGGGTTGAGCGTTTTAGTTTGGTTGGTGATTATTTAGTGTTTTAGATTGCGAGAGCTGTGCGAGTGGTGCATACATTCGATGGAGCGTAAATGCGATAAATCGAGAAATCGATAAAGCGTAAAATCGAATAAGTGTAAAATCCATAAACTTAAACACATAAATAATAAATAAACTCGATGATGCATAAGATCGGCGATTATAGGCTTAAGTCATTGGAGTGTCCTGGGTTTTGAGACAGAGACTACCCAAAGTTGTTCGAATATTCTCTGAGTTCGGACACACGATTTGGCCTAATAGACAAATGCTCTCGCCGTACAACGGATAACGGCATTTATCCTTCCAGTTACGTCGTGTTACGAGTCATCAAAATAATCGAGACTTCGGTGAGATTGAAAATCGAGGAATGGAACTAGTTATTAAAATGCGGGTTTCACCCCTAACTTAACAACTTCATTCCTAGTTGTGGTTGTGCTCACCGATCAAATCGGGAGTTCCACTAGATAGAAAGGGAGATGTTCGTTGAGGTTTGGATATCACTCCTAACTCAACGAAGATATCTCGTGCGATAGAGGATGCGCGGAGTGAATGATCTTGTCGAGAGTTCTTGGTTTTCACACCTAATCTCAACTTGATCACTCATTTGTGTGATACGAGCGTTTTTCAGCGTGTATTGTGGTTGCTTTAGGAAAAGCAATGTTTAAAAGTTCAATTTTAAGGATTTTGGTCAAGTTTGGCGAACTTGGCATCAGTTGATGTCAAGTTCGAGCGAACTTGTTCAATCCCTATTGAACTCAGTTGATGTTGTAGGGGACTGACAAGTTCGGGCGAACTTGGTCAAATCCCGGCGAACTTGATCAAGTTCGGGCGAACTTGATCATTTGAGCGAACTTGCCACAAGTTCGGGCGAACTTGTCTGTTCGTGTTAGTTTCAAGCGTTTAATCGATGCGTAAGGGTCTGATTTGGTATCCTAACTATAGACTAGGTCAAACATGGCAGTTCTACCTAATTTTCCCTATAGTTATGGCTCTGATACCAATCTGTCACACCCCAACCGATGGCGGAAACATCAGGGTAGTGACACTAGGCGAACCAGATTGTCTCATGAGAAATTCCATAACACTATTTAAGCGACAATATTTAAGCGTTAATATCCCATACTACTAACATAAAATCCTCAAACAGGTTACAAAATTTCAAGCATTCTCATAATACAACTCAAGTTCGATATCCTCTAGATTTCTATTACAATGCGTTTCTAGATAACCAAATCTTAATCCGTTTGCAAAGTAGAAAATCCTCAACCTGCCACATATGTTAAAATAAAACGTCAATACAATTAAGTAAAGGTGAGCATGCAGGTTTTGCATACATAATAGATATAAAAGCGTTTAGCATACACCGCATGACATACGTAAGAGAGGTGAATTATGTATCTACTTAGATTCAAGTAAACCAACAAACCGCGATTGATCGAGGCATGCGAACAAGTGTCCACATCCTAAAAGAGAAAATAAATGAGAAATAAAAATGCGAGCCTTAACAACCCCGGGCCTCCGGTGGCGGGTCAACCTCTAGTATACTATCATGTTAAGGGTGGCGTACAAGCAATCAAGTAATACATACAATTCAGCAGATTTCACGTAATATCATGTAATAGCGGGTTGAGATTCGTGTGATGTGATTTGATATAGGAACATATGTGACACCCAAAAGTGCGTTTAAGCGTAAAAGGGGTTCAAGTATACTCACAGTTTGTGCGTTTGAGGAGAGATGAAGGATCTGAGATGAGTCGAGGAGAGCGCCGGATCAGCCTGTAAGCGAACAGAAGTGCGTCAGTCTTCCGAATTGCTGAAATGGTTAACAGGTGACGGAGCAGTAGACAAGTTAGGGCGAACTTGTATCTTGGGGTACAAGTTCGGGCGAACTTGTAATATTACCCTTGGGAGAGTACAAGTTCGAGCTAACTTGCCTCATATGTTTGAGGTTAACACAAGTTCGGGCGAACTTGGTTGGAAAACTAGAAAAAAAGTTAAGGTTGATCAAGTTCGGGCGAACTTGTCACCAATCTAGTGATAAGTTCGAGCGAACTTAATGTCTTTCGAGCGAACTTGACTGTTTTGGCATCCAAATCGTGCGTTTTTGCGTCGTTTGCTGAGGAAATCGAGTGTCCATCCCTCCAACCTTAAGCCACTGAGTAAAACTTAGGCTGGAGAGGTCTTTTGGAGCGAGTTTAGCCATTTTACAGAAACTCGGGCTAATCCGGGCAAACTTGAAGGTTCGTACGGGTTAGTCCAGCTTGTGTAAAGTGACGATTTCGTCCTTGTGCTTCCGGATCTAGATCTTGCTTGATAACGCCTCGTTCACTTCAAAGTGAATGAAACATACGTCATTTAGTCCGAATATTGTGTAAAAATTGATGTTTTAAAGGTTTTACTTAGATCTAAAAATAGATCTAAGTGAAAAAACAGAAGTTTGCATAAAAAGATGAAGATTTTCGTAAATTGAAGAGATTTGATAAAACGAAGGCAAAGCTTGTGCAATATCGTTGTAAAACGTTGTTGTAGTTGTAAAACGGGTTGAATCTTACTTAGAAAACAAAGGGTTTCGGTTTTGGGGAGCTCCGGGCGAACTTGCTGCAAGTTCAAATGAAGAGAGGAGCTGGGTATTTATAGGTAGGTGAGAATGAGTGGTCAGACATCAAGATTGGGCGAACTTGTTACAAGTTCGGGCGACTGTTACAAGTTCATGAACTTGCTTGTTTCTCCTAGTTTTTGAGACAAGTCCGGGCGGACTTATGGTTTGTGAAGAGTTTAGATGGCTTAGACAAGTTCGGGCGAACTTGTGATGCACAGGTGCGGCCGAACTTGACCTAGTGGCCAAGTTTTGTTCGTTAATTACGCGTCAAGTGTTCGTTTGGCGATCCGGTTTGTATAAATAGCTGTATTAAGCGTTATATTGATATAATAGTGCGATTTAGCGATTCGTGCATGTGAGAGCGTTGCGATAGCGATTGTAACCATAACATAAACAAATATAACACACACATAAAACATAATTCTCATAATTAACTGCGTTTTGCGATGCGATGAGATAGCGATGATGGCACAAGTGTTTATTAAACAATAACACACTTGGCTATTAAAGTAACACAGTTACTTGCGTTTGCGATTGAATTAGCGATGCGTTTAATAAGCGGTTAGATGCGATATAATTGTAAATAAACATAATTAATTAACATAACTTTCTCATAATCGAATCTCTGAATACAATAATGAATGAACTGAAATAAAATAACAACGAAAATTTCGAGTTGTTACAACTTTTCTTTTAATAATTTGTTTAGTATTTAATAATACGTATTGATCAGGTTGGGCCGGGCATCATGTCGCATCAGAACAGGCCACATAAAAAGGGTTATTTTGGTTCGAATCAAAACCAGTTCAGGTCGAAACAGTTTCAAGTCAGAACAGGTCACATGATAATAAATATATTAATTAGTTGAATTTAATATTCTAAATTTAAATTATTTTACGTATTGGCCGGGTCGGACATCATGTTGCATTAGAACACATCACACAACAAGGGTTGTTTTGGTTTGAGTCAATAGGTTCGTGTCATCAATAGTTGAATTTTATATTTTAATTCTAAATTTGTTTTATTCATTTTTCTTTTAATAATACGTTTGGTATTTAATAATACATATCGATCGGGATGGGTGCATGTCGCGTCAGATAATGGCACGTTAAAAGGTTATTTTGGTTCAAGTCAGAAGGGTTCTGGTCAAAACAATTTCAAGGTCATAACAAGTCACATAATATTAATATTTATCAATTAGTTAAGTTTAATATTTTAATTTAAATTTATTTTTTCTTTTAATAATACGTATTGTTTAGGCGGGTCGCGCAATATGTCACGTCAGAACATGATACATCAAAAAAGTTGTTTTAGTTCGACTCAAAATAAATTCGGGTCAAAATATGTCACGTAATATTTAATGTTTATTATTTAGTTGAATTTAATATTTAGTCACTTTTATAATATAATAATAATACGTTTAATAACAATTGGTAAAAACTAGTGAAACAACCCGCGCTACGCGCGGGAATTTGGTCGGTATTGTTACGTTATTGGCACTCATTATAGCAACGGGAGGAGAATACCCCAAAAAAATAAAGCCGATATGCCTAAAAGGATATGAGCATTCTTTTACATCAATCTTAAACTATAAATACGAATAGCGGCACCGGATCGTAATACTAATATTGGTACAAATGTTGTTAGGTTGTAATCAGTACGGTTCGTTACGGTACTGATATGATGCCGACACTTGTATAGTACCACAGTTGCATATTCATCTTTTTTAAAAGTTAATATACGTTAATATAGAAAAAAATAAAGTAAATGATATATTAAATATAACTAAAAAATCATTTGCTTTTCTATCATAAAGTTTATTACGACAGTTAAAAAAATAAGTAAATAATACAAAATCAGAAAGCATATATCTAACAAATATGTGTTAAATATGTGCTGAGGGGGAATCAAAGAAAAGAAATTGTAGTGGTGAAATCCAAATATTGTAAAGATAACTGGCGCAATAGACTGATGAAAATTGATATATATAGAGGGGGAATCAAAGAAAAGAAATTGTAGTGGTGAAATCCAAATATTATAAAGATAACTGGCGCAATAGAACGATGAAAATTGATATATATAATAATAATAATCTTTAAATAATATAATAGATTTTCATAACACCGACGGATCCAATTTCTAAAAATTCGGTTATGGCCCCTAGTAAATTCTTCTGGCCCACTACATATTTTCAAATCAATTTAGTTTTATGGCCCATATTAATCCTTCATAGTTCATGATTTGGAACTTTAACTTTAGTTAAATTCTTTTAGCTTCTTTTCTAATTTTGTCTTAAATTCTAAATTCTTAAACCTAATCTCCCATTTTGGTTTAAGAAAAGATGTTAGATTATTCTTGGGCGTTTAGTGCAACGATTTATAACATATTAACATGATGCGTTTTTGCATCTTTTGATTAAATATTCTGGATCCGTCACTATTCACAACTATTTAATTTAGTCATTCGACAAGTATGAAGAATTTCATAACACTACAATAATATTATATAACCCTACAAAGGTAACTTAGGGTACCGTTACTAACTAAATAGTTGTGTCTCTTCACATCACACCCCTAAGGGTATTGCCTAACTTAATAGTTGTGTGACTAAGAGTCACCATCAATTAACTCACACCCCTTCACACAAACTATTGATTAATTTCCCCCCTCTCCGCACAATGTAACGCATGATATATAGTACCCGGGAAACGTTCTGCCGTTTAAAAAAACAACCGAAAAGTCAAATTCCATGTTCCAATTTCATAGTCAAATTCCACCGGTGGTGGCTTTACACTTGATCACCGAACCAACATGCCCGTTCAAAAAAAGTTAACCAACTGAAAAAACTTAACAAAACCGACACATGCCGTTTCGAAAGAAAGTTAACCAAACCGACACCTCACATTCAGCCATTGTACCCCGTTGTTTGCCACCTTTTCACACCCTATATAAGTACCCTCACCGTCACCATAAATCTCCAACCATGTTATCAACCATTTTACTAAATTATTTCTCGGTCACCCAACAAACAGAATTCCTCCAAGATGATCAATGTGGCTGCATGCTTTCCGTATGCCGGTGGCGTGGTGGTGGGGCAGCGGTAGAAACGGTTATGGAGAAATCCGTGAGACATCCCCGGGGTCGATGGTGGTGGCGTGATGGAAGATAAAGATATGTTGTTTAAAGAAAGAGGAAGATATATATGTCAAACAAGTATGGTGACAAAAATGGGTGTTTGTTGTGGTGTTGCGGTTGCGGACTTGCCGTGGTGATGCTATTGGTGACGGTGGTGGTGCTGTTAAGAAAATAACAGTTTGGGTCTTTGAATAAACCATCGAGAGAGTTCGAAGGGAGTTTGAAACTTTGAATAGTGGAGATGTTAACTTTTTTATTATAGACGGTGATAATTTGATGGTACGTGTCCATCTATCACCACAAATCTGAACACATGCACTCATCACCGTCCAGTGATTCATGTATTGCTTCTGTTTTTCTTTCTTTTTAATTTATATATTTTTTGAAAGGCTCTTTTCTATTTATATATGTTTATGTTAATTCTCTCATTATGAACCTTCAATTCTAATACCACACCTATATACACGTATACAATTAACCATCAATTCTCATGCATGCAGTCAAGGAGATAGATGAATATCTATTGTGGGGACATATATGAATATTTGTTGATTATGTTTAACTCGCATGAATTTTAAATATTTTATCATATGTGGATTAAAATAATTGTGGCATTTATTCTTAGGATGAGAATCAATGTAAATTCTTTTGTTCTTTTAGGTTTTTTTATATTATAAGGTGTGTCTATAACATAATGAACCAATCTTATTCTTTCGCCTTGGTTATTGTTTCAACGTGTTAACATTTGTTTTTTATTCGGTTTAGCAATCTCGCTGCAACGTATAGATCTTAAAAATTGACACTAATATATTAATGTGGAATGGGTTGAGATATCGTATAACTATGGCTTAGTTATTTTTGTAATTGAAAAAAAAAAAGATTTCCTGTGTATCAAATATATTAATATTCGTTCTTTTTTAGTTTCTTATTCTTTTCGATCATAGAGTGTTGCATACTTTGTTCTTTTTGTAATTGAAAAGAAAAGAAAGAATTCCGGTATACTAGATATATTAATATTCGTTCTTTTTTGTTTTAATTATTTTCGATAATAAAGTGTCGCATACTTTGTTCTTTTATTATGTTCAAAGCAAAACTTAGAACTTTGTTTTTTTTTTGTTGGCTGCTTATTTTCGTTCAACCATAGTGAGATCCACCAAGATCGTTGTTTTTCGAAATCATTGATGACTTTGTTTTAGTTTTTACATGCCTTTTTTAGATAGAACAAATTCAAACGGTTTATAACTATCTAATCTATATATGAGGTTACGTTGACAAATATAAAAAAGAGTGTAGTATGTACATCAAGGATAATCGTCTATTCATAAGTCAACTCACGTGGAGCATATTGTTCATTTTTCAAGAAGTATTAACAATTCTTAATTTTATTTGTTATAAAATTAATAACTTTCACACCTCATACAACAATATCAAGACTATTTATAACCGACATCCCGCCGCAACGCACGGGTTAGCGTCAACTCGTTAACATATAAGAAGCTTTTATAATTAAATGGGTTTAATTAAGATACTTGAAGAAAACAAATTCATACTAACAGATAACGCTAGAATCTTCAACATGATTAGTATGACAACAAAGATGGTATATAGTCATAAGTCATAAAGTTGGTTCGGTTAAAATGATTGTTAAAGTGGGCCATTAGGCAAAAATATAGACATCAATGAGGTCTAGATAGTGTCAACCACATACATATGCCCCCTCTCACCTAAACCAACACACATGGGATGATGGAATGATCCTACTTACTACTTACAACATTTTAATGACATACATATTTACATTTATAAGCAAATAATTTCTAGTGTACAATAGGTAAATTTTAGAAGTGAATTTAAAAGGATGTGTGTTTGCTATTGAAAAAAAAAACATATAATATTAGATATGATTTCAGCCCGAAATTTATATTTAAGCTCAATTCAGATGCATATAGATCTATAACTTTTAAATTATTTTAGGTTATATGGCGTGGGATAAAACCTTTAGAGGCTTTATCGTGTCACGTATGCGCCACATAAGCTATAGGCTTTATCATTAGTTATGTACGGTGTGGGATAATGCCCTTTAAAGCCCCTTTTAACTATTATAAAAAGAAATTTTAAGTTTTGAATACACATAGTTCTACAACTTTCAAATTCAAATTATTTTAGGTAATATATGGAATGGGATAAAACCCTATAGGCTTTATAGTGTCACATATGTGTCACACAAGCGAAAGACTTTTAACTTGCGTAGTATGAGATAACGCCCCTTAAACTATTAAAAAAAGAAATTAGAATATAAAAATGATTCTGTTTGGCTAAACAATGTGGGACCCCTTCTCTCCTTCCTTTCATGTTCGTCATTGCTTTGGCTGAGGCCATTAATGGCACCACATTTGGTTGAGGTTGTTGGATATTTATGTTTGGTTCGACAAGTCAACGCTACCGACCGGGTCTTGACCCGTAAGAGTTACATCGTGGGCAACGAACTTAAATCCAGTTAACTAGTTTAACTGGTAATTACGAACAATATGCGAAATGCATCATAATTATATTTATGATGATAAGCGGGATTATTTCATTGTTGCGGGTATTAACTGAGAGGCGGGTACATTGACCGCGCGAGACGGGTATACTTGCCACGCCACTTATCGCACATGCAAAGGACCTCCAACACTTGGCACACATGCATTATGTTCACCAATTGGAATGCATGCATTATGCCCCCCAATTGGAATGCATGCATTATGTCCACCAATAAGAATCCATGCAAAGGATCTCCATGTGCTATAAAAGGGGGTGTTGGGTCTTGCTTTGAGAAGTAGGAAGAACTTGCAATAATCTCACAACACCCACAACCACAAACCGGCCAGAACCGTCACCACCGTCGCCGTCCCCGCCGGCCAGAACCGCCGTCGCCGCTGGGTGCCGCCGCCGCTAGGACCACCGGCCACCACCTCCGCTACCCGACCCGAACCCGTGTTTCGCTAGTTCGTATAACTAGCACTTGTTCGTTGAACCTCGGTGTCTCAACCGGTTTATTACTAACCGAAGGTATATCTAAACCCCCTATGGTTTGCGTTTATATTTCGTGTTTGCATGTCGGTGACCTTGTTCCATTACAAATGTTCCTTGGTATAAAATGTTCATGTCATTTTGTTACATACGCTTCCGTTGTTTAAATATGTACATATACATATTGTTCACTAGTTAAAGATTTATTTTAACTAACATAAATATAAATATACATGCTTGTCAAAAGTGTTTTGACTAATCCTTGTAACAAAATAAATATGCGCCTATATGAACCGGGTTCTATAAAATAAAAGTAAAATTATACCACTGGATATCCTACAGTGGTATCAGAGCCGATGCTCACCATATGCAAACCGAAACCGGTCTTTATTTTTCACCGGAATAATAAATCACAAACTTTAAAAGTCTAAAGTTTTTTATTTATTTTATTTAAGGCAATATATATTTTTGATCATATTTAATTGTTAATATTTGATTGACCAAAACTTGCCTCCATAAACCTTTGGTTATGTTGAATATGTAAATCAGGCCCGACCTTGTGGTTGTGTTTTATGTTTGGTTTTGTATATGGTTTTGGCCCACTTTGCGGCTCAAAGTTGTAATAGATAGGGTTCTTGTCTTTATTATATTTACTTGTTAAATATTGTTGACACGAAGACCCGAAGAACCTGGAGCAAAACCGAATGCCAAGAGGGGTCTTGGAGTTAGTGGGAGTCGCTCAAGACAACAAGATGCACTCAAGTCTACCTTGTGGTTGTTTTATGTGTTGTGACCATGACCCCTTGATCTTGCTACATGGCTCTAGCAAGATCATAACCATGCCCATATTAATTACATATTCATTTTTATTATGGTTGCTTATTAATAAATATTATTACAAATCAACCTAATACCAATATGCATTTTTAAAAGGGGTTTTAAAAATGAAATCGAGGAAAGCAAGTTCTAGTAACTTGTAAATTTTTATAACCACTAGAGTTTTATAACCTTTTTATAACTCATAAACTTAATAGTCTCCACTATTAACTTTAATTGGTTATTTCAAGTCGCGACAAATCTAGTTTTATAGGTTATCTAAAACTAATTGTCCCGAGAGGTGAAAGGGTCCTTTTAGTATAGTCGCAAATTTAATATCTAAATTAAAACCGACTATAACGACCCTATTTGGTAAAATTAAAATCAATGGTCTATGCCATCCTACTACTAGTAACACTTGGGGCATAAAGCGAACCATCAGGGTTGGAGCCACAGCACAACACTTGGTGTCTAGTTTATCCTTCCAATGTGCAAGGGCTTCGTCGACACATCCGACCCTTCCACATGTGACCGTTTTAGGACGACTATTACTTTTCTTCTCGTGTTACGTGCTACAACTGTCTCGAGAATAAATGTAACATCCGTCAAAAATGGATTTACCAAACCCGCTCCGTTTATCAACCGAACAGTCAGTCAAAAATTTCGTTGCGAATTAAATGCCCAAAATATTTTTAAACGATACGTAATCGATTATTATACGGGAATATATATTTAGTTTTTGAAAAACTGTTGAAAATCGCAAAATAAAAATAAAAGTCCTCTGCCGGGTTTCGAACCCGGGTCAGCACCGATTCAACAACAAGTCTTATCGCACAACACACAAACCACTGCGCCACTGATATTACTTGTTAAATATTAGAATCATTAAATTGATATAATGACGTTACGAATTCAAAACCGGCGCCCAATAGTTCAGTCGTCGGAATCCCGATAATCTCGCGAGCTTTTAACAACATTTTCAGTTATAACGTAAACTATTATTAGGATATCGGTTATAACCGACGTTTGAGTCCGCGACACTTTCTATAACCGCAGGAGTTTTTATAACTTAAGAATCCAGTCGGAAATCAGACCAAGTTCTTCGACGATTTGCCCTATAAATTCACCCACAACCCACTGCAAACCTTTTCCTCAAAACCACACCTTTTCTCGGCGTAATTCCACTCGCCGGAATCTTTCTGTTTGTCGCCGGAAAACCGGTTTCATCATTTCCGAGCCTTATTGAACCTCCTAAGCTTATACCGAAGTCACCCGCACCCTTTTTAAGCTTTCCGGAGACTCGCTGCTGCAAGACACCTGACGCCGGAGCCTATTGCTGTCGCCGGAGTTCTGCCGGAAAACAGAGAGTCCAGTCGGTATACCTCTTCGCCTAATATCTTTATCTTTTCACTCATATCTCACCATAATGAACTGAAACACACTAAAGATCATGTTTTAAACTTCGAACCAGTCTGTTGTCGATTCTGGTTATAACTCAGCGAAGAAGACGAAGTCATGGAACGTATATGTATAATTAAAATCAGGATATTACTCGGGTTAGACACACAGTCCAGCGGTGGACTGTGTGCACATTAAACATCCAAACGTCTCGAGTTCGAATCCGGTTTCACACACGCCGCTTTAATAAAATGCCTTTTTGTTTTGTTAACCGAACCGGAGTCGCCACAGGTATATGTTAAATATATTAATAATCGGAATAATAACAAAGTTAGACACACAGTCCAGCGGTGGACTGTGTGTATGTTTAATCAAAGTGCACGAGTTCGAGTCCGATTTTCTGCATCGACCCGGTCAATTGTTTACCTTTTTAAAATAAGTCAGAAATGAAAACAAATAGTTTGTATTTAAGTATAATAAAAGTTGGATTATATAACATGTTAAACACACAGTCCAGCGGTGGACTGTGTGTTAGTTTAAGCCACAGGTCCCGGGTTCGAGACCTGTGGAGCGCACCGTCCGAATTGATTTAAACTGTTTTTAAAATAAAATGATTTTCGGTTTAAACTAATTAATATATATATATAATTAAAATCAGATATATAACGGGTTAGACACGTACCTCAGTTGGTAGAGCTGCGTGCACGCGTACGGGAGGTCTCGGGTTCGAGCCTCACTCAGCGCATCTACATTCCGACTCGAACCGGTCAACGGTCAGGTCAACGGTCAACGGTCAGAGAAAAAAAAAAATCAAATTTTTTTTTATTATTTTTATTTAATTATTTTAATTAAAAATCAATTAAAAATACTTAAAAATAACATTTTTAAGGTTAGAAAATAGCCTTAAACTCACAAAAATACACCCAACAATCCTACTAAAATAGATTAATAAAATCCGTTTACTTACCAAATCATAATGCGATTTATCTAGGTTAAACTCACTCGTGGTTAAAACCACTTCGCGTGCATTCATCGTCATCAACCGAACGCACCCACTGTGAGTGAATCTTACAACTCCCCCTTTTAAATTACACGTTTTGGGGTGTGTCATGTGTTATGAAAATAATTAACTTATTTATTTAAACTTGTGCCATACCACATCATGACCTAAACTTAGATTGTTTATATTGTGTGATTACTTATTTCATTTTGTCAAATTATATGAAACTCATTCATTAAGCCCATCAGTTCCTCGTGGGAGACGAGTTGAACAACGCGTGCCTCAAATCAAATTCATTATTGTTTATGTGTGTATCATTGAGTTTATATTGGTTGTAGTTGTGTCATTCATATTATCATGTTTATGCAATTCATTCATTATGCCCCTCAGTTCCTCGTGAGAGACGAGTTGAGCATCGCGTGCCTCTAAATGTTCCATTATTGTTCATGTGTGTTTTATTTAATATCTTATGATTGTTGATTAAGTTTACATCTATTTTTACTCATGTTTGGTTGTGCACATATTTCATAATCAATTTAAATAAATTTGTTCAAATGTTTTCCATAGGATTCACTCGCCAACTTTATGTTGATCCAAAAACCCTTTTACACATGATACAGGTGAACAGGTTGAAGCAAGGAAAACATAGGATATGCCTTAGAAGATAACAAAGAAGCTTAGATTGATAGTTAGAACATGTTGTAACATTTATTGTAAATTTCCATTAAATTGTAATTAATGAATATGAAACGCATAATAAATGTCATGAGCTTTGAGGATAACCCAATCATGCCCCGATCACCTTTTCCGCTGCGGGTCGGGGTGTGACAGATTGGTATCAGAGCCATGACTATAGGGATATAGGATAGGTTATTAGACCCTTAGAGCCTATACTATAGTCTGCCTAAATTTTAATTGATTAGGTGGTTACATACAAACTTGTGATATTTATTTGTTTCATATTTGTTTACATTTACAGTCAAACATACATGCTTATATACATATTCATTATACATATATACATATTCATTATACATATATCGATGTTCATGTATTCAATTTACTTTCATACTCTCATTATCCAAAGATTTTGTGCAATTTTCAAATCTCATCAAAGTAAGTTCTGCGACGGGCATGTAGTAACTGGAAGGGTACAAGTACCGGTAGTCGGAACGTCCTGTCTAGGCTGGCATTCGTATAAATCCAATATAACGGACCAGTTTGCCTACCTGGGGACCAACGATGAGAGTACGAAGGACCTATTAGGCCAAAGCATGCCACACCAAACGTCGTTCGAACTAACCCTACTTTGAGTTGTCACCGTGTCTACACCTGGACACATTCCGAATATCACACGTTGTATACATATTTCTCGATTTTCTCCGGGTTTTTGTGTACGCAACCTGGCAAACCCGTGCGAACCATATGAAAAACCGGTATTCATGGGGGCCCACATGATTACACAGGTAAAGTATGGCGGCATGTAGGGCCTAACAGCGAGCAAAACCCAAGACATCCTATGGATGTAGTAAATTTATTTATCTATAATTATTTTATGAATGTTCATTCCTGAATGCGACCCATGATCTCAAAAGCATCCAACTCATACTCTTGTCATGTATTCCTTGTAGATGTCTTCTAACCTCGCCCGTAGGAAGACGAGAGCAAGAAAAGCCCGCGAACGCATGGCTGCCTTAATCGCTCAACAAATGGCTGCCGTAATACCCAACATTGTAATTCAAGTTCAACAAGCACTTACCGCTAATCCTGTCAATCAAGCAAACCAAAACATTATCAACTCTCCCCCAAATACCACTAAATGCACCTAAAGGGACTGAAGGCGTCACTGCTCTCCTCCATTGGTTTGAAGAAATGGAGAACACTTTTCTAAATTGCGATTGCCCTGACGATCGCAAAGTGCGATATGCTACCGGTCGACTATATGGGATAGCACTTACTTGGTGGAATACAGAGAAGTCCAAACGAGGTGTTGAAGATGCTATGACCTTAACTTGGAACGAATTGAAGGAAATCATGACCAGACGATTTTGCCCAAGGAGCGAAATCAAGAAGTTAGAAGATGAATTTTACTCATTGAAGCAAATGGAAGGAGACCACATCACCTACAACAAAAGATTCCTCGAGTTACATCAAATGGTTCCCAACATGTTCACTCCCCTCTACCGTTTGATCGAGCACTACATTCGTAGTCTTCCGTCAAAGATTCAAGACCCTGTAATAAGTGTCAAGCCTGCAACTTTGGAAGCAGCAATGGAGCTAGCAACAGAGCTCACCGAGAAACCGAATCCGAAACGAAGACTTCAAGGAGGAGAAGAAGAAGGATAAAGAACCGACTGAAACCTCCGACTCCACCCAAGCCGAATCCCCTTCTCAACCCAATCCTAAGAGAAGAAGAGACGGGTAACTTTTCGCTGCTACCCAACGAAATCAACCAGTTTTACACGCCATACCCATCCGAGCTATCCCAATCACCCAAGTGGCACCCAACTCAGCCTACCCAAATAAGAAACCATATCTTGGACCTCACCCTCGATGCAACAACTGTTTTTATCACCATCCCATACCCTACCTTGTCATCTATGTGCAACTTGTGGACGCTATGGTCATTTGAGCAAGGATTGCCGCACCTTTCAAAACCAAACCTTTTCCCCTACTCAAAACATGGCCCAAACCTATCAACAACCCCAATACCCTATGTTCCCATATGCACGAGCTTGTTTCAATTGTGGCGACCCTACCCACTTTAGAAACACATGCCCTCAATTGGTTAACGTCATCAACACTCAAGCCCAATCAAACCCAGTTAACCAAGTAAACCAAGAAAACCCAACCACTAGGCCACCAACAAGAGGAAGAGTCTTCAATATCAACGCCAATCCTGTCGAAGATAATGACGGCCGAAACGAAGATACCCAACTAGTCCTTTTCACCGAAGATCCAGATTCAACTCTTATCGTTTAGTTTTATGCCTTTCTTTATCCATGTGTAGACTGTTAGAGTAATTATTGTATATTATATATTATATATTGTTTTCAGTATATGCTTTTTCCGAGGCCGCAGCTCCCCATCCATCGAGGTTGAGCTTGATCCCCATTTTATTATGCGGTTTCTCTTGGCGTGCCCGCACGATCGGCTCCGTTTGATTGAGCCTTGATCGGTTATTTCATTTTACATTTTCAATACATGCAATACGCTCGGCTCCGTTTGATTGAGCCTTGAGCGCACAGTTCAATTTACATTTCCAGTTCATGCAATACGTTCGGCTCCGTTTGATTGAGCCTTGAGCGCACATACATTTTCATTATCAGTATCTTGTGGTTATGGTGTTTGTTGTAGAGTCGCATAGAACTAATCATAACTGGCGGATAAAGTCAATGAGAATTTGACAAGAATATGGTGGATACGCCGCTGGTACTTCCTATATATAAGTATTCTTGTCAAATGATCGGAGGCATTATCAGGCGGTTATGAGAGGTTCCATGCATAGGCTGTTTGTGTGATTGTTGTTTAGATTAAGTTGTTCAATTTCAGTACATTCAATACGTTCGGCTCCGTTTGATTGAGCCTTGAGCGCACATACAATTTCATTTTCAGTACATGCAATACGTTCGGCTCCGTTTGATTGAGCCTTGAGCGCACAGACAATTTCATTATCAGTATCTTGTGGTTGTTGTGTTTGTTGTAGAGTCGCATAGAATGCAAGAGGGTTCCTCAGTTAGTGCTCATGTCCTCAAGATGAAAGGCTACATCGACCAATTAAACAAACTTGGTTATCCTCTCCAAGATGAGATGCCTGTTGACTTTATTTTAAACTCTCTTTCCAGTCACTATAATCAATTTGTTATGAACTTTAATATGAATGACTGGGTAAAGACAGTGCCGGAGCTACATGGGATGCTCAAAACGGAAGAGATGCACATTTCCAACAAAACAAACCAAGTGTTAATGGTTCGATCTGGTGGTGTTAGGAAGCCCAGAACAAAGAAAAGTCACAACGGCAAAAACAAAGGAAAGGCTCCTGTTGCTGCCAAACCTGCCACCAACACGAGCAAACAAGCTGTTAAAGCCCCTCATTCAGAAGAGCAGCAATGCTATGAGTGTAACAAGATGGGGCACTGGAAACGTAACTGCCCCGAGTATCTTGCTAAGCTCAAAGCTAAGAAGGCCAATGGAGAAGGCACTTCTTCAGGTATTCTGATATATGTTATCGAGCTTTCACTTTTTCTAGCAACACATGGGTATTTGATACCGGATGTGGTTATCACATCGTTAATGTCTTGCAGGATCCTGAGAAGTGGAAGAAACTAAAACCAGGGAACATGGAACTCATTGTTGGCGATGGGAAGAAAGTCCCAGTTCTAGCAACTGGCACATTTAATCTTACATGTCCTTCTGGTCTTGTTGTTGTTTTGAACAATTGTCTTTTTGCTCCTGGTTTGACCAGGAACATTATCTCAGTTTCATTATTGTTTGAACAAGGATTTAGATATGTTTTCAATGATATTGCTATTTATGCTTATCTAAATGGTACTTACTATTTTGAAGCTAAACCTCGAAACGATATTTACGAGATTGATGGTCAACCTAACAATAACATATATCACCTTTCTAAACGTCAGAAAATTGGTACTAGTGATTCATTCCTATGGCATTATAGACTTGGCCACATAAGCAAGGCATGCATAAAATGGCTCCAGTCTGAGGGGATTCTTGAATCCATCGGAGCGGACTCATTTGATGATTGCGAATCATGCTTAGCCGGCAAACTCACCAAGGATCCCTTCACCCATGTTGGTGAACGAGCTAGTGATCTATTAGGACTCATACATTCAGATGTATGTGGTCCTTTTAGAACCATGACTGGAATCACAAGAGATACGTCGTTACATTCATCGATGATTATAGTTGATATGCTTATGTTTATCTTATGAAGCATAAGCATGAAACCTTTGAAAAGTTCAAAGAGTTTCAGAACGAAGTTGAAAACCAACTTAATAGAAAGATTAAAATGCTTCGCTCAGATCGAGGCAGTGAATACCTCAGCTTAGAATTTCTCGTTCATCTAAAGGAACGTGGAATAGTTTCACAACCCACTCCACCAGGCACACCCCAACTTAATGGCGTGTGTGAAAGGAGAAATCGAACCCTGCTAAATATGGTTCGATCGATGATGTGTAGAACAAATTTGCCTCACTCCTTTTGCGGTTTTGCTCTTATGACTGCTGCACGACTCGTAAATCTAGCGCCGACCAAAAGGGTGACAAGACTCCATATGAGATATGGTATGGGCGTAAGCCAAACTTGAGTTACCTTAGAATATGGGGGTGTGATGCGTACATCACAAGTGATTCTGATGACAAGCTCGACCCTCGAGGCGAAAAGGTTGTTTTCGTCGGATACTATAAGCAAAGCAGTTATTACTTCTACCATCCTGATGCAAATACGATTTCCATCAAAAGGAAGGCTAAAAGATTCCTTGAAGATGAACTTCTTAGTCGAGGAACTGGAAGTAACCTAGTGGATCTTGAAGAAGTTCAAGGACCACAAACAACCGTTGAGGAGGTCGGAACGTCTGAACCACAACATATTGTTGACACTGATTCAGACTTGAACACAAGCCTTCGCAGGAGCATCAGGACTCGTAAAGAACCCGATAGATACCTTTGGCATATTGAGGGTTCTGAAGTCCTGATAGTAGCCGAGTCTGATGACGAGCCTACTAGTTACAAATCTGCTATTTCTAATCCAGATTCTACGAAATGGCTAGAGGCCATGAAAGCCGAAATGCAATCCATGCGTGACAATCAAGTCTGGGACTTGGTTGAGCTACCCCTCGAATCTCAGGCTGTAGGGAGCAAATGGGTTTTCAAGAGAAAGACCGACATGCATGGAAACATACAAACCTATAAGGCACGGCTAGTAGCGAAAGGTTTCACTCAAACTCAAGGTATTGGCTATGATGAAACCTTCTCTCTCGTCGTTATGATCAAATCGATCAGGATATTACTTGCCATAGCTGCGTACTATGATTACGAAATTTGGCAAATGGATGTTAAAACCGTCTTTCTTAATGGACATCTTTTTGAAGATGTTTATATGGTTCAACCCAACGGTTTTATCGATCCAAAATATCCCAATAGGGTATGTAAGCTAAATAAGTCAATTTATGGACTCAAGCAAGCAGCTCAGAGCTGGAATCTTCGTTTTGACCATAAAGTCAAAGAGTTTGGTTTTGTCAAGAACGAAGGCGAGCCTTGTGTTTACAGAAAGGCTAGTGGGAGTGCTATATCATTTATCATCTTGTATGTAGATGATATATTGATCATTGGAAACAACATCCCCATGCTTAAGGAAATTAAGCATTGGTTGGGATCTTGTTTCGCAATGAAGGATCTTGGAGAAGCCGCTTACATTCTGGGAATCAAGATCTATAGGAATGGATCTAAGCGTCTTCTTGGGCTAACTCAGAGCAAATACATAGATCAAGTGATAAGACGCTTCAAAATGGAAAACTCCAAGAAAGGAGGTGTTCCAATGACTAAAGGAACCGTCTTGAACAAATCACAAGCTCCCTCTGAGGACCGTGAGATAAAGCAAATGGAAACTGTTCCATATGCTTCCGCGCTTGGTTCTATCATGTATGTTATGGTATGTACTCGACCAGACGTCTCGTATGCTTTGAGCATGACGAGCCGTTACCAGCAGAGCCCTGGGATTGCCCACTGGACTGCAGTTAAGAACATCCTTAAGTACTTTAGAAGGACAAAAGATATGTTCTTGATATTTGGAGGAGTTAATGAGGAGCTCACTGTAAAATGTTACACTGACGCTAGTTTTCAAACTGACCGAGATACCTCTCGCTCACAAACGGGTTTCGTGTTGACTCTCAACGGAGGAGCTGTCTCATGGAAAAGCTCCAAGCAGAGTGTTGTGGCTGATTCCACCATGGAATCTGAGTACATTGTCGCATCCGGATGCCGTAAAGGAAGCTGCTTGGATGAAGAAGTTCATAAGCGATCTCGATGTGGTTCCAAGTATCATGAAACCCATCCAGATATTTTGTGATAACACATGTGCTATTGCTCAAGCCAAGGAGCCTAGATCACATCACAAAGCCAAGCACATTTTGAGAAATTTCCACTACATACGTGAGATCGTGGAACGTGGAGACATCGTTATAAGCAAAATTGACACAGATCAAAACCTAGCTGACCCGTTTACTAAGCCGATGACTCAAGAAAAACATAATCGTCACATGGACTCTATTGGGCTTAGATTAGCTAGTGATATGTTTTGATTTAGTATTTGGATGTACGAACATCAAACAGTTGTACTCTTGCATTCGTTTTGATTTACTAGTTAAATGCAATTCTTGAATCCTACAACTGTGTTCGAATTTGATACGTTTAATCCATGAATCTTGTATTATAAATTATCCATAGTCGGTCAGACTCCTGGGAACGACTCTGAATTAAGACTATTCTAACTTTGGACTCAAGGAGTTGACTTCCAAACTCACAGACCTCATTACGAATGAAGTCGGATATAACTCGCATCAAATCATCTTCATGGATCTTTGTCATAAGATGTATTTGATTTTGGTATACTCATTTAGTATCCTCTGACCTGAGATACATACTAGAACTTTCGTTTACTAAAGACTATTCTTTGATCAGTGTCAACCGCTGTCGTGTAACTGCCAGTCATAAAGGCATTGGTTGGGAATAGCTCTGAAGTTCAGTGGGAGTTGTATGTAGTCAAGATGGAATTCTATACTCTTACATTGTATGTAACAGTTAGACATCTGGGCGCCCTCGTTGATTCAAACTGGTGAAGTGTAAGGCCTTACCCAAACTTACTGTGTGTTTGATTGGACCACTTTGATTCTTGAGCGAGAACGATAATGATTGAACACCATATGAGATTGAACCTGATCCATGTCTCATTGTTCAATCGATGTCTTTTACAGAAAGGGTAGATGACAACGATTACCATAAGTTTATTATCTTCAAATAGCAAGTCGTTGCTAAAGGGAAGATACATTGGTTAGTGACTTTAAAGTGTCATGACCTGTTGGGGGCAGCTATGTGTAGCTAGAACACCGTTGGCTGTCTGTGTTGAGATCTTATCAGAGACCATCCAAGTGGGAGCTATTGGATATTTATGTCCGGTTCGACAAGTCAACCTACCGACCGGGTCTTGACCCGTAAGAGTTACACCGTGGGCAACGAACTTAAATCCAGTTAACTAGTTTAACTGGTAATTACGAACAATATGCGAAACACATCATAATTATATTTATGATGATAAGCGGGATTATTTCATTGTTGCGGGTATTAACTGAGAGGCGGGTACATTGACCGGGCGAGACGGGTATACTTGCTACGCCACTTATCGCACATGCAAAGGACCTCCAACACTTGGCACACATGCATTATGTCCACCAATTGGAATGCATGCATTATGTCCACCAATAAGAATCCATGCAAAGGATCTCCATGTGCTATAAAGGGGGTGTTGGGTCTTGCTTTGAGAAGTAGGAAGAACTTGCAATAATCTCACAACACCCACAACCACAAACCGGCCAGAACCGTCACCACCACCGCCGTCCCCGCCGGCTAGAAGTGCCATCGCCACTAGGACCGCCGGCCACCACCTCCACTACCCGACCCGAACCTGTGTTTCGCTAGTTCGTATAACTAGCACTTGTTCGTTGAACCTCGGTGTCACACCCTAACCGATGGCGGAAACATCGGGATGAGACGAAAACTAGATTGCAAGAGGCTTCATAACGCTAATTGTGTCAAGTGTCTAATAATTACCTTTTTACATAGTTTAAATCAAATAATACAAAATTTAGATCCCAGCACGTAACAAATATAATTTCATTTCATTGATAACGATTTAATACAAGATATTGAAATGAAATACATGTTTGAAACAAATACAATACAATAAGTATTTAAAGTCTAAATGCGTTTCTAGGCAATCCTACTATATTCCATGTGTCATCAAAATTCCTGCAACATGTATTAAAAGCATAGATCAATACAAAAGTATTGGCGAGCATACAAGTTTGAAATTAGTTATAAGTATAAAAGTTTGTTTTGATTGTGACAAGTATATATTCAAGTCGAATCGCACGAATATGTAGACCACTTTCGCATAACAATAGCATATAATCGAATTCCTTAACTAGCATGCATAACGATATCATGAGAATACAAGTCAAAAATAATAAGCATAAACAAACTCAAGCATAACAAGTAGCATGTATAGACGAGTTTAAACTAACACATATAACTCACATAAGCGTAATTGATGGCACATTTGGTATTGTGAACACATTTAATTTTGTTTAAAATAAATTTTGTAATTTATTCATGTTGCACCCCAAAATGCATTAAAGTGTAAAAAGGGGGTCGAGTATGCTCACAGTTTTGCAAAGCTTCCTTTGGTGATCCCGTGAAAAGTTGGAGGTTGGAGCTTCAAACTTCCTTTAAAACACTTAGTGTTTTCTTTTAGAACTCTTAGAGTTCTCTTCCTTGCTTGGAAGATTTGAGAGAAGTAGAGAGGTGAGAGAAGAATGGTTGGAACACTTAGTATCCTTTTAGAATTCTTAGAATTCTTGATTTAGAGATATTGAGAGAATTAGAGGGATGGAGAGAAGAATGGTCTGATAAAATGGTAGAAGGAGGTTGGTATTTATAGGTAGAGAAAGTGGAAAATGGTGAAATATGATTGGCTAAAAAAGGTGGAAGAGGATTGAAAAGATTATAGTGGAGAAAGGAGGTGGAAAAGGGTGAAATATGATTGGTTAAAGAAGGTGAAAGAGGATTGATGAGGTGGAAAGATGATTGGTATTTTCTTGGTATTTCTTGAGTATATATATTATGTAATTGAGTAAATAAGAAGTATAAAAGTATAATTCAAGTATTGAGGATGTGCGTATAAGTATTTATACGTATAATTGTGTCGGTTTGCGTATAAATACGTATTTAAATGATCGGTTGTGTGAATAAAAAAATATGTATAAAATATGAATTTTATTATGATTAATGCCTCGAGTTGTGAGATTGAAATTAAAATACGAATGTAAGGTTTCTAAAATTAGAATACGGATGCGCATATTTTTAAAATAGAAATACGAAGATACGAGACGTTATACGAATAACGAATAACAATTATAATATATATATATATACAAACACACATATATTTTTATTATGTTTTAACGCCCTGAATTTGATACAAATATTTATTTTCTAAAATAAGGATGCGAAAAAGCGAGGCGTTACAGGTTCCCCTACTTTGGGAAATTTCGTCCCGAAATTTATTTAAGAGGGAGACTTTAGAATAATAGGGCATTTTGAAGCATGTATGGGTATAATCGCGAAATAGGTTGTGAGTGATTAAAGTTTGAATTAAACATAGTAGTGAAACACCGAATTTCTCATGGCACGTTTTACGAAAGTTTGGTAATATGGTAGTAACACTTATATATAGGAAGTACCCACGGCGTATCCACCATGTTTATACTATATTACTTCTGTTTCGCTAATCGGTGTCATGTTACGTTCCGTGTCATGATTAGGGTTTATTAACGTATTACAAGTGAGAATGATAGCATATATAGAGTCTCAAGTATATAAGTATAATTGCATTTAAGTATGAGAGAGTACACTGTATAAGTATGAGTATAAGTGTAAGTGTGCGTATTCGCACATTCGTATACAATACAGATGGTATATTTTAGTTTAACCAAGATTAATGGATTACTTGCATGTGAATAAACAGGTCAAACCATCGTGTACTGCAATGTAGACTACCCATCATCGTTAAAACGAATAGGGTGTAAAATAGTTTACTTAACATGACCTCAAGAATACGGGCGAGCGTCACTCCTATAGCGCTACACAAGCGCTATACATGTTAAGGTGTGGCTTGATCAAAGTTAATGACGAGTCTACCACATAAACATGTGAATAAGCAAGTCAAACCATCGTGTATGCAATGTTGACTAGTCAATATTGTTGAATCATAGTGTGAAATAGTTTACTTGGTATGAAATAGTTTACTTAACATGACCCCAAGTCTCAAGGGCGGTGCGCTACTCCTATAGCACTACGCATAGTGCTATACATGTTAAGGTGTGGTTTTATAACGAATTTATCACATATAATGTTCCAGTAATCCCAAATCAAGTATGATGTTTAGTATGCACCTATAGAATCGTTGCGTAGTAGATTTAGTATAAATGTGAAATTTGTCGTGCATAAATTTGATTTTAGTATAGTGCGACATAAAAAAATGAAGGAATAAGAATTATATAGCATAAATGTAAGATAGCATAAAAGAGAGGCTTGTTAAAATGTTGGAGTGTTTCGGTTTTAGAAACTTCGACTATTCCAAAGTGACTCGTAAGTCCTATCGAATTAGGGAGACATGATTTGGCCTAATAGGTATAATACTCTCGTCGCCAAGCGATTAACGGTACTTTACCCTTCTAGTTAGTACATGTCCCTAATTTGATCGAAAAATACGAAACTTTGGCGAGATTGAAAATTAAGGAGCGGAACCAGTCATCAAGGTGTGGATGTCAATCCTGGCTTGACAATTTCGTCCCCAAATTGTGGTTTATTGAACGTATCAAGATATAATCTCGAATCGTCAATAAGGATCCACTAGATTATGAAATGAAACTCCCATCAAGATATGGATACCACTCTTGACTTGATGGTGAATTTCGCACAAAATAACATGTAGAACGGATTGAAACTCGTCACCAATGGCGGGAATCACCCCTGTACTGATGAGTTATTTCGATTGTGGAACAAGAATATACTCAAAAGCGTGTGTTGTGTTTCATGTCTTAGGAAAGACACATTGTAAGTTTTAGGATCAAAAGGGGGAGAAGCATGATAGAAAGAATAACTTTTTAGACAAGTATCACAAATGGTCAAGAGTATGGTACTTAAACTATAGACTAGGTCGAACATGACAATTCTACCTAATTCCCTATAGTTATGGCTCTGATACCAATCTGTCACACCCCAACCGATGGCGGAAACATCGGGATGAGACGAAAACTAGATTGCAAGAGGCTTCATGAAGCTAATTGTGTCAAGTGTCTAATAATTACCTTTTTACATAGTTTAAATCAAATAATACAAAATTTAGATCCCGACACGTAGCAAATATAATTTCATTTCATTGATAACGATTTAATACAAGATATTGAAACGAAATACATGTTTGAAACACATACAATACAATAAGTATTTAAAGTTTAAATGCGTTTCTAGGCAATCCTACTAGATTCCATGTGTCATCAAAATTCCTGCAACATGTATTAAAAGCATAGATCAATACAAAAGTATTGGCGAACATACAAGTTTGAAATTAATTATAAGTATAAAAGTTGGTTTTGATTGTGACAAGTATATATTCAAGTTGAATCGCACGAATATGTAGACCACTTTCGCATAACAATAGCATATCATCGAATTCCTTAACTAGCATGCATAACGATATCATGAGAATAAAAGTCAAAACAATAAGCATAAACAAACTCAAACATAACAAGTAGCATGTATAGACGAGTTTAAACTAACACATATAACTCATATAAGCGTAATTGATGGCACATTTGGTATTGTGAACACATTTAATTTTGTTTAAAATAAATTTTGTAATTTATACATGTTACACCCCAAAATGCATTAAAGTGTAAAAAGGGGGTCGAGTATGCTCACAGTTTTGCAAAGCTTCATTTGGTGATTCCGTGAAGAGTTGGAGGTTGGAGCTTCAAGCTTCCTTTAAAACACTTAGTGTTTTCTTTTAGAACTCTTAGAGCTCTCTTCCTTGCTTGGAAGATTTGAGAGAAGTAGAGAGGTTGAGAGAAGAATGTTTGGAACACTTAGTATCCTTTTAGAATTCTTGATTTAGAGATATTGAGAGAATTAGAGAGATGGAGAGAAGAATGGTGTGAATAAAATGGTAGAAGGATGTTGGTATTTATAGGTAGAGAAAGTGGAAAAGGGTGAAATATGATTGGTTAAAAAAGGTGGAAGAGGATTGAAAAGATGATTGGTTAAAAAGGTGGAAGATGATTGAAACGATGATTGGTGGAGAAAGGAGGTGGAAAATGGTGAAATATAATTGGTTAAAGAAGGTGAAAGAGGATTGATGAGGTGGAAAGATGATTGGTATATTTATTGGTATTTTTTGAGTATATATTATCTAATTGAGTATATAAAAAGTATAAAAGTATAATTCAAGTATTGAGGATGTGCGTATAAGTATTTATACGTATAATTGTGTCGGTTTGCGTATAAATACGTATTTAAATGATCGGTTGTGTGAATAAAAAATATGTATAAAATATGAATTTTATTATGATTAATGCCTCGAGTTGTGAGATTGAAAATTAAATACGAATGTAAGGTTTCTAAAATTAGAATACGGATGCGGACATTTTTTAAAATAGAAATACGAAGATACGAGGCATTACACGAATAACGAATAACAATTAATAACATATATATATACACACACACATATTTTTTTTTTTATGTTTTAACGCCCCGAATTATGATACAAATATTTATTTTCTAAATAAGGATGCGAAAAAGCGAGGCGTTACACTCGGTGTCTCAACCGGTTTATTACTAACCGATGGTATATCTAAACCCCCTATGGTTTGCGTTTATATTTCGTGTTTGCATGTCGGTGACCTTGTTCCATTACGGATGTTCCTTGGTATAAAATGTTCATGTCATTTTGTTACATACGCTTCCGTTGTTTAAATATATACATATACATATTGTTCACTAGTTAAAGATTTATTTTAACTAACATAAATATATATATACATGCTTGTCAAAAGTGTTTTGACTAATCCTTGTAACAAAATAAATATGCGCCTATATGAACCGGGTTCTATAAAATAAAAGTAAAATTATACCACTGGATATCCTACAGAGATGGGACGGTGTTGGTGTTGAAGACGCCATCACACACACATAATAGAGGATACCATCCCACATCATATAGTCTCAAAGTAAGTGAACTCATCCCACATCATATAGTCTCAAAGGAAATGAACTCAAGAGTATTTCACAATTCACTTGTTTTGTTTATTGACCATCAAAGAAAATTAATTTACGACTCTTTGTTTTGATTATCACTTGTTTTCTTAAACTTAGTCTAAAACTATTTATAGTAACTTTGATATGACTTCTACCATCGTTATGGGTTTATTTAATATTATTCTAAGGGTCAAACTTATAAACAACTTAAAAACACAGAGATAATAACAAGTAGAAAAGCACAAACAATAAATCTAAAATCATGTGAATCAGAACCTTTGATTTTATCTGAAATTAGAAAATATATAAATTAAATATCCATTTTTGTCAAAACTAAAACCCCACAAAGTACCAAGCTCTCCAATAACAAAACGTTTACAGTCTATACAATTTATGATGCTATGTTCATCTTGATGAAGTTTTCGCAAAGACCCATAATTAAATAAATTTACGACCCAATTTCTAAATTAACTACGACATTATATCATATTTCATTTAAAGTATTTGTAACTATAACACTGCCATATCATGTAACATCGGCTTTTAAAAGAATTATTTTATTTAAACTTAAGTCTTTATACGTATGTGAACTCAAGTCTTTATAGGTATTTACGTAATTCACCAACTTCATAGTTGGGTCATGATTATCACTTATCCCCATATAATATTTTATATCTAATTTATTTTTCTTTTTTTTTATAAACTATCTATTTTATGATTGGTACAGTTAATAATATTCTCAATTTAATAAAAAAAACTAAGAAGTTCCATAAAACTTATATCACACTATATACTATAACCTATCACAATGCATAATTAAAACTTTTGCCAATAAAAGTCTCTAGGAATGAGCTCGGTAACGTACCGGCACCGATCCTAAAAATCGTTAAAAATGGGTACTGGTACCAAAGTGATTGGTATGTTACAGGTATGGTGCGGTACTTAAAGGTAAAAAGTTGGTAAATACCGTATCAAGCCAAAATTAATGATCCCAAAAAATGCCAAAGTAAGGTTCTGGATTAGTACTGAAAATCGGTATGGGTACGGTTCAGTACTAGTACTGGTTCAATATCGGTATTTGTTGATACCCAGTATCGATTGGCATCTCTAACGATCTATACGAAATAAGTTATATTATTTTTCTTTATTCTATTTTATAGATGCTTACAAATTATTTTCTTTATTCTATTTTCTAGATGGTTACAACCATTAATTAAATTATCTATGTAGTAAAGAAGTGATAACATATTAGAGAATTTACAAAAAAAAAATTCTAACAATGGCTAGGTTATCAAATGTATTTATCTTTTTCTCATATTATTTTATTTTTAAAGAGTTAATATAATAATATGTGGATAGGTCTTTACACACTTTTTCCTTCTTAACCTTTCTATAAATTTTGCCCTCTAATCCATGTCCATATGTAGATTTTGATGTCCCCATGTACCAACCTCACGACTATCAAGTATTAATGCAATTAATTAGCTAGTTAATCACCATTATTTATCATATAAGATAAGTATCTGAAAATTCTAAAACATAATTATTTAATAAATAAATGCATTTTTTATTAATATGAGGCCAACTATATACCTAATGCTGGGGCTTATAATTAACACGGTGGAATAGTTGGTACCAACGCATTATGAAAGCAGCCATCCTTCTTCAAGTCGCCATCTAGTCTTAATTGCTTCATTCTTAAACAATCAGTACTAATTTCACTGATTAATGTTTCAAATTTACTTTTTTTTACCGGTAACAAAACATCATATCTAACCAACAAATAATGGTTGTAGTGTTGTACTAGCCGGAAGCTAGAAACCGAATAACAATGTTAACACAAAACATATCAAAGTTATACCATCACTTCCAATCTAATAAATGAAATTTCGCTCTACCCTTAATCCATAAGAACGTGTATCCTCCAACGTTTTCGAATACCTTTTCAAGACTTAAATAAATATTGTTGAATATTTTGTCATTCCTTGCTCTCCATAGTCCATATGAACCACAACGTAAGCAACATGATCACTTGTATTATTTTCTTGTACCTTCAATGATGAATAATATTGTAATAACTCTTTTATCAAGTCTCCATTCATCGGCGTGTCTTTTCACCATTTTTTTTTATTATTTCCCAAATTGTCTTGGCAAACCTACATGACAGGAAAACGTGATCCACCGATTCCAATGGATAGCAATTTGTGTCCAACATTCACACCATTCTTTTGGCTAATACTTCTTTGGTAGCTATTCTATTCAATAAACAATTAACTTTAAAAGGAACACAATCGATTAATGTATGTATCACTACTTCGGAGTTGAGAAGATTGATATGGACCAATGTTTGAAATTAACATAGTACATGTTTTATCTCTAGTATCCGACTATTGAGAAGAAAAATAGGAATGTTTACTTGCAACTATTGAGAAGATTACATACTGTAACCCCTAGGAATCCATGGAATATAGGAGAACGTTCAATATCCATACAACCGAACGCTTTTGAGTAGTTACTATATGGAAAAAAACCACAGTAAGCATGCCAGTAGTATACTAAGATGGTTATGTTGAGATATGTATGCCGACCGTAATTAATTCAACGTAACTAAGTAATCCGAAGGTTACACGTTGGTACACAAATCGTATATTTCACGAGTAGTGGATTATTATTTGTGAAATAATAATAGTTTAAACCCGAGGGACTTAAGTATAAATCTAAAGGTTGATTACTAATCTCTAGAGGATGTTTATTATTATTAACTTTAAGGTTTTATGGTATAACTTGATTGGGTTCTATAGGATGATTAGTGCATCCCTAGATAACGTTTTATAAACACACAGTTTACTTTTTGTGTGTTCTAAACGTTGTTAACATACTCCTTAGGATCCTTTGGGTATTATTTTTATTGTTTATACGCGTATAACCTTGATCCTGATTGGGAATAAATCGTATATATCGATTAATGATCTTAAATATATAAATCACTTTATGATATTATATAAAGTTATAATTTTACACTGATTCCCACGGTTTAACACCGCTATAGATGGTAAAGTTATAATTTTTTATCGATGTTTTATTTGTCAAAAATTATTTATTTTGACAAAAGATCAAAAGCTTTTGGTTGTCTATGGATTGTGATGTGAATCGAGCCTTAGGTTATGACCCTTGTCATGGTTGTGTTTGTTATAGTTATGATTTTATTTTGATTTGTATTTTTTTCGGATATTGGATCCGATGTAATAGTTTTTTTTTTATTTGTATTTTTTTTTGCAGATATTGGATCCGATGTAATAGATAGGATTAGAATAGATTTGGTTTTATTGTATTTCAAATTTATTATTGTAATCCTTCAAGTACAAGATCAAGATCAAGATAAATGACGAATAGGTACCATGAAGATAGAGATCATGGGTCAAGTGGAAGCTTTCAAAATAAAATAGCTTTTGAAACCCTTTAGGCTAGTTCGTTTCGTTTCTGGCTAAAACGAAACGGGCAACCTATTAGGGGCTCGATTCGATTATTTTTTTATTGTGTTTTGTGGTTGTGTTTTATTTATTATAAATAATCTAAATAACCTAAAATAAATAAAATTTTTCACAATCAAAACAACAGTTTTATTAACACAAGTTTTATAAAACTGAAAGTATATTTAATAAAAGAGTTTTATTAAAATTCAAAACAAGTTTATTTGCGATAAAACGACCAACATAGTTGAATAGGGTATTTAAAACTATACCGGGTCGAGTGTGGAAAGGAGTTTCTATTATCACGAATAATATAAAATTGGATTTTATAAACTGTTGTGTAACTCGCCTCATGCTACGAGTTATTCAAAATTTTTTTGGTAAATATTAAAATAAATCCCAAATTTTAAATTGATGTTTTATGCCACCCTTAACGAGTTAACACTTCATTCTAAATAGAACCCAAATGTTAGTGTTATACCCTGCATCTGGGCATCTATCATGAAAGAAGGTAATCATCGCGTTTCCTGTGTAACATAGGCCGGTGTTACAGTTAACAGTAAAGGACAAAACATTGCTTGTTCATCAAGTGGGCATAGTTGGGGTTAAACATACATCGCTTTTAAGCGATAACCCCAAATGGAGAGTTGTGTAGTAGACACAATTAACAATCGTTGTTTACCTAGATAATCATACCAGTGGATAGTGCTCAAGCCAATTCACTGTAATTGATGAATCTGGGTCTCATCTTAATTAAATTTTGTTTTTGGGTCATAAAATAAAATTAGGATATTTAAAACATAAATACTAATAAATTAATTTTGAATTTTGTAGATGTCAAATGAAAACAATTCCTCCCAATTCTCTCTCAAGTCCATCTTAGAGAAGGACAAACTGAACCACTCCAACTTCATGGACTGGTATCGCAACTTGAAAATTGTTCTCAAGGCGGAGAACAAACTGTATTTTCTTGAAACGCCAGTCCCTGATGAACCCATCAATCAGCAAACTATTGCATATAGAAACTATGCGAAGCACTTTGATGACGCTTGGAAAGTCTCATGTCAGATGTTAGCATCCATGGTCCCTGAACTTCAAAGGACCATGGAGGATATGATGGCATACGAGATGAATGAGCACCTGGTAGAAATGTTCCAACAGAAGGCTCGTCATGAGAGGTTTGATGTGATGAGATCACTCATACCCACTCGTATGCAAGAGGGTACATCAGTTAGTGCTCATGTGCTAAAAATGAAGGCATATGTCGATCACTTTTGGCTCATCTAGAATCCCCCTTGAGTGATGAGTTAGCTGGAGATATCATCCTCAACTCATTGCCCAAGTCATATGATCAGTTCACTATGAACTACAATATGAATGGGATGGAGAAGACACTTGCAGAGCTGCATCAGATGCTCAAAACTGCTGAGGTAAATATACCCAGCAAGACTGCACCAGTGCTGATGATCAAGGAGGGTCATGTTAAGAAACCTAACACCAAGAAAAGGGCAATGAGGCAAAGGGAAGGGCAAAGGCAAATCTGTTACAAACAAGAAGCCTCAGAAGGATGCCAAGTGTTTACATTGTAATGAAATTGGGCACTGGAAGAGGAACTGTGCTAAGTATTTAGCTGAACTGAAGCAAGCCAAGGCTTCAGGAGGAGAGTCCTCAGGTATATATGTTATTGAAATCTTTGCTATTTGTGGCAAAACATGGGTGTTTGACACAGGATGTGGGTTTTCACATTTGTAATGCTTTGCAGGGACTAAGAAAGATTAGGAAGCTGAAACAGGGCGACTTGGAGGTCCATGTTGGCAATGGACAAAGAGTTGATGTGAAGGCGATTGGAGAATATGTTCTTTTACTTCCTTCTGGTTTAGAACTTGTTTTGAACAATGTTTATTTTATTCCTAGTGTCACTAGAAATATTGATTCGGTTTCTGCTCTGCATGGACAAGGTTTCAATTATCGTTTTAATGGTGAATTTATTTCTGCTTATTTTAATGATGTATTTTACGTTGATGCAAAACCAAACAATGGAATCTATGAGATAGAAATACAAAATAATAACATATTATGCAACATCTCCCATAAACGTAATAAGTTAGACTTTAATGATACGTATATGTGGCATTGTAGACTTGGTCACATAAGCGAGAATCGTGATAAACAACTCAAAACCGCAGGTATCCTAGATTCCAAGGGTTCAGAAACGTTTGGCAAATGCGAATCATGCTTAAGTGGAAAGCTAATAAAAGCACCTTTTTTCAAATGTTGGAGAAAGAGCTAATGATCTGTTGGGACTTGTACATACAGATGTGTGTGGTCCATTTAGAACAATGTCAAGACATGGAGAAAGATACTTTGTTACATTTACTCATGATTTCAGTAGATATGGTTATGTTTATCTTATGAAGCATAAACATGAAACACTTGAAAAGTTTAAGGAGTACCAAAATGAAGTAGAGAATCAGCTAAATAGAACTAACAAGATGCTTCGATCAGATCGAGGCGGTGAATATCTTAGTCAGGAGTTCATCGACCATCTAAAGGATTGTGGAATAGTTTCACAACTCACTCCACGTGGAACACCACAACATAATGGTGTATCTGAGAGGAGAAATCGAACTCTATTAGATATGGTTCGATCAATGATGTGTCGAACAACCCTCCCACGCTCCTTTTGGAGTTATGCTCTGGAAACTGCCGCAAGACTTGTGAATATAGCTCCAACGAAGAAGGTTAACAAAACGCCTTATGAGATATGCATGGAAAGAAACCTAAAGTATCATATCTTAAGGTCTGGGGATGTAACGCTTATGTCACTCTAGAATCTTCGGATAAACTAGATCCCAGAGGCAAAAAGTGGTTTTCGTCGGATACGCTAAAAGGATTGGTTACCTTTTCTACCACCCCACTGAAAATAAGATTTTCACTAAATGCAGAGGCACTTTCTTGGAGGAAGAGCTTCTGGCGCGAGGGATTGGAGAAAACCATATGGATCTCGAAGAAATTCGAGAATCACAAGTGACTGAACCAGTTGTTCAGTCGGAACCAGAAGTAACTGATCCAGTTTTTGAAGTTGAGCCTGAGAGGACTCAAGAAACAACAGAAACACCAAGTGTTCGAAGAAGTATTAGGGATCGTCATGCACCTGAAAGGTATAACGATATCTTCATGATTGATGAAGCTGAACCTGCTACTTACAAAGCTGCAATGTTGGATTCACAATCCAAGAAATGCCAGGAAGCCATGAATGTAGAGATGCAATCCATGTATGAGAACCAAGTTTGGGATTTGGTTGATCTTCCTACCGAAGGTTGGACTGTAGGAAACAAATGGATCTTCAAGAAGAAGACCGACATGGATGGAAATGTGCAAACCTACAAAGCAAGGCTTGTAGCGAAAGGGTTCATTCAAACTCAAGGAATTGATTATGAGGAAAATTTATCGCCAGTAGCCATGCTTAAGTCTATTAGAATTCTACTTGCCATTGCTGCGTATTATGACTATGAGATATGGCAAATGGATGTCAAGACTGCATTCCTGAATGGACACTTACTTGAAGATGTCTATATGGTTCAACCTGAAGGTTTTCCCGATCCAAAGAATCCTAATAAGGTGTGCAAGCTAAATAAATCCATCTACGGATTAAAGCAAGCATCTCGCAGCTGGAATCTCCATTTTGATCACAAAATCAAAGAGTTTGGTTTTATTAAAAAGGAAGATGAACTGTGTGTTTACAAGAAATCTAGTGGGAGCTATATCACTTTTCTCATTCTGTATGTAGATGACATACTAATAATTGGAAACAATGTCCCTATGCTAAAAGATGTTAAGGCTTGGTTGGATAAATATTTCGCAATGAAAGATCTTGGTGAAGCCGCATATATTCTAGGAATAAAGATTTATAGAGATAGATCAAAACGGTTATTAGGTTAAGTCAAAGTACATATATTGATAAGGTCATGCGATGCTTCTCAATGCAAGACTCAAAAAGGGGGCTCTTGCCCATGGCACATGGAACCATTCTTAATAGCGAGCAGTGTGCAAAGATTGAAGAGGAAAAGAAGAAAATGGAAAGAGTTCCATATGCTTCTGCTATTGGTTCTATCATGTACACCATGTTATGTACTAGACCTGATGTTTCGTATGCTCTTAGCATGACGAGTAGATATCAACAGAATCCAGGAGAGAGTCATTAGGCTGCAGTGAAGAACATTCTTAAGTACTTAAGAAGGACTAAGGACATGTTCTTAATATATGGAGGACTGGATGAGGAGCTGTCAGTTAAGTGTTATACTGATGCAAGTTTCCAGACTGACCGTGATGATTCAAGATCACAGACATATGTTCTCATTCTGAATGGTGGGGCTGTTACTTGGAAGAGCTCGAAGCAAAGTGTGGTTGCTCAATCCACTTGTGAATTAGAATACAATGTTGCATCGGATGCTACTAAGGAGGCTGCCTGGATGAAGAAGTTCATTACTGATCTCGACGTTGTGCCTAGCATAGAGAAACCGATCGAGATGCTGTGTGACAACACTGGTGCCATTGCTCTTGCAAAGGAACCAAGGTCGCATCAAACCACAAGGCATATACTCAGAAAATTCCACTATATTAGAGAGATAATAGAGCGTGGAGACATTGTAATAAGCAAAGTTCATACGGATCTAAATCTGGCCGACCCCTTTACTAAGCCTTTACCTCAAGCTAAACATGAGGAGCATGCTGAAAAGATAGGGCTTAGATTTGCTAGACAATGGGCATGATCTGTAGTTAGTACTGGTGTTTTAATTTTGAACAACAACAGTTACATTGAATAGTTATTTGATTTATTGGTTAAATGCAAGTTTACTTATTTTGTAACTGTGTTCATTATTTGTATGTTTATATCCTTGGATAAGCGTATTCTAAAAATCCGTAGTCGATCAAATTACATGGGAATGAATTTGAATGTAAGACTATTGTGAATGAGATGATTGTATTCATGAGATGAATAACTCAAGGGTTTGAGAATCAAAATTCACAGAATATCACTAAAGAATGATATTGGATGTGACTCGCTTCAAAACGATCTCCATGGATCTAAGTCATGAGATGTTTTGATATTGATATGTTCAATCTGTCCCTATTCTTAGGCACATATTAAACTACATTGATCAAGGACAATCTTTGATGTTATCTAACACTGTCCTGAAACATGGATAGTAATCCGGGTAGCGTTAGGAAAAATCCAAGGTTAAGTGGGAGTTGTATGACGCTGATGGAATTCTGTACTTCTATGCAATTAGAAGTTTAGACATTTTGGCGCCCTCGTTAACTTAAACTGGAATAAACGCGTGGCCACGCTCGGTCTAAAAGTAGTTCGTTAGACCAATTTAAATTAAAGTCGAGAACAGAGAATAGTTTATCACTATATAAGAATGAATGATCCATGTCTTATGATCAATGAATGTTCTATACAGAAGGGACTTATTGATAGAATTATCAGGGCTACAGTATTTGGTTAAGTAAAGTGTTACTTGAACTCAAAGAACTAGTTGACGACTGTAAAGTGTCATACCGTGTTAGGAGCAGTGCGATGCAGCTAGGCGTCCAACTCTGCACACGTTGACTCATTTAATTAAAATCGTCCAAGTAGGAGATTGTTGGAGATATGTATGTCCGACCGTAATTAAAGTCAACGTAACTAACTCGATACGATCCGAAGAGTTACACGTTGGTACACGAATCGTATATGTTCACGAGTAGGTGGATTATTATTTGTGAAATAATAATAGTTTAAACCCGAGGGGCTTAATATTAATTAGATTATTATTAAGAGGATTATAATTGTATAATCTTAAAGGGCTTTTATGTAAGATTGGGTTCTATAAAAGGATGATTAAGGTGCAAACCCTAGAGACACTTTTATAAAAACACAAAACCCTAGCTTCCCTCTCAAGTTTAGCCGCCGTCGCCATCGCCGCCTCCTTCTTGGCAGGTTCTACCTTTGGGTATCTTGTGCTCGGTTGTGAACTTCCTACTAGCGAGGATTCGTTGTAACCCGCGTGTTATGATCCCGGTGTAGTCGTCAAAGGTTGATTACTAAAACCCTCTATGGTTTTTTATTATTTTATTTGTTTATACGCGTATAACCTTGATCCTGATTGGGAATATTTATTAATCGGATTAATAAATCAAACATATATAATCGGCTTTTGGTAAATTATATAAACCGCTTCCGCTACTATTTTGATACACTGATTCCCAACAGTTACATCCTAGGCGGTCTCCACCGAGGCAACAAAAACAAGTCCGTGAGTTCCTGGATGAGCAACCTATCTGGAATAAAACATACAATATTAGTGGTATGAGAGGCCGAATGCTACACACACTCTACCTACAACTTTTCCCCTAAAACCATCACCACCCTCCCATAATGCATCACCATCGATTCAAAAATAAATCCGTAAGTTCCTGGATGAGCAACCTATTTAGGATAAAACATACAATATTGGTGGTATGAGAGGCCGAATGCTACACACTTTTTTTTTACCTTCAACTTTTCCCATAAAACCATCACCACCCTCCCATCATGCATCACCATCGATTCACTTAACAAAACGACATTCTTATATTCCATACAAAGTTATTTATTTTCTTCTTAACAAAAGCATAAAATGACAAGTATCACATTTAGTACACACAAAGTGCTTTCTTATTTCATACAAAGTTAGTATTTTCTCTAACAAAGTAAATAATGACAAGTTCACATTAAGTGAAACGAAAGATGCATTCTTATATTTCATACAAAGTTAGTTATTTTCTTCTTAACAAAAGCTAATCTTAATGACATAAGGTATCACATTTAAGTGTACACACAAAGCCACATTCTTATATTTCATACAAAGTTAGTTATTTTCTTCTTAAAAAAAGTAATCTTAATGACAAAAGGTATTACATTTAAGTGAACACTACATACCCATTTGAGTAAATAATGCAGACTCTGAGTGTAAATAATTAAGTTAAAAACGAAAATGTAACATGAGTTTACCACAAAGACAAATAATCCATATAATTAACTCAAAATGCCAAAGAACTATAACTCAATTGGCAATGGAGGGGAAGTGAAGATTTGGATTTGAGGTTATAGGTCTCAAGTTTAAATATGATCCCAACCGGATTTTACCGTAGTGGGCTTTTGGGCTACCTAGCATTATCTGCAGTCACGAAAGTCTAGGGTTGTCTTTTGCCATTGGGTTACCCTAGGTAACCAGGCTTTTATTTTGTTGGTCGTTCAAAAAAACATAAACTAAAAGATATATTTAATGTCAAATTGTATTAGTGCATAACTTCTAATAAGAATTTAGATAATGTTAATTTACAAGATTTTTATACATTGTTGGTTGTACCTTGTGTTTTAGTGCTTAGCCTTTCTTTAAGTGGGTTGTTCCCTTGGTATTTTGGTTTGTACCTTGGTTGTCGGTGGAGGCTTTAAAAGGGCAAGCCCCTCAGCAAACACCTTTCTTCTTTCTTTTTACTACATACGTTTTCTTTAGCATTTTTCGGCGACCTCAGGTACTTTACTTTTATTTCTTAGTTGTCATTTACGATTACGATTGTCATATCAATATTGTCTATGTTTTTTGTTGTTTGTTGATGTTAGGGCTTTGTTATTGTTGATGGTTTCATTTTACGTGTACGGTTTTCATACATTTTGTATATGTTTACTTTATTTCTTAGTTTTGCAGTTTGGGTAACAAATGTGTTTCAAAGTTGTTGGATTTTGTGTGTTTATTGTTTCTTTGTCGATGATGATTACTGTCTAGTTTTCAGAGACTAATTTTATATGCATTTACATACTTTTCGGTTCATTGCATGTCTTTCGATGTTGTTTGATTTTGTTTTTTTTTTCAGTGTGCTTTGGTCTCTGATGATGCCTTTTTAGTTATCAGATATCGTTTACGGTTACCTGTTATGTCTATGATGTGATGTTGAGACGTTTATTCTTCAATGCTTGTTGTTTCGGTTGTGTTCGGTCGATGAGGATGGCGTTTAAGTTTTTTTAGACTGTTTGCACTTTATGTATTGATGGGTGTTAAGTGTTTGTGGATGATTGTAACAACCTGAATCTTTCGGATTGTTATCCGGATTCCGTTATTCCCGTTTATTTTTGTTTCAAACCCGTTTGTACTCGGAGATTAATCATAATGGTTTACAACTATTTTCGAAACTCATATTATATCGCTTACTTATCGCATTTAAATCACTTAGTACTCACAACTCTCAACGCAAACATGAATCGCGACTTAATTATGTTACTTTATGTTACTTATGTGTTATGTGTGCTTTACGTCCTATGGTTGTACTCGCTATCGCAACGCCCTCGCTCACACAAATCGCTAAATCACATTATTTTATTGACGTAACGCTTAACATCTCACCAAAACGCCTAACGTGACTAACTAATACGAATCGAATCACCGAACGAACCCCTAACGAACAAACGGCAAATAAAACTCAGCCACCAGGCCAATTCGCACGAAGTTGGGTAACCCCAAGTTCGCCTGAAGTTGACCAGCCAGAATATGGGCCAAGTTCGCCCGAACTTTGTCCCCTGCCACCTAAAATCCTCCTCACCTATAAATACTCAGCACCTCCATTTATGCTCTCCTTGCTGCAACTTCGCTCCAGAGCTCCCAAAACCGAATTTCTTTGTTTTTTTCAAGTAAGAACCACTCATTTTATGCAAACCACAATGTTTTCCACTACAATTTTACACAAGGATTACCTTCGTTTTCATCAAAACTTCCTGTTTATAAAAAAATTCATCTCTTTCTATAAAATTTCTTATTTTAGCTTAGATCTACACTTAAACGGGTATATTGGACTTAGCCTTGGCCTCTCCAAGCTAGAAAGCTTGATGATTTCGACTCACCAAGTGTTAGATCTGAGAAAATGTTTAAAGCATTGATTTTTACACAAAATACAGAATAACCGACGTGTGTTTCGTTCACTAAGTAGTGGAACGAGGCATTTCAACAATATACTTGAAATGGATTCGAATTTACGTCTGTTTCAAGCGGAAAACTCAGATCTGGATGCACAAGGACGACACAGTCACTTCACACGAACTGGACTAACTCGTATGAACTGACAAGTTCGCACGGTGCTACACCTAAAGTTTTTCCTGACGATTTACCTGGTTTACCCCTACTTGTGATGTCGAATTCCGTATCAAACTAATCCCCGATGCTACACCTGTCGCTAAAGCTCCCTATTTGCCTTGCACCATCCAAAATGCGCGAGCTATCCAGCCAGCTTCAAGAATTACTTGATAAAGGCTTCATATGACCGATCACTTCACAGTGGGACGCACCCGTTCTTTTTGTGAAAAAGGAAGATGGGACGTTCCGAATATGCATCGATTATCGTGAACTTAACAAACTCACGATAAAGAACCACTACCCTCTTCCATGAGTCGATGATTTATTTGACCAACTCCAAGGTGCTACTTGTTTTCAAATATTTATTTACGTTCCGGATATCACCAGCTACGTGTACATGAGCAAGACGTTTCTAAAACCGCTTTTCGTACTCGCTATGGCCATTATGAATTTGTGGTCATGCCTTTTGGACTCATAAACGCGCCTGCGGTCTTCATGGATTTGATGAACCGTGTGTACAAAGCCTCATTTGATCGTTTCGTCATTGTTTTCATCAATGATATTCTTATTTACTCGAAGTCGAGAGCCGAACACGCGCGACATCTTCGTTTAGTTCTCGAACTCCTCCATGGAAACCGTCTCTACGCCAAATTCTCCAAGTGTGAATTTTGGCTTAATGAAGTTCAATTTCTCGGTCATGTCGTCAACGACCAAGGAATCCACGTCGATCCCGCCAAAATTGAAGCTGTTAAGAGTTGCAATACCCCGAAGAATCCGTCCGAAATCCGTTCTTTCCTTGGTTTGGCAGGTTACTACCGCCGATTCTTTGCCGACTTTTTGAAAATCGCCATACCCCTCACCTCTCTGACTCATAAGGATAAACCTTTTGTTTGGGGTTCCGAACAGGAAGAAGCCTTTCAGACTCTCAAGTGTATGTTTTGCAACGCTCCCGTTCTCGCACTTCCCGACGGAGACGACGATTCGTTGTATATTGCGATGCCTCTAACCTACGTCTCGGTTGTGTCCTCATGCAACGAGACAAAGTTATCGCGTATGCGTCTCGATAACTCAAAATCCACGAGAAGAACTACACTACCCATGATCTCGAGCTCGGTGCAGTCATTTTTGCGTTAAAGATATGGCAGCACTACCTTTATGTCACACCCTGAGCCGCAGCGAAAATGGTAGTCGGGGCATGATTAGGTTTTCATCAAAGCTCATGACATTTACTATAAAGTTTCATATTTATTATTTCTTTTTAAAGAAGAAATTACAATAAACATACAAGCACCACATGTTCAAATACATTTTTCATGACTTCTTTATTTTTCTTCTAAGGCAATTTCCTATGTGTTCCTTGTTTCAACCTGTCCACCTGTATCATGTGTAAAAATAGGGTTTTGGGTCAACAAAAGTTTGCGAGTGAATCTTATGAAAACATTTGAACGAACTTGTTATATTGGTTATAAAAAGGTGCATAACCACATATGAGTAAACGTAAATGTAAATTTAAACACAATACACATAATATCAATTAATGCACATGCACACACCTAATGATGAACAATGAGATCAAGGCTCAATCAACGGAGCCGATCTAATGAGGCACGCGATGTTCAACTCGTCTCCAACGAGGAACTGATGGGCCTAATGAGTGATTTGCACGCAACTTGACAAAATGTAAACACACATCACAACAAACAACATAATCACAATACAGATAATATCAATTAATGCACAAGCACACACCAAATGATGAACAATGAGATCAAGGCTCAATCAAACGAAGCCGATCTAATGAGGCACGCGATGTTTAACTCGTCTCCAACGAGGAACTGATGGGCCTAATGAATGATTTGCACGCAACTTGACAAAATGTAAACACACATCACAACAAACAACATTTACATCACACGTTTAGATCATATAATGGTATTAGCACAAGTTTGAATAAACGAAATAAATAAAGCGACACATGATACACCCCAAAACATGAATAAAAAGGGGAATTTATAAGAATTCACTCACAGTGGGTGCGTTTCCTTGATCGAAGACGAACGCGCACGAATTTGGGATTAAACAGACGAAGGAAAACTAACCTAAAATAATAACGCGATAAATCGATAAATTAATATTTTTAATTTATGCTTTTTATTAGATTTTTAGGTTATTGGGGTAATTGATACAAATTTTTAAAAGCTTAAAAACCTTATTTTGATGTATTTTTAACTAATTTTTAAAGAAAATAAAAAGGATTTTTAATTAAAAAAAATTACCCTTTTTCTAAGGGTTGACTGGTCAACGGCCGGTTCAACCGGTTTAATTATTGGTAGCGTGCGAGGTTCGAACTCGTGCCTCTCGGTTGCGTGCACGCAGCTCTTCCAACTGAGCTACGTGTCTAACCCGTTAGATTCTTGATTTTTATTATACTTATATACTGTTTAGAATATTTCAGAAATTAATTAATTTAAAAAGGATTTAAATGAGCGAACCAGTGTGAAGAATCCGACCCGAACCCGCGACCTCAGACATGTTTTGCACCCAGCCCAACCAGTTGGGCTGGGTGTCTAACCCGTATATAACTCGATTTTAATTATATAAAACCCTTATCTCAGTTTCATCTTCTTCACCCTTAAACCCAGAACTGAAAGTCGAACTTTTAACCGAATATTTGATTATTAAACGAAGCGGGTTTTGAAACCCGTTTTACGACGAATGTTACAGTATCCCCTACTTTTAGAAATTTCGTCCCGAAATTTAAGTAGTAGTGGTATGTTTGACTCGAAGGGAGGGTGTTTTAATTTGACAATTACATAATTAGAAGAGGGTGAGAGTTTAAATTTTATTTGTGGCGGTAACATTCCTAGTAAGGGTTGAATACCCTGCTACAGGAATCGCTTTTTGATGCCTAAAGTATAAAAATGCGGAACATGAATAAACAAAGTTGATTGACTAGGTATGATCTCATGCATAAGAGTTTTGAGAGAATTGATACGTTTGAAAAGATAAGGTTATATCATAAAACAAAAACTTCAACCATGACGATATTAAAACCTACACGGAACCTCTCATAACCGCCTGACAATGCCTCTGATCCTTTGACAAGAATACTTATATATAGGAAGTACCAGCGGCGTATCCACCATATTCTTGTCAAATTTTCATTGGGTTTGTCAGTAAGTTATGATTAGTTCTATGTGATTCTAAAATCTACAAACCATAAACAAACACCACAGCCAAAGCTTGAGTCTCAAATCAGAAAGAATACATAACTGAATGATGACAGTACCTCTCTCGTTTGTTATGATAAAGGGGTCAGTCTATGTAAAAGTGAGACACAAGCCAACTTCTTTAAATGATGAGATCGAGATACGTCGTGGTGTATGATGATATGAAAGTTAAATCAATGAGTAAAGATATAAAACAAAACTGTAATATCAATTTGCAATAAAATTCTTAGATACATAAATTCCCAATTTATAATAGGGATACGTAAAGATTGAGAAAACATTAAGAACTAGACGGTTGGAGTTGAGTCTTGATTCTTGGTGAGGGAAGGCTAGTTGGGTTGTTCGTTTGGGCCGTTATTATCTTCAACAGGATTGGCGTTGATGTTGTAAGCTCTTCCTCTTGCTGGTGGTAGTGCTGGGTTTGCTTGATTTGCTTGGTTAACTGGGTTTGCTTGAGCTTGGGCGTTTATGATGTTAACCAATCGAGGGCACGTGTTTCTAAAATGGGTAGGGTCCCCACAATTAAAGCAAGCTCGAACATGTGGAAACATGGGGTATTGGGGTTGTTGATATGATTGGATCATGTTTTGGGTAAGGGGTGAAGCTTGGTTTTGAGGGGTGCGACAAATTTTGCTCAAATGACCATAACGTCCACAATTTGCACACAGTCGACAAGGTACGGTAGATGGATGGTGATAAAAACAGGTGTTGCATTGAGGGTGAGGTCCAATGTAAGGTTTCTTATTTGGGTAAGTAGTGTTGGGTGCTACTTGAGTGATTGGGATAGCTTGGAGGGGTACGGCTTGTGGAGCTGGTTGATTGCCTTGGGTGACAGCGAAATTTTGCCATCTCGATTTCTCTTAGAAGTGGGTTGAGAAGAGGATTCGATCTGGGTTGAGTTTGAGGTTTCAGTTGATGCTTTATCCTTCTTCTTCTCCTCCATAAAGTCTTTATTCCGTATGTGGTTTTCGGTGAGCTCTGTAGCTAACTCCATTGCTGCTTCCAAAGTTGCAGGTGTGGTATTTATTACAGGGTATTGAATTTTTGAAGGAAGACCTCGAATGTAGTGCTCTATCAAACGGTAGAGGGGAGTGAACAAGTTGGGGACCATCTGATTCAACTCAAGGAATCTCTTGTTGTATGTGGTGTGGTCGCCCTCCTTTTGTTTCAAAGAGTAGAACTCATCTTCTAATTTCTTGATTTCGCTTCTTGGACAGAAACGTCTTGTCATGATCTCCCTTAACTCTTCCCAAGTCAAGGTCATAGCATCCTTAGCACCTCGCTTGCCCTTCTCTGTATTCCACCATGTAAGTGCTACTCCGAACAAACGACCGGTAGCATATCGCACCTTGCGATCATCGGGGCAGTCGCAATTAAGAAAAGTGTTTTCCATCTCCTCAAACCAATGGAGGAGAGCGGTGACACCTTCAGTCCCTTCGTATTTTGGAGGATCGCAGGTTTTGAAATGCTTGAAGGTGCATTTAGTGGTATTTGGGGGAGGGTTGACAACGTTTTGATCTTCTTGGTTGATTGGGTTGACGGGATTAGCGGTAAGGGCTTGTTGAACTTGAACTACGATGTTGGGATTACGGCGGCCATTTGTTGAGCGATTTGGGTGGCCATGCGCTCGCGGAATTTTCCTGATCTCCTACCTCTACGAGGGTGACTAGAAGACATCTACAAGTAATACGTATCGAGAGTATGAGTTTGGTGTTTTAGATGTCATATGTCGTATTTAGAAATGAACATTCACAAAACAAATGAAGAAAATAAATTTGCTACATCCATAGGATGTCTTGGGCTTTGCTCATGTTTGGGCTCCCATATGTCCCCTTACTTGGCCTTGGTAGTCATGTGGGCCCCCATGACTACTGGGCTCGGGTAGGGTTCATATTGGTGTTGGCCTGTTAACACTTGCGCCACCCGAATGAAAATCGTAAAACATGACAGCAAAGTATAAGGTCGGAGGGTGTCCTGGTATGGACACAATGACAACTCAAAGTAGGGTTAGTTCGAACGACGTTTGGTGTGGCATGCTTCGGCCTAATAGGTCCTTCGTACTCTCATCGTTAGTCCCCAGGTCGGCAAACTAGTCCGTTATATTGGGTTTATACGAATGCCAACCTAGACAGGACGTTTCGACTACCGGTACTTGTACCCTTCCAGTTACTACATGCCCGTCGTAGAACTCACTTTGATGAGATTGAAAAACGAAAAATGCCATAAAATCTTGAATAAAGGAAATATGAGAATGATTTGAATATGTGAACATTTGAAATATGCGTGATAAATATATATGTAAGCATGTTATGTTTGACAACAAGTATAACTCATTAAGTATCACACAAAATGATAGTGGAAGTGTTTGCATGCATTTGTGTGTGTAATAAATACGAAACAAATAAACATCATGAGTTTGCATGTAACTACATAAACAATTAAAATCTAATCAACTATAGTATAGGCTCTAAGGGTCTAATAACCTATCCAATATCCCTATAGTCAAAAGCTCTGATACCAATCTGTCACACCCTGACCCGCAGCGGAATTGGTAGTCGGGGCATGATTGGGTTTTCATCAAAGCTCATGACATTTACTATAAAGTTTCATATTTATTATTTCTTTTTAAAGAAGAAATTACAATAAACATACAAGCACCACATGTTCAAATACATTTTTCATGACTTCTTTATTTTTCTTCTAAGGCAATTTCCTATGTGTTCCTTGTTTCAACCTGTCCACCTGTATCATGTGTAAAAATAGGGTTTTGGGTCAACAAAAGTTGGCGAGTGAATCTTATGAAAAACATTTGAACGAACTTGTTATATTGGTTATAAAAAGTTGCAATAACCAAAATGTAAACTTAAATGTAAATTTAATCACAATACACATAATATCAATTAATGCACACGCACACACCAAATGATGAACAATGAGATCAAGGCTCAACAAACGGAGCCGATCTAATGAGGCACGCGATGTTCAACTCGTCTCCAACGAGGAACTGATGGGCCTAATGAATGATTTGCACGCAACTTGACAAAATGTAAACACACATCACAACAAACAACATATCACAATACAGATAATATCAATTAATGCACAAGCACACACCAAATGATGAACAATGAGATCAAGGCTCAATCAAACGGAGCCGATCTAACGAGGCACGCGATGTTCAACTCGTCTCCAACGAGGAACTGATGGGCCTAATGAATTATTTGCACACAACTTGACAAAATGTAAACACACATCACAACAAACAACATTTATATCACACGTTTAGATCATATAATGGTGTTAGCACAAGTTTGAATAAACGAAATAAATAAAGCAACACATGATACACCCCAAAACATGAATAAAAAGGGGAATATGTAAAATTCACTCACAGTGGGTGCGTTTCCTTGATCGAAGACGAACACGCACGAATTTGGGATTAAATAGACGAAGGAAAACTAACCTAAAATAATAATGCGATAAATAGATAAATTAATATTTTTAATTTATGCTTTTTATTAGATTTTTAGGTTATTGGGGTAATTGATACAAAATTATTTAAAACTTAAAAACTTATTTTGAGAATATTTCAAAGACTGGTCAACGGCCGGTTCAACCGGTTTAATTATTGGTAGCGTGCGAGGTTCGAACTCGTGACCTCTCGGTTGCGTGCACGCAGCTCTTCCAACAGAGCTACGTGTCTAACCCGTTAGATTCTTGATTTTTATTATACTTATATACTGATTAGAATATTTCAGAAATTAATTAATTTAAAAAGGATTTAAATGACGAACCAGTGTGAAGAATCCGACTCGAACCCGCGACCTCAGACATGTTTTGTACCCAGCCCAACCAGTTGGGCTGGGTGTCTAACCCGTATATAACTCGATTTTAATTATATAAAACCCTTATTTCAGCTTCATCTTCTTCACCCTTAAACCCGAACTGAAAGTCGACTGATTGATTGGGTAATCAGTTAACTTATTATACGTATAATAAACAAAAAACTTTAGGAATTAAGTGAATTTGAAAGAAACGATACCGTTGGAGGATTCCGGCGATATCCCACGATTCCGGCGACGAGATACTTTTCCCGGTGAGAGAACATGATTGAGCAGCAGAGTATAGTGTGTTGGAAATTTTGAGGATTTGAAAGTGCGAGTTTGGAACAGATTGGATGCCACTATTTATAAGCAAAGGATGACCATGATTTCAGTTTTAACTTTCAAAGTTTAAAATTCAATAATTTCATCGGTTACACCATGGATTCCGAGTTTTAACTGTTATGTGACTGACAACGGTTATAGGTTTTAAATCATAAGAAAACGTTATTTGATTGTTTGCTCAAACCATGATTTCGACGGTTACCAATTCTGAGTTGTAGGTTTTAGATTTTGTTCGCGATATAAGATTTAATTTTTATGGGTTTAAATCAATTTGTGTGTGTGGCTCAGTGGTGAAAACCGTGTGTGTGGGTATGGGACAAGCGGGAGACCCGGTTCGAGACCCGGCTACTCTATTCAAAATTTTGTTTTATTATTTTAGGGTTTATTTTAATTTACTTATTATTATTATTTATTAATTATGGTTTTTAAATTCTAAAATATTTATTAATTATGAAATATTTAAAATAACCGGCACAATAAATACGCAACGAACTTTTAACCGAATATTTGATTATTGGTTTTGAAACCCGTTTTCGACGAATGTTACACTTTACGGTACAAAGTGTACGGTCTTCACCGACCATAAGAACTTACAACACATCTTTCACCAGAAAGAACTAAACATGCGCCAACGCAGATGGGTTGAACTTCTCAACGATTATGATTGTGAGATACGCTACCATCCCAGCAAAGAAAACGTCGTAGCCGATGCGCTCAGTCGACGAAGCTATATGTATAGCATTCACGACAGTCAAGCCCAGAATAAACTCGAAACCCTGATTCGCGAAACCCAGCACGCATGTTTCATTGAGATTACCTTGTTTGAGGAAATGAAATGTGGTGCCGAAAGCCAACTAGAAAATAAGTCTAACGGGATCTATTACTTTCTGAATCACATTTGGATCCCTAGCTGCAATAACCTTCGAAAGTTGCTATTGACCGAAGCCCGGTGCTGACAAAATGTACCAGGACCTCCGTTCCAGGTATTGGTGGCCGGGCATGAAAAAGGATATCACTCTGTACGTTTTGAAATGCTTAACTTGTGCGAAAGTTAAAGCCGAACACCAACGCCCCTCTGGCTTACTCGAATACCCCGACATCCCGGTGTGGAAATGGGAGATTATAGCTATGGATTTTGTTACAAAACTCCCTCGCACCTCTTCTGGTCATGATAGCATTTGGGTTATCGTCGATCACCTTACGAAATCTGCTCATTTCATTGCCATACGAGAAGACTATAAGGTGGGACGATTAGCACGAATCTATACCGACGAAATCATTTGTCGACACGAGACGCCTCGTGACATCATCTCTGATCGCGACGGTCGCTTTATGTCACGCCTCTGGTAGACTTTCCAATCCGCACTCGGTACTAAACTAAATCTTAGTATCGCATTCTATCCTCAGACCGACGATCAGACCGAGCGCACGATTCGCACCCTCGAAGACATGCTTCGGTCATGTGTTATAGATTTCGGTGGTAGTCGGGATACGTATTTACCTTTAATAGAATTTTTGTACAATAACAGTTATCATACTAGTATTCAAATGGCACCTTTTAAGGCATTATGCGGTAGAAACACGAGATCGGAGACGTTCAGATCACTGGCCCCAAGTTAATACAAGAAACGACAGACAAAATCCTCCAAATCAGAGACAACCTATTAAAAGCTCGGAGTCGTCAAAAGAGTTATGCCGATAAACGCCGCAAGCCCCTACAATTCGAAGTCAGAGATCACGTTCTCTTAAAGGTTGCACCTTGGAAAGGAGTGATCCGATTTGGAAACAAAGGGAAACTAGCGCCACGGTACGTGGGTCCCTTTAAGATTTTGGAAAGAATTGGCAAAGTGGCCTACCGACTCGAATTACCGGAGGAACTCAGCAACGTACATCCGACTTTCCATGTCTCAAACCTCAAAAAGTGTTTAGCTGAAGGAAATCTTCACGTGCCACTTGAAGATTTGCAAATAAACGAAACGATGCATTTCGTGGAAAAGCCAGTAGAAATCATGGATCGAGAGATCAAGAAACTTCGACGCTCTCGCATTCCTATTGTGAAAGTCCGGCGGAAAGGCAAACGCGGCGCTGAGTTCACTTGGGAACTCGAAAGTGATATGAAAGCTAAATATCCTCATCTCTTCGTTACGGCCACCACCTGAATTTCGGGACGAAATTCCTTAAAGAAGGGGAGACTGTAACAACCCGAATCTTTCGAATTGTTATCCGGATTCCGTTATTCCCGTTTACTTTTGTTTCAGACTCGTTTGTACTCGGAGATTTATTATAATGGTTTACAACTATTTTTGAAACTCATATTATATCGCTTATTTATCGCATTTAAATCGCTTAGTACTCACAACTCTCAACGCAAACCTGAATCGCGACTTAATTATATTACTTTATGTTACTTATGTGTTATGTGTGCTTTACGTCCTATGGTTGTACTCGTTGTCGCAACGCCCTCGCTCACACAAATCGCTAAATCACATTATTTTATTGACGCAACGCTTAACATCTCACAAAAACGCTTAACGTAACTAACTAATACGAATCGAATCACCGAACGAACCCCTAACGAACGGCAAACGAAACTCAGCCACCAGGCCAACTTCGCACGAAGTTAGGTAACCCCAAGTTCGCCCGAAGTTGACCAGGCCAGAAATATGGGCCAAGTTCGCCCGAACTTGTCCCATGCCACCTAAATTGGAAATTTTATGTTTTCTTTATGTTATCTCAATTTTCACGTATCTCAATTATAAATTGGAAATTTTATCCAAGAATCTTAATGCGAATTACTATTTCAGTTTTGTTTTATACTCATTGATTTAACATTTATATCATCATACCTCATGACGTATCTCCGTCTCATCATTTAAAAAAGTTGGGTTGTGTCTCACTTCTACATAGACTAACCTCTTCATCATAACAAACGAGAGGGGTACTGTCATCATTCAAACATGTATACTATCAGAATTAAGACTCGTGCTTTGGTTGTTGTGTTTGTTTATGTTTTAGAGTCACGTAGAACTAATCATAACTTGCTGATAAAGCCAATGAAAATTTGACAAGAATATGGTGGATACGCCGCTGGTACTTCCTATATATAAGTATTATTGCCAAAGGATCAGAGGCATTGTCAGGCGGTTATGAGAAGTTCCATGTAGGATTTAGTAATGTCTTGGTTGAAGTTTGTTTTATACTCACTGATTTAGCATTCATATCATCATACATCTCAACGTATTTCAATCTCATCATTCAAAGAAGTTGGGCTGTGTCTCACTTCTACATAGACTAACCTTTCCATCATAACAAACGAGAGAGGTACTGTCATCATTCAAACATATATACTATCAGAATTAAGACTCAGGTTTTGGTTGTTGTGTTTGTTTATATTCTAGAGTCACATCATAGAACTAATCATAACTTACTGATAAAACCAATGAAAATTTGACAAGAATATGGTGGATACGCCGCTGGTACTTCCTATATATAAGTATTCTTGGCAAAGGATCAGAGGCATTGTCAGGCGGTTATGAGAGGTTCCATGTAGGTTTTAGTAGTAGAAGTTTTGTTTTAGGATATAACCTTATCTTTCCAAACGTATCAGAACTCTTGTGCATAAAATCATACTTAGTCAATCAACTCTGTTTATCAATATTCTTTATCGTAGGCAACAAAAAGCGATTCCTGTAGCAGGGTATTCAACCCTTACAAGGAACGTTACCGCCTCAAACAAAATTTAAACTCTTACTCCCTTCTAAGTATGCAATTGTCAAATTAAAACACCATCCTTCTGAGACAAACATGCTACTACTTAAATTTAGAGACGAAATTTCTAAAAGTAGGGGATACTGTAACATCCGTCGAAAAACGGGTTTTCAAAACTCGCTTCGTTTATTAATCGAACAATCAGTTTTAAATTTTCATTGCTTATTTATGACTTATTTTAATTTTAAACGATACATAATTAATAAACAAATTAGAATTTATAAACTATAATTGTTAAAAAGTAAAAATAAAATAATTAAAAAGAAAAACCGGCTGCCGGGAGTCGAACCCGGGTCAGCCAGGAACCTCAAAGCTTTAACTCTCATCCACCAAACCACTCCACCACTTGTGTTCTTTAGTGATATATCGAAACAATTAATTCAAATAACAAAACTCGAATTCAAAACAGTCAAACGGCGCGCCCAATTCGCAGTCGCCGGAAATCCCGACGACTTCGCCAATTATTGTCGGTTTCTTTTGACTGAGGGTGCGTATTAACTCTTACATCGGTTATAACCGATGTCCAGTTCCGCGACATCAGTCATAACCGCCCGAGAATAATTGACCAACGAATCAAGACAGAAATCGGACCCAATTCATCGATATTCTTTCCCATAAATACACACCCTAGCCTCTGGTAATCTTTTCGCTCAAAATCACACCAATTCACGACGCAATTTCACTCGCCGGAACTTTTCTGCCATCACCGGACTTTCGCCGGAAAACCGAGACTCACATCAAAACGGTAAATACCTCGACTCTTTCTATTTCATTCCATTGTTAAACCATTACTAACACCAATCCATCACCCAGAATCAATCCCAGACGACGTTGTCGGAAATTCTGCTTTCGTGGAAAAACTTCTGAAATTTCCAGAATCACGCCGTGAGCCGGTATGATCATTTAAACCTACTGATAATCGTTGCTCAGTAGTTCAATTTCATATCTAATCAAGCAAAACTGTTATTTGATCCGAACAGACAAAGTTCACAAACAGAGCCGACGAATCCTTGCCGGAGTTCTGAGAAAGACATCTGATTCGGTACATTTTTCCCCAAACCCTCTCTGTCCATTGCATTTCAATCGCTGATAATTTTCGTTAATTGAATTAAGCATGAAACAATTGATTAATCATTGTCTGTGTTCTTGAGCGAAGAAGACGAAGTCGTTTATGTTATAAGATTAATTAAAATCAATATTATGAATGGGTTAGACACACAGTCCAGCGGTGGACTGTGTGCAAACAATACACATACGTCTCGAGTTCGATTCCTATCACGACCCTATCCTCAGAAATAAAAATGTTTTTTCTTAAAACTGAACCGGGTTAACTCACAGTAAGATGTTAAGTATAATAAAAACCGGAATATTTACCAGGTTAGACACACAGTCCAGCGGTGGACTGTGTGCCAAACTAAACCACAGGTCCCGGGTTCGAGACCTGTGGAGACACCGGTTTGATACGATTAAATCCTTTTTAAATAACTAATTTTCGGATTAAGTTAAATAGTATATAAATATAATTAAAAACAGAAATATTTCGGGTTAGACACGTAGCTCAGTTGGTAGAGCTGCGTGCACGCGTACGGGAGGTCACGGGTTCGAGTCTCACTCAGTGCAATAATATTCACAACTGAACCGGTCAACGGTCAACGGTCAACAGTCATGGTCAACGGTCAAAAGTCAACATTTTTTTATTATTTTTATTTATTTATTTAATTTAAAAATCAATTAAAAATACTTAAAAATAACGTTTTTAAAGTTAGAAAATAGCCTTAAACTCACAAAAAATATATCCAAAAATCCTATTAAAATTGTTAATAAAATCCACTTATTTACCGTACCTTTTCGTTTTTAATTAGGTTAGTTATTCCTCGTCGATCACTCCTCTAAACTCGTGCGCATTCAACATCTTCAAACGAACGCACCCAATGTGAGTGAATCTCTACAAATTCCCCGTTTTAATCACGTTTTTGGGGTGTATCATGTGTCTTATTATTTATTACATTTAAACACTTGTGCATCCATCATATCCCTGATCAAATGTGTATTCAACATGTATCAACTGTTTGTGTGGTTATTGTTTAGATTAAATTATCATTTTCAGTACATACATTATCATAGGCTGCCGCTCCCCATTACCTATGAGCGTGAGCCGTTCCCCATTACCTATGAGCGTGAACGAGGCGTTGCCAACATACGATCGGCTCTATTTGATTGAGCCTTGATCGCACATACATTTCATCATAGGCCGTCTACTCCCCATTACATATGAGCGTGAGCCGTTCCCCATTACCTATGAGCGTGAACGAGACGTTGCCAACATTTACATTGTCATTCATGTTATATATTCATGCAAGGTGGTTTGTTATTGTATGTTATTGTTTGTTATGGTTATTATTATTGTATGTTTATTTACGTTTGCTCACATATGATTATTGCATAATTTTTCCATATTAAATACAACAAGAAATAAATAATAAATGTTTTCTAACAAGGTTCACTCGCCAACTTTTGTTGATCCAAAAACCATTTTTACACATGATACAGGTGGACAGGATGAAGCAAGGAACACATAGGAAAATGCCTTAGAAGAAAAATAATGAAGTCTAGAAAGATGTATAGGACATGTTGTACTTGTTTGATTTGATTGTGTGATCTTCTTTAATATTGTAATAATAAATATGAAACATTATAATAAATGTCATGAGCTTTGATGAAAACCCAATCATGCCCCGATCACCTTTGTCCGCTGCGGGTCGGGGTGTGACACTCTATATCAAAACACGCTACACACAATGCTAAACTCTTTTAACGCTAACCGCTCTCGCATGTTATACGTGAATCGCTGAATGTTTGTTTGCTATGTGAGTGAATAATGAGGACTTGTAGACCACCCTTAGCAACAATAGTACTATAGTTTGGACTCAGCACCCGATTGGTTCGGGGGTTGTTAAGGCTCGCATATTAACTTTACGCGCGTGTTCGCTGTTGGGAACACGTATCGCGCATACTCCACCTCGCAGTCGTGTTGGTCAGCTTGTATCACTGTTGTTAGCATACTTAGATTCTCATCTCTACGTGTTACATGTTGGTTATGCGTAAACACTTATCTCTATTTATATGCTATTAAACCTGTATGCTCACCTTTACTTATTGTATTAACTTGTATTTTAACGTATGTAACAGGTTGATTGATTACGTTGCAATTGGACTTAGGGTTGTCTTTGGAAACTTGTAATAAAAACCTAGTTGTCGAACTGTTTTGTTTGAGAATAATGTTTTCCGTATGACTTTTGATGTGAATGTTTAGTTCGATTGTATGGGAAATTGGATGTTATTAAATATTGTCACATTAATAGTCATTGTGGAAATTCTTGAGCAATATGTTCGCTTAGTGCCGCGCCCTGATGATTCCGCCATCGGTTGGGGTGTGACAATGATTGTTTAGGTGTGCGAGATTGTTTAGCTTGTTCGTTTTGGTCCACGATGATGTGTTGAGACCATTGTTGTTTAATGTTTCTGAATTGTTAATTATTTGGTGTGCGAGTATAAACTTTTGTTGCATATGTAAAAAAACATTTTGGTTATTAATCCGGATTAGTATGATGCTACGCTGAGACCTGTTGTAAGTGTTTAAGATGCTTTTATTTAGCTTTTAAATTGTTACAGTTTTATCACATTTGTGTTAATTGTGTTTCGAATTGTTTGTTTCAATGTCATTTTGACTTCTTACAAGTTTATCGTGCCTATGTTGTTTCTTATCGGTTTTTTTGCTTTACATTTATATGTGGTTGATAATGCTCTTAACTTTTCGTTTTGCATGAGGTTTGATACTTTGATGGTTCATTTGTTTTTCTGGGTGGCGTATTTACGTTTATGTTGTGAATGTGTTTTTAAAGCGGACAATCGTTATCAAACTGTTATTTAATTTGTTGAGGTCGTGAAGATTCATTTATATAGGCATGGCAACCAGAGTGGCTTCAACGAAGCCTCTGCTTGCAATTGATAGTCTGAGCCTTAAAATCTTTGTTACAAACACTTTGGTGCATTGCGGATTGTAAATTAACCTTTGTTGGTTTGCCTTACTTCTGGTGACTTGCTCCTTTGGCTTTAACGAGTGTCACTTTGCTTTTTATTTATGATTATTTGTTGTAGGATGTCTTCTTCACGCATGGACCCTATTATTTTACAACAACTTAAGAAGCTTTTGGAAGATGTTATAGTATCAGATCGACTGCTATTCGAGAAGTTTAATGGCTTAACTGCAAGAGTTGCTAGCATACGCGAGAAACAAATGGAGCTCCAAGTCTCCATTAATGCGCTTTATGCGCATGACGAATGCCAAAAGGATCTTAAAGTCTAGCTTTAAGATTACTTCGTAGCGCATATGTGAAATTGATTGTAAATTTATTTGTAATGTAATATACAATTAATGCTTTAGTTTGTATATTTTTAGATTGTAAATTTTAGATCGTATTAATACATACAAACAATTTTGTAGCTTTATATTACTTCGTATGTTGTTACGTTGTAAAAATTCAATCACAAAAATACATGACATATTTCAACATACATTGAAGCATATGTTGGATCCTAATAAACCAAGGTTAAATAACATCAACGAAAGTAAGGGCAATAGTTATACAAAACTTAATGTGGACATGCAATCTTGTGGTTTTGGGGATACCATTTTATTATACGTAATTGTAAAGTGTCGTTTACCTTATGCTACATCTTTGTAAATACACCCTCCTCCTCTCACATACTTACTAAATACACATGGTGCTACTAAATACACCTCTGATTCAGATATCGTGCCCCATCACATACAAATTTAAATACTAGTTATCAGATAATTAACAACTGTTTTCTTATTACCAGTCACATGTTAAATTGATAACTTCAATGTTTCTCTTTTACCTCCCACTTAAGAATCATGATCCTTCATTTCTTTTTATTTGTTCAATGATAACTAAAATACCATTTCTTTAACTCTACTAATTCACAACTTCTTATCCAAGCTCTAAAACTATATTAAACCTCTTAAAAAAAGTTTCATTACTTACTTTAGTAAAACAAAGTACATAAGAGTGGGGTTTGGATTGGGGATGGGTTTCATCAGATCACCCTAAAAAAGTGAGGTGTGGTGTGACATGACTAACCATGTGGATATTGGACCAACCAACCAAAGTTAGCCAGCTCATCAACCCTCGCGCCCCACGCCAAAGACCCACGCCAAAGGGGTCACGTCCAGCCCAACGCCAACTCGGGGTAAAAAAGCTGACGTTGCCTCCAAACTCACGCCTAAACTCCCGTCCACACCCATTAGTCTAACCGGTCAAAGTTAACCATTTAACAAAAGTCGAAAAGAATGTGAAATCCGTATAAATAATAAATAAATAGTGTTAAATCTTTAACCAACGTGTTAACAAACAATCGTATTGATACTCCCGCGTGACGATAACGACAAGGCGCGAATGCAATGTCTCGTCTTCCAATCTTTCGATCTTCTCCACTCCCTTTATTCAATTCACCTTTTTCTCTTTCAGCCATTTCGTCAAACATCTTCTCTGCATCTCTTCTGCCATTATTCCCTTTTACAGTTTTCACCATCGAATCTTCCCTTCCCCCCACACTCTTCCCGCCATATTTATATCTCTACCCAACCCACTTCCCTCTCATCTTACTACATCATAAATTGCTACAATTGATTTCACAATTCTCTCTATGTTGTTGTTGTTGTTGTTGTCTTTTGTCTGAATCATGATTCACTAAATCCCCTTTTTGTTTGATTGTTTGGGTAACGGGGTTACCTTTTTAAAAGAGAAATCTTCAGTTCAAAGGGTAATGATTTTTTTGTCATGTGGGTTTTCTGCCATTCTTGAATATTTTTGTTTAATGCTATGGTTTCAGTGATTTTAGTTACTGTAATGATGAATTAGGGTTAGTTTAACAGTGGTTATTATTTCTTTAAGTGAGCATGCTTATGCCTCTGACAAGCTATAGTGGTTACTTTCACATGATGTTTATGCTTTGATTGTGTTTTTAGTCCTTCATTATGCCTTTTTCATCCAGTAGGGTTTCCCTTAATAATAATATTCTTGTTCTGTTATTGCAGTGATCTTGAACTGCAGTTAGGGTGAAATTGAGAACCATTAGTGGGTGTGTTTATAGATCAATGCCAACATATTTTCCCCTCAGATGGGAGAGTACAGGGGACCAATGGTGGTTCGCCTCTCCGATCGACTGGGCAGCGGCCAACGGGCACTACGATTTGGTCCGGGAGCTTCTTCGCATGGACGGCAACCATTTAATCAAATTGACATCTCTTCGGCGTATACGCCGCCTTGAGGTTGTCTGGGATGATGAAGAACAGTTCGAATGTGTCGCCAAAAACAGATCTTTTGTCGCCCGGAAGCTGTTACACGAAGGCGAATGCAAAAGAGGGAAAAGGTCGTTAATTGGATCTGGGTATGGAGGGTGGCTTTTGTACACTGCTGCTTCTGCGGGTGACTTGCATTTTGTTCAAGAGTTGTTGCAGAAAGACCCGCTTTTGGTTTTCGGGGAAGGGGAGTATGGTGTGACTGATATACTTTACGCTGCTGCTAGGAGCAAGAACTGTGAGGTTTTTTGGGTTATTTACGATTTTGCTATGTCACCGCGGTTTATGTCTGGTAATGGCAGAGAGTCAGAGGAACATATTGGCGAGATCCCGTTCGGTTACAAGCAGGAAATGAAGAACAGAGCGGTTCATGCGTTGGCACGAGGTGGTAATTTGAAGATAATAAAAGAGCTTCTTGGTGATTGCTCTGTTGAAGATGTTTTAGCTTATCGAGATGTTCAATGTTCGACGATCTTACACACGGCAGCTGCGCGCGGACAGGTTGAGGTAGTTAAAATTTTATATCGTTGTTTGGTATGATAGACTCGACGGACAAACAAGGCAACACCGCTTTACATATAGCGGCTTACAGAGGCCAGTTAACGACGGTTGAAGTTTTGATTCAAGCATGTCCTGAGTCTATCCATTCAAGAAACAATGCGGGGGAGACGTTTTTGCATAAGGCGGTAATGGGTTTTCAAACGCCTACTTTTCGGAGACTCGACCACCAGATTGTTCTCATGAAACAATTAGTCTGCTCGAAATCGTTTAAAATCGAAGAAATGATTAATGCTACAGACAAGGAAGGAAGAACCCCTCTTCATTTAGCCATTAGTGGGAACTTACACAGTGATTTGGTGGAACTGCTTATGATTGCGGGTTCACTCGATGTGAATATCCGTGATAACAATGGTATGGCTCCGCTTGATCTTCTTAAGCAACGGCCAGGATCCGCTTCGTCGGAACTACTCACTAGACAACTAATCTCAGCGGGGGCGACTCTCAGTAGCCAAGATTACACAGCAAGAAAGCTTTTTGCTTCTCGGTTAAGAATGGGCGGCAATGGTGGCGGCGGCGGTGGCAGTACTAGTCCCGGAACTTCCTTCAAAATGTCGGATGCAGAAGTGTTTTTGTATACTGGGATGGATAGTGCTACCTCTACTGCTTATGGTACACCGACTTTCAGTATGCATTCTCCAGGGCTGAGTCAACTCGACTCTAGTTCAAACTCAAACTCGAATGTAAAACCCAAGACTGTTAAAAAGAATAAGCAGAAGGGCATACAGCGGTTTCTTCGGTGGATTAGAACGATAAAGAAAGGAAAACAAAGTTCAGTTTCTACACAAAACTTTAAAGAAATCCCCGTTCCGTTGAGACAGCAATACTCGAACGCATCGTCACTTCCAAACAACAAAAGAACACTTGCTGCAAGGAGTAATCTTCCCAGTCCAACTGTTAAAAAGAAACTTGCTTCTGGATTGGTTAATGGTGTTATGCAGGCAATGCCACATTTAACCCGCGGGTCACGGTCTCACTCATTCTCGAAGTCGTCGTTATCTTCAGATAATTCGTTGGATAATAAACAAAAGGGTATCGACGTTGTGGGTTCATCGAACTCAAATCATATGTTTGATGACGGAGTTGATGAAGAACAAGGGGTGGTGAATAGCAGGCCATCGGTGAACCAGTGTTTGTGTTTTGGTGGCCCCGGGATACCTACTGAAGGCTCGGGTGATGATCAACAGCGGCATGAGATTTTTGACCGTTCGACAGCTTAATGATTGGTGATTGATCTGGTTAATCTTGTAGTTGGTAGTCTGTCGAAGCTCTACTTGTTTGTCTAAATATGTGATGTCAGTTGTTAAATTGTCTTTGAATATTGACTTGTTAACAAACAAACAAACAAACAAACAAGCGTTTGGTAAAATTATAAGCAGCATCTTTTTGACAGCATTTTGGAGATTTATTCATAATAGGAATCACTTGAAAAAGTTAACTAGTATGTGCTCATGGCTTGCTGACTAAAATTTATCCATATATGTGCTCCGAGGCCTTTTCATCATGGGGTGTATGGATTGATCTTGGTATATACTGGTTTGCACCGATTCACGGCCATACACCAGGGATGAGCTCGGTACCGACTGGTACCGAAAATACCCAAAAGTGGGTATCGGTACCGGTACTGAATATACCCGGTACGGTACGGTATCGGAATTTGATGGTAAAAACCGGTACCGGACTGATACCGAAAATGTCAAAAGTCGGTACCGAAAATGTACCCGGTACCATTTGCTCATCCCTACCATACACATTATCGTATTTTTGGTACATAGGTTGGTATAGCCTCAAGCAGTGTTGTAAGAATCGCTAGGAGCTAGTCGGACGGTGAGATACCGACTAGCGATTAATCGGTATTAATCGAAGTGGTATTTTTTATATGTAATTTTTAGTTAAATATACATACATTTTTATATGTAGTTTTTTAATGAATACATGTTTTAAACCCTCATTATCCATTTTTTAAGTAATTGTCAGGATCTGACCAAAATTTGGCCAGAATAGAATCACCGTTATTAATTTTACATTAATAAATGAACCTCTGATTAGTGATTAATCGGCGACTAATCGAAGGCTAGTCGGAATTTTTACAACTATTCATTCAGTGTGTTTAAATTGGTGTTAATGGGTGCTAGCTATTGTATGCAATTCCAGAGTTTTGTTGTGTTGTAATTATTGTTTTGATGTTATGTCTAGTCATTTTGAAGTGATTGGTCAGCCTTTGTGGTATTACAAAAACTTTATTGATTCTAAAAAATGGATATACATAAGAGAAAAACACGAAATTAGCTAATTGTGAGGTGGGGTTGTTATGTCTCGATGGACATCTAACGTGACAGCTTGATAGCCTATCAACTTTTACTCTTTTGTCTTTTACTTTTGACTATAGTTTAGAAAACACCAGAAGTAAATGTCATATGAATACTATTGGGGTATCTATCTACTTTATGGCTCTCCTATTATCAAGAATATCTGTTATACCCCATGGTTGATAATATGTGACTATGAGTTGTGTATAATGGCATTTATACGCGTATAGTATACAAAAAGTTATATATGAGTCATGTAGCACTTAAGTATTCATCAGCATCATACTTAGTAAATTTTACCATTCCATAGGATTAGAGAGGCTGCTTTCAGTGAGACTTGTCACTAGATAGTAGTTTTGCATCAAGCCTTAGACATAAGACACATAACACTTAGCAATTGGGGCAAAAGCCAATTAGTGCCGATTAGCACCTAAGTATTCATGTATATTTTAATTTGTCTTTCTGAAGCTAGTCCTTTTTTTGGAAAGGACCCTTATAGTCGCTTTAAAAATTCTCAAATATGATTCATATGATTCAAACGAAACCAGAAATAAAAACTCGGGTATTCCCAACCCGGTTCCGTCTTGACAGGTATATATAGGGTATAGATTTTTAAGCTAGAACCCAAACCCAAACCGGTTCTATAATACCCGAACTCAGGTATTATATCCTTGCCCAAACCAAGTTTTTATGGGGTATCAACATTAGAGATCGAAAATAGGCATTAGTGTTTTGCATTTTGGCCCCGTCTACATTTAAAACAAATTATTTTGTGTATAGTATCAAAGAAAGTCTTTTTTTAAAACCGGATATTAAGACCCGGTTCCAATACCCAGTTATAACCAAATCCGATTCCATACCCGAAACTAGGTATCCGAGCGTTGTATAGCAAATCTACATTTAAAAAGAATTAATTTTGTGTAAAGTAAAATCAAGAACCACCCGTCTTGTTGCCGGAGATGTAAGTAGGTATTGAACCGGAGTTTTGTGCATGCTTTTCACCATAAAGCTTGTGCTTATTTGACCTTTGAGGCTTCGAACACAAGCTTATCATCAGATTGGGAATACAGCCATTATTAGAGGTGCACAAAATAACCGGTTAATAACCGATTTAGAAATAACCGGTTAATGGTTATTTTTAACCGTAGGTTAGTAACCGATTATAAGTATTTAGTATAGGAATCGGTTATTAACCGGTTTTTTAACTGATAAACCGGTTAACAAAAAAATTGAAAAAAAAGGCAAAATTACCGGTTAATTAACCGAACCGGTTAAAGTAATTAACTGGACCAGGTAAAAAAATAACTGGTTAAAGTAATAACCGGTTAAAGCATTAACCGGTTAAAGTCAAAAAGTCAAATTAACCGGTATAACCGGTTATTAAAATTAACCGGTTTGTGCACCTCTACCCATGATAGGACTTTCCAAAAAACAAAGCCCATGTGAAAATGTAGTCCTAATGCCCAAGTCAACACATGCAATCCTTTTTTGCCCACTCCATAATGAATAGACTAAGTTTGATTGATCTAGTCCATAACTACCTATTATGGGATTTTTACAAAGGTTTTTTTAGTTTAACTCAAGTGAGTTTTCGTTTTATCCTTCCCCTTGTATATAGGTATATATATATATATATATGTGGGCCCCCATGATTACCGGGCTTTCGTATGGTTCGCATGTGTTAGCCTGGTAACGTACACTAAAACCAGGAGAAAATCGAGAAATGTGAATGTAATGTATGAAAGTCGTAGGGTATCCTGGTGTGGATACGGTGACAACTCAAAGTGGGGTTAGTTCACACAACGTTTGATATGGCATGCTTTGGTCTAATAGGTCCTTTGTACTCTCATCTGTAGTCCCCAGGTAGGCAAATTGGTCCGTTAATTTGGATTTATACGAATGCCAATCCTAGACAGGACGGGTCCGTTAAAGACACTTGAACAACTCCGAACTACTTCTATACCCGTCCACCGGATGGGTATACTTATGGTATAATGACAAATATATTATCATGTCTAAAAACATTAAAAAAAAAACAAGGTTGTTAGCAATTCCAATGGGCCAGGTTTGCGTGTAGACATACATGTATTACATGAGTCGGATAACATATTTATAAAAAGTTATTTTGTAGACAAAGTAAAAAAAAATCAATACAACAGTTGCATACACTCTTTCCTACTGCGACTGATGGCTGACTCTGTCCTTAGGAACTCAGTTCCTGCTGACGGGTCTAGTTGGTACCAATTGCTCAGGCGACTTGGTTACTGTCAAGTGGTAATAGTTGTCTGTTAACAAACAAACGGGTCATCGAATTCAGGTTTAAAAACATTGACTGAAAATGACAGTCTCCCGTCGATTCAAAGGTTGACCCTATTAGCAGAATTTTTTAATAGAATCTCACCCACTTCTGTCCAGATCAAAGTTTTTCCGACTTCAGTCTGCATTATGATTGCTAAATATATACTTTTTAATGTTTCATTTTGACACTAATCAAAAAGTGTATGTTCCCTGAAATTTCCACACTTTCTCCATACAAAACTTAAGCAGATGAAGACAGTTAAACAACTCCAAACAATTGTGTACAGAACCACACCCTCACAGTCATAGATTCATCCTTTTAACAACCTGACTCCGTATGTGTTTTTCTTTTTAATTATTTTTTTGTGTTTGATTTTTGGTTTTAATGATGATGAGTCATATACATGAGAGAACGGAAAGGGCGAGAGACATTGATAATTGGCTTCCCATTACGTCGTCGCGGAATTCAAAAGGCTGGTATTTGGCCTTCCACAATGTTACTGCCATGGTTGGAGCTGGGATTTCGGTCTTCCTTATGCTATGTCGGAACTTGGTTGGTCAGTCCCTTCGATCTTTCCATCTTAAACTTCCTAATTAAGCAAAGCAATATTAAAACCATTCATTTTGGGGGGCCTGGTGTATCAATGTTAGTAATATCATGGGTTATATCTTTGTACACATTATGGCAAATGGTCCAAATGCACGAAATGGTGCCTGGAAAACGATTTGACAGGTACCACGAGCTAGGTCAATATGCTTTTGGTGAAAAGCTCGGTCTTTACATAGTGCTCCCACAACAGCTCACTGTTGAAGTCGGGATCAACATCGTGTACTTGGTCATTGGAGGAAAATCTTTACAAAGGATCTACGAAATGGTTTGCAACAATAACTGCAGATTCATAAGATTCACATACTTCATTGTGATAGTTGCTTCAGTCAATTTCGTGCTCTCCCATCTCCCCAGTTTCAATTCCATATCCGTACTCTCTTTGGCTGCAGCACTCGCTTCCATCAGGGACTCCACAAAATATATATACTGGACTAGGGATGAGCTTTTTTTCCCAAATACCCGTACCATACCTGTACCCGTACCGATTTTTGGGTATTCGGGTACATGTTTCAGTACCCAGTTTATTGACTTCGGTATTTGGTATTTTCGGTATGGGTAAAAAAGGATACTGTTACCGAATGTTATATAGAACTTTAAAAGTTTTTTTTATATTGTATTATGATATTTGTCGTACTCGTATTGATTTTTACCTATTTTGGTACCGTCCTGTATTTGTACCCGTACGAGTGCTCAAAAAATAAATAAATAAATAAAGTGGTATCAAAACGGGTACCACACTGAAATACCCGTACCGTACCAATATATTCAGCAAGGTATTCGGTACCCTGTTCTGTTCAAATTCGGTACGGGTACTGGTACTGTACCGATCCCTATCCTGGACAAAACATTAACAAGAAAAGATTATATTATTATTACAATCATATTGTTTTGTAATCATTTATTAACATACTGTTTGGTAAAAAAAAATATTGGACCAGTTACTCTATTATTGTGTGGTCGTTATCAGTGGCAAGGGGTGTGCAGCCAAACGTAGAATACGGGCATATACCAGGTACCACAGCAAACACAGTGTTTAGTTTCTTTAGTGCATTGGGTGACGTGGCTTTTGCATACGCTGGCAACAACGTTGTGTTGGAAATTCAAGCCACAGTTCCTTCAACCCCCGAGAAACCCTCAAAGGGTCCCATGTGGAAAGGAGTGGTGGTTGCATATATTGTTGTTGCTGTTTGCTATTTCCCGGTTGCCATTATAGGATACCGGATGTTTGGGAACAAGGTTTCTGATAATATTCTCATCAGTTTAGATGATCCTACGTGGCTCATTATCATGGCTTATGTGTTTGTTGTTCTTCATGTTATTGGAGATTATCAGGTTCAAAAGTCATCTCTATGATTTACCAACAAACTTAATGTACTAAATGATAATCTAAAGTTTATATTTTGTTTTGTAGATGTATGCAATGCCGGTATTTGATATGATCGAAAGTGTACTTGTCAAGAAGTTTAGTTCCGCCCCTAGTTTTAAGTTGCGGTTTATCACCAGGAATCTCTATGTTGGTATGTGTACTGCTTTGAATAATTCTAGACTCTAGACACGGGAAAATGAGAGGTATGGGTAAAGAATAAAACAGAGTATTGGTATAAACCCAAAATGAGTACTTATTCCAGAACAGGTATGGTTGGCTTGATCCGCAACCATCTTTCGTCTATATTTTCTTTTATTGGTTTTGTTTTAAACATTCATGCTTAAATACAATTGCGAAAGTCAAAAATTAAATCCTTAAAATATAAATACAACTTTTTTAGTAGAGGGAAGTATGAGATTATATGGATAAAAAAAATATGCTTAGAAGACTGCCACAGTATACGTATAACAGTGTAAGGGAGGAAGGGGCGTAAGCGGGTAGCCCCTACCCGCATCCAAACACCGCCGCCGGTGGTGTGGGTAGGGCCCGATGGGTAGGGGTGGGTTTGGGTATAACCCTCATGTTTGTGTGTGTGGGTATGAGAGAGATAGAGCTGTGTGTATGGAGAGAGTGTGGGGTAAAATGGTGGGGTCCATGTTTTAGGGTAGTGGTGCCAGACAATCGGGTAAGACCATAGGGGAATGGATGGTCTAAGTGACGTGGCGCGACAGGATTGGTGGAAGTTAGGGTAAAGGGGTTAAGTGCCAATCCCACCTTAATAGAGGACTGGACTGAGAGTCTTTGGTTGTAAATAAAGCGTCTTTTAATTTTAGGAGTTAATTTACAAGTATTTTCCGAGTAGCGGAAACATAGTATACGTGAGGCTAGGACTTCAGGGCTACTTCTTGACGCCTTTATTGCTTTGTTAAATGTTAACTGATATTTGACTGTTCTTCCTTTGGTGACAGCATTAACAATGTTCATTGCCATCACCTTCCCTTTCTTTGGTGAACTTCTGAATTCTTTGATGGATTTGCGTTCGCCCCAACGACATATTTCGTAAGAAACTTTAATGCTTTCCTAATTTTCTATAATGGGGGTCGCTAGATATCATGATATTTATGTTTTTTTATTTATTATCATGTGTTCTTGATGATTTTTACCTTGCATAATGTGGCTTGCAATCTATAAACCAAATAGGTGGAGCTTATCTTGGATTACGAATTGGGTATGCCATAAGACTCATTTACTTATTTTTCAAACATGTTACACATCTATGGATCTCTCTCTCTCTATATATATATACACACACACGCACACACAAAGATATAATATATGTGTGTGTATTTCAGGTGTGTATCATACTTGGAGTTGGTTTGATGATCGGAGCACCTATTGGGGGATTAAGGCAGATCATTGTTGAAGGCAAAACATACAACTTCTTCTACTAAAAAAACTATGTGTTTCAAACACCAGGAGAAACTGTGTGATGGTGTTATAAATAATTTGCACCGGAGAAATCCCTTTAAGCTATCCTAGAGTAAATATTTGTCTTGAAAGATTGTTTGAAAGGATAATGACTGAGTCAAGAAACTTACTTGCAAAAGTTCCAAACTTCAATTCATTTCATCGCCAACTTGTCTGCATATCTGTAAAATAATATTTAAATATACATTTCTAGAGTAGATACATGTAGCTGGGATAAAGGAGAAAAAAAGGTAGATATATAATACCTGCATCTTAGTCTTTGTGAGGCTGGTTCTAACCATAAGCTGCTGCTCATTATATAAATCATGTGAAATTGCCTGTAATTCTATAATGGAAAAAAAACGGAAAAAAAAAATGATAGTGTGCTGTTTTCCACGCCACTGACTTGGTTGAGGCTTTGACTATTTCTAAAGTAAAATAAACATAGTTATCAAACGCACATGTTGAAGCAACGACAAGCATATCAACATATATGCATTTGTTAAGTGCAAGATCGGTGGACATAATTTTGACAACTGTACAAGAAAGAGAGCTTTCATGTAAGTTCAATTTCTACCAGAAATAAAATTTCACAAAGGAACTGTAACCAAGCAATGCATGAAACATAATTAAACGGGGTGAACCACCATCAAAATCTCAGATATGTAAATAGCTAAGAACAGTTTCGAATATGTACAAATATTACATCGTTAAATACTTAAATTACAGCATGGGACGACAAATGGAAGAATATTATGTTAGATTATTATTTATCCTCGATCCTCATTATCATCAACAGCATAAAAGTACAAGTGGTGGCAATTATAGTATTGCGCTTGTTGGCAATATTTATGGAACAAAATACATAAAATAGCTAAAAAGACTAACGTCAATATGTCATGATACATTTAACTCTATAAACAAGACATAAAGCATCACTTGCATGGTTTTATTATTACTATTCAGAAAGCTAACACAGTTACATGTTTTCGTTTGAGATAAATGGACAATTCATACACGGAACGTAATCCAAATCCCAAGTATTTCCCTAACCCCCCTATGTAACCTTCTTCTCCTTGTCAATCACATCTATTCTCTCCCTATACAAATCAACCCACCTGTTCCAAATCCAAACTATACTAACCAAAATCGCCGAAACCACAACGAAAACCCACGAAACCCATACCCACCGAGGAATAACCCCATCCGCCTCCCCACTCAAATAAAAACCAACCATTCTATAAACAAACACAGGCCCCCAAAACCCCCTAACAACAGAATACAAAGCATAAAACGGAGGAGACAATACATCGAACACCTGGGCTGCAACTTTCGACTCTGCCCGCAACGCATTTGACAGCGTCCACACGTTCTGAAAAAAGCTGGTGACCTCCGCTAGAACAAGCAGAACCAAAACCCCGTAAGCCCCATGACCCACAAGGTACCTACATGTTACAAAAACGAAAAGGGTAGCCAAATGGTGGCCTATGAAGAGGATATCTTTAGGGTTGAAGATGAGATAGTGACAAAGGTCCATTAAGAAGTATGCAATGCTGTATTCTAACACGGTGTTTTGGGAATCTGTGTTGGGTGAGGAGAAAGTGTGAGTGGGTTGGAGATGAGGGCGTTTGAGGCTAGGAGAACTGCAGGGGTGCCATGTGCGAGTGAGATTAAGCAGCTGGAAGCTTCGGGTCGGAGCTTGGGGGTCCAGGTGCGGAAGATGAGGAAGTGTGCAGTGAAGTAGATTGTGAGGAACATGGAGAAGAAGAGGGGGAGGTGTGGGATTGATGAAATTGAGATGGGGGAATTCATAGTTGGGTGTAGGAGAATATGGGGTGGAACAAACCCTAAATTGGGGGTTGATGGTGGTGTTGATGAATGGAAGGTGAGGTATAGATACAGATGTGTGTATGTAGGTATGTATGTGAGAATTGTTGTTACAGATGGTAACGAGGTTTCCGAGAGGTTGAGAAAAAGGGAAAACAAGTGGCAGCTTCTCGAAATGTCAACCGCCAAACCCCCCTTCCTCAATTATTGAATTTTTAGTTAGGTATCTTACCGGTCTTGCTAATCTATACTTTCTTACTCTTTTCTAAAACTATAAATTTAATAGCGCGAACGTGACCTTTTAAGATGGAGGTTATGGGTTCAACTCTCGCAGTTGAGTTGATGGTTATATCATAATAGGTTTTCGAGCGGCGGGTTTCTTCTAGAATGGTTTTTGCCCCCGAGTAATGGGGATTCTTGTGGAAAAAAAAGAACATTAAAAACACATTTTGTGAGAGAAAAAGGGATAAAGAAGGCGTTGATGGTCTTAGTTTTCAAAGTTGAAAGCATATGGTCGTTCTAACCTCAGTCTATATAAAAACGATCATTTAGATTTATAATTTTGCTTACCATTATGTTAGATAATTATTTAATACCAACTGTAAAATGACTATGTGAAGACAACAAATAGTATAATACTAATTATACAATTTTAATATCTTTTTTCTCAGTTTCGTATAAGACGAAAGAAAATTCGGTAGTTAAATGAAGACACTTTTTAAGATGAAAACAAAGGTTTCTTCATTGCTTCATTTAACTTTTACTTTAGAGAACCTTATCATCATCATCATCGTCATCACATCATGTATACAACAAACATCATTCCAAAATTCTCCCTTGCCTCCAATAATTTATAAGACCACACCAGCAGCACTCAATTGATTTCACCTTCTTCCACATCATTATTTACCACCTCAGGCCGAATAGCAGGCTCTAACTCGATTTCTTCTTCATCTTCATCTTCATCTTCATGTTCATCCCTTTTCATGTACAACCCCAGTTGTTCCAATGGATTGCTGGACCCGAACTTGAAACTGCCTAACCCGTCTTGCGACTCATGTTCAGGGCTTATCTCATCTAAGCAACTTGGCAGCAGTTGTTCCGGGTCAGCAGTCCTTAGCATTTCCAAGTCTTTCAGGAACCGAGATGTCTCGTCAATCTCAACCGTCTTTTCCATCTATATCAACACAAAATCATATTTATTATCCATTCCCATCCTCATAATCAGAAAGAGTTTAAAATACCTTTAACAATGCTTGTCGAGCTGCTTCACGTTCAAGGTCTCTTTTTCGTTTTGCTTCTGCAGCAGCTTCAGCCTCGACTCTCCTTCGAGCATTTTCTGCTGCTTTGGCTTCTGCTTGTAGTCTAGCTTTTTCTGATGAAATCATAAAATTCAAATGTAACTAATTCACCCGTTCACCTTCGCAAACTCCAAAGTCAAAACTTTGTTTTATCGACAATGTCAAACTCTGTCTAACCTTTCCTTTTTTGATTTTCAAGTTGTTCCTTCTCACGACGTAATTTCTCCGGGTCAGCTTTTTCATCCTGAAAATTATACATGTAACAATTCTAGGAAAATTAGCTATTGTCTGTTAGTGATCTTTTTTTTTGTCCTTTTGTGTACCTCACCCCCTTAACTTTCAGCATTGAAACTTCCCCCAGCTGACTAAAAACTTGGTAAAAAGTAATTTTGACCCCCCTTGAGTTTCTAAAAACTTATTTTTATGAACGTGTCGGTATAAATTCAAGTTGGTTTACGTTTCGACATAATTTTTTTCGGAAATGAGTCGGGTCAAATATAATATGTTTTGTGCTTACTTTTATATACATTTTCATTTGGTTTACGTTTTGACGTAAATTTTGTTCGGAAACGAGTCAAGTTAAAGACAATACAATACGTTTTCATTATTAAACAGTACAAATTCGGGTTGTTTTACATTTTGACGCCGTTGCGACGCGCGACGGGTTAAATTACCAGTTAAAAATAAAACCAGTACTATAACATCTGAGAGACAAAAGGTCGATATATTGCGGGATTATGGTAACTGATTTTTTGGTGACCGTAAGAACCCGTTAGGGAAAACTCACAGTCCCCATAAATATGTTGTTAACCAGTATGATTACGCTGGGCCACTATTATCAAAAGCTATCCCACCAACATACATACCTTTTTATTTAATATTCTGCTATATCTAATGACCTCTTCTGGAAAACAATTTTCATACTCTTCTGATTCTTTTTTTTTCCGGCAAAACATACTCTTCTGATTCTGATAAAAGGATTCTGCATTATATCAATTGCTTCATATAAATTTTACTATTTTTTACTTTTTGAACTTTCAATTGTTTTCAAATTTTCTATTGGGATATTTTGGTGATTTAAAATGATTGTGGTACTTTATTATAAGGATTATTAAAAAGAATTTACATACGTTTTGAAGTGTGTTTTTTTTTATAATATTATTTTTTATGTATTTACTTGCGCTCTTTTTCTCAAGCCCGCGCTTTTTTTGCGCTTTTCGCCTAGCCGCCTAGGCCACATGTGAGGCTTATGTGCCTTGAGTGTGCCTAGCGCATTTGATAACTATGCTGGGCATATGGTTTTTCAAGGGATTAAGGCAACTGATTTTGTTACCAACCTGGTTGAATGTTTTTTCTCGAGCTTTTAAAATCGTATCAGCAAATCGGTTTTTTAAGAGAGCAGCTCTGTAGAGTTTATCAGGTGAAACTTGACTTTCACTTGGAGGAGCACTATCCCCTGCATTTTGAAGATTAAATGATGTTAACAAAAGACCTACAAACAGGAATATGCTTTGTGTTGCAATGCTACCATCATCTTTCTGGCTATCTAATTCAATGGAGTTAGGCTTCTGCTGTGAATTTTGCTCAGCATGGTCCGATGCACTAGCCGACCCTAAATATCATGTGTATCAAGCAGCCATAAGCAAAACTTGTAAACGATTAAAAAAATTGTTTCTCGATGTTTATTATACAGCTAAAAACTCACTATTTTCAACTGGATAGGTCATGCCTGTCTTCTGACCCAAATCTGCTTCAGCCACAGCAGTTTCCTATATATATATATATAGATATTAGGTACACAAGAGAAAGATTTTACCCAACAAAAGCTACATAATGGTGTCTGGTGTCTTGTAAAGACGTAAATATCATATGGGCATAATGAACTTAGAAATTCAGGATATACCTTTGCTCCACTAAACGAACTAGAAGCTTTAACATCTTTTAGTTCATTCTCAGAAGAGCTAGAATCAGAATCTGAAATAAACCATATAAAAAAACTATCATACTAGACAAGCATTAATAATAAACCAAAGTAGCCGTTGAACAGAATTGAAACGTATATTGTAATTAGGTTTTCTTATTGAATAATGAAGAATACAAGGCCCTATATATAGATAAACTAATTACAACTTGGTACCCTTAATAATAATAAACTTGTCTAATTTAGATAACTTAGTCTAACATCCCCCCGCAAGTTGAGGGCGGGGAACGACCTGCAACTTGGACCGTAGAAACTCAAATCTTTGTGAAGGTAGAGCCTTTGTAAACACATCAGCAATTTGATCATTAGTGGAGATGAACTTGACATTCAGCTTCCCTTGAGTAACTTGTTCACGAACAAAGTGATAGTCTATTTCAACATGTTTTGTACGAGCATGAAACACTGGATTAGCAGAGAGATAGGTTGCACCAAGATTATCACACCAAAGCGTTGGTGCCTTGCTAACCAGACCGAGCTCATGAAGAAGAGATTTCAGCCAAATCAGTTCTGCTACAGTATCAGCAATAGCCTTATATTCAGATTCTGTTGAAGATCGAGAGACATTTCGTTGTTTTCGAGCAGACCACGAAATAAGATTAGAACCCAGATAGACAGCATATCCCCCCGTGGAACGACGATCGATAGGGCAACCAGCCCAATCAGAATCCGAGAACGCCCGAAGACTAGTGGCCCAATGAGAGTCAGAAAAGGCTTGTAGCGTAGACCCCGTGTTGTGACGAAATAAGAGACCCAAATCAGCCGTGCCCTTCAAGTAACGCAGAATACGTTTCACCCCAGCCCAATGATTCTCGGTAGGAGCATGCATGAATTGACAAACCTTATTAACTGTAAAAGCAATGTCCGGACGAGTTAAAGTTGCATATTGAAGAGCACCGACCGTTTGCCTGTATCTAGAAGGATCATCAAGTAACGGACTATCATCAGGTAAGAAAATCTGAGAAGTACTCATAGGGGACGACACGGGTTTGCAGTCTGCAAGGCCTGCACGATGAAGAATATCAAGAATGTATTTTCGTTGAGATAGGACCAGATCCGAACCATGATGCACCACTTCAATGCCCAAAAAATAACGTAATGGACCCAGATCTTTAATTGCAAACATAGAGCTCAAGCGGTCAATAACAGCAGTAAGAGCCCCAGGGTGATTGCCTGTGATGATAATATCATCTACATAGACAAGAAGGTAAACCAAAGTACCATTGTTGTTAAGAATAAACAGGGACGGGTCAGTTTTGGACCCGTGAAAACCCAATTGGTAAAGAGCCGTTGATAATTTAGTAAACCAAGCACGAGGAGCTTGCTTGAGACCATACAAAGATTTGTGTAATAAGCACACATGATCTGGCCTAGTTGGGTCAACAAAACCAGGAGGTTGTCTCATATAGACTGTCTCCTGAAGATCACCATGCAGAAAGGCATTCTGAACATCTAATTGTCTGAGAATCCACTTGTTGGTGACAGCTAGGGATAAAATAGTCCGAACCGTAGCAGGTTTGATTACTGGGCTGAAAGTCTCATGATAGTCAACTCCATGTTGCTGGTGAAAACCTTTAGCAACAAGTCGTGCCTTGTACCTACTGATGTTCCCACTTGCATCTGTTTTTAACCTGTAAACCCACTTGCAATCAACCAAGTTAGTATGAGGGGCAGGGGGAACTAACGTCCATGTCCCATTCCTATGTAGCGCATCCAACTCTTCAGCCATGGCTTGGCGCCATTCTAAAGACTTATTAGCAACGGTAAAGGAGGTGGGCTCAGCGGGTAAGGTAGGGGTAGTGGTGGCAGTATAGGCAGCGGGATTATAACGAGTGGGTGGCTTGGGGTTTGGACGAAGGTTGGATGGGCGAGGTCTAGGTGCTTGGGTGGGTTCTGTGGGTTCGGTGGAGGGTTCGGGTGGGTCTGATTGGGTAGGTTCGGGAGGTGCAGGAGTGGGAGGTATAGGAGGAGTATCGGTTTGTAGTTGTGGGTCTGATTGGGTAGGTTCGGGAGGTGCAGGAGTGGGAGGTATAGGAGGAGTAGGTGGTGTGGGTGCAGCTGGAAAACCGGGTGGTGGGTCAGGAAATATTGAGACGGGTGGGGAAGGTTGTGGTGGTGTTTGGGTAGGTACAGGTTTGTTATATGGAAAGACATGTTCATTAAAGCGAACATGTCGGGCAATGTATATTCGTTCGGTGTATGGGTCCAGGCATCGATAGCCATGATGAACAGGGCTGTAGCCAAGAAAGACGCAAGGAGTGGATCGAAATTCAATTTTGTGACGGTTATATGGACGAAGATAAGGAAAGCATTGGCATCCAAAAACACGAAGAAAAGAGTAGTCGGGTTTTCGTTGAAATACATGTTCATATGGAGATTTGTTAGAGGAGACACGAGAGGGAAGTCGGTTGATTAAGTGAACGGCTGTCTCAAAAGCAAATTGCCAGAAACGTTGGGGAAGACTGGATTGTGCAAGAAGTGTAAGTCCGGTTTCCACAACGTGCCGATGACGACGCTCGACCATCCCATTTTGCTCACTTGTGTGAGGACAAGAGCGGCGATGAATGATACCGTGACTGGTACAAAAGGATGTAATCGTACGAAACTCTCCCCCCCCAATCAGATTGAATGCATTTAAGTTTGGTGTTAAATTGTCGTTCTACTAGTTTAATAAAGTTGGTTAGCACATTGTAAACATCTGATTTTTGAGCTAGGGGATAAAACCACATGTATCTAGAGTAGTGATCCACACATAACAAAAAGAAACGATAACCATCAACAGACAAATTGGGCGACGGCCCCCAAACATCACAATAAACAAGATCTAACAAATTTTTGCTACGAAAAGATGAGTCTGATAAAGATAATTTTGACGACTTGCCTAGTTGACAAGAAGTACATAATGTATTTGAAAACTTGTCAGTAATAGGTAAAGAACAATGAGAGATAATTGAACGAAAAACTTGAGCATGAGGATGTCCTAAACGTTGATGCCAAATGCTAGAAGAAGCTTTGACAGCCGTGAAAGCGACTTTAGGGATAGACTGGAGCTGAGGAAGACGAATGGAGTACAAACCCTGTTCACTGGGACCCGTTAGGAGGATTGTGCATGTAGACTCGTCCTTCACAACAAAATAAGACGAGTGAAATTCAAAGAAAACATCATTATCCACACAAAATTTTTGAACGGACAAAAGGTTTTGTTTAAGGTCAGGAACGTGAAGTATATTAGATAATTTAAAGGTTTTGTTAGGCGAGTAAATAGTTGAGGAGCCAATATGAAAGATAGGTAGTGGGTTACCGTCACCAATAAGTAAAGAATCATTACCAAAGTAGGCCTCCGAGTTGTCAATGCTAGATAAGTCTGGAGTGGCATGTCCATTGCATCCGGTGTCAGGCTTCCAAGTGAATCCTGATTGGGAGGCAACATCAGAGTGAGCAGCAAAGTTGGCTTGTGGTGCTGCACGAGATTGGTTCAGTTGATTTGGACATTGAGATGGGAGATGACCAATGCCACAACGGTTACAGTGGCCATAGACTGTGTTCTGTGTTGACGCCCAAGAGAATTGACGAGTGCTAGTGTTGTCCTGATTGCGGTTATTTTGGCCACCACGAGAGTTACCACGGGAAGAACCACGAGAGCCACGGTTGCCTCTGTTGTTGTTAAAGGAGCGAGACCCAAAGTAAGCTTGTGGTTGTGAAGAAGATGCAGGATGAAGTTGATATCCCAACTGAGAAGCCATGAGTTGAAGATTGTGAAGTTGTTGCCGTAGGGAATCAATATTTGGCTGTGGAGGAGTTGGGACAGCAGCTGTAAGAGGCTGTTGTGAGGTTGTGGCAGCCACAAATAAGGCGTGTGGCGCCTGCTGATGGGTGGCCAAGATCTTTGTGATCATGTAGTCATGATCACTTAGTAACCCGTGTAGTTCAGTAAAAGTAACAGGAGGGGAACGAGCCAATAAGTTGGCTTTGAGGCCATTATATTCGTCACGAAGGCCGGTAACAGTTAACATGACCAGATCTTTTTCCTTCATCGGTTCTCCTATGTTGGCAAGGGCAGTAGCATACTCTTGAGCCCGGGCCAAATAGTTAGCCGGTTTTTCATCACCCTTCATGGTGATACGCAGCAGTTGGCTTTTGAGAGTAAATTCATGAGAAGAAGAAACGGGTGCATAAGCGCGTTCAAGTGATAACCATACCTCACGAGAAGTGTGTCCTTGAACATGCTGAAAAGATTCCTCAGAAACTGTGTTGACAATAAGCATACGGACATGAGCATCATTGGCAAGCCATGGAGCATAACTCGGGTTGACAGTGGTGGTTGTTCCAGTTGTAACATCCTTTAATGGGCAAGGGATGGTACCATTCACATAACCGAGTAGGTTATGAGAGGCAAGGAAAGGTTCGACTATTTGTTTCCAATAGCCATAGTTTGTAGGTTTTAGGTTGAAAGCAAACTTGTGAGAGTTTTGGATAGCTTTTTCCTGATTTGTAAAGGTTGTGATGGCAGCCATAATAATCGGCTGTTAGGGTTGATAGCTGCAGCAGGATGGCACAGGATTGATAATCGGCTGTTGGTTTGGTGATCGACTGTGGATGTTAGAATCCACAGGATTGGTGATTAGCTGTTTGCGGCAGATTTAGGGTAGAAGGAGGCTGCGGCAGATTTAGGGTAGAAGAAGGAGGCTGCGGCAGATTTAGGGTAGAAGAAGGCTGCGGCTGCTTTAGGGTTTAGGGAATCCCGGAGCGTATAAGCTCTGATACCAAATTGAAACGTATATTGTAATTAGGTTTTCTTATTGAATAATGAAGAATACAAGGCCCTATATATAGATAAACTAATTACAACTTGGTACCCTTAATAATAATAAACTTGTCTAATTTAGATAACTTAGTCTAACAAACAGCCAAGCAGACTATTATTTCATTCAAAAAAACCCTAAGAGAAATATGACCATCAGGTTAAACATGAAGGGTTTGAGTTTGACTAGCAATTGCATCGGATCATAAGGCCTTAAATACGTTATGCCTCAATCAACTACAAGAGATATGGTATTCTTTACATTGTGAAACTTTTAACTATCTAACATATCAACTTGAACATCAATGATATGAACATTAGCTAAAAATTCGTAACTGTTTTATATCTAAATTTCCTGCCCTTCGGCTTCTGCACAATTTTTCTAGTTTACACTTCTCTTATCCTTTTCAAACTCCTTCACTTGTTCTGCTTGATGGTTTATGGAAATACTATCACGCTAGTTTACAATGATTAGAAACCGTTTATTGAGCAGCAACACAGTTACTACATTGATTATGTTCCTGTTAGACAAAAAGTTCAGAGCTATAAAAGTTTACGTTTAATAAAAGAACTGTTAATTGTTTGTTTGAAGTTTAAATATGATTCACAAACTTCATACACATAGGAGACTATTTGTGATTGTGAAAACAAGGATAATCCTAAGATATTAGATACCAGCATTCCCAACTAGTGAATAAAAGCTAGAATTTCATCATTATACCATATAGGAAAATTCGAGAAAGGTCATTTGAGCCCTTAAGTTCATCAGTTAAAGCTTAACATCAATAGCTGAAATGCTGAATAGCCTGCTTTTTTTATAAATTACCTATTCAGCCACTAAAACACACACACACAGAAAGTAGGCAACACTTTTGGGGCTTAAAATGGTATGACTCTCCTATCATAAAGAATATAGAAGCTCTATTAATAAATCAAGAACCTATCATAATTATCAATGGAATTCTAAGATGATAGTTTAATACAAATCATGATAACACTATAACAGTATATATATATATATATATATATATATATATATATATATATATATATAAAAACCGAATTACCACGTGCTTCTTTGGTGTTGTTTATGTTTGTTCCTTTTTCCGATTCAACTGAAGGATGGCTTGAAACAGGAGGCTCATTCCCAGCAACATCCACATCCTCATCCGCAAGATCATTCCCTGTAATACGTTAAAACACAACAATTGAAACATGGAAACTTACAACCAGGTACTAACTCACAGTTATCAAATATACATTAACAGAAGGGAGCATGGAAGAACCACCATACCTTTGTACAGTTGCATAGTTGAGTTGCTAAGCCCTGATTCATTCAGAAGCTGCATTCAAGATAGATATATGATGGTTTCAGGACATCATAACATAGGCTTCATAATCTTCTATTGTGGATGAATGGTTTAAAAAAATACCTCAATAACACAAGGTTCTGCTTTGGCATGATTTTGTTTCTCTCGGATATGGTCGTCCAACATCTTACGTAATTCAAAAACGGTCTCATTATTAAGATTGTCGATATCAATCTCGATCTCATCCTCTCCAGCATCATTCTTGTTTGAACCATGTTGCCTCAAAAAGTTGATGATATTATCTGGTAGATCTCCCAGATGAGTTAACAACTCCCTACTTAGTTTCATTTTTTCATCATTACTCATCACGGGCTTAACTGGCTCTGCCAATACGTTTGGTTGAACTGAGGTCATTTTTCTCTTCTTTGAAGAAGACACAGGCTTAACTAAATTAATCTCTTCATGAACCGTCTGCTGTTGAGAACCATTTACTGGTAATTTCTTCTCAATAGGCTTCCATCTTAGCTCAAAAAATTTACTAAGAACATCTGCCATTATATGCACGTCATTGCCAGGAGGATTGTATGTCATGGCATTGGAGAATGTGAGCCTGACATCAGCAACAAACTGAGACGGACTTGAATAACTTCCTGAACAAAGCTTTGTTTTTATAGTCCCTAAATCCATTGGTTTCTTAATAACATTAAAGTAATCCGGAATCTTCAGAGCAACAACGTCAACGGGCTTGTTAAACACCCAACCATGCTGATGTGACATCAACTTTTTCAACAAGCTCTCACACTGTTTCCTCAAAAGCAGACTGAAAGTCTCCGGTGCAGCTGGATTAGCTGGCTCATTTACAGATTGAGGCCTACCAGCAGCACCCCGGTTCACGCTACTTACTTTCTGAGCTTGTGGATCAACTGATTTCCTAACATTACTTTGGTTCCCTTGTCTATTGATACTACTTACTTTCTGGGTTTGTGGATCAACTGATTTCCTAACATTTGTTTGGTTCCCTTGTCCATTGCTACAACCAACAACATTGCTGGATGATGACACTGTAACCTGTGCCCTGTCGACGTCAACTCTCTTCTGAAATCCCCTAACCTGATCAAGTTCAGAACGCAACCGAAGTAACCACTTATCTTTCTCAGAAGATGCCAGTGCCGGCAAGGGGATGCTTCGTATAGGCACACCAAAACCATCATGTGAAGCAGAACTCAACTTAATCCACTTCTTTCTAGGGCCACTTGTGTTTTCATACCCACATGTTCCCATTCCGATCATGTCCCAAACAGCCAGACCCTTCCGACTCTTCATTAACAACATATCCACCAGAATAAGCATCAGGAAACCTATCCTTCTTTGCCATTACTCCCCTAACACTTTACACCCAATCCACCTTCCCTGGAATATTACAGCAAGACATCAATCTCGCCTACGGAATCCATAACTAAAATCCAAAACTCACTTCTCAATCCTCATATTCCCCTATAAATCTATAATCATCACTAGAAAAAACACACATACACTCTCTAACCACAGCATCTACTTATACACTGGTTTCCTATTAAATTAGGGCATTATACACTTAAAACCTAATTGTCGCACAGATACAAATTGTGCAATTCATCAAGTTTCTAACAAAATTACAGCTATTCTAGGTTAAATTTTCTACTTCTTAAGTAAGGTATCATACGATCAAATTAACAAAAGGACAAAAACTATAGGAACACTGATCTTACCGCAAAAACACTCTTCCGGTTGCAAAAATTGAATATATCTACAGAACAACAAACTTCAGGTCACCGGAAACCTTACGTCAGCATGATTCAAACTCCGAGCCACATAATCAACACCAATGGCTCTAGAAACAACCGCGTAACCCTAAACCGAACGATCTCCACCGGAAATGGATCTCGCGAAGCGGAAACATGCAGCGGTTGAAAGGAATAGTCGGTGACGGAATAGCGACGGAGATGCGGAGAGTTTCCGGTGGTTTTGAACGGAGATAATATGATCGTACGGAATGAATACAAGCGAAGTTGAACTGAGACTCTTTTTAGAGAGAGAAGCAGAGGGTAAGTGACAAGTGACCCTCTCGTTTAATTTTTTTCTTTTTTTTTTCTTGGGTTTTTAGAGTGAGAGTGTTGAGAGATTGGGGCCATTGATTTACGCCGTCGTGAAATCGACGGTGGTGATGGCGTTTTAGATCTGATTTGGTGTAGATCCACGTGGGTGAACCGTGATATTCTACTAGTGCCGTAAACTTGTTTACTAGTATTGTTTTGTTGATTCTCAGAATATTTTAAAATTCGATTTTTATATTGTATCTGATTTGGTTTAGAAATGAATTAATCGGGTGTATCAGGTGGTTCAATTGGATATATCAAGCGATTTAGTCGATTCTTCCAGTACAACTGGCCGGTTTTCAGACTAAAAGGTAATGTATCTTAGTTTTTGTTTTAGGTAATATTTTGTTGTTTTCTTAGTTGCAAAAGTGTACCATCTTTATATATTGAGTTAGGGTGAGTTAATTAAGTAATCAAACATTTTGATTATGGTGACATTAAATGATGGTGTTGTTTAATGGATATTTTGAATCTTAAGAACGTTTGTGAATATAATGGAAATTAAAGGAACCGGTATAAATCAATATTTGAAGTGATAAATTGTAAGGCGTTTGGTTAATCAAATTATAATAGGAATTAGAATGTTACAATTTTGAAATGACAATTACGCTTTTAAATCCCCACTTTAGTTTCTCATTCTTACTTCTTCTTGAAACTTGCTAGCCCTATGTTAAAGATGGAACAAATCAGCTTCCATCGTTTGCCTAGAGGATCCAAATTAAGTTCATCATTATTCTTATGAGCATTGAAATCAACTTCCATCATTCTTCTTACGGCGTTATCTGCAATCGTTATAGGATATCTTATTCATAGAAATTGAGCGGTAAGTTAATGATCCATCATTCTTTTTACAAAGCAAAGTTTTAAAAAGGGTAAGTTAATGTACAATTTACAAAGCAAAGTTTTAAAAGGGGTAAGTTAATGTACAAAGTACACTTAACGTACAGAGTGTAAAAAGTAATTAATTACGCATGAAGGAACTCAAAATTATGCATGAATGAAATCAAAATTACTCATAAAGGAAATAACAAAATGAAAATTACGCATGAAGGAAATCAAAATCATGCAACCTTTTTAAAATTCTTTTTACACTTTTCAGTTTTGGTTTTAGTAGAATTTCGGTATCGGTACTATACGGCACGGTACCGCTTCGATACAATACCAATACCAATCTCGTGCCTACTTGCAAGTACATGTACGGCCACATTTCATATTTAGCCAACCAATTTGGAATCCACAATCCGCACTCTATTCACATAAATACGTAATATAGGCACTCAACATCATGATCACTAGTCAACTATTACATTGATCAATTATGGATACATCAAGCAAATAGGTAAATCATAATTACGTTTATAATTTATTGTACAATTATAAATCAACACTTAGGTAAATTATAATTACGTTTTATATATTACTGTAAAATTTTGTTGATACTTTTCTTTTAAAAGCATTATGCACAAATTTATGACCAATTCGTTCTAATTTTTCGAAATGAACTATAGCCATCTTTTTGACATGTTTAAACATCTAAGAGTATATACGTAACATCTCGTCTCTTGTACCACTAAGTCTATAAGGTATGGTGATGGTGGTACGAAGGCTGTAAGGTGTGGTGATGGTCCTAACATCACCAATTCACCACCCGCCATGTCATCGCCGCATCACTTCATCCTCCTTCACCAATCATATTCATCAAACTTGGACCGTGGAGAATGTGGGAGGAATCATGGTCGCCAGGGGTGTTCCACGGACACCACGCACTCCCATCTACCGTATAGCTTAATATTGTTTGTTTTCCCACGAAGGTCATCTATCCTGAACAACTCCCACATGAGCACGTGTAATTGTGGAGTTCTGCTCTTATCCACTAGCATTAAGCTCAAAACGTGTAGGTGGTTTAAGAGGCAGGACATTCCTTATGAACAAAAAAATATCTTTTGTCCACAGCTAATGTGAGATTTTTCTATGGTGTTACAATGATCCATGTTAATCTTCTTTGTATTATTACAAGTGTATGTGAGTCTTAATGACTAAATTTCAACCTGTCACACCCAACCGATGGCAGAATCATCGGGCGCGGCACTAACGAATCAGATTGTCCAAGAGAATCCACAACAACTATTTCTGATGACAATGTTTAATACGTTAATTTCCCATACAATCAACAATCATTCGTCCAATAGTCATTACAAATTTCAATATTCCCAAACAAAAAGATCCGACAACTAGATTTAAGTGGGTTTCTAGAGAGTCCTAAGCTTGATTCAAGATAACCTGCGTTTAACATGCAACATACGTTAAAATAATGTCAATACAAAAATGTATTGGCAGCATACAGGTTTTGATATAATAGCATAGTAGAGAAAAATGTCGCGAATTTCCACATACATAAACATGATTCACATAACATATAAACTAAACAAGACAGATTTCACATGCAAAGCTCTCGAGAAGGCTGGTAAGCGCGATGTGTCCTTCCTAGCTAGACCCCGTCGGGTGTTAGCCAAATTATAGTACCATACTAGCTAAGGTGGAGTTAACAAAAAAGTGTCCTAGTTTACATGTTTCTGGCATCACGTATAAATATGTATAACAGATATTCGGGCGAACTTGTCTGAGAATCCAGTCAGTTTGACCAACTTCGGGCGAAGTTGGCATTATTTCACTGAATCTTGTACAAGTTCGGCGAACTTGTCACCCTCTACTAAAGTTCAGTATAAGTTCGGGTGAACTTGACCTGTTCCTTAGAATCAGTACGAGTTCGGGCGAACTTGATGTTTTTCTTTAGATTGGTACAAGTTCGGGCGAAGTTGGCACCAATTTGGTGACAACTTCGAGCCAACTTGTTCATTTTTGGAGCGAACTGACGGGTTTTGGTCCAAAATCTGCGTTTTCGCATCGTTTGCTGAGTAAATCAAGTGTCCATTCCTCCAACCTCGAGCTACCGAGCAAAATATAGGTTGGAGAGGTCTTTTAGAGCGAGTTTTAGCCACTTTACAGGAACTCGGGCTAATCCGGGCGAACTTGTTGGTTCATACGGGTTAGTCCAGTTCGTGCAAAGTGACAATATCGTCCTTGTGTTTCCGGATCTGAGTTTCTTGCTTGACAACGCCTCGTTTCACTTCATCATGAACGAAACATACGTCACTTAGTCCGTATTTTGTGTAAAAATCAATGCTTTAAAAGGTTTTGCTCAGATCTAACACTTGGTGAGTCGAAATCATCAAGATTTCTAGCTTGGGAAGCCAAAGCTAAGCCCAAATATACTCGTTTAGTGTTGATCTAAGTGAAAAGAAGAAGTTTTTATGGAAAAAGATGAAGGTTTTCATAAACAGAGAAGTTTGGATGAAATCGAAGGTAAACCTTGTGTGAAATCATAGTAGAAAACATTGTAGTTTGCACAAAACGGGTTGATTCTTACTTGGAAATCAAAGAAATTCGGTTTTGGGAGCTCTGGGGCGAAGTTAGCAGCAAGGGTTGAATGAATGAGGAGCTGGGTGTTTATAGGTGTAACAACCCGTATTTTCAGTTGTTCCTATTTTAGTGTATTTATTTTAATTTTCCAGATTTGTACTCCGAGATTCGTTAATAGAAATGTTCGTATTAAATTAAATATGTTTTGTCATTACATCGCATTATTACATCATAACTAAACGCTATTTAAATGCCTATTTAACGCAACGCTTCGCATATCTCATCGCTATCCCATCGCAATCGCAACGCAATTACTTAATTTGGTATATTGGAATTATGTGGTAATATTAGTTTACGTGTTTGCGTGTTATACGTGTTTATGTGTTATATGTGGATTGGAATTATCGTGGTTTAATCGCTCGCAAACTCACGCAACTCGCTCTCACGCGTTGACCCGCTATTACAACCCTTAAAACATTGCTAAATCGCTTAACATTGCCTTATAACTCGATTACATCGCTGAAAAATCGATAAACGAACGAAAAACGAAGAAAACCTGAACTTTTGGACAAGTTCGCTCGAACTTAGGTGACCCCTAGTTCGGCCGAACTTGACTGGCCAATCTAAACTTCCCTCTGCCTCAAGTCCGCTCGAACTTAACCTCAAGGAGGTCAAGTTCGGTCGAACTTGGCTCAACTACCTCAAGAATTTCACAAGTTCGCGCGAACTTGCATAAAATCCATGCAAGTTTGGCCGAACTTGACTCCACCAGCCTCCAACTTTGCTTTCACCTATAAATACTCAGTCTCATTCTCTCATTTGAACTTGCTACAACTTCGCTCTGAGCTCCCGAAACCCTCTGTTTTCTAAGTAAGAATCAACCCGATTTCAACTACAATTATGTTCAACAACGTTTTACAACAATTTTGCACAAGGCATTGCCTTCGTTTTCATCAAATCTCTTCTATTTTACGAAAATCTTCATCTCTTTTTCCATAAAATTTCTTTTTTTCACTCAGATCTATGCTTAGATCTGAGTAAAACCTTTAAAGCATTGATTTTTACACCATTTTTCGGACTAATGACGTATGTTTCGTTCACTTTTAAGTGGAACGAGGCGTTGTCAAAGCTAGATCTCGGATCCGGAAGCACAAGGACGAACTCGTCACTTTGCACAAGCTAGACTAACCCGTACGAACCACCAAGTTCGTCCGGATTAGCCCGAGTTTCTGTAAAATGGCTAAGTTCGCTCCAAAAAGACCTCTCCGGCCTAAGCTTTACTCAGTGGCTTAAGGTTGGAGGGATGGGCACTCGATTTCCTCAGTAAACGACGCGAAAACGCAAGATTTTGGACCCGAAAACATCAAGTTCGCTAAAGAATCACCATCACCCAGGTCAAGTTCGACCGAACTTGTACCCAAATGGGTCAAGTTCGACCGAACTTGAGTCTATTTCATCAAATCCCTTGCAAGTTCGCCCGAACTTGTCTAGTTTCTTAGGAAACAACACAAGTTCGCCCGAACTTGACTTTCCGGTAAGGATTTTCTCACAAGTTCGCCCGAACTTGTCAAATTTCCTAAAGAAACTTGCCAAGTTCGACCGAACTTGATTCTAAATCACTCAGAACCTTGCAAGTTCGCTCGAACTTGTATGTTTACATACAAGTTCGGCCGAACTTGCCTACTGCTCAACCAAGACTTCACCGTTTCAGCTTTTCGAAAGACTAATGCACTTCTGTTCGTTTACAAGCTGACCCGACGCACTCCGCAACTCTTCTCAGATCCCTCAATCTTACCTAAACGCACCCACAGTGAGTATACTTGACCCATTTTCGGTTAATGCACTTTTTGGGTGTTACATACGTTCCTCTATCAAAAATCACTTCACAACCCAAACTTTTTATCACACGCGAATAATCTAATTGTGTATGCTCAATACGTGATACTAGAAACATGTGACTAGGACTTATTTTCATTAACTTGCCTCCTTAGCGAGTATGGTACTATAGTGTGGCTTACATCCGGCAGGGTCTAGTTAGAATAAACGCGCAAGCCTTCTCACGGTAGTTAGCATGAGAAATCAGCCTATGTTGCGTGATGTGTTTTGGTGCATCATGATATGTAGTTAGATTATTTCGCGAACGCTTTCTCTAATATGCTAGTAGTACTTAAACCTATATGTTCACCTTCACTTAATTGTATTGACTTGTATTTTAACACATGTAACAGGTTGAGGATTTTTAGCTTGGATCCTTTGGAAGTAGTTGTGTCGTTTAGTTGTTTTGTTTAGTTCAAATGTAATAAAATCTAGGGGATATCGAACCTTTTTGTTTTGTGGGAAAAACAAGTTTCGTAATGATTATTTGAAGTATTGTGTTTAATGGTATGGGACGTTAAATGTTAAATGATGTTGATAGATAGTTGCTATGGAATTCTCATGAGACAATCTGGTCGCCTAGTGCCACTATCCCGATGTTTCCGCCATTAGTTGGGGTGTGACAGATTGGTATCAGAGCCCATAACTGTAGGAAATTAGGTAGAACTGCCATGTTTAGCATAAGTCTATAGTTAGAATACTGATATTTACTGTTATGCATCGACTACGCGCCTGAAACGCAGGAAACAGACAAGTTCGCCCGAACTTGAGGGCAAGTTCGCTCGAACTTGATCAAGTTCGCTCGAACTTGACCCAAGTTCGACCGAACTGTCTCCTCAAACATCATAAGTTCAACTATCAGCATATCAAGTCCGCTCGAACTTGCCCCCCTAAGGGTCAAGTTCGGCCGAACTTGATGTCTCACCTGCTTGAACTTTGTGATTTCGAACTCAAAACTTTACGAACTGACCCGATCGTGCGAACAAGTCCTTTCCTACGAAGTGTTACTCCTCAAAGCGAGAAGTTCCATTTGGTACGAACCGACAACTCCGCATGAAATGGCCAACATACTTAGCTTTTCCTAAAGCTACCACAACACACGATTATGAAAGGCTCGTATCTCACAAACGAGGATCAAGTCGAGATTAGGTGTGATAACCTAGAACTCTCGATAAGATCACTCATCCCACGTATTACTCATCACGAGATAAATTCGTTGAGTGAGGAGTGATATCCAAACCTCGACGAAAGTCTCCATTTCTATCTAGTGGAACTCCCGATGTGATCGGCGAGCACAACCACAATTTGGAACTAGTCGTTAAGTCAGGGGTGAAACCCGTACCTTAATGATGAATTCCATTCTTCGATTTTCAATCTCACCAAAGTCTCGGTTATACCGATGGTTTGGAATACGTATTAACTGGAAGGGTAAACGTCGCTAGCCGCTTGCGGTGAGAGAGTTTATCTATTAGGCCAAAGCGTGGGTCCAAATGCAAAGGGTAGTCGAATCACTTTGGCATGTCAAATGTCTCAAAACCCCGGACACTCCCAATTGATTTAAGCCTAATCGTCGATTTACGCATCATCGAGTTTATTTATTATTTATGTGTGGAATTACGGATTTTACGATTTTACGCTTTATCGATTTATCGCATTTACGCTCCATCGAATGTATGCACAACTCGCACAGCTATCTCAATCTAAAACATTAATAAACAAACGTAGATAATCCAACATAACGCTCCGCTTGCAACACGCTACTTCTCTCGGTTATTTCACGCTAAGCTACGATGTATCGCTGCCTCGCTACGCTATCTCTTGAAACACATTTTCGCATTGTTACTATTAGAAGGTGAATACGTGCAAAATATGTGCTTATGTGCTTATGTGCTTACATGCTTATGTGATAACGTGCCTTACTTGTAATAATGATAATAAAGGTTTTTGAACATAACTCTATTAATCGAATCTCATCCTATCGAATATTTTCATTGTAGATGTCGTCACTCGGATCTCATAATCGTCGTACTGCTCAGCGCCACAGCGACAACAAGTGCATCGCTTCACTAGTCGCCAAACAAGTGGCAAAAGTCATCCCGCAAATCGTCTCGGAAATTCATGTTGTGAGCAGTAACTCCTCAGTCGACTCGAAAACTGAAAACCCCAAGCCACGATTCAGCTTCAAAAATTTCAAGGCTTGTGCACCTCTCGCCTTCACGGGCAATGATGGATCGACTTCTATGTTCCATTGGTTTGATGCCATTGAGGTCACCTTTAGGCAAAGTGGATGCCCCGATGACCTTCGCACAGTGAACGCTACAAGAGTCTTCCAGTCCCGTGCTCTCGATTGGTGGACCGTCGAAAGGAATAGGCGTGGTAATGATGAAGCCTACAATCTGTCTTGGGAAGAACTCAAGGAAGTAATGATGAAGGAGTTATGTCCTCCGCATGAAATGCAAAAGCTCGAGAATGAGTTTTGGGCTATCAAACAAGATGGTCCCGACAATGCTGGATTTACCGCTCGATTCAAGATTTTGAGCATCATCTGTCCCAGCCAAGTTGATACTACTGAGAAAGCTATCAACAAGTACATCCGAGGTTTACCCGAATGTGTTGCAAATTTCATGAAAGTTGCTCGTACTACAGCCATCGAGGAAACCTACATGCTCGCCGCTGAGATCAATGATCAGCGAGTTCAAGATGGTTATTTCAAGAACAATGCGAAAGTTGCCAATCAAGCTGTCGCCGAACCAACTGCTGCTATCGAACCATCCAGTGATCCGAAGGGAAAGCGTCAGGGACGCAAAAGAGGAAACCCAAGCAAGAACTATGCGCTCGCAGCTCCAGCAAACCCTCAACCGCTTCAGTCAGCCGCTCCGAACGCACCTCCAGCTAAGCGTGCGTATACCGGCCCTCACCCACTGTGCCCTAAGTGCACTTATCATCATGTGGTGGGTGGAAACTGCCGCTTTTGCACTAACTGCAACATCTATGGCCACTTTACTGTGAGTTGCCGTACTGGCCCTCGTCAGCTCTCCAAGCTCCTCAAGCTCCAGCACTGCCAGCTCCTCAGCGTACTCCCCAGAACTATCAGCAGCAACAAGCAGCAGCTCCAAAAGCACATGTGTGTTACGTGTGTGGTGATCCGAACCACCTTGCCAATGTCTGCCCGAACCGTACCGTCAAGCAAGAGCCTCAGCAACAGCAGCCACCACCGCAGCCTCAGCAGCAACAACAAGTTGCGCGTGGAAGAGCTTTCAACTTGAATCACCACCAGGCCCAGAATGACAACAATGTTGTCAATGGTACGTTCCTTGTCAATGGTGTTTATGCTTCAGGTTTATTTGATACTGGTGCCGATAATTGTTTTGTATCGTTAGAATTCGAAAAGGTTTTAAAATGTAAGCGCCCTAAACTCCCAAAGACTTTCGATGTGGAAGTCGCCACCGGAAAATCCGTCACCGTCACCTCGTCCTACGTGGTTGTTCTCTCGATCTTAACAATCATGTCTTCTCGATCAATCTCATACCTATGCAGTTAGGCATCTTCGATATCATAGTAGGTATGGATTTTCTTCGTGAAAATCATGCTGAGGTTGTGTGCTTTGATAAAATGATTCGCTTCCCTCTCCCTAACGGTGATCAACTTCATGTCTATGGTGAAACTCTCTCAAAGAAGTTGATGCTTTTGTCATGTACTCGAGCACACAAATGCTTGCAAAAGCGATGTGTTACTTTCCTCGCCCATATCGTGAACCCGGAGAAAGAAAATAAGACTTATAAAGCTGTTCCCGTTATTTGTGAATTTCCCAAAGTCTTTCCCGACAATTTACCCGGTTTACCCCCTACTCGAGATGTTGAATTCCATATCGATTTAGTTCCCGGTGCTACTCCCGTTGCTAAAGCTCCTTATCATCTCGAACCATCTGAAATGTGCGAGCTATCAAGCAAACTTCAAGAGCTTCTTGATAAAGGTTTCATACGCCTGAGCACTTCACCATGGGGCACATCCGTCCTTTTCGTGAAAAAGAAGGATGGATCGTTCCGAATGTGCATCGATTATCGTGAACTTAACAAACTCACGATAAAGAACCGTTATCCTCTTCCTCGTATCGACGACTTATTTGATCAGTTTAAAGGTGCTACTTGTTTTTCTAAAATCGACCTTCGTTCCGGCTATCATCAGTTACGCGTGTTGGAAGAAGATATTCTGAAAACCGCCTTTTGTACTCGCTATGGCCATTTTGAATTCGTGGTCATGCCTTTGGTCTTACCAATGCACCTGCGGTCTTCATGGATTTGATGAACCATGTGTGTAAAGCTTTCTTACATCGTTTCGTCATTGTTTTCATCGATGATATCCTTATCTATTCGAAGTCGAGAGACGAACACGCGCGTCATCTCCGTTTAGTCCTCGAACTTCTCCAAGGAAATTGCCTTTATGCTAAGTTCTCAAAATGTGAATTCTGGCTCGAAGAAGTCCAATTTCTCGGCCACATTGTTAATAGTCAAGGAATTCACATCTACCCTGCAAAGATTGGAGCCGTCAAGAGTTGGATTACACCGAAGAAGGCTTCCGAAATCCGTTCATTTCTTGGATTGGCGGGTTACTACCGTCGATTCATCGCCGACTTTTCGAAAATCGCCGTTCCGCTTACTGTTTTAACTCATAAAGACCAACCTTTTGTTTGGGAATCTCAAAAAAAAGAGGGAGCTTTTCAAAATCTCAAGCGTATGCTATGGAACGCTCCCATTCTCGCGTTACCCAACGGAAACGACGATTTCGATGTTTGTTGTGATGCCTCTAATCTTGGTCTTGGTTGTGTGCTTATGCAACGAGACAAGGTTATCGCGTATGCGTCTCGACAACTCATGATCCACGAGAAAAACTGCACAACCCACGATCTCGAACTCGGTGCAGTTGTTTTTGCATTAAAGATATGGCGACACTACCTTTACGGTACAAAGTGTACGGTCTTCACCGACCATAAGAGCTTACAACATATCTTTAATAAAAAAGAACTAAACATGCGACAACGTCGATGGGTTGAACTTCTCAACGATTAACATTGCGAGATACGCTACCATCCTGGCAAAGCAAACGCCGTCGCCGATGCTCTAAGTCGACAAAGCTATGTGTATAGTGTTCGTGACTCTCAAGCTTCGAATGATCTCGAAATCATGATTTGCTCTGCTCAATTTGCTTCACAATCCCTGCAAGTTCGCCGAACTTGTCTAGTTTCTTAGGAAACACAAGTTCCCCCGAACTTGACTTTCCGAAGGATTTTCTCACAAGTTCGCCGAACTTGCAAATTTCCTAAAGAAACTTGCCAAGTTCGACCGAACTTGATTCTAAATCCACTCAGAAACCTTGCAAGTTCGCTGAACTTGTATGTTTACATACAAGTTCGGCCGATCACTTGCCTACTGCTCAACCAAGACTTCACCGTTTCAGTTTTTTTCGAAAGACTAATGCACTTCTGTTCGTTTACAAGCTGACCACACTCCGCAACTCTTCTCAGATCCCTCAATCTTACTAAACGCACCCACAGTGAGTATACTGACCATTTTCGGTTAATGCACTTTTTTGGTGTTACATACGTTCCTGTATCAAAATCACTTCACAACCCAAACTTTTTATCACACGCGAATAATCTAATTGTGTATGCTCAATACGTGATACAGAAACATGTGACTAGGACTTATTTTCATTAACTTGCCTCCTTAGCGAGTATGGTACTATAGTGTGGCTTACATCCGCAGGGTCTAGTTAGAAATAAACGCGCAAGCCTTCTCACGGTAGTTAGCATGAGAAATCAGCCTATGTTGCGTGATGTGTTTTGGTGCATCATGATATGTAGTTAGATTATTTCGCGAACGCTTTCTCTAATATGCTAGTAAGTACTTAAACCTATATGTTCACCTTCACTTAATTGTATTGACTTGTATTTTAACACATGTAACAGGTTGAGGATTTTTAGTTGGATCCTTTGGAAGTAGTTTGTGTCGTTTAGTTTTTTTGTTTAGTTCAAATGTAATAAAATCTAGGGGAATCGAACCTTTTTTGTTTTGTGGGAAAAACAAGTTTCGTAATGATTATTTGAAGATATTGTGTTTAATGGTATGGGACGTTAAATGTTAAATGATGTTGATAGATAGTTGCTATGGAATCTTCATGAGACAATCTGGTCGCCTAGTGCCACTATCCCGATGTTTCCGCCATTAGTTGGGGTGTGACAGATTGGTATCAGAGCCCATAACTGTAGGAAATTAGGTAGAACTGCCATGTTTAGCATAAGTCTATAGTTAGAATACTGATATTTGTACTGTTATGCATCGACTACGCCGCCTGGAAACGCAGGAAACAGACAAGTTCGCCCGAACTTGAGGGCAAGTTTCGTCGCTCGAACTTGATCAAGTTCGCTCGAACTTGCCCCAAGTTCGACCGAACTGTCTCCTCAAACATCATAAGTTCAACTATCAGCATATCAAGTCCGCTCGAACTTGCCCCCTAAGGGTCAAGTTCGATGCCGAACTTGATGTCTCACCTGCTTGAACTTTGTGATTTCGAACTCAAAACTTTACGAACTGACCCGATCGTGCGAACAAGTCCTTTCCTACGAAGTGTTACTCCTCAAAGCGAGAAGTTCCATTTGGTACGAACCGACAACTCCGCATGAAATGGCCAACTACTTAGCTTTTCCTAAAGCTACCACAAACACACGATTATGAAAGGCTCGTATCTCACAAACGAGGATCAAGTCGAGATTAGGTGTGATATAACCTAGAACTCTCGATAAGATCACTCATCCCACGTATTACTCATCACGAGATAAATTCGTTGAGTGAGGAGTGATATCCAAACCTCGACGAAAGTCTCCATTTCTATCTAGTGGAACTCCCGATGTGATCGGCGAGCACAACCACAATTTGGAACTAGTCGTTAAGTCAGGGGTGAAAACCCGTACCTTAATGATGAATTCCATTCTTCGATTTTCAATCTCACCAAAGTCTCGGTTATACCGATGGTTTGGAATACGTATTAACTGGAAGGGTAAACGTCGCTAGCCGCTTGCGGTGAGAGAGTTTATCTATTAGGCCAAAGCGTGGGTCCAAATGCAAAGGGTAGTCGAATCACTTTGGCATGTCAAATGTCTCAAAACCCCGGACACTCCCAATTGATTTAAGCCTAATCGTCGATTTACGCATCATCGAGTTTATTTATTATTTATGTGTGGAATTACGGATTTTACGATTTTACGCTTTATCGATTTATCGCATTTACGCTCCATCGAATGTATGCACAACTCGCACAGCTATCTCAATCTAAAACATTAATAAACAACAGTAGATAATCCAACATAACGCTCCGCTTGCAACACGCTACTTCTCTCGGTTATTTCACGCTAAGCTACGATGTATCGCTGCCTCGCTACGCTATCTCTTGAAACACATTTTCGCATTGTTACTATTAGAAGGTGAATACGTGCAAAATATGTGCTTATGTGCTTATGTGCTTACATGCTTATGTGATAACGTGCCTTACTTGTAATAATGATAATAAAGGTTTTTGAACATAACTCTATTAATCGAATCTCATCCTATCGAATATTTTCATTGTAGATGTCGTCACTCGGATCTCATAATCGTCGTACTGCTCAGCGCCACAGCGACAACAAGTGCATCGCTTCACTAGTCGCCAAACAAGTGGCAAAAGTCATCCCGCAAATCGTCTCGGAAAATTCATGTTGTGAGCAGTAACTCCTCAGTCGACTCGAAACTGAAACCCCAAGCCACGATTCAGCTTCAAAAATTTCAAGGCTTGTGCACCTCTCGCCTTCACGGGCAATGATGGATCGACTTCTATGTTCCATTGGTTTGATGCCATTGAGGTCACCTTTAGGCAAAGTGGATGCCCCGATGACCTTCGCACAGTGAACGCTACAAGAGTCTTCCAGTCCCGTGCTCTCGATTGGTGGACCGTCGAAAGGAATAGGCGTGGTAATGATGAAGCCTACAATCTGTCTTGGGAAGAACTCAAGGAAGTAATGATGAAGGAGTTATGTCCTCCGCATGAAATGCAAAAGCTCGAGAATGAGTTTTGGGCTATCAAACAAGATGGTCCCGACAATGCTGGATTTACCGCTCGATTCAAGATTTTGAGCATCATCTGTCCCAGCCAAGTTGATACTACTGAGAAAGCTATCAACAAGTACATCCGGGTTTACCCGAATGTGTTGCAAATTTCATGAAAGTTGCTCGTACTACAGCCATCGAGGAAACCTACATGCTCGCCGCTGAGATCAATGATCAGCGAGTTCAAGATGGTTATTTCAAGAACAATGCGAAAGTTGCCAATCAAGCTGTCGCCGAACCAACTGCTGCTATCGAACCATCCAGTGATCCGAAGGAAAGCGTCAGGGACGCAAAAGAGGAAACCCAAGCAAGAACTATGCGCTCGCAGCTCCAGCAAACCCTCAACCGCTTCAGTCAGCCGCTCCGAACGCACCTCCAGCTAAGCGTGCGTATACCGGCCCTCACCCACTGTGCCCTAAGTGCACTTATCATCATGTGGTGGGTGGAAACTGCCGCTTTTGCACTAACTGCAACATCTATGGCCACTTTACTGTGAGTTGCCGTACTGGCCCTCGTCAGCTCTCCAAGCTCCTCAAGCTCCAGCACTGCCAGCTCCTCAGCGTACTCCCCAGAACTATCAGCAGCAACAAGCAGCAGCTCCAAAAGCACATGTGTGTTACGTGTGTGGTGATCCGAACCACCTTGCCAATGTCTGCCCGAACCGTACCGTCAAGCAAGAGCCTCAGCAACAGCACAGCCACCACCGCAGCCTCAGCAGCAACAACAAGTTGCGCGTGGAAGAGCTTTCAACTTGAATCACCACCAGGCCCAGAATGACAACAATGTTGTCAATGGTACGTTCCTTGTCAATGGTGTTTATGCTTCAGTTTATTTGATACTGGTGCCGATAATTGTTTTGTATCGTTAGAATTCGAAAAGGTTTTAAAATGTAAGCGCCCTAAACTCCCAAAGACTTTCGATGTGGAAGTCGCCACCGGAAAATCCGTCACCGTCACCTCGTCCTACGTGGTTGTTCTCTCGATCTTAACAATCATGTCTTCTCGATCAATCTCATACCTATGCAGTTAGGCATCTTCGATATCATAGTAGGTATGGATTTTCTTCGTGAAAATCATGCTGAGGTTGTGTGCTTTGATAAAATGATTCGCTTCCCTCTCCCTAACGGTGATCAACTTCATGTCTATGGTGAAACTCTCTCAAAGAAGTTGATGCTTTTGTCATGTACTCGAGCACACAAATGCTTGCAAAAGCGATGTGTTACTTTCCTCGCCCATATCGTGAACCCGGAGAAAGAAAATAAGACTTATAAAGCTGTTCCCGTTATTTGTGAATTTCCCAAAGTCTTTCCCGACAATTTACCCGGTTTACCCCCTACTCGAGATGTTGAATTCCATATCGATTTAGTTCCCGGTGCTACTCCCGTTGCTAAAGCTCCTTATCATCTCGAACCATCTGAAATGTGCGAGCTATCAAGCAAACTTCAAGAGCTTCTTGATAAAGGTTTCATACGCCTGAGCACTTCACCATGGGGCACATCCGTCCTTTTCGTGAAAAAGAAGGATGGATCGTTCCGAATGTGCATCGATTATCGTGAACTTAACAAACTCACGATAAAGAACCGTTATCCTCTTCCTCGTATCGACGACTTATTTGATCAGTTTAAAGGTGCTACTTGTTTTTCTAAATCGACCTTCGTTCCGGCTATCATCAGTTACGCGTGTTGGAAGAAGATATTCTGAAAACCGCCTTTTGTACTCGCTATGGCCATTTTGAATTCGTGGTCATGCCTTTGGTCTTACCAATGCACCTGCGGTCTTCATGGATTTGATGAACCATGTGTGTAAAGCTTTCTTACATCGTTTCGTCATTGTTTTCATCGATGATATCCTTATCTATTCGAAGTCGAGAGACGAACACGCGCGTCATCTCCGTTTAGTCCTCGAACTTCTCCAAGGAAATTGCCTTTATGCTAAGTTCTCAAAATGTGAATTCTGGCTCGAAGAAGTCCAATTTCTCGGCCACATTGTTAATAGTCAAGGAATTCACATCTACCCTGCAAAGATTGGAGCCGTCAAGAGTTGGATTACACCGAAGAAGGCTTCCGAAATCCGTTCATTTCTTGGATTGGCGGGTTACTACCGTCGATTCATCGCCGACTTTTCGAAAATCGCCGTTCCGCTTACTGTTTTAACTCATAAAGACCAACCTTTTGTTTGGGAATCTCAAAAAAAAGAGGGAGCTTTTCAAAATCTCAAGCGTATGCTATGGAACGCTCCCATTCTCGCGTTACCCAACGGAAACGACGATTTCGATGTTTGTTGTGATGCCTCTAATCTTGGTCTTGGTTGTGTGCTTATGCAACGAGACAAGGTTATCGCGTATGCGTCTCGACAACTCATGATCCACGAGAAAAACTGCACAACCCACGATCTCGAACTCGGTGCAGTTGTTTTTGCATTAAAGATATGGCGACACTACCTTTACGGTACAAAGTGTACGGTCTTCACCGACCATAAGAGCTTACAACATATCTTTAATAAAAAAGAACTAAACATGCGACAACGTCGATGGGTTGAACTTCTCAACGATTAACATTGCGAGATACGCTACCATCCTGGCAAAGCAAACGCCGTCGCCGATGCTCTAAGTCGACAAAGCTATGTGTATAGTGTTCGTGACTCTCAAGCTTCGAATGATCTCGAAATCATGATTTGCTCTGCTCAATTTGCTTGTTTTAATGAGAATACTTTGGAAGAAGAAATGAAATGTGGTGCCGAAACTCAGCTCGTATCTAAGCCTAATGGTATTTATTACTATCTCAATCGCATTTGGATTCCCAGTCGTGATAATATTCGAAAGTTGCTAATGACCGAAGCTCATAAATCTCAATATTCCATTTATCCTGGTGCCGACAAAATATACCAAGACCTTCTCCTAAGTATTGGTGGCCGGGCATGAAAAAGGATATCGCATTGTACGATTCAAAGTGCTTAACTTGTTCGAAATTTAAAGCCAAACATCAAAGGCCCTCTGGTTTACTCGAACAACCCGAAATCCCAATGTAGAAGTGGGAGAGTATAGCTATGGACTTCGTTACTAAACTCCCGCGTACATCTTCTTGTCACGATAGCATTTGGGTTATCGTGATCGTCTTACTAAATCTGCGCACTTTATTGCTAGACGAGAAGACTTTAAGGTCGAACGGTTAGCCCGAATCTATACCGATGAAGTTATATGTCGACACGGGACGAATCGTGACATCATTTCTGACCGCGACGGTCGCTTTACCTCATGTCTCGGGGAGACATTTCAATCTGCTCTCGGTACTACTCTCAGTCTCAGTACCGCTTTTCATCCTCAAACCGACGGTCAGACTGAGCGCACGATCCGCACCCTCGAAGACATGCTTCATGCGTGTATCATAGATTTCGGTGGTAACTGGGATACACATTTACCTTTAATTGAATTCTCGTACAATAATAGCTATCATACCAGCATTCAAATGGCTCCTTTTTGAGGCACTGTATAGAAGAAAATGTCGATCGCTTATTGCATGGCACGAGATCGGAGACGCATAAATCACCGGTCCCGAGCTAATTCAAGAAACGACAGACAAAATCCTCCAGATTAGAGACAATCTCTTGAAAGCTCGGAGTCGCCAAAAGAGTTACGCCGACAAACGACGCAAGCCCCTGCAATTCGAAGTGGGAGATCACGTACTCCTAAAGGTTGCACCTTGGAATGGAGTGGTCCGCTTCGGAAAGAAAGGAAAGCTAGCGCCACGATACGTAGGACCCTTTAAGATTCTGGAAAGGATCGGCAAAGTGTCTTACCGACTCGAACTGCCGGAAGAATTTAATAATGTACATCCGACTTTCCACGTGTCTAACCTCAAAAGGTGCCTAGCCGAAGAAAATCTCCATGTACCTCTTGAAGATCTGCAAATAAATGAAATGCTCCATTTCGAGAAACCAAGACACTTCGACGCTCACGCATCCCGATCGTGAAGGTCCGATGGGAGGGCAAACGCGGCGCCGAGTTCACTTGGGAACTCGAAAGTGATATGAAAACGAAATATCCACATCTCTTCGTTACGGCCACTGCTTAATTTCGGGACGAAATTCCCTAAAGTAGGGGAGGCTGTAACAACCCGTATTTTCAGTTGTTCCTGTTTTAGTGTATTTATTTTAATTTTCCAGATTGGTACTCCGAGATTCGTTAATAGAAATGTTCGTATTAAATTAAATATGTTTTGTCATTACATCACATCGAGTTTCTGTAAAATGGCTAAGTTCGCTCCAAAAAGACCTCTCCGGCCTAAGCTTTACTCAGTGGCTTAAGGTTGGAGGGATGGGCACTCGATTTCCTCAGCAAACGACGCGAAAACGCAAGATTTTGGACCCGAAAACATCAAGTTCGCTAAAGAATCACCATCACCCAGGTCAAGTTCGACCGAACTTGTACCCAAATGGGTCAAGTTCGACCGAACTTGAGTCTATTTCATCAAATCCCTTGCAAGTTCGCCCGAACTTGTCTAGTTTCTTAGGAAACTAAACAAGTTCGCCCGAACTTGACTTTCCGGTAAGGATTTTCTCACAAGTTCGCCCGAACTTGCCAAATTTCCTAAAGAAACTTGCCAAGTTCGACCGAACTTGATTCTAAATCACTCATAACCTTGCAAGTTCGCTCGAACTTGTATGTTTACATACAAGTTCGGCCGAACTTGCCTACTGCTCAACCAAGACTTCACCGTTTCAGCTTTTCGGAACACTGATGCACTTCTATTCGTTTACAGGCTAACCCGACGCACTCCGCAACTCTTCTCAGATCCCTCAATCTTACCTAAACGCACCCACAGTGAGTATACTTGACCCATTTTCGGTTAATACACTTTTTGGGTGTTACATACGTTTCTCTATCAAAAATCACTTCACAACCAAACTTTTTATCACACGCGAATAATCTAATTGTGTATGCTCAATACGTGATACTAGAAACATGTGACTAGGACTTATTTTCATTAACTTGCCTCCTTAGCTAGTATGGTACTATAGTGTGGCTTACATCCGACAGGGTCTAGTTATAATAAACGCGCAAGCCTTCTCACGGTAGTTAGCATGAGAAATCAGCCTATGTTGAGTGATGTGTTTTGGTGTATCATGATATGTAGTTAGATTATTTCACGAACGCTTTCTCTAATATGCTAGTAGTACTTAAACCTATATGCTCACCTTCACTTAATTGTATTGACTTGTATTTTAACGCATGTGACAAGTTGAGGATTTTTAGCTTGGATCCTTTGAAAGTAGTTGTGTCGTTTAATTGTTTTGTTTAGTTCAAATGTAATAAAATATAGGGGATATCAAACCTTTTTGTTTTGTGGGAAAAAACAAGTTTCTGTAATGATTATTTGAAATATTGTGTTTAATGGTATGGGACGTTAAATGTTAAATGATGTTGATAGATAGTTGCTATGGAATTCTCATGAGACAATCTGGTCGCCTAGTGCCACTATCCCGATGTTTCCGCCATCTGTTGGGGTGTGACAGATTGGTATCGGAGCCCATAACTCTAGGAAATTAGGTAGAACTGCCATGTTTAGCATGAGTCTATAGTTAGAATATTGATATTTACTGTTATGCATCGACTACGCGCCTGAAACGCAGGAAACAGACAAGTTCGCCCGAACTTGAGGGCAAGTTCGCTGGAAATTGATCAAGTTCGCTCGAACTTGATCAAGTTCGCTCGAAATTGACCCAAGTTCGACCGAACTTGCCTCCTCTCGAACTTGATCAAGTTCGCTCGAACTTGACCCAAGTTCGCTCTGAGCTCCCGAAACCCTCTGTTTTCTAAGTAAGAATCAACCTGATTTCAACTACAATGATGTTCAACAACGTTTTACAACGATTTTGCACAAGGCATTGCCTTCGTTTTCATCAAATCTCTTCTATTTTACGAAAATCTTCATCTCTTTTTCCATAAAGTTTCTTTTTTTCACTCAGATCTATGCTTAGATCTGAGTAAAACCTTTAAAGCATTTATTTTTACACTATTTTTCGGACTAATGACGTATGTTTCGTTCACTTTTAAGTGGAACGACGCGTTGTCGAAGCGAGATCTCGGATCCGGAAGCACAAGGACGAACTCATCACTTTGCACAAGCTAAACTAACCCGTACGAACCACCAAGTTCGTCCGGATTAGCCCGAGTTTCTGTAAAATGGCTAAGTTCGCTCCAAAAAGTCCTCTCCGACCTAAGCTTTACTCAGTGGCTTAAGGTTGGAGGGATGGGCACTCGATTTCCTCAGCAAACGACGCGAAAACGCAAGATTTTGGACCCGAAAACATCAAGTTCGCTAAAGAATCACCATCACCCAGGTCAAGTTCGACCGAACTTGTACCCAAATGGGTCAAGTTCGACCGAACTTGAGTCTATTTCATCAAATCCCTTGCAAGTTCGCTCGAACTTGTCTAGTTTCTTAGGAAACTAAACAAGTTCGCCCGAACTTGACTTTCCGGTAAGGATTTTCTCACAAGTTCGCCCGAACTTGCCAAATTTCCTAAAGAAACTTGCCAAGTTCGACCGAACTTGATTCTAAATCACTCAGAACCTTGCAAGTTCGCTCGAACTTGTATGTTTACATACAAGTTCGGCCGAACTTGCCTACTGCTCAACCAAGACTTCACCGTTTCAGCTTTTCGGAAGACTGATGCACTTCTGTTCGTTTACAGGCTAACCCGGCGCACTCCGCAACTCTTCTTAGATTATTTCGCGAACGCTTTCTCTAATATGCTAGTAGTACTTAAACCTATATGCTCACCTTCACTTAATTGTATTGACTTGTATTTTAACGCATGTAACAGGTTGAGGATTTTTAGCTTGGATCCTTTGGAAGTAGTTGTGTCGTTTAATTGTTTTGTTTAGTTCAAATGTAATAAAATCCAGGGGATATCGAACCTTTTTGTTTTGTGGGAAAAACAAGTTTCTGTAATGATTATTTGAAATATTGTGTTTAATGGTATGGGACGTTAAATGTTAAATGATGTTGATAGATAGTTGTTATGGAATTCTCATGAGACAATCTGGTCGCCTAGTGCCACTACCCCGATGTTTCCGCCATCGGTTGGGGTGTGACAATAGGTGAGGAGAAATGAGGGTGGCAGCTAGCAACTTCGGCCGAACTTGGCCAATTCTGCTTGATCTTGTGCAAGTTCCAGCGAACTTGCTTGTTTTGCTGGCCTGGCCAACTTCAGGTGAAGATGGGGTGCCCGACTTCGGTCGAACTTGACCTGGTGGCTAAGTTTTGTTCGTTATTTGTTCGTTGGTTGCTTGTTCGGTGATTTGTTCGTATTAAATAGTTATGTTAAGCGTTTCGACGAGGTGTTAGGCATATTATGCGTTTAAATTAAATTAAATCAGATAAATAAGCGAGATAGTATGCGTCTCAGTTCCTAAGTCTGGTGAGTGTCGCGTTGTGGTTTAAGCGATCGAGTAGTCTTGGGAGCATCACGAAAATGCCATAGTATTAGCGAGTGCGTTGTAAGCGTTGTGAGGTGCGATGTAGTGTATTGAAATAATAGATGTAGTGCGAAAATATGCGATGTTGCATAGTAAGCGATATAGTTCACATTATGATCCGAATCTCTGGTGCTAGGCGTAACGTGAGTAACGAGCTGTGAAAAAGGAGGTTGTTACAGTCTCCCCTACTTTAGGAAATTTCGTCTCGAAATTTTTTCGAAAGGAAGACTTGAGAATTGACACGAATAGATAGTGATAGATAGAGGTAAGGCGTTAGCGTAAGTTGAGGATGAATGAGCGGTCGATCGAGGATTGACGAGTGAAAGCGTCTCGGTGGTGTAGGGAATCGATGAGCAAAAGCGACTTAATTGACTCGTGGTTGATTAACTCACGAGTTGGCGATCCAAAAATGTTTTTAAGTTTTTGAAAAGTTTTGTTAACTATTACGAAAAGGCCTTTAAATGAAACTTGATTTATGAAAATTTTCCCGCACTGTGCGTTAGGCTGAGTCGTTTCACATTGTAAGAAGGATTTTTACTTGACCAAAGGTTTGTATAAAAATCAAAATATTTAGAAAATTTTCCATTTATTTCCAAAACATAACGATAAAAATATTATTATTTTTCTTTTAATGGTATCAAAAGGTTTAATTATCCATTAACAGAACACCAATAATTTATTGGGTCGAACCCCACAGGGTATCTTTCCACGAAAGTTTGTTAATATGGCTAAAACACTTATACATAGGAAGTACCATCGGCGTATCCACCATGTTTTAGCCATATCGCCTCCGTCTCGTGGAGCGATGTCAGGTGTGTTGACATGATATGGATAGATTTTGGTATCCTTGGTCTATGCGGTGAAGAGTAGGACCAAGTAATTACAAAGCTTACATAGCGTCAAACCCCACATCGCATCTTTTCACGGAAGTTTGCTATTATGGCTAAACCACTTATATATAGGAAGTACAAGCGGCGTATCCACCATGTTTTAGCCATACCGCCTCCGTCCCGTGGAATGATGTCATATGTGCCGACATGAGATTGATAGATTTTAATCCAACGGCGAATGGTTGGACCAAGTTTGAATAGGGAGCCAAGTGGCTTGCACGGAGAAGCTGATTGCATACTTGGTTAGCGATAAAAGTGCACGGGAATGGTTCGGCGATTGGAATAACGAACGGTAAAAATGAGAGATGCGATAAGCGTTAAAGCGTCACGAGGTGAAAACGATAAGCGAAGAGATGGCGTTCAAGCGTCAGGGGGGAGAAAGCGATAAGCGAAGCAATAACGTTTGAGCGTCGAGATGAGAAAGTGATAAGCAAAATGATAGCGTTAAAACGTCGAGAGGGAAAGCGATAAGCGAAGCGATAGCGTAAGCGTCGAGAGGGGAAAGCGATAAGCGAAACGATTGCATTAAGCGTCGAGAGAGGAAAGCGATAAGCGATGCGAGGTAGCTTCCAGCGAAAGTATGATTGCGTTGCTGGAGATTTGCGGGATATCTAGCGTTTGCGCGATCGAGAAGTGATGAGATGTTACGCCTTGCGAAGGGGTTTAGCGTGTGAAAATAGTCACCATAATATTAAGGGTCTAATAACGTTCAACTACGCATGGCATTTCTTCACGAGAGTTTGTTAGCATAGCAAAAGCACTTATATATAGGAAGTACCAGCGGCATATCCACCATGCTTCAACCACGCCGTCTCCGTCTCGTGAATAGATGTCACACTTTGTCGATATGGTTAAAACGCTTATATATAGGAAGTACCAGCGGCGTATCCACCACGTTTTAACCATACTTTTAACGTTAGGGCACCTTTAGAACTAACTACGATCCCCATGCAGACACCAAGATAATCCCGTGTGCACCCGTGCTAACTTGTTGTTTGTATGTTTATCGTAACTTATTTTAAAAGTGCATAGTAGGGGTAAAAACATATTATATCATGATATACTATATAGCGCTAGTAATAAGATTTAGTGTGTGAGCTTAGACTAAGTGCGATGACTCGAGAGAGGGAGAGAGGGAGAGAGACAGAGAGAGCGAGAGAGACATTGTCGTGTGTTGAAGCGACATCAAACAATAGAATAATTATAAAGCATGAGTACTAACATCGAAAATCGTACCATCGAGAACGTCGTTCTGCGCCTGGACGGTGTTGATGTCAACGTCTTCTGCTGCTGGGGTGCGGCTGCTGGTGCGGCAGATGCTAGGGCGCGCGAGTTGAGTCGGCGTGCTGGAAGCGCTAGCTTCTCATGTTGTCATGGCCCTGTGCGGGAGTATCTGGTGAAGTTACCGAAACAGTTGTAGTTGATGCAACAGCGGCAGCTGGCTCCGTCCTGGTGGTGATACGTACATTTCAGACACTAGGGATGAGTCCCTGTGTAGTTACGCCTTGGGTGAAATGGAACTGCCTGGAGAGGTTCAGGTCTGAGCGGTGCAGTGGCTGAGTAATTGAGACTCGAGCTCTTTCTCTTGCGGCTAGGCTCGGTGGTGGCTTGCGGCGGTGCGTCGTCTTCGTCGTTGGATAACTTGATGGTAGCTTGGTTCAGCTTCTTGGTTGGATTCTTGGAGAAAAATCCAGCCAAGACTCGCTTGTCATTGATCTCTGCAGCCAATTGATAGGTTTCTTCGATGGTAGCTGGTCTTGCAGCTTCGATAAAATCCCCCACACACTCAGGCAAAGCTCGTAGGTACTTTTTGATAGCCTTTTCGGGAGTGTCGACTTGGCTTGGGCAGATGATGCTAAGCTGTTTAAACCTTGTTGTGAGTTCGGTGTTGTCTCCTTCGACTTGCTTGATCTTCCAAAACTCATTCTAGCTTTTGGACTTAGTGGGGAGGGAAATATTCTCTCTTCATGAGCTCTTTTAATTCTTCCCATGATAACGCGTAAGCTGCATCGTTCCCACGTTTGATGCGCGGTTGTCCATCGGTCAAGTGCTCTTGATTGAAATACTCCTGTAGCACACGTGCTATGAAGATGCTCGGGGCACCCACTCTGACGGAGGGTAGCCTCAATTGCATCAAACCACTGAAGCATCTGAGATACACTTCCTTCACCTGTGAAGACCATTGGGTCACAAGCCTTGAACTGTTTGTAGGAGAAAGTAGACTTTGGTGCATCGGTCTTGGAGTCTTCTGATGTCTGAGAGTTGCTGAGGGCTTGAACTTGAGATGCGATTTGGGGAATGACCTTGGCCATTTCCTGGCATAGCGAGGCGATCCTCTTATCGGCGTTTCTTCTGGCTTGACGTCGCGAGTTGGAAGCGTTCGTAGACATCTGGAACAAGAGATTTGGAATGAGATTCGATCATAATGGTTTTGAAATTGCGTTGCGATTTAGCGCGTTAAAACTTGTTATAGTTGATATAGTAAAACGTATTTTTAAGATCACATAGGAAAACACATATTTCCTAGATTCTCACGTATTCACATAAGCACGTGTAACCACATACTATATATGTATATATTTAGATACGTATATACTTGCACGTATAGCGCGAGGACGCGGTTAAGAGAGTTGTTATGTTAGTTTTGTTGCGAGTATTAGCTCTTGTTTTGGATTGCGATGGCTGTGCGAGTTGTGCATATAACATAGTAAGATGAAAACGATAAATCGGTAAGCTAAAAGCGATAAAGCGGTAAGAGAAAAAGCGATAAATGAAAACGTTAAAAGTTAAAATTCGTTTAAATACGCGCGTAACACGTTGAAAGTCGATGATGCGTTAAAGTTTTGGCTAGTAAATTGTCGGAGTGTCCGAGGTTTTGAGACGTTGACTAACCAAAGTGATTCGAAAATCCCTTTTGAGTTCGGGCGATATGCTTTGGCCTAATAAGTAGAATGCTCTCACCGCAACGCGGCTAACGACATTCACTCTTCTGGTTACTACATGTCCCGAGTCATCGGAATAATCGCGACTCTGGCGAGATTGAAAATCGTTGAGTAGGACGAGTTTTCAAGGTTTGGATTTCACCCCTAACTTGATAACTTCGAATCCCTGATGTGGTTTCCCTCCCGGACCCATCAGGAGGTTTCCACCGGATAGAATGGGAAATTTCTGTTAAGATGTGGATATCACTCCTAACTAAACAGATAATTTCGTGCAAATGAAAATGCGCGGAGTGAGTGTTCGTCGAGAGTTCGCGGTTTTCACACTAATCTCGACAAATCAACTCGTTGGTCATGTACGAGTATCTTTGCGACTCTGTGTGTTGTGCCCAAGCCTTAGAAAAGACTTCGTATAGTATTTTAAGTCCAATGTAAATGTTTTAATCAGATAGGAAGAATAAGCATAGTTTCCTACTATAGACTAGCAATTTACATAATTCCCTATAGTTATGGCTCTGATACCAATCTGTCACACCCCAACCGATGGAGGAATCATCAGGGCGCGACACTAAGCGAATCAGATTGTCCAAGACAATCCACAACAACTATTTCTGATGACAAATATTTAATACGTTAATTTCCCATACAATCAACAAACATTCATCCAATAGTCATTTACAAATTTCAATATTCCCAAACAAAAAGATCCGACAACTAGATTTAAGTGGGTTTCTAGAGAGTCCTAAGCTTGATTCGAGATAACCTGCGTTTAACCTGAAACATACGTTAAAATAATGTCAATACAAAAATGTATTGGCGAGCATACATGTTTTGATATAATAGCATAGTAGAAAAAATGTCGCGAATTTCCACATACATAAACATGATTCACATAACATATAAACTAAACAAGACAGATTTCACATGCTAAGCTCTCGAGAAGGCTGGTAAGCGCATGTGTCCTTCCTAGCTAGACCCCCGGGTGTTAGCCAAACAATAGTACCATACTAGCTAGGTGGAGTTAACGAAAAAGTGTCCTAGTTTACATGTTTCTGGGATCACGTATAAATATGTATAACAGATATTCGTGTGTGACAAATCAGTTTAGCGTGTGTTGTATACTTTGATATGAATGTATGTTACACCCAAAAAGTGTGTTTAAGCGAAAAGGAGTCAAGTAACTCAGAGTCGGTGCTTAACGATGAAACACGAACTTTTGTGGATTGAAGGGAGCGCAGGTCCAGCCTGTAAACGCGAACAGAAGTGCATCAGTCTTCTGAAGTGCTGAAACGGTCGAAGGGTAAAGGAGCAGTAGACAAGTTCGGGCAAACTTGTCTGAGAATCCAGTCACTTTGACCAACTTAGGGCGAAGTTGGCATTATTTCACAGAATCTTGTACAAGTTCGGGCGAACTTGTCACCCTCTACCGAAGTTTAGTACAAGTTCAGGCGAACTTGACCTGATTCCTTAGAATCATTACGAGTTCGGCCGAACTTGATGTTTTTCTTCAGATTTGGATACAAGTTCGCGCAAAGTTGGCACCAATTTGGTGACAACTTCGAGCGAATTTGTCCATTTTTGGAGCGAACTTGACGGGTTTTGGTCCAAAATCGTGCGTTTTCGCATCGTTTGCTGAGGAAATCAAGTGTCCATCCCTCAACCTCGAGCTACGAGCAAAACATAGGTTGGAGAAAGGTCTTTTAGAGCGAGTTTTAGCCACTTTACAGGAACTCGGGCTAATCCGGGCGAACTTGTCGGTTCGTACGGGTTAGTCCAGTTCGTGAAAGTGACGATATCGTCCTTGTGCTTCCGGATCTGAGTTTCTTGCTTGACAACGCCTCGTTCCACTTCATAGTGAACGAAACATAGGTCACTTAGTCTGTATTTTGTGTAAAAATCAATGCTTTAAAAGGTTTTTCTCAGATCTAACACTTGGGGAGTCGAATTCATCAAGATTTCTAGCTTGGAAAGCCAAAGCTAAGCCTAAATACACTTGTTTAGTGTAGATCTAAGTGAAAAGAAGAAGTTTTATGGAAAAAGATGAAGTTTTTCATAAACAGAGAAGTTTGGATGAAATCGGAGGTAAACCTTGTGTGAAATCATAGTAGAAAACGTTGTAGTTTGCATAAAACGGGTTGATTCTTACTTGGAAATCAAAGAAATTCGGTTTTGGGAGCTATGGGGGGAAGTTAGCAGCAAGGGTTGAATGAATGAGGAGCTGGGTATTTATAGGTGAGGAGAAATAAGGGTGGCAGCTAGCAACTTCACGATTATCACAGGCTGGTACTTCGGCGAAGTTGGGGTGCCCAACTTCGGTCGAACTTGACCTGGTGGCTAAGTTTTGTTTGTTATTTGTTCGTTGGTTGCTTGTTCATTGATTTATTCGTATTAAATAGTTATGTTAAGCGTTTCGGCGAGGTGTTAGGCGTATTAAGCGTTTAAATTAAATTAAATCAGATAAATAAGCGAGATAGTGTGCGTCTCAGTTCCCAAGTCTGGTGAGTGTCGCGTTGTGGTTTAAGTGATCGAGTAGTCTTGGGAGCATCACGAAAATGCCATACTATTAGCGGGTGCATTGTAAGCGTTGTGAGGTGCGATGTAGTGTATTTAAGCGATGTAGTTCGAAAATATGTGATGTAGCGTAGTAAGCGATATAGTTCACATTATGATCCGAATCTCTGGTGCTAGGCGTAACGTGAGTAACGAGCTACGAAAAAGCGGGTTGTTACACAACCTCACCTGGCCCTTTAGGTCTAAAATTCACTAATTTGAGTTTGATCACTAGACAAAAACAAAGTAACTATAGTTAGTTATTTATTAACCAATTCACCAAAAATGACATTTTAACATACAACACCATCTTCACCAAAAATCACCATTCATTCATTAAGCTTTTGATTTTGATCGTATATCTGCAATCGCGATTAAACTGGTGTGGATTTAAGTGGACCGTATATCTACAATCACGATTAACACGTTAGTAAATTTTATTTAAGTAATTTATATTTTTGAAACCGGATGTTAATCTAACTATGATTCCATTAGCATAATTCTTTTTCTGTGACGAAAAAAAGTAAGTGTGTGGATATTTGATGTATTGCAAAATACATCTATTTATCGTGTAAAGTTTGTACAGTTTTATTAAATTTAGTTTCGTTTTTAGTTAGAATGTGTATGCTATTGATCGTTTGTGATTTCCAAGTCTCGGGAGTTGAAAAGAGCTTAAAATGGTTAAAAACGAGTCAAAATGAAGAAAACCCGAGCATCAGAACGAGTTCGGAGGAACGCAAAGCTGATAAGGCACAAATTCCCAAAAAAATAACTTGGTCGTGTCGCGCGACCAGGAAGTAAAGCCCTCCTCGCATGACGTGAGGAGGGTGGTTTGACCTAGTTGACTTTCATCATGCTCGTGTCGCGTATCCACGACCCTTATGCTCCTCATGTGACGTGGGGAGCGTTTTTTGCATAAACTTTCGACATCTGATCAGGGTTGTTTTAGGAAAGTGATCTTTAACATAAAGAACCCGTAACCCTACGAATTAGAATATCCCATAGACGAACTTGGAGCTCAAGAAACATAAAAATCAAAGATTTTGAAGATAGGCATCATCCGTTTGAAGATCCAAGGCACGAGAACGAAGGATTCTAGGTTTCATCTTCCCGATTTCATAGTTTTTCATACTTTCTATCTTTCACCATGAATTCTACTATTCAACTTTGTGTTTTGGTTGTTTCCCATAATGACGTTAGGCTAATTGTGCATGACCTACCTAGGTTAGGATGAACATGTGTTAAAGTTTTGATTTTTATCTGGTTTATGAACTAGTTTTGAATTTTTCTATAAAAGTAAAGACTTGGTTTTGTTGATTCGATGTGTATGCATACTTTTACTTGTTTGATGAATGTTTATTGCTTCACATGTGCCTAGTTAAATGTCTTTCATATAATAGGTTCGTGTTAGATCATTAACCGTGTGTTTGTGATTTTTATGGTTAATCGGCCAATACACCATAGAAGTAATATCCGTGAATCAAGTAGGTTTAGGTGTTCTACTAATCCTAATATACTGTGAGGTTCAAGATTGTCGGTATGTCTAGGTTGGTAAATTGCTAGGTTTGGGTGCTTTATGAGAAGCCCGACTTAGTTGCCTTTTTATTCTTGCTTGTCGAGTCGAATCAAGTTTCCAAGTTACCTTTGACTTTCACGTCGTGAGGTAGATTGTCGATTAAAGTTACTTTTTAGAATAATTAGATAACCTTGAGAGAGTCTAGATAAACCGGTAATTTAATAGCCTATTAGAGTTCTATAGGTGTCTTCTCGAGAAGAGTCGGTTGTCCTGTTCGGATTTCTCAGTAGGTTTAGTATTTAAAGATTCCAGTTTCACAACAGTTCGTGTCCGGTAGAAAGATAACTGATAGCATATGGGGATTCCAACCTAGGTAGTTGTTTTATCATCATTTGAATTAAATCCAAGTTCCAAGTTGCGTCTTAGTTCAATTAAATTAGTTAGTCTTTAACTAATTGCAATTTTAGGATATTAGAAAACCCTCCTCGCAAAATATAAAAATAGTTTAGGTCGTGTTAGTCAATAGGTCCAGTGAGTCTAGTTATCGTAATCAAAGAGTCCCGTCGATTTCCGGACTTACTTAGTTTTACTAGAGTCGATCGGTGCACTTGCCCATTAGTAGTTTAGTCTAGTTTTAGAGAGTCTAAATTTTAACTTAGTGTCTAGATTAGGGTAATTTTGTTGATCATTATTAAACTACTTTTAGCACATATCCCTAAAACAACATCCTTTTGAGTTATAAGCACTCATATTTACAAGATCAATACTTATGACTATGGGGCTGATGACGTGGGTCCTCAGAAGCTCCCACTCAACAAAGCTGAAAAATAATAATAACCACCTTAGTTATCGAAAGCTGGAAGCCACAAGCTAAAAGTGGTCATACTGATGGCAGGAAGCTGAAGCTCATGTTACTGCGCACTCCTCGAATCCCGAGCATGCAAGGTCAAAGTGATGGGACTTTGCCCCAAAGTGCATTAAGTAAGCATTGAGACACACAATTTGACATTTCCAAAAGAGCTAGGGTCATCCGCGCAAGCAACATCACCAGGGGATAAGCTTTACCACCACATTTAGAAGGTATGAGCAGCAAAGGCTTCCTAAGACAGACCTTTCTGCCTATAAAAGGGAGTCTTCTCCCAGCTTCAATGGTATGTTTCACTACTCTCTCTCTCTCTCTCTCGCTCTCTCTCTCTTTTTAAACTATCCTCTATTATTTACGCTTAACTCTTAAAGATCAAACGACTGATTCTCACGTCGGAGTCCAAACGCGGGAAGCCACCTTTCGCGTTAAGGCTAGCAGTGATCTTTGATTACAGATTCCAACTAGGAAGCTATCGATTGGAGTGGATCCTGGACCCCCCGGCCATACTGTTGTTGTTTTAACATTCAACCCCTCTTGGACATAGACCATGGAAAGGAATGAACAGACAAAAGTCACAAAACGAAATAAGGAACAAGGTAGTCTCTAACCATCTAAACAAAACTCAAAATGAATAAACAAAGCTACACCACCAAACAATGAAGTAGAAAGCATATTAGCAAACAATGGGAGAAAATAGTGTAGGAATAGTGACCCCAATCACCTAGATGCCATGAACCAATCAATATCATTATTTTCAGAATCTGGGTCGATTTCCGGACTTACTTAGTTTTACTAGAGTCGATCGATGCACTTGCCGATTAGTAGTTTAGTCTAGTTTTAGAGAGTCTAAATTTTAACTTAGTGTCTAAATTAGGTAATTTTGTTGATAATTATTAAACTACTTTTAGCACATCATCCCTAAATAACATCCTTTTGAGTTATAAGCACCGATATTTACAACATCAATACTTATGACTAGGGGGCTGATGACGTGGGTCCTCAGAAGCTCCCACTCAACAAAGCTGAAAAATAATAATAACCACCTTAGTTATCGAAAGTTGGAAGCACAAGCTAAAAGTAGTCATACTGATGGCAGGAAGCTGGAAGCTCATGTTACTACACACACCTCGAATCCCGAGCCTGCAAGGTCAAAGTGATGGGACTTTGCCCAAAAGTGCATAAAGTAAGCATTGAGACACACAATTTGACATTTCCAAAAGAGCCAGGGTCATCCACGCAAGCAACATCACCAGGGGATAAGCTTTACCACCACATTTAGAAGGTAAGAATTGGCAAAGGCTTCCTAAGACAGACCTGTATGCCTATAAAAGGGAGTCTTCTCCCAGCTTCAATGGTATGTTCTCACTACCCCCTCTCTCTCTTTTTAAACTAATCTCTATTATTTACGCTTAACTCTTAGAGATCAAACAACGATTCTCACGTCGGAGTCCAAACACGGGAGGCCACCTTTCGCGTTAAGGCTAGCAGTGATCTTTGATTGCAGATTCCGACTAGGAAGCTATCGGTTGGAGTGGATCCTTGACACCCCCGGGGGGCATACTGTTGTTGTTTTTACATTCAACCCCTCTTGGACATAGACCATGGAAAATGTCGATCGCCTATTGTATGGCACGAGATCGAAAAGCACAAATCACCGGTCCCGAGCTAATTTAAGAGACGACGGACAAGATCCTCCAAATCAGAGACAATCTCTTGAAAGCTCGGAGTCGTCAAAAGAGTTACGCCGATAAACGCTGCAAGCCCCTACAGTTCGAAGTGGGAGATCACGTTCTCCTAAAGGATGCACCTTGGAAGGGAGTGGTCCGCTTCGGCAAGAAAGGAAAGCTAGCGCCTCGATACGTTGGTCCCTTTAAGATTCTGGAAAGAATCGTAAAGTAGCCTATCGTCTCGAATTACTGGAGGAACTTAATAATGTACATCCGACTTTCCACGTGTCTAATCTCAAAAAGTGCTTAGCCGAAGAAAATCTGCATGTCCCTCTCGAAGATCTGCAAATCAACGAGACTTTCCATTTCGTGGAAAAGCCTGTGGAAATCATGGACCGAGAGACTAAGAAACTACGACGCTCCCGCATCCCTATCGTGAAGGTCCGATGGGAGGGCAAACGCGGCGCCGAGTTTACTTGGGAATTGGAAAGTGATATGAAGGCCAAGTACCCGCATCTCTTTGTTACAACCACTACCTAATTTCGGAACGAAATTCCCTAAAGTAGGGAGACTGTAACAACTCGAAAATTCGATTGTTATCTCTTCTTTTGTTCTCTGTTTATCTATCCTTTTGTAATCCCGAGATTCGGTTAATAATAAAGTTTATGTTAATTACTTATGGTGTTTTACATTATTATCGCATCTAACCGCTTATTAAATCGCATCGCTAATCTCGTCGCATCGCAAATCGCAATTATTTATGTGTTTATTAGGTGTGTTTGTGGTTATGTTTACGCTCGCTATCGCATCGCTCTCGCACTCTTGAATCGCTAAATCGCACTATATATAATCTATAACGCTTAACGCTTTAAATTTAACGCTTAATATAACTATCTAATGTGAACCGAATAACCAAACGAACCCTTAACGCGAAATCAGCAAACGAACTTGGTCACCAGGCCAAGTTCGGCCGAACTTGGCTACCACAAGTTCGCCCGAACTTGCCTGGCAACCAGGAACCCCTTTGTTTTATCAAGTTCGCGCGAACTTGCATGAGTACATGCAAGTTCGACCGAACTTACTCATAATTCTTCCCAAAATCCATCAAGTTCGTGCAACTTGCATGTTTTCATGCAAGTTCGGCCGAACTTGGTCTCACCAGCCTCACTTTTTGCCTTCGCCTATAAATACCAAGCTCATTTCTCTCATTTGAACTTGCTGCAAGTTCGCCCAGAGCTCTCTCAACCCGAAACCTTCGTGTTCTAAGTAAGAATCGACCGATTTTCACTACGACAACGTTTATCAACAACCAACAAAGATTTACAACGATTTTGCACAAGGATCTACCTTCGTTTTCATCAAAAAAACCCTTCTTTTACGAAAATCTTCATCTCTTTCTTCAAAACTCTGTTTTTAACTTAGATCTACACAATACGAGTTCGTTTGGTGTTAGCAGAGGCTTCCCAAACATGAGATCTGCAAGATCTCGGCTTGTAAGTTCTAGATCTGAGAAAACCTTTGATAAATATCGATTTTGACACAAAATACGGACTTTGAGGATGTTTTGTTCATTTATTGATATGAAACGAAGCATCTATCATTCAAGATCCCAATCTGGAAGCACAAGGACGTTTATGTTGGTTTACATAAGCCGGACTAATCCGAACGAACCCCGAGTTCGCCCGGATTAGCCCACGCTTTTGTAAAACGGCTAAAATAGCTCTAAAAGACCTCTCCGACCTAAGTTTGCTCAGTAGCAAAGGGTTGGAGGGATGAACACTCGATTTACTCAGCAAACGACGCGAAAACGCAAAATTTTGGACTCGGAAACACCAAGTTCGCTCAAGATTTCAGCAGCTTCTGGTCATGTTCAACCGAACTTGTACCAAATGGGTCAAGTTCGACCGGACTTAGGCTAAATTTTATCGAATTCCTACCAAGTTCGACCGAACTTGTTTAGTTTCTTAAGAAACTACACAAGTTCGCCCGAACTTGTCTCCTCAGTAAGGTTTTCATACAAGTTCGCCCGAACTCGACTAAGATTCCTGTGAATCTTGCCGAGTTCGACCGAACTTGGCTATAAACTCACTAAGTTCATACAAGTTCGCTCGAACTTGGCTACTGCCCAACCAAGACTTAACCGTTTCAGCTTTTCGGAGACTGATGCACTTCCGTTCGCGTATGCAGGCTGATCCCGGCGCTCTTCTCGACTCCTCGCAGAATCTCCAACTTACCCTAAACGCACCCACAGTGAGTATACTTGACCCATTTTCGCTTTAACGCACTTTTTGGGTGTTACATACGTTCCTATATTAAAATCACATCACAAATAAAAATTGTTTATCACACGCGAACAATCTGGTTGTATATGCTCAATACGTGATACTAGAAACATGTGACTAGGACTTATTTTCGTTAACTTGCCTCCTTAGCTAGTATGGTACTATAGTGTGGCTTACACCCGACGGGGTCTAGTTAGGATGGACGCGCAAGCCTTCTCACGGTAGTTAGCATGAGAAATGAGCCTATGTTATGTTAAGTGTTTTGGTGTATCATATACGTATATTAAATTGTTTCGCAAACGCTTTCTCGACTATGCTAGTATTATTCAAACTCGTATGCTCACATTTACTTAATTGTATTGACTTGTATTTTAACGTATGTAACAGGTTGAGGATTTAGCTATGGATGCTTGGATGAATGCATGCTTAGCTTAGTTTATTTTCTTTTGTTTTGTTTAGTTGGAATGTAATAAATCTAGGGGAAATCGAACCGTTTTGTTTTTATGAGAAAACTTTGGATTTTGTAATGATTATTTAGAATATTATGTTTAATAGTATGGGATGTTAAATGTTTAGTAATGTTGTGAATAATTGTTATGGAATTTCTCGTGAGAACAATCTGGTCGCCTAGTGCCACTAACCCCGGTGATTCCGCATCGGTCGGGTGTGACAATGAACCAACAAACAAAGACATCCTAGTAGCCTCTAGTAGTTAAGTCTATAAAGATGCCATGAACCAATCAATATCATTATTTTCAGAACACAACCCCCCCCCAGACACACACACACTCATTCCACTGCAAGGTCTCGGCTTCAACATCTGAACAATACACAAAATCTCTCTAACCTGATGTCCCCACAACTTGGGTTTTGCATCCAACTCGTCCATATAATGGTCATCCATTCGTGTATCCCCGCACGTGTGATGGTCTTGGGCTACGTTTAACATGTGAAACAGTCGTTCCAAATGAATGTTTTTTCGTGACTCGGGAACCGTTATACGTATATTAGGAGGGGCGTACCCTTTGCACTTCCTCCTTTGTTCCATTGTAGTCCATCCATTTGTTTTGGACATAAAAGGCTCTCGTGGGAGGCCATCATTGTTCTTACCTCTTCAGGTGAATTGAAGTAAAGTAAGTGTTTAATAAGTAAATCTCTCACCTATCTTCATGTTTCTAGAGTAAATGTCAAGTGTTATTTGTACATCGCAAATTATTGATTTGATCGTTGCAGCTGATGTAAAACGACACACATAATAAAAGAATCCATTATTCCTTGGTTTCAAGTTCCAAAACAAAGAACCAGTACTATTATCACATTACAAAAACACACCTTCCAACAGAAGGTCAAAATGCATGGTGTTCTTATACAGTAAATAAAAAATAATTATCTCATCCAAAGTCTGGTCACAAACCTTTGACCAAGAGGAATCAGAAGAATTCTAGTTGACAACATCAAGAACAAGCTTACGGGACTTGAGAACCGACCACCTCAAACGCCTGTAGTATGCAGCTTGAAGCAGCGCCAGTGACAGTACAAATATCCACTTAAATCCCATCTGCATCATCCAACCAAAATCCTTTACGGTTATACCACATGGATTTCAAAGTACAAGTTTACCCTTAAGCTGAAATAAGTTGTTTTTTGCAAAGAATTTACCAGTTTCCTTTCCTCCATTTCTGGTTCTGCAGCCCAGCTTAAAAATGAAACGATGTCTTTTCCCATCTGCGGTAATTAAAGAAAAGAATTTAAATTTCTACGGACTGAAATTAATTAAAAGAAAATTGGCGTTGACAAAATAAGAAAGGGATAACAAACCTGAGCCTCTGTTGCAGGAGTGCCATCTTCATACTCAACAGCACCGTCATTAAGCATTTTAGGCATTGCAATAGCGCCCCCAGGGAAATAGGGATTATAGTGCAGACCTTCCCTGATCTGCAATATATTTGTAGCTTGACTGTTAGGTGGATTAGATAAGTGGACCAAGTTTGACCGGAATTGAAAAAAAGTAGTCTGCAAATTGAACTAATCCGTTTACAGAAATAGCTATAATCAGTTTATTGATAGTTTGATATGGCAATTTTCTTGGAAAATTTAACTAATCAACAACATGGTCATAACTGTCTTTACAATAACAAACTATTTTAAAAATCTAAAAATCATATGTTACATGTCAATGAATAACAGTTAATGAACTTGAAATCAAATAACACCGTAACACTAAAACATCTTCAAAAGCAACAAGATCTTGTGGTGAACATGTCTATCGTAAATAACAATCTAACACATAACACCACCAACCAAACCGCCCTCCAAAAAGACGTCACATAGCATAAACGATGTATATTAATATGTGGTATGAGATTTTAATACTCACCGAAACACCAGCAGGGGGGTCACGGTAGCCAGTCAAAAGTGCAAATACATAGTTCTGTCCATTGTGACGAGCCTGGCGAAACACAAATTGTAAGAATCTATAGTAAATACAGCAACAAAATAAAAGAAAGAATGAGGAGTTAGTTAGTTAGTTACTTTGGTGATAAGACTGAGGTCTGGAGGATAGGCTCCACCATTAGCAAATCTAGCAGCTTGCTCATTTGCGTACGGTTGAGGAAACCGATCACTGAGCTTGCCAGGGCGGGTAAACATCTCACCCTCATCATCAGGACCATCAACAACCTCGATTTCCGCAGCCATTGCTTTGGTTTCCTCTTCCGTGTAGGCCACACCCACCAAGTCACGATACGAAATCAAACCCATCGAATGGCATGATGCGCATACTTGTGTGTACACTTGATGACCACGCCGGATCCTGATCAATAAACAAAAACAAAGTCAGTATGAACTAAGATGTCGTATGATTGTATCACAAAAGGGTAATGAAAATTAGTTGGAAAACGAACTTACGAGGCATGGTCATATGAACTGAGAATGCCTTGGTGGGGCCAAGGATAGCTTGGACACTCTAGGCCGTGTTCAGCCTCGTCAGCAGATGCTATTGTTGTGAAACTCAAAAGCCCAGAAACACCTGCTCCGAGAAGTGCTAATGCCCTCAGGGACTTCGTTCCGGAAGCATCTTGATCCTTCTTTGGAGTTACAGATGATAAAACTGGAAGGGCCTGGTATTTTTTATTAATAACTTGTAAATTATTGTAGCAACCAGTGATGGAAATATTAAAACAAGCTAGACTTGAGATATTAGCAACTTATATATTTCTTATGTCGTGTTTGTAATCCCAACTGGGAAAATCAACAGACGATACATAGCAAGAAACTAGTATAGTGCCTAGCAATGTAAATGCAGAAGAGTATAGTAGTATAGTACGTCAACCCAGTTACGTTTATTCTGGTGATTCTTGGGCCATGTCATCAAGAGGCATGCAAAACATTTACTTAGGAAAAATGCCTGTTTACGTTTAGAAATTGTTACATGTCTTCTAGAAGAGATTGTTTAACTTCAAATGGGAAAAAAGCAGTTCAAATTCTCAATTGCAATATATCATGAACAAGCTTTGGGAATTGACTGTTTGGGTAAATCTCTGGGCTAACTAAATTTCGGCCCACATTCGTTCCGAAACTTACACTAATAACGCAGCTCAAATGAGCAGTAATCAGATTATCTCGCACTCGCATCACTAGAGGCCATGTACTTAGATGGAACATTTTCCGACATAACGAAAGTGAGTGCTAAATACATATAATCACTGTCTATATAATACCCCAGTGTTAATGGCGAATAGCAACAAATAGCGATAGCCGATAAGTTTTAAAAAAAATTTTAAAATTTTTATTATATCAAAACACCCTGGCATATATGCTATTTTACATGTATATTTAACAAAAACCTAAAATGCAGCTATTTTTATAGCTATATTTAATTGCAAGGTATATTAAAAAAAAAGTAAACTGTCTCTATCTATCGCTACAACCCTAATAGAGAGCCTAGACCTATACGCAATGTAGCGCGCTATAGCGATCGCTACGCTCACTATTGACAACTATGATAATACCAATGTGCTAGTGGTATCAACATTAGTACTCTTTCTTTAATCGTACACCGACTACCAAGTAAATGTCACAAACTTACGATTTAGCTTGAACTCAGTACGTCAAATTAGCCCGTGTCCCAGATAATATAATTTAACTACTTGATGCACGTGTATCTTTCGATTTATTAATTAAGCTAGAAAACTGCCATGCTTAGAAAAAAAGATACATAACAAAATGTACTCTTAAATAGCTTTTGCGAAAAAAAAAGGATAAAAAAAAGATTTACGGAGACACTCACTCACACGTAAAAATAACAGAATCTTAACACAGACAAAACCATAGCCCAACCGACCAGCAAATACAGCCACAAAAGAATAAACAAAAAATTACTTCTAACATGAAAATTTAAAAAAAGCAAGCCAAAATAATACTTACAGTGGAATGAGAATGAAGTCTGCTCCTAAGCAAGTGGTAAATTCCCCTACCACCAGCCATTTAACCCAATTTCCTGTAAACACACATATCATAACACATAGTCAACTACCATATAAAACCTCTAAATCAAGCACCAAATCCCCCCCCCCCCCCCATTTTCTATACAAATTATCTCCAAACTAAAAGATAGTAACTTTTCTTAAAGAAAGAGAGCCAGCTAATTACCTAAAATTGTATCTAAATAAATTACAAATTACAAAAGAGCAAAAGGAAAAAATAAAAACCTAAAATAAAGGAGACAAGATCTGGGTATTTCAAATTTCAACAACTGTAAGAAGCAATCAATCGATCGATCGATAGACATGAAAGCATACGGAGATTGCAACAAATTTCGCAGGTTAGAATAGCGTAGATTAAGAGACGTATATCAATGATTAAGTGTTGATTATGTTTGGGAGCACTTACAGGATGAAGTAATCGTCGCCGGTTGCGGCGTTAAACGGTCGCAGAGAGATCGAATAAGGAAGGGGGGGGGGGGGGGGGGTGGAGATTAGATTATTCGGGCAAATAGAAAGAGATTTTCACTTTTGCATCACACAAGCACGACGACCGTTCTCAGCACAAGAGCTTTTGGGTGGGCCAAGGCCTGTTTTATCCATCACATATATTGGGCTTCAAACCTTTAGCTTTATGCTAGCATATTTGTTTAATTATTTTTAACCGTTAGATCATAAAGCACATGATGTTGTTTTACTGTTATATTATAGGGTCGTATAATTGGTACATTTTGTAAAATTAAATCGATTAGGTTATATGTCTATACGACCTCTATTAGGTTAATACAATTTTCAAGGTCATTGAAAGGCTGATACTGTCTTCACATGCTTAGCCAATACACATCATATAGGGCTATACGATACGTATTGGTACAAGGTTGTATATTAACTCTGACAGATATGGTTCACATGCCAACCCTATACGAATATACGATCCGTATTGTATACGAGGTTACTTTCTGTCACTCAACAATGACATATAGTGATTGACAGGAATATTACGTCAGCCATATACGGGTCATATAGGCCTATATGACCCGTATTAATTTGCAAATTTGCTTTCTGCTTGGCCTTTATAAACGAGGAAGACGAAGACGCAAAAAACATTCCTTATCTTCGTTCTTTTCTTTATATTCGAGTTCAACAATGTCTTGGTTCAACCTCAAATATATTTTCGGCGAGTTGTCCGACACAAAATCAAGCACGTTTATTCCGGGAAGCAGTGTGGTATAGCATTTTTTAACTAGTTTTGTTTGTTTTGTTTATGAAATACTTAGCACATCGTTTGTATTAGGAGGGGTCTGTTGTCCCTGATTCTTTCGATGGGAGAGGAAATGATGATCACACGGAGGAGGTCATGTCCGGCTTTTGTCCCCATGATAATCAATCATTGTTGCTAGACCTCAACGAGGTAAGTATTTATTTACTTTTTTATTCGATGTTAAATTTACCACTACATTTTACCCATTGGTTTTTTTTAGTTTGTTGTGCCCCGCCAACCGTTGTTGCCAAATCTGAACGAGGTAAAAATATATTTACTTATTAATAAGAAGGCTTTTAGATGTGTCGTTATCATTTAACCATTGTTTTTTTAAGGTTATTGTGCCTAGAGATGATCATGGTTACGGGTGTTCGGATTATGAAGCCAGTTACGGTGCCTCGTACGGACAAGAAGACTATGGCAATAACTTTTTCGTTAGTGGTGCCCCGGGCTTACAACAAGACGTCGGTGAGCCTTCTTACGAGCAAGAGTCATTGGGTGACGAGCAACCCGCTTACCCTGAAGTTTCGTACAAAACTAATCATGTACGAATGAGATAGATTTATGTTAAAAATCTTTTTATCTAATAAATGGGGATTAAGACTGATGTCATATGGTAAAATTCACCCAATCTAAGGCTGTAATTTAAAAAAGATGATGTCATCTTTTATTTGAATTTTAAACAATAAATAATATTTGAATTTTAAACATTAAATAAATAAATAAATCTCTGCAAGAGTAATTAAAATCCTTGCAACATTTTCATTGGGCCAAACTTCTCCCCCAATTAAACCTTGTTCTTGTTGCACGCTCTTCCATCCTTCTCCCCCATCGATAAACATGTTTAAATCTCCATCTTTATTCACTAGAACTTTATCTTTCTCAATCCCTTTTCTATTTGTTTTCCCTGATCACTTCAAACAAACCCTAGAGCTCTTTGTCTGCCATCGCAAGCAAGCATCAAGGTTACTTTTCTTTCATCTCTAATTGATTCAATGTATGTTTTCTTTCATGATTCGTGTTTATTAGGTGTATAATCTTGATATAACATTACTTTTATCTCAGCAATTTTAATTATTATATTTGAAACCTGGTGTTGAAATTCCTAGGTGTGTGAATCCAGTTTTATTTGATTAGGAGTAGTATTTGATATCTGGTTTGATTGTTGTATGTTATGTTTGATTCTTAATTTCAGGCTATTAATGGGATTGATTGGAGTTTAAGATGCTTGTGACTGCAATCCATTTTCACATTGCATCTTACCCTAAATATCTTCAACAACAATAGAAAGGAATCAGGTAAGTTTTCTTGGTTTTAATGTTCTCCACTTTCGTTTCTTTGATGATTTGTCTTCTGATTATGTCGCCTTAAATCCCAAATAGCAGCTGTGGTAAACAATGGTTCACGTATCATTCTACCGCATCTGTAATTTTATCTCTTTGTATGCGTCTTGCATACAGTCGATAGCGAAATCTATTTCTTCTTATTATTTCCTCAATTTTTATTTGATTGCAGAACTTAGGGTTAGGGCTATGGTTTTGTTTATGTTGATTGAGGTACTTACGAGTTTTTACTTTGTTTTGTTTAGGCTGGATTCTTTGTATAATTCTGAATATCTGCAGGGAAGGGAAGGGAAGGGAAGGACAATTCTGATGGATTTGAGGCACTTGAATCGTTTCCAGCTACGGCAGAACCAAACACTCTAAAAACCTGCTGCGAGCAAGGTATATTGATATACTCATTACAGTTTGTTATGTTTGGGGTAGTATGCCCTAATTGCTGAGAAAGTTATAAGCAAGAACAACTCTAGAGTGACACTTTAGTGTAGTGCAACCGGTTTAATCCCATGTTTTAACATTAATTAAACCAATATATAAAATATGAAAGGGCTATGGTGAAAATTAAAATGGACGAGTCACATACAATGGTGAGCCATGTTACATCATCAATTGAGAAAAAAATTCAGTGATACAAAATAACGGAGGAGCCATAATTAATAAATTGTAAAGAAACACAGCAAACAACATCGAACTCGGGAGATGCACCTTAACAGGCAAGTCGGCTGCCAATGAGGTAGTGATGGAGTGGTTGGGGAAAGAATTGGTGTTCCTTGTGACCCAGGTTCGATTCCCACTCTCCTCATTATTTTCTACGACATCCAGGTGAAGAGCGAATACGGGTGACGCCCGGTTCGATTTGGATGGGATGCGAGGTTTTACTGATTATTTCATTGTCGTGCCTTCAGGCGGTTAGAGTTCGGGTTTCCGCGCATCTGGGGAGAGCCAAGGGGCTGGCGGCGGTCGAGTAGTCGACCTTGGCCACAACGTCCGGTGTCACGGTGGTTGTCACGTCGTTCATTTCCGTTCAAAAAAAAAGAAAAATAGGCAAGGCGGCTACCAACAATCTGTGGTTGGCAACGACATAGGGTTTTAATTATGCATAGCATATAAAACCTATAAAAAACTTTTTGGCTCTTTGAAAATTTAGACCTCTAGCGACAGCCCGGCTTAGCCGACTCAATAGCCGGCCCTGCTTACAATTGTGTTGCATGGCATTCTTGAGAATACTAGCAAGGCAAAATGTGTGTTAGGGAATATCATGGGCCTAAGGCTTATTGTCATAGATCTTCCGACCCCCCGGTGGAAAATTTCAAGCTTCGCCACTGCTTGCATGGTGCACAACACTATCTTGAAAGGTCTCAAGAGGTATGATATGTTAACATTGTGCACACACACTACCCACATGCAGGTTTATCTTCCTTACATGCTATAGAGAATAGTTTAGTGTCGAACTAGTGTCCTGATTTGTAAAAGTCGTTGTAGGTCCATAGAACGACACAATTATTGTATGTCTAAATACGAATCACGGCTCTAAAGTAGTGAAAGTTTGAACGGGGTTCTAGAGTGGTATACACAACGTCGTCCGAAGCCGAGTTCTATAAAGGGTTAATAGATGTTTAGGAGCCTTAGCTCTACGTGATTCGATGTGTTGAGAAAGGGTTATAGAATGGTGTATATACCAAGTCAGAAGTTGATTGGTATTAGCATGTGTTGAGAAGGAGTATTGAAAATACAACGCTTGCTGATTTTATGATCATGAAGACAACACGTGTTGAGGGGACAGACCTACTCGACCACCCCCGAGTAGCTTGAGTACCAAGTAAAGGAGTAAGTACCACCGCACCCCCTCCCCCGCCGGTAGGGGATCAAGTAGTTGTAGTACTTGGATGTGTTGTGTGTATGGAGCCATTAATTTTTTAATTTTAAAAACAATTTTCTAAAATTATAGATATATATATATATATATATATATATTATATATATATATATTATATATAAAATATATATATATATATATATATATATAATTTAACGATGTTTCATTACAATCTTTTATACTCTCTATATCTTTCTACTCTACAACTATTATACTCTCTTCACAATTTAACAATGTTTCATTACAATCTTTTATACTCTATATCTTTCTACTCTACAACTATTCTACTCTCTAAAAAAAGAAAAGAAAAAGAAACACTCAAATGGAAGTCTCATCTTCCCAAAAACCCACATTGAAGGCAAAAAGATTTAGGTCGAAAAATCACCAACATAACCACTTCCCAAACAAACCGAGCCGCTATCCACCCAACTGATGCCAACTCAAACTATGATTGAAATAATGTTCGTAAAACAAAAACATCGCGACACCAAAGCGTTCATGGAATCACAAGACCCGATCGACGGACCATACTTGTCGATTACTTCACAATGTACACGTGAAATAGCGACAAAATGTGGGTGGCCATACAACTTTTAGGTTTTTTTTTTCTATTTCTAGTTTTCCTTTTTATCTATTTCTAATTTTCCTACTTATTTACGGGTTTTTTTAAGTTTAATTATTGTGTTTTGTTTTTTAATCAATGAAAATTCCTTTTTCATTTAAATGTTTAGTTTTTGTATTTTTTTAATGAAAAAAATATAATGAGTACTTGGGGTATTTAATTCAAAAAATTTCATTGTTTGTGTAGTTTTGATGTAATACCCTAATTTAAAAAAAATGAATTATAAAGTCATAGTTAATAAAATAATGATTACGAAATTATCATTACAATCAACCATTAACCTATTAACCTATTAAAAACAGAAGGCTGTTAACAGTTGTGTGGAAGGATACTGTTGGCTGTTATTTTTTCTCATTATTCCGTTATTATTTATGCATATAATAAAAATAAAAAAAAACTAATTGAAAGACACGTCGCGACTTATGGTGCGTTCTCAATTCTCTTTTCCTGCCTAAATAAATATTTATTATGAAAAGTCGATTATTGATAATACTAAATTCAAAATTTGTGGAAGAGATTTTATGACAATCACAAGATAACTGATAACAATATCTTAATTGTTAAGACAAAAAAATATATTAATGTTTAGTTGTATATAAAGATAAAGATTAATTATACCTTTCAAATTCATAGTCATGCTTCAACACCAAAACAAAACGCACTTTGTTTCTTCAACTAGTTTTGATGTCTCGCCCGTGTTGCGGGCGATAGGTCGAATAATTTTCAACTAATTAAAAAAATCATTACTATAGTTTTGCTAGGAAAAAAACTAAAACGATGACAAGACCGTAATTTTGAGCTCGGAGAAAAACTGTAACTTTTCAGACTAATAACCGAGTTTTAGGCAGCTCATTGACACGAAAAAAAAAAAATCCAGTCAACCAATTAAAACAAAAAACTTTTATAGTTTTGCTAAAAAAAGTAAACTGATGGAAATATTGTAATTTTGAACTTAGGGCAATATTGTAATTTTGAACTTAGGGCAAAATTATATTTTTTGACTGTGGTAAAATCATAATTTGGCAAAAGCTAAAGCGATGGCAATACTGTAAATTTGAATATAGACAAAATTGTAATTTTGTACAGGGGCAAATTCATAAACTTGGGGTAAAATTGTAATATACCCTGACCAATGGAGGAGTGCTAGACTGTTTGAACTAAGGACAACATCGTAATTTAAGTTGGGCATAAAACCGTAAATTTATTTTGAACTTGGGGCAAAAATCAGAATTTTGAATTGAGGGCAAAATTGTAATTTTGAGCTGGGGCAAAACACAATTTTATTTTAAACTAGGGGTAAAAACGGAATCGTGAATTTAGGGCGAATTATAATTTAATTTTTGAAACGGGGGAAAATCATATTTTTGAACTAAGGGCAAAACCGTAAATTTAAGCTGGGGCAAAATCGTAATTTTTTGCTGGGGGCAAAAATATAATTTTATTTTAAACTGGGGGCAAAACCGTAATTTGACATTGGGGCAAAATTGTAAATTTAAACAGGTGATAAAATCGTAATTTCGAACGAAGGGCAAAACCGTAATTTTTTAGTTGAGGGCAAAAGCGTAATTTAATTTTGAAGTTGGGGGGAGGGACCGTAATCCTGAAATGAGGACGAAATCGTAATTTTAAGATGGAGATAAAATCGTAAATTGGTTGGACCAATAGCGAAGTGTCAGACAGGTGCCTGACACTGTTCACCAACCGCCCTTTTTATCCAATCAATGTAACTTACTATTGCCGCTGGCATCTTGTGATTGTAAGTATTAGAAATAGAAATGGAAATTCGTTTTGATTGGTACTACGAGAGAATATATAGAGTTTCTGCGTCTACAAATCCATTTCCATCTACAACTATACTTACGGATTTGGATGAATAGTGTTTCAAATTGAGCACTACTATAAGTCTCTTTTATGTATAGATTTGTCGTTTGTTGGTAGGTGTGGACACATTTATATCAATTATTTAAATGATTATGCACATGTATAAGATTTTTTTTACTATTACTATAGTTTTCTTAAAATAAAAAAAATTACAAGCTATAAAGATATAACATTTTTTTATTATTTGGTATATGATATTAGATTAATTCAATAATATTTTTTTATTTACTATATAAAATTACATTCATTTAACCTGTGTAATACATAAAGTTTTTAAAGATATAATTTTTTTTATTTAATATATAAAATTACGTTTACTCGACCCGTGTATTAAAGGAGGTTTCCAAAGATATACTGTTTTATTATTTGGTATATAAAATTACATTTATTCAACCCGTGTAATACACAGGGTTCTTAAAAATATAAATTTTTTGATTATGTAATATATAAAATTACATTTATTAAACTTGTGTAATAAGCGAGTTTTTTAAAATATATTGTTTTATTATTTCTTATATAAAATTACATTAATTCGACCCGTGTAATACACAGGGTTGTTATTATATACAGAGAGAGGTTATTGTACTAGAGAAAAGAATTGTACGAAGTGTAGGAGACAAGTTTGACCCTTGATTTGCAAGATCAATGTTTGAGATTAAGTGGTCCTCAAATATATAATTTACATAACAAAAAATAAGGGAATAAGTGGGGAAAAGTGTAAATTATGAAAATCCAATATTGTTAACTCACAAACCCACTTCCCCCTTGAGTTTCAATTTGCTATAACTTTTTCATACGTTAATATTTTTATTATAAAAATACACCGTATTAACGAGCATTTCATTATCTTTAATTCGAGCAGCACATTGCTATATTTTAACAACCCTATTACGTGATTGCGTGATTTTGAATACCTAGTAAGTGACTACGTGCTTTTGAATACCCATTACGTGATTACTTGATTTCATTGTAGTATTTTATGTGAAACCATGCTAAGTGATTACGCAATTACGTAACAATAGTTGACTATGTAAATTACATGACTACATGATTTTAAAAACCCATTTTATGATTACATGATTTCATTATAGTATTTATGTGAAACTATACTGGGTGATTACGTAACATAATATTCCATATCGAATACCTAATATTTAAGGTATAATCACGTATTAAGGATAAATTATATACAAAACATTATCCAAACCAACCTATAATAGCAACATAATGTAATATATTAGAGATTTAACCACGTAATAAAGCATAAACAATCAAGTTCTTGTTATTGAATGTGTAATCACGTAATAAGCATAATTGTATTAACATTAGTTATAACAAATCATATTAAATATGTAATCACGTAATGAATTTACATTGAATGCGTAATGATTTATGTTGAATGTGTAATCACGTAATGGGTATTCAAAAATCACATAATGCATACTGGGTATTCAAAATCACGTAATCACGTAATGTGTATTTAAAGTCCTATAAATTATTTTTAAAAATACTATAGCAATAGGCTGCTCGAATTAAAGAGAATGAAATGCTTGTTAATACGGTGTAAATTTTTAAAAAAAATATTAACGTATGAAAAAGTTATAGCCGTTTGAAAATCAAGGTGGAAACTAGTTAAAGGGAGAAAAGACCATCATACCCTTCCCTTTTTCATTGTTTGTGTAGTTTTGATGTAATACCCTAATTTAAAAAAAATGAATTATAAAGTCATAGTTAATAAAATAATGATTACGAAATTATCATTACCATCAACCATTAACCTATTAACCTATTAAAAACAGAAGGCTGTTAACAGTTGTGTGGAAGGATACTGTTGGCTGTTATTTTTTCTCATTATTCCGTTATTATTTATGCATATAATAAAAATAAAAAAAAACTAATTGAAAGACACGTCGCGACTTATGATGCGTTCTCAATTCTCTTTTCCTGCCTAAATAAATATTTATTATGAAAAGTCGATTATTGATAATACTAAATTCAAAATTTGTGGAAGAGATTTTATGACAATCACAAGATAACTGATAACAATATCTTAATTGTTAAGACAAAAAAATATATTAATGTTTAGTTGTATATAAAGATAAAGATTAATTATACCTTTCAAATTCATAGTCATGCTTCAACACCAAAACAAAACGCACTTTGTTTCTTCAACTAGTTTTGATGTCTCGCCCGTGTTGCGGGCGATAGGTCGAATAATTTTCAACTAATTAAAAAAATCATTACTATAGTTTTGCTAGGAAAAAAACTAAAACGATGACAAGACCGTAATTTTGAGCTCGGAGAAAAACTGTAACTTTTCAGACTAATAACCGAGTTTTAGGCAGCTCATTGACACGAAAAAAAATAAATCGAGTCAACCAATTAAAACAAAACACTTTTATAGTTTTGCTAAAAAAAGTAAACTGATGGAAATATTGTAATTTTGAACTTAGGGCAATATTGTAATTTTGAACTTAGGGCAAAATTATATTTTTTGACTGTGGTAAAATCATAATTTGGCAAAAGCTAAAGCGATGGCAATACTGTAAATTTGAATATAGATAAAATTGTAATTTTGTACAGGGGCAAATTCATAAACTTGGGGTAAAATTGTAATATACCCTGACCAATGGAGGAGTGCTAGACTGTTTGAACTAAGGACAACATCGTAATTTAAGTTGGGCATAAAACCGTAAATTTATTTTGAACTTGGGGCAAAAATCAGAATTTTGAATTGAGGGCAAAATTGTAATTTTGAGCTGGGGCAAAACACAATTTTATTTTAAACTAGGGGTAAAAACGGAATCGTGAATTTAGGGCGAATTATAATTTAATTTTTGAAACGGGGGAAAATCATATTTTTGAACTAAGGGCAAAACCGTAAATTTAAGCTGGGGCAAAATCGTAATTTTTTGCTGGGGGCAAAAATATAATTTTATTTTAAACTGGGGGCAAAACCGTAATTTTGACATTGGGGCAAAATTGTAAATTTAAACAGGTGATAAAATCGTAATTTCGAACGAAGGGCAAAACCGTAATTTTTTAGTTGAGGGCAAAAGCGTAATTTAATTTTGAAGTTGGGGGGAGGGACCGTAATCCTGAAATGAGGACGAAATCGTAATTTTAAGCTGGAGATAAAATCGTAAATTGGTTGGACCAATAGCGAAGTGCCAGACAGGTGCCTGACACTGTTCACCAACCGCCCTTTTTATCCAATCAATGTAACTTACTATTGCCGCTGGCATCTTGTGATTGTAAGTATTAGAAATAGAAATGGAAATTCGTTTTGATTGGTACTACGAGAGAATATATAGAGTTTCTGCGTCTACAAATCCATTTCCATCTACAACTATACTTACGGATTTGGATGAATAGTGTTTCAAATTGAGCACTACTATAAGTCACTTTTATGTATAGATTTGTCGTTTGTTGGTAGGTGTGGACACATTTATATCAATTATTTAAATGATTATGCACATGTATAAGATTTTTTTTACTATTACTATAGTTTTCTTAAAATAAAAAAAAATTACAAGCTATAAAGATATAACATTTTTTTATTATTTGGTATATGATATTAGATTAATTCAATAATATTTTTTTATTTACTATATAAAATTACATTCATTTAACCTGTGTAATACATAAAGTTTTTAAAGATATAATTTTTTTTATTTAATATATAAAATTACGTTTACTCGACCCGTGTATTAAAGGAGGTTTCCAAAGATATACTGTTTTATTATTTGGTATATAAAATTACATTTATTCAACCCGTGTAATACACAGGGTTCTTAAAAATATAAATTTTTTGATTATTTAATATATAAAATTACATTTATTAAACTTGTGTAATAAGCGAGTTTTTTAAAGATATATTGTTTTATTATTTCTTATATAAAATTACATTAATTCGACCCGTGTAATACACAGGGTTGTTATTATATACAGAGAGAGGTTATTGTACTAGAGAAAAGAATTGTACGAAGTGTAGGACACAAGTTTGACCCTTGATTTGCAAGATCAATGTTTGAGATTAAGTGGTCCTCAAATATATAATTTACATAACAAAAAATAAGGGAATAAGTGGGGAAAAGTGTAAATTATGAAAATCCAATATTGTTAACTCACAAACCCACTTCCCCCTTGAGTTTCAATTTGCTATAACTTTTTCATACGTTAATATTTTTATTATAAAAATACACCGTATTAACGAGCATTTCATTATCTTTAATTCGAGCAGCACATTGCTATATTTTAACAACCCTATTACGTGATTGCGTGATTTTGAATACCTAGTAAGTGACTACGTGCTTTTGAATACCCATTACGTGATTACTTGATTTCATTGTAGTATTTTATGTGAAACCATGCTAAGTGATTACGCAATTACGTAACAATAGTTGACTATGTAAATTACATGACTACATGATTTTAAAAACCCATTTTATGATTACATGATTTCATTATAGTATTTATGTGAAACTATACTGGGTGATTACGTAACATAATATTCCATATCGAATACCTAATATTTAAGGTATAATCACGTATTAAGGATAAATTATATACAAAACATTATCCAAACCAACCTATAATAGCAACATAATGTAATATATTAGAGATTTAACCACGTAATAAAGCATAAACAATCAAGTTCTTGTTATTGAATGTGTAATCACGTAATAAGCATAATTGTATTAACATTAGTTATAACAAATCATATTAAATATGTAATCACGTAATGAATTTACATTGAATGCGTAATGATTTATGTTGAATGTGTAATCACGTAATGGGTATTCAAAAATCACATAATGCATACTGGGTATTCAAAATCACGTAATCACGTAATGTGTATTTAAAGTCCTATAAATTATTTTTAAAAATACTATAGCAATAGGCTGCTCGAATTAAAGAGAATGAAATGCTTGTTAATACGGTGTAAATTTTTAAAAAAAATATTAACGTATGAAAAAGTTATAGCCGTTTGAAAATCAAGGTGGAAACTAGTTAAAGGGAGAAAAGACCATCATACCCTTCCCTTTTTCATTGTTTGTGTAGTTTTGATGTAATACCCTAATTTAAAAAAAATGAATTATAAAGTCATAGTTAATAAAATAATGATTACGAAATTATCATTACCATCAACCATTAACCTATTAACCTATTAAAAACAGAAGGCTGTTAACAGTTGTGTGGAAGGATACTGTTGGCTGTTATTTTTTCTCATTATTCCGTTATTATTTATGCATATAATAAAAATAAAAAAAAACTAATTGAAAGACACGTCGCGACTTATGATGCGTTCTCAATTCTCTTTTCCTGCCTAAATAAATATTTATTATGAAAAGTCGATTATTGATAATACTAAATTCAAAATTTGTGGAAGAGATTTTATGACAATCACAAGATAACTGATAACAATATCTTAATTGTTAAGACAAAAAAATATATTAATGTTTAGTTGTATATAAAGATAAAGATTAATTATACCTTTCAAATTCATAGTCATGCTTCAACACCAAAACAAAACGCACTTTGTTTCTTCAACTAGTTTTGATGTCTCGCCCGTGTTGCGGGCGATAGGTCGAATAATTTTCAACTAATTAAAAAAATCATTACTATAGTTTTGCTAGGAAAAAAACTAAAACGATGACAAGACCGTAATTTTGAGCTCGGAGAAAAACTGTAACTTTTCAGACTAATAACCGAGTTTTAGGCAGCTCATTGACACGAAAAAAAATAAATCGAGTCAACCAATTAAAACAAAACACTTTTATAGTTTTGCTAAAAAAAGTAAACTGATGGAAATATTGTAATTTTGAACTTAGGGCAATATTGTAATTTTGAACTTAGGGCAAAATTATATTTTTTGACTGTGGTAAAATCATAATTTGGCAAAAGCTAAAGCGATGGCAATACTGTAAATTTGAATATAGATAAAATTGTAATTTTGTACAGGGGCAAATTCATAAACTTGGGGTAAAATTGTAATATACCCTGACCAATGGAGGAGTGCTAGACTGTTTGAACTAAGGACAACATCGTAATTTAAGTTGGGCATAAAACCGTAAATTTATTTTGAACTTGGGGCAAAAATCAGAATTTTGAATTGAGGGCAAAATTGTAATTTTGAGCTGGGGCAAAACACAATTTTATTTTAAACTAGGGGTAAAAACGGAATCGTGAATTTAGGGCGAATTATAATTTAATTTTTGAAACGGGGGAAAATCATATTTTTGAACTAAGGGCAAAACCGTAAATTTAAGCTGGGGCAAAATCGTAATTTTTTGCTGGGGGCAAAAATATAATTTTATTTTAAACTGGGGGCAAAACCGTAATTTTGACATTGGGGCAAAATTGTAAATTTAAACAGGTGATAAAATCGTAATTTCGAACGAAGGGCAAAACCGTAATTTTTTAGTTGAGGGCAAAAGCGTAATTTAATTTTGAAGTTGGGGGGAGGGACCGTAATCCTGAAATGAGGACGAAATCGTAATTTTAAGCTGGAGATAAAATCGTAAATTGGTTGGACCAATAGCGAAGTGCCAGACAGGTGCCTGACACTGTTCACCAACCGCCCTTTTTATCCAATCAATGTAACTTACTATTGCCGCTGGCATCTTGTGATTGTAAGTATTAGAAATAGAAATGGAAATTCGTTTTGATTGGTACTACGAGAGAATATATAGAGTTTCTGCGTCTACAAATCCATTTCCATCTACAACTATACTTACGGATTTGGATGAATAGTGTTTCAAATTGAGCACTACTATAAGTCACTTTTATGTATAGATTTGTCGTTTGTTGGTAGGTGTGGACACATTTATATCAATTATTTAAATGATTATGCACATGTATAAGATTTTTTTTACTATTACTATAGTTTTCTTAAAATAAAAAAAAATTACAAGCTATAAAGATATAACATTTTTTTATTATTTGGTATATGATATTAGATTAATTCAATAATATTTTTTTATTTACTATATAAAATTACATTCATTTAACCTGTGTAATACATAAAGTTTTTAAAGATATAATTTTTTTTATTTAATATATAAAATTACGTTTACTCGACCCGTGTATTAAAGGAGGTTTCCAAAGATATACTGTTTTATTATTTGGTATATAAAATTACATTTATTCAACCCGTGTAATACACAGGGTTCTTAAAAATATAAATTTTTTGATTATTTAATATATAAAATTACATTTATTAAACTTGTGTAATAAGCGAGTTTTTTAAAGATATATTGTTTTATTATTTCTTATATAAAATTACATTAATTCGACCCGTGTAATACACAGGGTTGTTATTATATACAGAGAGAGGTTATTGTACTAGAGAAAAGAATTGTACGAAGTGTAGGACACAAGTTTGACCCTTGATTTGCAAGATCAATGTTTGAGATTAAGTGGTCCTCAAATATATAATTTACATAACAAAAAATAAGGGAATAAGTGGGGAAAAGTGTAAATTATGAAAATCCAATATTGTTAACTCACAAACCCACTTCCCCCTTGAGTTTCAATTTGCTATAACTTTTTCATACGTTAATATTTTTATTATAAAAATACACCGTATTAACGAGCATTTCATTATCTTTAATTCGAGCAGCACATTGCTATATTTTAACAACCCTATTACGTGATTGCGTGATTTTGAATACCTAGTAAGTGACTACGTGCTTTTGAATACCCATTACGTGATTACTTGATTTCATTGTAGTATTTTATGTGAAACCATGCTAAGTGATTACGCAATTACGTAACAATAGTTGACTATGTAAATTACATGACTACATGATTTTAAAAACCCATTTTATGATTACATGATTTCATTATAGTATTTATGTGAAACTATACTGGGTGATTACGTAACATAATATTCCATATCGAATACCTAATATTTAAGGTATAATCACGTATTAAGGATAAATTATATACAAAACATTATCCAAACCAACCTATAATAGCAACATAATGTAATATATTAGAGATTTAACCACGTAATAAAGCATAAACAATCAAGTTCTTGTTATTGAATGTGTAATCACGTAATAAGCATAATTGTATTAACATTAGTTATAACAAATCATATTAAATATGTAATCACGTAATGAATTTACATTGAATGCGTAATGATTTATGTTGAATGTGTAATCACGTAATGGGTATTCAAAAATCACATAATGCATACTGGGTATTCAAAATCACGTAATCACGTAATGTGTATTTAAAGTCCTATAAATTATTTTTAAAAATACTATAGCAATAGGCTGCTCGAATTAAAGAGAATGAAATGCTTGTTAATACGGTGTAAATTTTTAAAAAAAATATTAACGTATGAAAAAGTTATAGCCGTTTGAAAATCAAGGTGGAAACTAGTTAAAGGGAGAAAAGATCATCATACCCTTCCCTTTTTCATTGTTTGTGTAGTTTTGATGTAATACCCTAATTTAAAAAAAATGAATTATAAAGTCATAGTTAATAAAATAATGATTACGAAATTATCATTACCATCAACCATTAACCTATTAACCTATTAAAAACAGAAGGCTGTTAACAGTTGTGTGGAAGGATACTGTTGGCTGTTATTTTTTCTCATTATTCCGTTATTATTTATGCATATAATAAAAATAAAAAAAAACTAATTGAAAGACACGTCGCGACTTATGATGCGTTCTCAATTCTCTTTTCCTGCCTAAATAAATATTTATTATGAAAAGTCGATTATTGATAATACTAAATTCAAAATTTGTGGAAGAGATTTTATGACAATCACAAGATAACTGATAACAATATCTTAATTGTTAAGACAAAAAAATATATTAATGTTTAGTTGTATATAAAGATAAAGATTAATTATACCTTTCAAATTCATAGTCATGCTTCAACACCAAAACAAAACGCACTTTGTTTCTTCAACTAGTTTTGATGTCTCGCCCGTGTTGCGGGCGATAGGTCGAATAATTTTCAACTAATTAAAAAAATCATTACTATAGTTTTGCTAGGAAAAAAACTAAAACGATGACAAGACCGTAATTTTGAGCTCGGAGAAAAACTGTAACTTTTCAGACTAATAACCGAGTTTTAGGCAGCTCATTGACACGAAAAAAAATAAATCGAGTCAACCAATTAAAACAAAACACTTTTATAGTTTTGCTAAAAAAAGTAAACTGATGGAAATATTGTAATTTTGAACTTAGGGCAATATTGTAATTTTGAACTTAGGGCAAAATTATATTTTTTGACTGTGGTAAAATCATAATTTGGCAAAAGCTAAAGCGATGGCAATACTGTAAATTTGAATATAGATAAAATTGTAATTTTGTACAGGGGCAAATTCATAAACTTGGGGTAAAATTGTAATATACCCTGACCAATGGAGGAGTGCTAGACTGTTTGAACTAAGGACAACATCGTAATTTAAGTTGGGCATAAAACCGTAAATTTATTTTGAACTTGGGGCAAAAATCAGAATTTTGAATTGAGGGCAAAATTGTAATTTTGAGCTGGGGCAAAACACAATTTTATTTTAAACTAGGGGTAAAAACGGAATCGTGAATTTAGGGCGAATTATAATTTAATTTTTGAAACGGGGGAAAATCATATTTTTGAACTAAGGGCAAAACCGTAAATTTAAGCTGGGGCAAAATCGTAATTTTTTGCTGGGGGCAAAAATATAATTTTATTTTAAACTGGGGGCAAAACCGTAATTTTGACATTGGGGCAAAATTGTAAATTTAAACAGGTGATAAAATCGTAATTTCGAACGAAGGGCAAAACCGTAATTTTTTAGTTGAGGGCAAAAGCGTAATTTAATTTTGAAGTTGGGGGGAGGACCGTAATCCTGAAATGAGGACGAAATCGTAATTTTAAGCTGGAGATAAAATCGTAAATTGGTTGGACCAATAGCGAGGTGCCAGACAGGTGCCTGACACTGTTCACCAACCGCCCTTTTTATCCAATCAATGTAACTTACTATTGCCGCTGGCATCTTGTGATTGTAAGTATTAGAAATAGAAATGGAAATTCGTTTTGATTGGTACTACGAGAGAATATATAGAGTTTCTGCGTCTACAAATCCATTTCCATCTACAACTATACTTACGGATTTGGATGAATAGTGTTTCAAATTGAGCACTACTATAAGTCACTTTTATGTATAGATTTGTCGTTTGTTGGTAGGTGTGGACACATTTATATCAATTATTTAAATGATTATGCACATGTATAAGATTTTTTTTACTATTACTATAGTTTTCTTAAAATAAAAAAAAATTACAAGCTATAAAGATATAACATTTTTTTATTATTTGGTATATGATATTAGATTAATTCAATAATATTTTTTTATTTACTATATAAAATTACATTCATTTAACCTGTGTAATACATAAAGTTTTTAAAGATATAATTTTTTTTATTTAATATATAAAATTACGTTTACTCGACCCGTGTATTAAAGGAGGTTTCCAAAGATATACTGTTTTATTATTTGGTATATAAAATTACATTTATTCAACCCGTGTAATACACAGGGTTCTTAAAAATATAAATTTTTTGATTATTTAATATATAAAATTACATTTATTAAACTTGTGTAATAAGCGAGTTTTTTAAAGATATATTGTTTTATTATTTCTTATATAAAATTACATTAATTCGACCCGTGTAATACACAGGGTTGTTATTATATACAGAGAGAGGTTATTGTACTAGAGAAAAGAATTGTACGAAGTGTAGGACACAAGTTTGACCCTTGATTTGCAAGATCAATGTTTGAGATTAAGTGGTCCTCAAATATATAATTTACATAACAAAAAATAAGGGAATAAGTGGGGAAAAGTGTAAATTATGAAAATCCAATATTGTTAACTCACAAACCCACTTCCCCCTTGAGTTTCAATTTGCTATAACTTTTTCATACGTTAATATTTTTATTATAAAAATACACCGTATTAACGAGCATTTCATTATCTTTAATTCGAGCAGCACATTGCTATATTTTAACAACCCTATTACGTGATTGCGTGATTTTGAATACCTAGTAAGTGACTACGTGCTTTTGAATACCCATTACGTGATTACTTGATTTCATTGTAGTATTTTATGTGAAACCATGCTAAGTGATTACGCAATTACGTAACAATAGTTGACTATGTAAATTACATGACTACATGATTTTAAAAAACCCATTTTATGATTACATGATTTCATTATAGTATTTATGTGAAACTATACTGGGTGATTACGTAACATAATATTCCATATCGAATACCTAATATTTAAGGTATAATCACGTATTAAGGATAAATTATATACAAAACATTATCCAAACCAACCTATAATAGCAACATAATGTAATATATTAGAGATTTAACCACGTAATAAAGCATAAACAATCAAGTTCTTGTTATTGAATGTGTAATCACGTAATAAGCATAATTGTATTAACATTAGTTATAACAAATCATATTAAATATGTAATCACGTAATGAATTTACATTGAATGCGTAATGATTTATGTTGAATGTGTAATCACGTAATGGGTATTCAAAAATCACATAATGCATACTGGGTATTCAAAATCACGTAATCACGTAATGTGTATTTAAAGTCCTATAAATTATTTTTAAAAATACTATAGCAATAGGCTGCTCGAATTAAAGAGAATGAAATGCTTGTTAATACGGTGTAAATTTTTAAAAAAAATATTAACGTATGAAAAAGTTATAGCCGTTTGAAAATCAAGGTGGAAACTAGTTAAAGGGAGAAAAGACCATCATACCCTTCCCTTTTTCATTGTTTGTGTAGTTTTGATGTAATACCCTAATTTAAAAAAAATGAATTATAAAGTCATAGTTAATAAAATAATGATTACGAAATTATCATTACCATCAACCATTAACCTATTAACCTATTAAAAACAGAAGGCTGTTAACAGTTGTGTGGAAGGATACTGTTGGCTGTTATTTTTTCTCATTATTCCGTTATTATTTATGCATATAATAAAAATAAAAAAAAAACTAATTGAAAGACACGTCGCGACTTATGATGCGTTCTCAATTCTCTTTTCCTGCCTAAATAAATATTTATTATGAAAAGTCGATTATTGATAATACTAAATTCAAAATTTGTGGAAGAGATTTTATGACAATCACAAGATAACTGATAACAATATCTTAATTGTTAAGACAAAAAAATATATTAATGTTTAGTTGTATATAAAGATAAAGATTAATTATACCTTTCAAATTCATAGTCATGCTTCAACACCAAAACAAAACGCACTTTGTTTCTTCAACTAGTTTTGATGTCTCGCCCGTGTTGCGGGCGATAGGTCGAATAATTTTCAACTAATTAAAAAAATCATTACTATAGTTTTGCTAGGAAAAAAACTAAAACGATGACAAGACCGTAATTTTGAGCTCGGAGAAAAACTGTAACTTTTCAGACTAATAACCGAGTTTTAGGCAGCTCATTGACACGAAAAAAAATAAATCGAGTCAACCAATTAAAACAAAACACTTTTATAGTTTTGCTAAAAAAAGTAAACTGATGGAAATATTGTAATTTTGAACTTAGGGCAATATTGTAATTTTGAACTTAGGGCAAAATTATATTTTTTGACTGTGGTAAAATCATAATTTGGCAAAAGCTAAAGCGATGGCAATACTGTAAATTTGAATATAGATAAAATTGTAATTTTGTACAGGGGCAAATTCATAAACTTGGGGTAAAATTGTAATATACCCTGACCAATGGAGGAGTGCTAGACTGTTTGAACTAAGGACAACATCGTAATTTAAGTTGGGCATAAAACCGTAAATTTATTTTGAACTTGGGGCAAAAATCAGAATTTTGAATTGAGGGCAAAATTGTAATTTTGAGCTGGGGCAAAACACAATTTTATTTTAAACTAGGGGTAAAAACGGAATCGTGAATTTAGGGCGAATTATAATTTAATTTTTGAAACGGGGGAAAATCATATTTTTGAACTAAGGGCAAAACCGTAAATTTAAGCTGGGGCAAAATCGTAATTTTTTGCTGGGGGCAAAAATATAATTTTATTTTAAACTGGGGGCAAAACCGTAATTTTGACATTGGGGCAAAATTGTAAATTTAAACAGGTGATAAAATCGTAATTTCGAACGAAGGGCAAAACCGTAATTTTTTAGTTGAGGGCAAAAGCGTAATTTAATTTTGAAGTTGGGGGGAGGGACCGTAATCCTGAAATGAGGACGAAATCGTAATTTTAAGCTGGAGATAAAATCGTAAATTGGTTGGACCAATAGCGAGGTGCCAGACAGGTGCCTGACACTGTTCACCAACCGCCCTTTTTATCCAATCAATGTAACTTACTATTGCCGCTGGCATCTTGTGATTGTAAGTATTAGAAATAGAAATGGAAATTCGTTTTGATTGGTACTACGAGAGAATATATAGAGTTTCTGCGTCTACAAATCCATTTCCATCTACAACTATACTTACGGATTTGGATGAATAGTGTTTCAAATTGAGCACTACTATAAGTCACTTTTATGTATAGATTTGTCGTTTGTTGGTAGGTGTGGACACATTTATATCAATTATTTAAATGATTATGCACATGTATAAGATTTTTTTTACTATTACTATAGTTTTCTTAAAATAAAAAAAAATTACAAGCTATAAAGATATAACATTTTTTTATTATTTGGTATATGATATTAGATTAATTCAATAATATTTTTTTATTTACTATATAAAATTACATTCATTTAACCTGTGTAATACATAAAGTTTTTAAAGATATAATTTTTTTTATTTAATATATAAAATTACGTTTACTCGACCCGTGTATTAAAGGAGGTTTCCAAAGATATACTGTTTTATTATTTGGTATATAAAATTACATTTATTCAACCCGTGTAATACACAGGGTTCTTAAAAATATAAATTTTTTGATTATTTAATATATAAAATTACATTTATTAAACTTGTGTAATAAGCGAGTTTTTTTAAAGATATATTGTTTTATTATTTCTTATATAAAATTACATTAATTCGACCCGTGTAATACACAGGGTTGTTATTATATACAGAGAGAGGTTATTGTACTAGAGAAAAGAATTGTACGAAGTGTAGGACACAAGTTTGACCCTTGATTTGCAAGATCAATGTTTGAGATTAAGTGGTCCTCAAATATATAATTTACATAACAAAAAATAAGGGAATAAGTGGGGAAAAGTGTAAATTATGAAAATCCAATATTGTTAACTCACAAACCCACTTCCCCCTTGAGTTTCAATTTGCTATAACTTTTTCATACGTTAATATTTTTATTATAAAAATACACCGTATTAACGAGCATTTCATTATCTTTAATTCGAGCAGCACATTGCTATATTTTAACAACTCTATTACGTGATTGCGTGATTTTGAATACCTAGTAAGTGACTACGTGCTTTTGAATACCCATTACGTGATTACTTGATTTCATTGTAGTATTTTATGTGAAACCATGCTAAGTGATTACGCAATTACGTAACAATAGTTGACTATGTAAATTACATGACTACATGATTTTAAAAACCCATTTTATGATTACATGATTTCATTATAGTATTTATGTGAAACTATACTGGGTGATTACGTAACATAATATTCCATATCGAATACCTAATATTTAAGGTATAATCACGTATTAAGGATAAATTATATACAAAACATTATCCAAACCAACCTATAATAGCAACATAATGTAATATATTAGAGATTTAACCACGTAATAAAGCATAAACAATCAAGTTCTTGTTATTGAATGTGTAATCACGTAATAAGCATAATTGTATTAACATTAGTTATAACAAATCATATTAAATATGTAATCACGTAATGAATTTACATTGAATGCGTAATGATTTATGTTGAATGTGTAATCACGTAATGGGTATTCAAAAATCACATAATGCATACTGGGTATTCAAAATCACGTAATCACGTAATGTGTATTTAAAGTCCTATAAATTATTTTTAAAAATACTATAGCAATAGGCTGCTCGAATTAAAGAGAATGAAATGCTTGTTAATACGGTGTAAATTTTTAAAAAAAATATTAACGTATGAAAAAGTTATAGCCGTTTGAAAATCAAGGTGGAAACTAGTTAAAGGGAGAAAAGACCATCATACCCTTCCCTTTTTTAAATTGAGAAAAACAAAGGAGTGGTCATGATTGTCTCCTACCCTTCGTACAAAATTCTTCTCTTGTACACCAGCACTCCCAACTTTCAACTTATTGGCCGACAACACTCCCTAACTGACTGAACCCTAACCTAGTTAGCTGATGTCAGCTGCCACATCATAGAAAATGCCATGTCAGCCGCCACATCATCGAAAGATGCCATGTCAGCTGCCACATCATCAAAAAAAATGCCACTTTAACTGCCACGTCAGCAAAAAGGGCCACATCAGCAAAAACTAACTGGGTAAGGGTTCCGTTAGTTAGGGGGTGTTATCGGCCAATAAGTTGAAAGTTGGGGCGCTAGTGTACAAATCGAAAGTTGGGAGTGTTATCGGCCAATGGGTGAAAGTTGAGGTTATTTAAATCCAATATCCCGATCTCTTATCATTATATATATATATATATACACACACACGTTTATTTTGTAACTTTGGTATATTCATGTTGTTGTTGTAGTGGTTTGTGTGGACTTGTTTTATTTAAAAGGTGCCGTTTCGATTCCGCTTTATCCCTTTTTTCCGTTGCTTTTTCTGGCGCACCGTTCTCCCATCGTCACAACCACCAATACACTCCGCAAAACCCTAACGCCACTGCTAACCGCCTCACTCGGTGCTCCTCCTTTATCCTTCACATGCAGTGGTTTCGTCCATCGATCTTTTCGATTTCTCTTTTTGGGGTTTTTTTTTACAGTCGACTTAGGAAAATCATCGTCTCCAACGAAAACGGTCTTCATGCGATACCTGGACTGGTCGTATCCATTCATTTATTGAGCTTCCGCCCATGCGCATCCTTTCCAACAAGCCTAGCATCGAATTTACATTTCCAACGGTACTTGCCATCTTGTATAATCTATCAGAATTTCCACAATTATAATCATTCAGGTTTAGTACCACCCGACGATCATTGTGAACATTCTTGAAATTTACTCCACCTTGCAGTACAATTTTGTACATACTTATAGTTCAAGCATACTCGCAACAATATCATTACATCATCATTGCATTCCTTGCAAAAACTTTATCTTCCCTTGTATACTTACGTTATTCGTCTGGGCCTTAGCTTCGTCATTTATTTACATAGTTTAGCTCATGTAGTTCGACTATTTGAGGTCAAACTGTAACTTTTTACTTATCCTATATGTATTGTAGCATATGCTAGTACCTCCTTTCTATTTATATTCTCTTACTTATAACAACATCTTTCACTATTTTGCTTGTATAGTGGACTGGACCCTTCACGTCCTTTTACTAATATTTGCATTATAATTAATCAACTAGAAATCGTTGATCTTTCATAGAGTCACTTTGAAGCTACATTCTAATCTACCTTTCGTTCATTACCCACGACCTTTCTCACACGTGGTTTTCACACATACTAGTTGTAGATGTACAATACTTTAGTATAGCAAGGCATACCTAACCCGGTAAGGCTACCAATACACTTACCTTCTGGGTTTATACCCTCCTTAGACTTGGGGTGAGAGGTGCAATTCCTTCTTAATCCTCACGCGACTCTTAATCGTTAATGAGTCTGATCATTCTTTCTTACATGTTTTGTTTATACTTACCTAATGATTCCAGTATTTTCTTTCTTACGTATTCCTCTCATGTATTAGATCCGTATTTGTCTACAGATATTGCCTTTCTTTATTACGTTCTATTTCTTATAAGTTTGATCCGTAATTACCTACGGATTCCAACTCTTCTCTCATACTTTGCATTCCTTTATGTTTGAATCCGTCTGTGGATTTAAACCTTTCATTCTTACCTTTCATTCCTTTATGCTTGAGTCCGTTAATGGATTCAAACCTTTCATTTTTTCCTTTCATTCTTACTTGTTTGATCCGTACTTGCTTATGAATTCACACATTTCATTCTTACCATTCATTCTTACTTGTTTGATCTGTACTTGCTTATGAGTTCACACATTTCATTATTACCATTCATTCTTACTTGTTTGATCCGTACTTGCTTACGGATTCACACATTTCATTCTTACCATTCATTCTCACTTATTTGATCCGCACTTACTTACGGATTCAACAAATTTCATTCTTACCATTCATTCTTATAAAATACCCTCATTCTCTTGAGAGTTTTACTATTTCTTTCATCTACACTCCATCTGCTACCCAATTCTACCGGACATACCTGCGGCGATTATCATGGTCTCACGAATGTCATATGTTTCTTGCGTACTGGCCAGGTACGCAATCCACATACTAATTTCGTGTCTTCACATAATCGTCACCTTATGCCCGAAGAAGGGGGTTTCAGTTCGTGTAACCTCTTTAAATCCTTACCTAGACAATATCATTGTCTTTCGTTTGAAAATCAAACCCCTTTCTTCAATCCGAATCCCGTCGTAAGCTATGACTCTCCTACCGTAAGTTACCATGATTCTTATTTATACGTTCATTCTTTAATATGATCAAAAGGTCACAAATTATCTAGGTGCCATCAATAGGTCGAAGGACTTATCATTACATACGTTCTTCTCCTTCTTTCCAAAACGTTATGTTTCTGAGATATATTATCATAGCACAATCCGAGTCACATGACTTCTTATGTGTTTTTATCACTTTCGGGGCTCTAGTGGGGTCACTAGATAGGCTTTAGGAGGTACGGGACTCGTGGTGTAAAAAAATATACAAAAACGACGAACCAGGCCTGCAGGCGGCGTCGGCGACGCCCCTGACAAACCAGCGTCGCTGGAATTTCGCGTAGGCAGCAATTCAGCGCGTCGGAGCAGGAAGCCTCGTCGGCGACGCCTCCTCTATCATACAAAACACTGACTTTCCCAAATTTAGCCCGTATGATCCGTTTCCAAGCCCCGTTCCAACCTGAACTGACCCGGAACATCCCGAAACATCCCGTAACACCTTGTAGCATCCCGTAATCATCCTGTAACATCCCGTGACATCCCGTAACAATATCTATTATAGGAAATTGCTAAAATTCAAATGTACTTACTTGCTTTGCGCCTCGGAGCGAACACACACACTATGCATGATCTTTCGGTTTGAGTTCAAGCACTTTGGTTCTTGTACTTGAAATTCTCAAACCTTGGCTCTGATACCAACTTAGAACACCCTGAAACACATATCAACCAAAAGAGATGCAGCAGAAAATGTCAACCCAAAAATTCTTTCTTTATTATACATATGACATACTCGAAGGTTCGATTATGAAACGTTAAACACTTTCTTTAAATGATTTACAACATTCATCCTTAAATAACACATCAATATAATATATGTGTACAAGTTATGTGACCGCTCCTCCTATGCAATCCTTGCTCTTCGACTCGATCCTCAACCACTTAGACTCCTTAGTGATAATAATAATCTCATGCTACCTGCAATAACTACACACATCCACATCGTTAATATTTGGTGACGTCATTCATAATTTTAAATATACGTAATTAGATGACCACTCCACATTCTTCCTACTCATGCCAATCCTTTCGGTTATCCTTTCGGGTACAATCTTACATCCCAATCGTCAAATCTTCGTAAGGTCAACAATAGTATACCTGCACTTTTGTTTCATTCTCAAGGCACATGATTAGTAACATTCATATTCATACATATTGAAACCATGTATACATATAAACGCGCCCTATTCCTTTGTGTACAATAAATCTCACTTCGTATATACGTACATCCATACATAATTATATATTTATACACACACAAATACATAAATTCATGTCTACCTCTATAACCAAGCTCTTACCCACCACTTACAATCCCATACAATTTGCACTAACAATTCCTAGCCACCAACATACATGTAAGTAGGGCTAATACGTACAAGCTACATTCTTGCACATTTTTACTCACACTTACCTATGGATTCCATTTCTAACATGTAGGTGAATCCATACCCTTACCCATACATACCTCTAGACTCATTTTGTCCCACACATACTTACGTACACACTGCCCCCGAACTTCTTTCCTCCACGGTTTACATGTTTCCATGACACATGTTAACCTTATTCAAGCCCCATATACTTCTAATTCTTAATTCAAGATCAAGTCAACTACCACCTTAGGCCATGATACCTTCTATATCTTGACTCGTTCACTTATACCATGTGATTTCGAACATATACGACTACTTATGACTTACCACATCATTACTTACCTTGGTTCTTACCCTTACCTATAACTTCTTACATGGTTACCTATATTCAACATAACAAATTTCATTCTTTAAAAGAAGATGTGATTCCGGAAAATCACTTACCTCGAACGCCCGTTTCGTACATGCTTCCTCGTATCCTTTCCTTTAGCCTCCCATGCTTCCACCCACCTTGACATGATCCTATACTTTCATGTCATTATGGTTATCAAATTATTAGCATACACGCACATTCTAAATTGCATTCATCTCACATTCATAACCTACATGGACCTTTATTAGTCACATTTCAACAACACAATGTAAAGCTAGAAATCACGTCTTTTCATTCCACATAATTCTCCGTGTCGTCTCATATAACACATATTGATATAGCATGTACCAAAAGATTTCCCTGACATAACATTTGTGAGAAAATGCCTTACTACGCTATTTAGGCGCAGTTGACTTTTTCAGAAAGTCAACTGCCTATCATTTGAATTCTCAATTTAATCTTGTACAACGGTGTCATCATAGTAGATTATGCAAACAACATTATATACATTTCACACTCATGATGAAATACACATTCAACCACATGATCGCCTAGTTATATTCACACCAAACATATTTGGTTTCGTCTATACTAGTAATTCTCACAATCATACAATTATCCCCATGACCCATGCTTAGAAACCCAACATCATTCCAATTTACTCTTTTCTAGGATTCTCATACGTTCCCCATCTACTTCTTAAGTTATAATTAAGACGATCGAACAATCCACACGTATGCATCACATCATACAAGCATGTAGTGCAAGCTCTGAACTCATACTTCAACTAAATCTCACATTGACTACATACTCACAAGGATTTCATCAAGAACGTATGTCACATGATATTTAACTACCAAATACATCATTTCCAAATACCACACATATTCATCTTTTACTTACATAAAATTTTATATATTAAGCTCACCTAGGCATTTCATTAAACACTTGGTGTGCATACCACTATCTAAGCACAATGTACAACCCATTCATGCATAATATTCCATGTTCTTATTTTCATTTATCAAATTCAACTAAACATCCATTTATTTCATATCATAATCAACTTATCTAAAATAATTCATCACATACTACTTACTACACCACAAATTACACAATTACTGAACATGGTGATTCACTCACTTCATCATCCCAAATGGGTTTCACTTCAAAACATGAAACACCCAAAATCATATACATAACAAGTTCTATTTGGTGATAATACATAATCATGCTTAATTTCCTACTAATTCACGGATTAATCATACACACACTTCACACAAGATCACCAAATCTGAATTTGCAACTTACCACTTGCTTGTTAAGGCTAGATCAGCAAGAAATAGAGTCCAAGCATGAAATTTGGGATGAATCCAACTCCACTTTAGGCCAATATGCTGAATTGAAGTTCTCCCCTTTTTCCTTCATGTAGGTGTCGACACACCCACCTCCAATACCCATTTGCATACTGACTTTTGCTATTTAATTGAAACTTAAACTCAATTTTCCAAGTTTGGTCCCTCTAGTTTGTCACACCATCACAATTTCCATCAAATCCATTCCCTACTTGTTTTACTAAGTGTTTTAACTAGGTTAAATAGCCTAATTATTTTATTTCATGGTATATCACGTGGAAACACATGTCGAATATAAACATTCGAGTTTCGGGGTGTTACATTTTAGACAACCCAGAAGTAGTGTGGTGTGGGGTTTGGTGTGTGGAGGTGGGTGGTGGTGGGTTTGAGTGGCAGTGACAGGTGGTGTTGGGTGTCTGGAGGTGGTGGGTTTGAGAGGCGGGTGACAGGTGTGTGGGTGTGGGGTGTGTGGAGGTGGTGGCAGGTGGGTGGTGGTGGTAGGAGTCTGGTAGTAAGAGAGAGTGAGAGAGTTGAGATGGATAGAGAGAGTTTATATGTGTCTGTATGTATATATAGATAAAATATATATAGATACATGTATATTTAAACAAAGAAATTAGTTATTGTTTTTTGTGTATAATGACCATTTTGCCCCTGAGGAAAATGACAAAATAGTAGGATTTTATAAGACAAATATGACCTTATTTCACTTTTGGACCAAAATGGCAATAAAAATGAAACCACATAGACCCAAATGCAAAAGATTTGAGTTTTTGACTAAAGTGACAAAAGTGACAAACCGCAGGGACCAAAATGACAGTTTACTCATCAAACAATTAGTAAGTGTGTTTTTAAAAACAATTTCTCCTAGGTCAAAGATATCATCACACTGCTAAGGTATCACACCCGGACTTGAAGCCCGAAAATCTATTACACAACGCGAACTGTGAGCTCGAAGTATAAAGAGGGTTCAATCGTTCATGTGAAAAGGTAAGGTGCAGTTTGTTTTTTAAAATGTCAATATCTGTAGTCTGCGGACCACATCTACAAACATTTGTAGAGGTGGACCAAACCTCTGCAATTTGCAAAAAGATGACTATTTATTTTTAACGTATGTAGACTTCTAAAATAAACTGATGGTGGTATACGAGACTCAAGTTTTAGAAGAAATCTAGATATAATAAGTATCAAAGTAAGCAGCCATCACAAATTGACTGATCAAACAACTAGACAACGATCATCAACAAGAACAACGAAACCCTAAATCTCATGAAAGCACATGAGAGAGAGAAAGAGTATTTTTGTGTGTGTAAAAATTAGGTGTGTAGAAATAAAAGGAAGTGATTTCTACACACAATAATCTTTCTTTTATAGGGCAGGCCAAGATCCCAATCTTCAACAGTTCCAAGCCCACGTACAAGTCCATAATCAACAACAATACAAGCCCATGATCAAGTCCAGTAATCAGCAACAATTTGAGCCCAAAATATCAAAGTCCAAACCTCACAAAAAATAAAAAAAAAAAGAATTAGAAAATATAAAAAAAACAAAATAATATAAAACATTTAAAACGGAATTTTAACAAGTATTGTTATTTTTAATACTATTTTTCCTAAAACATTTGTCATATCATTTAATCTTAAAAAAATTACTTCACTTATGCTTTTTTTATACCAATTATAGAACTATACAATCTTGTATCATACATTTGTCTATAACCTACTAATTCTTATATAAATATAAATATTTAATATATTTTAAAAAGTTATATAAATAAAAAGGTTATTCAGGCTTGCAAACCAACACGAACTCAATAAGTAATACATGAGCTAGGTCTCGTTTGTAAAAAAAAACGAGCCTAAATAAAAACAAGAGCTCAGACTCGAGTTCATTAAAACTCAACTCGATTCAAGTTTTGAATCAACCGACTTCAGTTAGCTCGCAAGGTGGCTCGAGTTATTTACACCCAATGCTAGACCATGTGTAGTGGGATGGTAAAACAAAGTCCCCACCCTTGGACGTTTTGCACCATGTGACAGTCCAGTCAGCAAAGGGGCTTTATTTGGCGTTTTTCTAAAATGGACGTAGTGGAATTAAGCCTCATTAATGATTACCCAATAATTATTATTTTGTTTTTATTTTAATTAAAAATAATGTTAAATGACTGTGGAATGGCCTGATTGGCCAAAGAAAAAAATTTGGGCGTTTTTAAAAGGACGCCTTATGCATTTTTATTGAAAAAAGCGCCCAAGGGGGCGGTTTCGGGGCTTTGTTGGGCTTTTTTTGAGAAAAACGCCAAAAGACCCCACTACGGATGACCTTATGCATTTTTATTGAAAAAACTGTCCAAAAGGCGGTTTCGGGCTTTGTTGGGAACCCATTACGGGTGATCTTACTATAAAAAACACGATCACACCCCCATTAAAGCAAAGGGCAACATATTATCTACCTATCTTAAAAGACAAAGTCGGTGGGGTTTCCACCGGCTTTGCCTCCCGTCCCCCTTAAAGTTTTCTAAACTTGCAATGTAAACCCTTTATTTTTAATAACCTTAAAGTTTTAGAAAATAATAATTTTAGTCCCTAAACTGCTATTATATTTTACGACTTTTGTAAATTAATTCCTAAGATTTCTAACATTCCAACTTTACCCTTATACCATATACAATATACGTTTTTAACCTATTATTTTCTTCAATACCTTTCGTTCACTAATTTTGTTTTTAAAGAAGTAATTTGTCGCTAACATCCTTGCGTTTCAAAGTTTCAGGTTTACCACTTTCGTTCATTTGCTTTAAAAAAAATTTCTTTTTATTTAAGTGCCGGTATTCATTCGAGTTTGTTTACGTTTAGACGTAAACGTTTTAGTTTCTAAGTTTTGAGCTTACCCCTTTTGTTCCTTACTCAAAAAATAAATATTTTTTATGTACGTGTTGGTATAAATTCGAGTTGGTTTATGTTAGATGTAAACCTTTTTTGGAAACGAGTCAACTCAAATATACTACGTTTCCGTATTTATTTTATGTACGTTTACAGTTAGTGTACGTTTTGACGTAAATTTTGTTCCGGCCCAAGCGGGGTTAAATAATACACTTATCATTCGACGGAATATACTCGAGTTACTCTATATTTCAACCTCTCGCGACGCAAGACAAGTAAAATTACAATTATATTATTATTATATATCTATACTAGAGACCAAAGTTGTTGACGTTTACTCCTCCCAACTATGGTTACTCTTAATGTGAATGTGTTTTCTTTTTTCCTTTTTTGGTTTCTATTCACGCTTTATGTTTCTTTGGTAGGTTACCTTATAACTGTACGACATAAATTCGATTTACATTACGTTTTAATTCAACCACCATACTTATATAGGTTACACGCAGTTGAACCGAGTATGTTGAAATATATGTTTTCATATGGTTAACAGATGACATAACACTTAGATAATCTATTTGATGTTTGCAACAGCTCGTGGTGCATTTTCCGCGTGTCATATTAATAGTTTATATTATATATATTTCACCGACGAATCATGAAAGTAAACATCGGCTGTCTACCGGTAATCGGAAACCATTGGCGGCCGCTTTTTCTGCAACTATATATATGGCTTTTATCTGGTTTCCGAGATTTTCTCAGCACATAGAAGATCATGAAAAAGAATCACATTTCCAATAAATCAAGAATCCTGTTGTTGTTCACTGGTGTTCTTGTTGCTGGCGCATTGATTTTCAATTACCTATGGGCTTCATCTTCCTCTTCTTCCGCTGCATTTACCTCTATCCATTATAACTGGGTTCGTGAGAAAAATGATCTTGTAACCCTACCTAATTTCTTCAATGGCACTGATGAGGTCAGCCGATTATCCACTTTCCGTAGTTTAATTTTGTTTTGTTCTTTGATTATGTTCTAGATTGTTTGCTATTTTCGTCTAATAGATTTAATTTTGACTTTTGAGGTCAACGTAAGTTATACCAGATTTGAAATTGATATGGTTTCTTTACAAAGTTCATAATTAAAAACTTGTGGTTAACATATATTACTTGTTGGCAAACACAAATTAGTTGATATTTTCTCTTGTGTCTGCCTACATTTGTACAATTTTGAAATGGGGTCTAACTGAAATTGACCCACAAAAGTCAAAGTTTGCATTTTCTTCATGTGATCAGCTAAACTCAAAACTGCATTTTGGATGATGGGTTTGTGTTGTTTTTAGTAAATGCTGTTGATTCGAGTGTAGTAGTCTATTAAAGGAGTAGGTTTTAGATCCATCAATTACATGGGGTTGTATAATAGAAACGATATAATTATATAACCTGTAAAAAACGTCATATAACTGACGTATTTTTATTACCATATAATAATTCATGCATCTAACTTGAATTTATCCAAAAACCGGTCTATGATTTTAAGTAATGCTTGAATACCGTAATAGCTCGTATATAACACAGGTTGAATGCTGAAAAATACACAATACATAAATATGTATGTATATAAATTCTTCATATGATTGAAATTACGTATTACATTACAAATAATAATGTATATAAATTATATTATTTTCATTATTGTGTATCTTTTGTATATTACTTTTATTTGAAGTAAATGAAAATAATTTGGTTGGTAAGTCATAAATTAGATTTGTTACTCTTACTGATAATTGTTATGCGGTTTTATTAATGATTAGTTGTTATAATATTATGATCTATGTTAACGGTTTATATATATGACGAATAAAATAGTTTCATAATTAGTGTAAATTTATTATGTCACAAATGGGTAAAAAAGAAACTAATAATATTAACATAGGATTAAGTTACTCTTTCCTAATTTATAAAACATCTATTTATTTAGGGGTCATGCAGGGATTTGGGCGGGAAAAAGATGGTGAAGTGAAATATGGTGGTGACACGAGTCCAACTTTGTTTTCATTTATTAGGTAGTAGATGGATCTTTTACTTATGTTATTTTTAATTTGTTTGTTGCTGCATTGTAGATTGTAAGTTTTAAAGATGAAAAAGATAAAATCCCTGAGAGGTTACTGTCAGGAACCTTCGCTGATTTACCTGCACCCGAAACCGAATGGGAAGAGATGGCACCCGCGCCTGTGCCACGGCTTGATGGTGCTTCGATACAAATCAATGAACTCTTTTATGTGTTTTCTGGATATAGAAACCTTGACCATGTAAGAATCAATCTTTGCTTCATGGGAAACTGCATAATTTCTGTACATAATCTATATTCAACTGATTTATATTTGCAATAATCATTTCCAAATTTTATTTTAGGTACATTCCCATGTTGATGTTTACAATTTCACAAACAACAAATGGGAAGAAAGCTTTGACACACCGAAACAGATGGCTAATTCTCATTTAGGAATGGCAACCGACGGGAGATATATATACGTTGTCTCCGGGCAACAGGGACCTCAATGTCGAACTCCTCCTGTAGCCAAACATTTGTGCTCGATACTCAAACAAGAAAATGGCAATCATTTCCCCCATTGCCAGAACCAAGGTGTGCTTTTTAATGCGTTAACTATTGAAATATGAATTCTGACATTATTACTTCAATATTATTCTATTTTTTTATTTAATGTTTATGTAATAAAATGATATTGGAGATTCATGCATTTACTTTGACTTGTAGATATGCTCCTGCAACTCAAGTTTGGAGGGGAAGACTTCATGTGATGGGTGGCGGCAAGGAGAATCGCCATACGCCTAGTGCAGATCATTGGAGTATTTCGGTGAAAAATGGCAGACCGTTAGAGAAAACATGGAGGAAAGAAGTGCCGATTCCACGTGGAGGTCCGCATAGGTAAAAACTGAAAACCGACTTAACTAACTATATGCGCGCGCGCAATCAATTGGTTTTGTAAAAAGTTTATGTTGTGTTTTAATAGAGCATGTGTTGCTGTTGGTGATCGGCTGTATGTTATTGGCGGTCAAGAGGGTGACTTTATGCCTAAACCAGGGTCACCTATTTTCAAGTGTTCACGAAGGCATGAGGTAAGTTGATTTCTAAAACCTACCATTTATAAAGCTCAATCTGACTCTTGTGGGTCAAACTTGTTGCTTTTATGATTAGGCCTTTAAATGAACCGAACGAACATGGACAGGGCATATTCGTGCTCGTTTGTTTAACTTTAACTGAACAAACGATCGAACATGGACATTTAAACGGACGAGGTTTACTTGTTCAAGTTTGTTTGTTAAGAAATGAGTGCGCTCGTTTTCGTTTATGTTCGTTTGTTAATAGTATAAACGAATAGTTCATGAACGTAAACAAACGAACATATGAACTTACATAACCGAGCGAACACCAATTAGAAGTAAACGGGAACATCAATGTGTTGGCCTAAAAAAAGTAATAAACTAGACTAACATAAAGCTAAACTAAATTGTAACGGGCCTGAATATTTTAAATGAATATATAAATGAACAAACTTAAACAAGCGTAAACTAATGAACTTAAATTGACATAAATGAACGAATGAGACATAGTTAATGTTCGTTAACAAAAAAATATGTTTTTGTTCGTTTGCTTATTAAATAAACAAACATAAGCGAACTTCCTGCCGAACGGTTTACGAATTATTCACTGAACTTTAGGTTCGTTTACAAGCCTATTTATGATCAAACTCGATACCAAGTTTATGAAATTTTGAAGTTCAATTTAGAATATCCCAACCTTCAAGATTCAAACAGTTATGCTTGTATATTTCATATAGCAGCAGATCATAAACTGAACTGTTGTTAATGTTCAAAACGTCAGGTAGTTTATGGTGATGTTTACATGCTTGATGACAAAATGAAGTGGCATACATTGCCACCTATGCCTAAACCCGATTCACATATAGAAACTTCATGGGTACTTCTGAACAATTCCATTGTGATCGCTGGGGGCACAACCGAGAAAAATCCCGTGACAAAGCGAATGATATTAGTCGGAGAGATTTTCCAGTTTGATCTCAACTCAAAGGTATATTCATCACTGAATCTTTTTTATTTTGTTTGCATTAAACATAGATTAGCGCGTTAATAATTAAAATCTACACAGAAATGGCACGTGATTGGAAAACTTCCTTATCGTGTGAAAACTACGCAAGCAGCATACTGGAATGGATGGTTTTATGTCACGTCGGGACAGCGAGACAAAGGACCAGATAATCCACAACCGAGGAAAGTTGTGGCGGACTTATGGCGAACCAAATTGAGCTTGTAAAAAGATTCTTTTCATTTCTCAAACGAACTTATTTCATTTGTCGCGAAATGGTACACAATCAAGAGTAAATTTGTTCCAGTTTTGATAGTTAATGCATTTTGCCACACCATGATAAATATAGCCTCAAGTTTTGTTGGCGTTTTTGGTCCTAAAATCAACAGTTGACACATGGTTGGCAAGGTTATTTAAGGATGTACAACTTTAAGGTTTATCCTTAACATGTGACAGCAGTTCAGTTTCTCTTTGATGGTCTCTTTGAATGGAGCTGAGAGTTCTACCACAATGGCTGAACTAAAGCAGATAGCCAATACAGTTGTCCATAAGTTGGATAGGATAGGTTAAGAATGTTGTTGGATAATTAAAATCCAAACAACCCAAATCATTAGTTTGACCAACAAGAAAAGCTGCAATTGTATTGTAGGAACTGGTTCCAACGGCTATAATGCCGTTGGAAACCGATTAATGCATATTATAACCGCTTTCTACTATAAATACCCATATTCTCCTATCCTTTTGAATCATCCACTTCAAACATACAATACTTACACCTTTAAATCCATATTTTCAAAGATCTAATGGTGTGCAACAGCGAGGTTGTGATGGTTTTGGAAACTAAACGAAACCCCGCAATTTGGAAGCACTTTGACTTGTGCTTGATGAATGATAGCCACGAGATGGCAAGGTGCAAAGCTTGTGGGAAGTTCATGAAGGCTTCGGCCAACTCGACGCCAAAGAAACACACTGATCGTCATTGTCCGGTTACAAAGGCGAAGAAAATGAAACGGGTGAAGCATCCGGAACCGGTTCTTCGAGTGTTTAGTGTGTTTTATGTAACCGGTTTTAGTTGTGTTTAGTGTTTTATGTAACCGGTTTAGTTATGTTAGTGTTTTATGTAATGTAGGATTTTAATTTTAACTTTCGTTTAATGTAACCGAGTAGGAACCGATTCCGGGTTGGAACCGGGTAGGAACCGACGAGTTTTTTGAACCCGGAACCAGTTCTTCTATACGCCGGGTAGGAACTGGAACCGGTTCCAGGTCGGTTCTACCGGGTCAGGTTTAGAACCGATTATTGTGCTCATCTCTACTTTTAATCACTATTTAGTAATACGATACTTTATTATGGATGTAACTACACAGTTTTCAACATGTGAGATAAAGATGGCGAAGTAACGACTTAGCCTTCCATAAACTTTGCAAGTTCTCCTTGAGATCAACATGTGGTTCATTAGGTGACAGCTCCCAGGTGTAGGGATGAACATATGGTACTGGGTACTGGTACCGAATTTCCTGTATTGATTTTTTCGGTACCAGTATCCACTTTTTGGCATTTTCGGTACAGTACTGGTAAAATACTGAATTTTACCTTCAAATACCGGTACCGTACCATACCAAATATTTCAGTACCGATACCGATGTCCAGTTTTAGCGAATTTCGATATCGGTATTTTCGGTACGGTACCGGTACCACGCTCATCCCTACCTAGGTGAACCCTTGTTTGAGCCTCGCCAACAACATCACGGCCATGGTCGAGCCCAAAAACACCCCATGGCACCACAACGACCATCCAAGCAATTAGCTCAAGTTAAAAGGATTAAATGCATGATTTATTAGTATGTCTTGTTTTAAAATAGATAATGGGTATACAAGTCATCATTTTTATTGGGTTGGGTACCGTATCTTATTTAAAAGGCTGTCTACCGGTGATCGGAAAATAAACACCGGCTGTCTTAAGGTGATCGGAAAGCATTGGCGACCGCTTTTTCCTACCGGTAACCCGCCACCATTCTTATATTCACACGCATCATACGCATATGGGTTTCATCTGGTTTCCGAGATCCTCTGATCCTATAAAATATAATGAAAAAGAATCACATTTCTTATAAATCAAGAATCCTGTTGTTGTTCGCTGGTGTTCTGGTTGGTGGCGGATTGGGTTTCAATTATTTCTGGGCTTCATCTTCCTCTTCTTCCGCTGCATTTACCTCAATCCGTTATAACTGGGTTCGCCAGAAAAATGATTTTGTAACCCTACCTAATTTCTTCAATAAGACTGATGAGGTCAGCTGATTACTCATTTTTCGTATTTTAATTTTGATTTGTTGTTTGATATTTTGAATCTTTGACTGTTGTATGCATTTCTCCCTTGGTTGATATGTTCGTCTAATAGATTCAATTTTGACTTTTGAGGTCAACGGTAGTTGTACCTGATTTGAAATTATATGATATTGTCACGAAGTTAACTATTACAAACTTTTGCTTCATATAGATTACTTGTTGGCAAACACATATTGATTGATATTTCTCCTTTTGGCTACCTACATTTGTACAATTTTGACATGGAGGCTAACTGAAATTGACCCACAAAAGTCAAAATCTGCATTTTCTTCATGTGATCAGTTGGACTCAAAATTGAATTTTGGATGATGGGTTTGTGTTGTTTGTAGCAAATGTGTTGATCTGAGTGTGGTAGAGTATTGAAGTATGGATCTTTGACTTATTATTATTTTTTTAATTTGTTTATTGTTGCATTTTAGATTGCAAGTTTTAAAGATGAAAAAGATAAAATTCCTGAGAGGTTACTATCAGGAACTTTTGCTGATTTACCTGCACCCGAAACCGAATGGGAAGAGATGGCACCCGCACCTGTGCCACGTCTGGACGGTGCTTCGATACAAATCAATGAACTCTTTTATGTGTTTTCGGGATATAGAAACCTTGACCATGTAAGTATTAATCTTTGTTTCATGGGTATCTGCATAATCTTTATACAAAACCTCTACTTTGGTCATTTTGATTTTGTTTTAAATGATATATATTTAATGATAGGTACATTCCCATGTTGATGTTTACAATTTCACAAACAACAAATGGAAGAAAGCTTTGCTACACCGAAACAGATGGCTAATTCCCATTTAGGAATGGCAACCGATGGGAGATATATATACATTGTTTCAGGGCAACAGGGCCCTCAATGTCGAACTCCTCCGGTAGCCGAAACATTTGTGCTCGATACTCAAACAAGAAAATAGCAATCATTTCCACCACTGCCAGAACCAAGGTGCGCTTATCTATTATCAAAGTTCATGAATATGAATTGTGCATTTGTTCTGAGTTGGGAAAGTGGGCGGGTCGGGTAACAGGTTAAGACAATAAATTTGTACGGGTTAAAGCAGGCTGGGTTGGGTTGACATGCCAACTTGCTATGCAAAATTTTATGGTTTTTAAAAAAAATAATTAGTGTGTTCAATATTCAAATGGGATTTCTGAAATTATTATTTTTTGACTTCCAGGTATGCTCCTGCAACTCAAGTTTGGAGGGGAAGACTTCACGTGATGGGGGGTGGCAAGGAGAATCGCTTCACGCCCAGTACAGATCATTGGAGCATTGCTGTGAAAAATGGCAAACCGTTAGAGAAAACATGGAAGAAAGAAGTGTCAATTCCTCGTGGAGGCCTGCATAGGTAAAAACCGACTTAACTGATAATATGCCCGTATCGAATCAATTGGTTTTATAAAACATTTATGTTGTGTTTTAATAGAGCATGTGTTGCTGTCGGTGATCGGCTGTATGTTATTGGCGGTCAAGAGGGTGACTTTGTGCCTAAACCAGGATCAGCCATCTTCAAGTGTTCACGCAGGCATGACGTAAGTTGACTTTTAAAACCTACCATTGTAAAGAAGTTCATTTTGACTTTTGTAGGTCAAACCTGTTGCTTTTATGATCAAATCGATACCAAATTCATGAGATTTTGAAGTTCATATTAGCATATCTGACCTTCAAGATTCAAACAGTTATGAATGATTTCTTATCGCAGCAGATTATAAACTGATCTGTTTACAAATGTTCAGTTTGTAAACATTTGTAAAGTTTATAGCGATGTTTACATGCTTGATGACAAGATGAAATGACATACATTGCCACCTATGCCAAAACCCGTTTCACATATAGAAACATCGTGGGTAGTTCTTAACAATTCCGTTGTGATCGCGGGGGGCACAACCGAGAAAAATCCTGTGACAAAGCGAATGATATTAGTTGGAGAGTTGTTCCAGTTTGATCTTGACTCACAGGTGTAGTCATCACCACATCTTTTTTGTTGTTTTTCGTGCTTTGCTTTAAACATAGAGCAGACGCGCTGATAACACAAATCAACACAGAAATGGCACGTGATTGGAAAACTTCCTTATCGTGTGAAAACTACGCAAGCAGCATACTGGAATGGATGGTTGTATATCACGTCGGGACAGCGAGACAAAGGGCCAGATAATCCACAACCGGGGAAAGTTGCGGCGGACTTATGGCGAACCAAATTGAGCTTGTAAAAAGTTTGTTCTCATTATTCTCGAACGAACTTTTTTTATGCCCATTTCATTCGTCACGAAATAGTATTCGACCAAGAGTAATTTTGTTCCAGTTTTGATAGTTAATACATTCAGCCATACCATGATAAATATAGTTTCAAGTTTTATCAGCGTTTCTTGTCTTAAATCACCACTCGACACATAGTTGGTAAGGTTAAAATTACATATATTCTGGGAACATGTATCTATACATTTATTTTTTGTGTATATCGGGCCGGGGGTCTCACTGGAAGCGGCCTCTCTATTCCTACGGGGTAGAGGTAAGGCTGTCTACGTCTTACCCTCCCCAGACCCTGCATTAGCTTTGCTATTGGTAGGATTTACCGAGTATGATGATGATTTATATTTTGTGTATACCTGCTTCGGAAAACTCTCAATTCACTAGTCTTTACCCAAAAATAGTGCAACTTCAGGCATCAGGCATGTTGATTACAAATTCAGCAGTAAGGCAGACTTCTGTATTTTAGTAGTCCTTTTCTATTTGATGCTTTTTTGAGTTGCATTAACTGTCTTTAGAAAATGTGAAATTGCACTCACATCTTTTTCACCATCATAAGAACAGAACCTTTGTTGACTTTCTGGTTCATTTTTCATTGTCCATTTTCAATGGAGGTGAGCAAGTGCCACATCAACAAAAAACTAACTGGGTTAGTGTACACTTAGTTAGTTTGGGAGTGGCAGAGGAAAATAACCTGAAAGTTGGGAGTGGTGTGGTACAAATCGAAAGTTGGGAGTGCTATCGGCCAATTGGTGAAAGTCGGGGTTATTTAAATCCAATATCCCTTTTTTTATTATAGTACAAGTCCAGTACAATAGATACACATTTCTAGTTGGATAAACTGATGTGATTTTACAAAGTCCTTCAGAAATTATTTAGTTTTTTTTGAACTACAACGCTCTATATATATAGAGAGAGAGCCAACAAGCAGCCGAGGAAACAAAAATACAAAGCGAAAGGAAAGACAAAACAAGCACACACGACTCTACAACAAGTATAGTACATCAAAATCAACCCATTTATCCCGTATCAGGGATAAATGGACGTGGGCGCACAGTTTTCAACATGTGGGATAAAGATGGCAAGGCAAACGAGGCATGGCAAGAGCCAACAGCGGCTTAGCCTTCCATAAATTTTGCAGGTTCTCCTCGAGCTCAACATGTGGTTCATTGGGCGGCAGCTCCCAGGTGAACCCTTGTATGAGCCTAGCCAGCAGCATCACGGCCATGGTCGAGCCCAACAACACTCCGGGGCACCCTCGTCTACCGGTGCTAAATGACAACATGTGAAGGCTGTTGTCAGTTAACACCACCTCCTTGACCCCATTCATGTGACGGTCTGGATTGAAAGTCAGTGGGTCATCCCATACCTCAGGGTTTCTTCCTAGCCCGAGGCGGCTCACTAACACCTGGCTACCTTTTGGTATAAAATAGCCGGAAACAGTCGTGTCACATGATGCCACCCGAGGAAGGGTGAAGGGTGCGATAGGGTGTAACCTCAAAGCCTCCTTCATTCATGCTTTGATATAATTTAAGTGAACCAAATCTGATTCTTGCACGAGTCTATCTTTACCAACCAGAGAATCAAGCTCGGAGGCTGCTTTTTCTAAGATCCTTGGCTCGTTTATCATTTCTGCAATCGCCCATTCGATAGTGTTCCATGTATTATCAAAGGTTGTAATCATGAGATCCTATAACACAACCAAATTAATCAATAATATATAGTTTTTTAATTAATGATGTAATGAAACTCTCAAGAAACTAAACTTTCTATATTTGGAAAAAATACTATTCATTCTTTTGAAACTTAATTTAGCATTAGTAAATTTATACACACCTCAGAAGATTATCGGCTTCTTCGTCTCGTTTGTTTTGCAACCATTTATGCCCAACAACCGAAACAATCTCGGTAGCTATGATTCTTCTCTAACCACCACTCGTTAGATAGCCCGACACGCAATTGGGCCTTGATGCAAAAATCTCATCTCTGTCCTTCAAGAACTCACAAGCAATCTTTGGATCACTCACTGCTATAACATGTACATTTCCAAGACGAATGCATATGATCTTGGTTTTCATTTCTTCCATCATCATATGAATCCACCAGAATGTAGGTTTGTTCTTAAGCATGACAATTAAGCTTCCGATGTAGGGCCGGGCCCGGTGGATGAGGTAGCAAGCGTTTGGAACGGGTACGTTTGATCAGTATGAAGATAGCTACTAAAACGAGGAAGAGAATGAAGATGAACATGTTGAGTACTAGAACAAGTTTCACAAATGAAACTTGTAGTTGTATCATTTTAATAGTGGCTTCATTTGATTTGTAACTAAAATATTTTGACCAGTATTGTTACTTTTAGAAGAAAAATAATTTAATAATTTATCCGGCTAGTAAATTTTTAGGCCCAAGTTATTGGTTTAAAGTCGTATTTCGTTTTCCGAATAAATTTCTTTTGGGCCCAAGTCTATATTGGTTCAAAGTATTACTTCAATATCAACATCATAATATAAACATGAAAAGAGATATGCTTGGAAATATTACAAATTGTATATCTTTTTGGTTCAAAGTATTACTTCAATATTAACATCATAATATAAACATGAAAAGAGATATGCTTAGAAACATTACAAATAGTATATCTTTATACAGAAGAAAAGATAAAAGTCTTGGATTTACGATGACAAGAAATAGTAACAATTGAAGACTTGTATCATCGTTTGATTAAAAGTCCTAAATATCAGTTTGAAATTCAGAAAAAAGCTTAACTTCGTTAAGTCTTTTAACGAAGACTACCAGTTTGAAAATTCAAAGATGGAATTAATATTGGCCAATCACATCTATGTGGAATTATTAAAATCCAATTTCCCTTTACATTATTGAACATATATGTTTCGTCATATCTTTAGTTTTTCTTAAATTGTAAATCTTGAATTCAAACCTTCTAAATATAATTTGGAAAGGAGTTAAGTGTCATTTACGTCCCTGTGTTTTGTTCATTTTTGTCATTTCAGGCCAAATTTCAAAATTGCGCCGTTTTCCTCCCTCACATTCTTGAAACGTGCCATTTCAGTTCAAAAAGTTAACCCCCGTTAAAAATTTAGCTAGCTCAAGGGTATTATGGTAATTTATATACAATTTATTTTTCATTTTTTTAACTTTGTTTTATTATTAATATACACTATTATTGAAGTGAGTAGGACCACCTACACCATTCCCTCTTTCATCAAAAGTTCAAAAATCAAAACCTAAATACAAGACCACCTATCCCCCACCCCTCCGGGCTCCGGCCAACTCTGGCGACCACCCCGTCTTTGTCAACATCCACCATCACAACACCACTAGTTCCCCTCCGTCTCTGCTAACGTTAACCGTCTTTGACGTTAATGTTCAACACCACCAGAACTCAGTCCACCATTCCCCTCAGTCCGACCAAATAACCACATCGTGTCCAGAACTCAAATCACCACCATCTTTGACGTTGATGTTCTCCACCACCTGCTCTGTTACGAGTGATGATGTCCACCACCACCTGCTCTATTACATTGATGTTCACCGCCATCTTTTCTATCACCATAAAAGGATTAAGTTAGTTGTTTATTTAGGTTTATCCAATTACTTAGTTTGAGTTGTGTTTCAATTCCAATACTATTGGAATCCTAATTTGAGTCGGTCCAGTAGTTGGTTTGAGATGTTGGTGATGGTGCGTGTTTTTAGAGAGAGAAACAGGGTGGTGATGGTGGTTAAAGGTGGTGGGTGGGTGTTTTACTGTTTTTAGAGAGAGAGAGGGAGTAGCTTTTTGGACTAAAATGACCATTTTACCCTTGAGCTAGCTGAATTTTTTAACTGGATTAACTTTTTAGACTAATTGACCCGTTTCAAAAAATGTGAGGGGGAAAACGGCGTAATTTTGAACTTTGACCTGAAATGGCAAAAGTGAACAAACCACAGGGACGTAAACGATACTTAACTCTTTGGAAAGTAACATTGTGATCTCCCATGTTAGTGGAGGTTATTAAAGTAAATACATAAATAAAAACATTCATAATGGATTATCTACACAATCTCTATATTACACTAAAAATCATCTTTTATACTTTTATCATTATCTTTCTATGTGCTCCACTTACAACCACTTTAAAAAAATATTAAAAAAATTATAGAAGGTGAACAATGTCCCTCCAAATTTACTGATAAACTGTAAGATTTTCCATCTCATCCACTCACAACCACTCTATAAAATATATAAAATACACTCATATTAATATGAAGGATCCATTGGTTGTGAATGGTCAAAGGAAACTAACGTGGTGGTCTCCTATTTTTATTAACGGATTTTTTTTATTCCTGGTGTCTGTGGGACTTGAATACAAAACCTCCCCATTCTAAAGTGTCTTAAGACTTTTGTCTTTGCTAATGGATCACCACCTTATTGATTGGTGATCTCCTAAATTAGTAGAGACTACTAATTAATTAATTAAATAAACTAAATTTTTAGTTAGAATGGCTAAGAATGTGACAAATGGCAATAGAATGTTAATAGAGTGACAAGTGGCAATTTTGATTTGTTAGGTAATAGTGAGATGAGATACTAGTTTTTTTTCAATTTACTTGCTAGAAGCACATGTTATTTTAAGAAGAGATTTTAGATTCAAATCTAAAATTAAGTAAGAAGAAGGAATTAATCTGTTAAAGAAATATGAGATGAGATATAGAGGTAGAGAAGAGACATGTATTAAAATAGTTGAATTTGAGATTACTAGATTAGATGGACATTTCTTTATTAGATGACCTTTCTACAAGCCCTTTAGATCCTGTGCATTTTTTTTTTCTTTTCCTTGTAAATTGGTGTCTTTGTTGTTTGAGATAGAGGATTCATATGCCTAGAAATTAAAGAAACGTGTGAAGTCGCTAAATAAGACATAGTAAAAGGAAGCAACGGTTTTGTAAGGGTTTTGTTAAAGACATTATTCTCCCAAAGAATTCATATATCATGTTCGAGCTTGAAAAAACGTGCCCTAGGCCTTAACGAAATTGGGTATTGGGCTCATCAAAGGTCTAGACCTAATGTCAATAGACTAATAACTAATCTAAACCATAAAAATAGTTGTGCAAGTAAGCCTGTGTTGGTGTTTATATGGGTATACCCTATCAATTAATTTATTTTTACATATACATATGGGAGTTTTTTTAAAAATAACATGTCCTTTGAAATATCGGACCCTGGCCGGTGGTCCTCCCCGCCCACCTTCAGGGCCGGCTATGATGCAAAACAAATGTAAATAGTATCATTAATCAACTAGTTTCAGAATTTGGTTCGGATTCGAATTTCGACTCGATTCGAATTTGATTATTAAGGTTCGAATCCGAGTTGATTTGTATTCAAGTCCAATAATCGAATTAGAATCGAAGACGAATTTATGATTTTCAATTCGATTCGAAATTCGAATTCTATTTATATAGATTTTTTAAATACACACACATATACATACACACATATAACTTTAAAGTTTGAAAATGATTCAACATGTTCGATCTCTTCATCATCATTGCCACCATCCACACTCTTTTACGAAATAGCTACTCCCAAACATGATCTTCCTTGCGATGTTGCCCGTGTATTGTTGCGCGATAATCCTAACGTTCACGACCCCTCCAATGACCGCAACATTAGTCTCACAACGGTTGTAAATGTACCTAAAAGATATACATGTTAATTTGGATATCTAGTGCAAGTAATCTAACAGAAATAAAACAAACTTTCAAGGGTGACACACTGATAACAGATTACCAGGGCCACCCCTGAAAATTTAAGTGTATTGTGCAACTAGGAAAAAGGCCCTTAAAATATAATTTTTACATATTTAGAAAAATTAATAATACGATGATAAAAATAAACAAAACAAAATTATTATAGCAAAATGATCTATTTTACACAATATATGTAATTTTCTATAGTTTCGGGGCCCTGAGATAATGGGCCTTGCGCGATCACACCTCTTACGCATACCTCTGAGCCAACGTAACTGATAATCATCCGAGTGCATAGAGGTTTTAAGTTTGTATCTACCTTTCACTTACTTTCTATCTTTTAGCCATTTAAGGATACATATATGTACGAATAAAATAGTTTCTAGTATGATGTAATGAAACTTTCAGAAACTAAACTTTCTATATTTGAAAAAAAAATATTGGAAAAAATTTGAAATTGCTTGGATAAATCTGAAGTTGTGTAATCACTATCAGATCAAACAATTGGAGTGGCTATCAATCTTTGATCGGATAAAATCAGAAAAATTCTAGATTTTTTGTATGACAATTTTTGATTGAGAGTCAATAATCAAATTTTGATTATTTTGGCAGTTTTCATTGGGAGCGTATATGCAGTTTTCACAAACTGCAGGCAGCTCGACCCCAGCCAGGGGCTCTGCCCCTGGATCCCGCCAGGGGCTGCCGCCCCTTGGACCCTGCTTCTCTCGGGGCCGCTGCCCCCGAACCCCCGCCAAGGGGCGCTGCCCCCTTGGATCCCCCGTTAGTCCCGATGACCTTCAAATAAGCGTGCACTCTTATTTGGACGTCACACGCAATCTCAAATTACACTAAAATATCCAACATACCTCCCTCATTTTAGTGTAATCATAGATAAAATAACTTGTTCACAACAATCAAACAAACTAATGCATAAATGAAATGTCGTGACGATTGAATTTTCATATTAGTATATTACACATTCCAAATATTCAAATTTAATGGTGTTTTTATGGATTGAACCATTAATATCCATACTGAATACATGAAGATAATATACACATTACTTTACATACATGAATCTAACTTGACACTATCTTTTACTAGCCTATGTCCCTATCCTTCATAAGCATATCAAAGCCAAGTCCAAACTTCTCGAAGCAGCTAAACTTCATGCTTATATAGGTAGCTCTTTTACTCTTGCAGATAATATGAATACATGAAGATAATATACACATTAGTTTACATACATGAATCTAACTTGACACTATCTTTTACTAGCCTATGTCCCTATCCTTCATAAGCATATCAAAGCCAAGTCCAAGCTTCTCGAAACAGCTAAACTTCATGCTTATATAGGTAGCTCTTTTACTCTTGCACCTGCAAATGCAATTTTTCAAAAGAGCTATTAAGAAGATATACCTAAACCTTCCTTAACTTGCAGGTCTAAACACATACCTTTGGGATAATTTAACGTTGTGTTCCAAACTCTAGATGATAAGCTTTCCACATTGAATTCTGCACCTAACGTCATATTAGGTGGGAATTGGGTATCTTAACATGAGAGTTTTCAGATGGACTTTAACCCTAATCCCACAACTGATCCTTTCACGAGATCTCTAGTTAACCCTTTGGTTAAATGATCAGCCAAGTTTTGTTGAGTTCTCACATACTCAACCGAAATCACACCATGCATGATGAGCTCACGAACCATGCTATGTCTCACCCCTAAGTGTCTTGACTTGCCATTATACACTTGACTATATGCCTTAGCCAGTGTAGCTTCACTATCACACCTTTTGGAAATGAGAGCCATTGGTTTTGGCCACAATGGAATCTCATAAATCAAGTTTCTTAGCCACTCAGCTTCTTTGCCAGCTGCGGCTAACGCTACAAACTCAGACTCCATTGTTGAATCAGTTATGCAAGTCTGTTTCTTTGAAGCCCAAGAAATGGCACCTCCCCCAAGTAGGAATACCCAATCACTTGTGGAAGAATGATCTTCCTTATTGTTTCTCCAACTCGCATCCGAATATCCTTCAATCACTGAAGGAAATCCAATGTAAGTTAGACTGTAATCCATGGTTCCTTTCAAGTATTTGAATACTCGACCTAGTGCTTGCCAGTGATGAGTACTAGGATTGCTAGTAAACCTACTAAGTTTTCCAACAACATACGCTATATCTGGTCTGGTGCTGATCATAGCGTACATAAGTGATCCAATCGCTCTTGAGAACTCAAGTGGAGATACCGCAATACCTTTATTAGGTAATAGCTTCAAACTAGGATCAATAGGAGTACTTGCGGGAGAACACTCCTGAAATTGAACTTGTTCAAGATCTTCTCAATGTAGTGTGATTGAGAGATTGAAATGCCCATGTTCTCACGTTTGATTTTAATACCTAAAATCACCTCAGCCTCCCCCATATCTTTCATAGCAAACTTAGATGATAAAAATTCTTTGTTCTATCAACTTGATCTTGGTTAGTGCCAAAAATCAACATATCATCTACATAAAAACAGATTAAGACTCCGTTTCCAGAAGCATCAAACTTGCTATAAACACATTTATCTGCTTGGTTTAAAGCAAAACCATTAGACAATACAATCTCATCAAACTTTTGATGCCACTGCTTGGGTGCTTGCTTCAAGCCATAAAGAGACTTAATTAGTTTACACACCTTATTTTCACTTTCAGGCATAACAAACCCTTCTGGTTGTTTCATGTAAATCTCCTCATCTAATTCACCATTTAAAAACGCAGTTTTCACATCCATTTGGTGAATTACAAGATTATGTATAGCAGCAAGTGCTAATAATAATCTAATGGTGGATATCCTTGCTACAGGAGCATATGTGTCAAAAAAGTCAATACCCTCCTTTTGTCTAAATCCTTGGATTACTAATCTGGCTTTGAACTTATCAATAGTACCATCCACCTTCCTCTTCCTCTTCCTCTTGAAGATCCATTTACTTCCCAGTGGTTTACAACCAGGAGGTAAATCCACCAATTTCGAAGTGTTATTTTGCAAAATAGAGTCCATTTCATCTTGGATGGCTTCTTTCCAAAATGAAACATCCCTTGAAACCATTGCTTCACTATATGTCTTTGGATCCTCATCAACATTGAAACAATATTGATATTGAAAATTAATATCAATCCTAGATCCTTCAACTAAGTACAGTTGAAAATCGTCACCATAAGACTTGGCCTTTCTTTCTCTTGAACTCCTTCTTGGTTCAGTGCTAGTTGAAGGCATAATTTCTTTTCCACTAGAAATCTGGAGAGAAGGATTCATATCCTTTGGCCTAGGTATAGATGTGAATCTTTCTTCATCATATTCTACATTTCTACTTCTTGCCTCAATAACCGTATGTACTGAAACGTGGTCATTTGGTTCTATTACATAGAACCTGTGAGCAAATGAGTGCTCAGCATATCCAATGAAAATGCATTCTATACCTCTTTCCCTAAGTTTCTTATCTTAGGATCATTGAGCCTTACCACGGCTCTACAACCCCAAACTCTTAGTTTTTGCAACTCGGGTTTCTTTTTATACCAAAACTCAAAAGGGGTTGTTTTGTTCCTTTTATTAGGAACCCTGTTTAACAAATAACAAGCTGTCAACATAGCCTCTCCCAAAAACCCATTATTTAGACCCGAATGGGACAACATGGTATTAACCATCTCTTTTAGTGTCCTATTCTTCCTTTCCGCCACACCATTTTGTTCTGGTGTGTAAGGAGTTGTGGTAAGGTGTATTATTCCAGTTGATTGGAAATATTCCGGATCAAAATACTCACCACCTCTATCCGTATGTAGGGTTTTGATCAATTCACTTTGATGAAGCTCTACTTCTTGTTTATAGATTTTAAATTTTCCAAAGCTTCATCTTTTGCATGTAACAAGTAAATGTAACAGAACCTAGTAGCATCATCTATAAAGGTTACAACATACTTCTTGTTGCCTAATGATGGTGTACCATAAAAATCACATAGATCACTATGTATCAAATCTAACAATTTACTTTCTCTAGTAACATGTTGCAAGAATGGTTTTCTAGTTATTTTATTCAACTTGCAGATATGGCACTTTTCATTTGTTAAATTAACTGCCGGAATTAAGCTCATCTTAGACATTTCCATAAGTCGTTTATAATGTACATGTCCTAATCTAGCATGCCATAATTCAGATTTAGATGAATTTACACTAGGTGCAGAATCAATCATACAAACAGAATTATCACTAAACAACACTTCTAGATTTAACATAATCATACCATTACATAAATAACCAAATCTGATAAAAGAACCATGTCTTGACAAGATATACTTGTCACATTCTAACACTTGTTTGTACCCGCAATTTTTAATACGATACCGGATAACAAGTTTTTCCGAATGCCGGGTACATACAATACATTACTTAAACTTAGAGTTTTTCCAGAAGTAAATACTAGTACTACACTTCCAATTCTGTGGATTGGCTCGGTTGCAACATTTCACATCTTTAAAACAGATCCATCTTCAATTAATGTAAGGTCCTTGAACCATCTTCGATCCTTACATACGTGACTTGTTGCTCCCGAGTCATACCACCAAGCAACAGAATTATCCTGCACATAAAATGCTTCAGAAATTAGTGAAACATAATTCACATCCAAATTATAATTAAAGTTTAATTTCTGACCTTGTTGCTTTGGATCCTTAGAGGATCCACCAATGCCAGCTTCATTCTTGGCTTTACCAACACGACAATCTCTCTTGATGTGTCCTAGTTTACCACACTTCCAACAGCCTTGATCATTGGTCTGTTTTGCATACTTCACAGCCTTGTTCTTCTTGTTAAACCCACTTTGATACTTTCTTTTGTTGTTTCCCTTGTTAGAATTTTTGAGACTAGGACCACTTTCTTCCACCATGTTAACAGAAGACCCACCAACGTGTTTGTCTTTGTTAACATTTTCCATGGCCCGACAAGAATCCTCAATTCGAAAACAACTTCCAAGTTCAACCAGATTCATTTCCTCCTTCTTATGTTTTAAAGTATGTTTAAAATCTTTCCATGAAGGAGGAAGTTTATCAATGATAGATGGAACAGAAATAGCTTCATCCATCTTTAAACCATATTGTTCGAATTGACCCAGAATTCTTAGAAATTCATTGTATTGTTCCATGATGGGTCTACCATCAACCATTTTATAATTCATAAAATCACTGATCAAGAATTTCTTACTAGATGTGTCTTCAGCCATGTATTTGGCCTCTAGTAATTCCCACAGTTCTTTTGCAGATTCAACATTTTGATAAATATCGAAAAGAGAGTTACACATACCATTCAGAATATGCCCACGACAGATGTAATCATCATTCAACCACTTTCCACGCTTCCTAGTTTGTTCCAACGGCTCATCCGTCACTTCCTCGGGCATCGGGGTACTCAGAACGTACACCACTTTCAAAGTCGTCAACAGAAAATGCATCTTCTTTTGCCAGCGACGAAATTCTTGCCCTTCAAACTTGTCCAATTTCGCAAATTTGTTCGTTATGGCCTTCGCAGATTCACCACCGCTTGTCATCTTCACTAAAATTGTTTGATCTTTGTTGAGAAAAATTCGAAATTGCTTGGATAAATCTGAAGTCGTGTAATCACTATCAGATCAAACAACTGGAGTGGCTACCAATCTTTGATCGGACAAAATCAGAAAAATTCTAGATTTTTTGTATGGCAATTTTTGATTGAGAGTCAATAATCAAATTTTGATTATTTTGGCAGTTTTCATTAGAAGTGTATATGCAGTTTTCACAAATTGCAGGCAGCTCGACCCCAGCCAAGGGCTCTGCCCCTGGACCCCGCCAGGAGCTGCCGCCCCTTGGACCCTGCTTCTCTCGGGGCCGCTGTCCCCGAACCCCCACCAAGGGGCGCTACCCCCTTGGAACCCTCGTTAGTCCCAATGACCTTCAAATAAGCGTGCACTCTTATTTGGACGTCACACGCAATCTCAAATTACACTAAAATATCCAACAAAAAATACTATTCATTCTTTTGAAACTTAATTTAGCACTAAATTTATACACACACCTCAAAAGATTATCGGCTTCTTCGTCTCGTTTGTTTTGCAACCATCTATGCCCAACAACCGAAACAATCTCGGTAGCTATGATTCTTCTCATATACTTCTAGTGATCGCTCATTGGAACAAGAGAAGTGTTCAAGTAACCACCGCTTGTTAGATAGCCCGACACACAATCGAGCCTTGATGCAAAAATCTCATCTTTGTCCTTCAAGAACTCACAAGCAATCTTTGGATCACTCACTGCTATATAATGTACATTTCCGAGATGAATGCATATGATCTTGGTTTCCATTTCTTCCATCATCCTATGGATCCATCGGAATGTAGGTTTGTTCTTAAGCATGACAATTAGGCTTCCAATGTAGGGCAACGATTTTGGGCCCGGTGGAAGAGGTAGCAATCGTTTGGAACGGGTGAATTTGATCAGTATGAAGATAACTACTAAGATGAGGAAGAGAATGACGATGATGATGATAAGTATTAGAACAAGTTTTCACAAATTAAAGATGTACTTGTGTTGCTTCGTTCATAGTTCGATCATTTAAATAGTGTTCTCATTTAATTTTTGTAATTACATTATTTTGACCAGTGTTGTATTACTTCTAGAAAGAAGTAAGAAGTCAACTTAATTATTATTTGTTCCGGTTACCAAATTGTTTTTGGGCCCAAGTCTATATTGGTTGAAAGATCATCGTACTTAGTACTTTTTGAAAACTTCTAAACTTTGAAGATGAACTAGTAAGAGGTCTAAACCATTAAAAATCAGTATAATGCTTAACTGTTCAAAGACAAATGTAATAACCGAAATATTATATATATATATATATATATGTGAGGGTTCATTGGGGAACAGTGGGGAACCGACTCAAACGAACTCCGATTGGACTCGTTCCAGTGGCGTTGGAACCGGCTAGTCGAACCCTAACTAGGATCTCTTGACCCTAAATCCTAACCCCCTAAACCATAAATATATTAGGGTTTGGATTTAGGGTCTTATATTAGGGTTTAGCCTTAGGGTTTAGCTTTAGTTTTAGGGTTAATCATTAGTATTTAGGGTTTAGGTGTAGGGTTTAGGGTTTAGCTTTAGGGTTTAGCCTTTAGGGTTTAGCTTTTAGGGATTATAGCTTAGATTTTACGATTTAGCTTAGGTTTTAGCTTTATTTTTAGCTTTAGGGTTTAGGGGTTAGGATTTAGGGTTTAGGTTAAAAGATCCTAGTTAGGGTTGGACGAGCCGGTTCCAACGCCCCTGGAATGAGTCCAATCGGAGTTCGTTTGAGTAGGTTCCCCACTGTTCCCCACTTTTTTAGTGTTCCCCAATAAAAATAATAATATTAAAATAACTAAATACATATAATTGTTACAAGTGGGAAAAACCTGCAGAAGAATAAATCTCATATTTTGAAATGGATGGCTAAGATTTCTCATGCAAGCCACTTGAATGAATTATCTGTGCAAAAAAAAGACTTTTGGAAGGTCTTTGCAAACTTTCTCAATGAGAACTTTCCATTTCCCTCAATAAATATAGAATTTGATCCTCTTGCAAAGCATCCTCAACATCCTATAAACACTACACCATTTTCCGATCAACTCTAGCAAGAAAAACCCGGTTTCGGTAACCATAACCGAAACCGAAACCGAACACCATATCGACGCCACTTTTCATTCATTACTATGCCTACTAAACCATTAAACTATCCCTACTAAACCACTCGAAGCTTTAACCACGAAAAACATACCACCCGAAACCATTTCCGGCGAAGCAATACCAATTCCGACGATACTTACGTATTTTCCGAAGACGTATCTCGTAACCGAAACGCATTTTTGACCCAGGTAACCATAAACTAAATCTTTATTTTTTGATACTTTAATGTCAATCTATAATGAAAATGGAAGGTAGATTTTATTATGTAGATGTTAGTTTTATATAAAAGATGATGAAGAAGAAGATGAACCAGTGAACTGAGTAAATAAATAATTAATGAACCTGTTTGTTCACAAGGGCTGATGTAGCCCAGTTGGTTCAGCAGTTGGTTTACAACCCAGAGGTCACAAGTTCGAATCCTACTGGAGGCATATATTTTTACCAGCATTATGATATAATTCACCATAATCTAATGCAATATCAGATTTTCTGATGAAACACCAGATTTTCTAATGAAACATCAGATTTGCCCCTGATGGGTTGAAATTAGTGGTGAAATTTGAAGAGAATATCGGGAGAGATTGAGGTTTAATTTAGAAGAAAAGTGTAACATCCGGCCCCTCGCATCACCAATATTGTCTGCTTTGCCCCTGATGGTTGCCCATCTAAGAACTCACGGCTTTGTTTTTTTGTTGCCCCAGTGGAGACTTCTCAGGAGGTCACCCATCCTTGTACTACTCCCACCTGAGCACGCTTAACTATGGAGTTTTCATGTGCTCCGCTGCCTACTAAGCCCAAAACGTGTTGGTGATTTAAGAGGCATTGGATTACTTACGAACCAAGGATCTCTCCTGGCCACGACCGATGTGGGATTTGCCTAGGGTGTTACAATGGTCCATGTTAATCTTTCGGTAGCCAGTATCATTACAATCACCCTCTCCCCCTTAGGGACTTATCGTCCTTGATGAGGTTTGCCCCACCATCCCGAATGGCTTAGGAGTAGCTCTTATACCATTCGTAACATCCGGTCCCTCGCACCACCAGTATTGTCCGCTTCCGTTGGCTTGCCTATTCAGGAACTCACGGCTTTATCTTTGGTTGGCCTGGTAGAGACTTTCCAGGAGGTCACCCATCCTAGTACTACTTCCACCCGAGCACGCTTAAACATGGAGTTTTCATCTGCTCCACAACCAACTAAGCCCAAAAGATGTTTGTGATTTAAGAGGCATTGGATTACTTATGAACGAGGGATCTCTCCTAGCCACGACCGATGTGAGATTTGTCTAGGATGTTACAATGGTGTAAGTTAATCTTTCGGTAGTCGGTATCGGTATCATTACAAAAAGGGTAGTTAGGATTTGAAGAGTCATAGGAGACGAATGGAAACGAATGGTGATGGAGGTAATTGGGTAATTTACTGCGTTTTATATTTTTTTTCCTTATGTTTTATGCTTTGGGTTTCTTGAAAGTGAAATAAATTATATTTTTGTGATTCTATTTTTATTGCTTCTATATTTTGTGTTTTATAAAACACACTAATTTATTTTTATTGCGCCTTCTAATTGTGTTTTTAGTCCATTGTGTTTTATAACATAAAAAAACACATTTTTTGTGTGTTTTTAGTCCATTACGTATTATAACACAATGAAAAAACACATTTTATTGTGATTTTAGTCCATTTCATTTATAACACACTGAAAACATATTTTTAATGTTTTTAGTCCATTGCGTTTTATAACACAACGAAAAAACACATCTCATTGTGTTTTATAACACAATGAAAAAACACATTTCGTTGTGTTTTTAGTCCATTGCATTTTTGAATTTGATGTTTCATTGTGTTATAGTATGTTGTGACATCTATTGGATTTTATGCATCTGAGTTTTGAAAAAAAAATCAAAAGTATAGCACTAGTACTCGTTTTAAAGATAAAAAACGCTTATTTTTATCATGCAATTTTTATAAAAGAATAATGTCGTTTTAAAGAGTTATTAACGTTTTAAAAACGAAGGGACATTGGAGGAGAGAGAAATTATTCACTTGGAGGGATCATAATACTCCTAAGACTATGTGTTGCCGGTTCACGAGAAAGCCATTCACGGGCCACGTCGGATCGTTAAAGGGTGGCACATCGCGTTGACCCATTAACAGATCCCGCCAACTCCCCGTCTCGTTAACATGTTAATGTATTTTGGCAAAAAAAGATCCCTTGACAAACGAAGTTATCTAATAAGAATTCGCCGTTGGGGGGTGTACCGTTAGGGCTGAGAAATTTAAAAAAATATATTTTGGTATTAAACATTGTATAAATACTACCCAAACAACCTAAAATAAAATACATCCTCTCATTCTCCACACCTTCTACTATCACAAAGAAACCATGAACCTTTAGGGTCCAAGACACCCGTTTTATGCAGTGCTCAACCCAACGCATTGTAACACATCGGAAATTTATATATGGCAACACGTGTCCAGATAACTCTCAAATATTCCAGATTTGTTGGAAGAGAAGTAAAATTTTTAACGAAAATGGAAGATCATATAAATTGAGGGATCAAATGTGATAAAATGTCAAAAAAAAATTTGGCCTCTAAAGGTCCCTCACGGACCACAAGGCATTTGAAAATCATTGAGCGCTAGGAGTTCTTACGGACCACAAGGCATAACCCTTACGGTCTGTAAGGGGACTACAGACAACAGACTACAGACAACAGACTGCAGCTGCTGTCTCTTGCCACCTCTCCAGCTAATTGCCACCCTCTTCTCCTTCTTCCACCTATGTGGACACCAATCAACACTTAAGGAGCCTTGCTAACACTTGGCACAACCTCCTTCAATCTCCATCGCTATAAATAGAGAGCATTCTTGCCATTCTTCCTTGCACCATTCAATATTTCTTTCTCTCTATCACTTGGAGCAGCTTCTGGACCTAGAAGCCTCATTCTCTGAAGTTTAATCTTCTCCTTGAACACTTGTAAGCGTTCTCCCTTAGTTCTTTTCCATTGTTAGGCTAGTTATTAGCCGAAAGTCAAGCAAATTGACTTTTCCTTTGACTTTCGATTCTGACCATTTCGGTCAAGTCAAAGTTCGAATTAAACTTTGCAACGTGATCGTAATCATAAAGGTGTTAATCCTTTATGATGACACCCTCTGGAAATCACGTTAAGTAGGAAAAATGACGAGTCAACTTATACTAAATAAAAGTAAAAAACATAGATTTTATAAATTACGATAAATGCTTCTAAGTATTAAAATCCAAAGTTTTGACATCATAACAGTTTATATAACATATTATATCATTTTATTTATTATTTATAATAATTTATGCTCGTTAATTTTTTCTAAAAACCTAAGTACATAGTTGTGCTTAATTTTTTCCTTGACATTCCGGTATAAATTTGCTAAAACGAAGTTGTATTCAAAATAGAGTTTGTATTTGGTATCGTAAAACAATATAATAATGAACTGAACCAACCCGATTATGAGGGTTTGACTTTCTAAACAACACCCTTCATTTTCAAATAACGTTTGGTTTACATTAACATTTGCTTTGTTTCGCTGGAATACATGGCATTATAAAATCTAGTTATTATTAATCCCCAACTAGTTTTCAAAGCCAATATGACTTTAATTTTACAAACACTAATTTAAATAACTATAATTTTTATTGAAACACGATACAAGTTAAATTTATTTAATAAAAAAAGAATAATATTTAAGAGAAACTCTAAATGTTTAATTTTACCGATACCATTGGAGCATTCTGATCCCTTTCACTAAATCTAATATAATTACATTAAAAACAATTATATTTTCTCTCTCTTTCAATTATTTATATTTTTCTATACTTTTATCATTATCTTTTTTTTCTTTCATCCATTCACAACCACTTTCAAAACACCAACATAGACCTACTTCTAAACTATTTTTATGGTTTAGATTATTATTAGCCCATTGACATTAGTTTTAGAATTTTAGTAAGCCAATACCCAATTTCGTTAAGGTTTAAGAACACGTTTTTTCGATCGAACAGAGTATATGAATTTTCGGTGTCGGTACTGAGTAAACGACACAATAAGTATAATGTTGAATTAATTAAAAAGAATTGAAAAGCCTGAGTAGTATGGAAGTTGAAAGTCGAAATGCAAGATATTAAGACAATATTTTTCTTGTATGATGATAGTAATTTATGATTGGGTTATACAATGATTAAATAATGACTTTTTAACACAATTATTCATGAGGGTTTTTTTTATTCAAATGGTTATAGTGGAGAAATTTATTTACCAAAATGAATTATTTGAAAAATCATTAACAAAGTGGGTGTTTTATTTAGTTACATATTTATTTATTTTAACTAATCTATTTGAAATATTTTTTTTATTTAGTTAACATATTATCATTTTTCTTTAATCTAATCATTATAGTTTTTTACTTTAATTTTTTTATCAACTTATTATTATTTTTTATTTAATTAAACCTTGTTATATATTGATATAGTTGTTGTGGGCTAATAAAAAAACAAGTATTTCTTACTTAAATACCTATATGGTACGGGTAAGTAAGGTCGAATCCACAGGGAATTTGTGGTCAGTGTTTAGCGATTTAACTAATTAACTACTATTTCCTAGATTGGGGGTTAGTTTGATTGATTAAAAGAACACGCAAATTATTAAGAATATGTTATCAGATTGAGAAGAAGTAACCCTCACCCGGAATCCCGATTACAAGTTTAACACTAAAAAATGTTTACTGATTCAAACACCACATAGACATGGCCTTGGGATTAATGAATTTGATTGAATATTAGGAAAAGTTTTTAATACTGAAGGTACAACTTAATAATCCGTTAAGATATATCAACTACCCACTTGTAACACCCTGTGTTTTTACGTCTCTATAAAATTTCGACGCGTATCCCGCTGATCCTCGTATGCCATGTGCTAGACGAGAGGGACTAATCATGTCGTTATGTTACTTTGATAACCTCTGAACGACGCGCAACAAAGTTGAGGGACTAAAAGTGTCAACATGCTTAAACTATGCGTCTGAGTGACCTTTTAACGAACTCGGAACTTAGAAATGTTCGGTTATACTCCCAAGTGTGCCAAACAGGAGTAATATTGAATAAAACTTGCTTTTATGTAAAAATATGGGAGTTTTGGAAGTCCAGGGACCAAAATTAAAAATTTTGGAAAATGAGGGCTGTCATGTGTCGCGCCAGCACACATGGCTTCCGTCGCGTGGCGCTACGGTGTGCAGTTTTCAGCACATGCTTACTGGTCAAGTCTGCTAGCTCTCCTGCCACCTTTCACGCATTTTGCCACTCCTTAGCAGAAATTGCCACGACCATGGACACTTGGAGACCCCTTACAACACCCTTAACACTTGTCTTAATCCCAATTCAAGCTCCACAACTATAAATAGGGTCTTGATTCACTTGAATTCCTTGCTCTTTTGCTCCAGTTTCACCATCTCATTCTCTGGAGGTTCCTGGCCATCAAGGAGCTCTCTAATCAGCCACATTTTCGTGCTAGGACCTCTAGTAAGTGTTCTTAACTCCTCTTTTCCTTTTCATTAGGATTAAAGTCTAAGTCAAAGCTTTGTCGTAAAAATGCTTTGACTTTAGCATAAAACCACAACGGCTCAGTCATTATATGCAACTAATGTGGTTACGTGACCGTAATTATGTAGGTATTAATCCCTCAAAAGGGTGTCTACTGATTACCAAGTTTACTTGGTCAATTGTCGGGTCAAAGGAAAAGTCAATAGAAAGTCAACGGGTCAGATTATGAACAAATGCATAATTAGCAATGTAAAGGTTATAAAATATATTTCAACACCCTAAAAACTTAAATAAATGTTATTAAAACATGTCTAAACAAGTTTGGCCCGACAATTCCAAGTTTTGAGTCGGTTCGCAACCGAAAGTCGTGATATTTGACTCACACTTTGACTTTCGATTCTGACCCAAATTAGCAACCTATGAAACTGAAATTTGGCTCCAATGTGACCATGATTAGTTATAGGAAAGCCCTCTGGAGTTGTAGGATATGGTCACATAGGAATTGAAGTGTTTATGCAAGTTTCCATACTTTATGCCAATTTTGCAAAAAGGTCCTTATGAGCTTAAAAACAAGGTTTATATGAAAATACCCATAGTTATGAATTATAAACTGATGTATTAAGTTGATTAACTTATGTTAAGGTCAATTTTCTGAATTCAAGTTTAAAGGATGATTAGTTTACATAAATTACGTATTTAACGACTAATTGGTCTTTTTACATAAAAAAATCATTTTAAACATAAATTTGACATAAACCCATGTACCTACTGATGTTCTATTATTATTAGGACTATTTGGAATATAAATTTAGATTTTAAACTAAGTTTATACATGAGTTCGGGTATGAAGCTCCTAAATGACGAAATCGTCCTTTTGACACTTAAAAGGAAATATAAAGCACTTTAATGAATCAAATATTTTAAACACTGATATGTTATGTCAAGTAACGTATATTTGTCATATAAAACATGTTCAAATCTCAGTTTCACATAAACATCGATTAAACCGTCATTTAGCATCTTAATCGCCATTTCGGCGCATAGTATGGTTCAAAACCATATTTGTGACCCGAGGCTCGTTACCTACTGTTTCCTAAACTTATTTTACATGAAAACTCAGTAGGTATACAACCTAAACTCATATTCCCAAAAGGCTTAACAAAACTATGTGTGAAATGACCAAAATGCCCTTTCGGGACATAATTTGGTCTTAAACTTAAAACCACACCTAGACTTGATATCCTACTAATATAACATCTAACTTTAACCATTTTCACAACAAGAATAAGACCTTCACACCAGTTTGCTCATAAGCTCGTTTATTAAGTCATGAAGTGACCAAATTGCCCATTTAAAGGCATAATTGATTATAAAATCATATTGGGACAACATATTAAGAACCTACTGATTTTGTAACTTATTTTGAGTATATTGGCATAAGGAACTTGTATAGGACTCACCCGGTTACCCGGTTTCGCTTATATGCGTACGGTTCGGCCTATGTAACTAGTTTACGTAATTTAACCGAAACGGGTTTAACCTTATCATTTTGCTTCAAAATTCAGCATGTAATATGTTTACCCATATTAAACAAGTCTCCTTACTTGTTGGGTTTAAACTACATTCTATTCCGGTCATCGCTCAATCTAGCGTTTAGTACCGTTATTATCTTTAAGCTATCCGGTTCGAGTCTACGATGTAGATAGGACCCGTTAGCATTCTAATTGGTTATAAATATCATCTTTTCCAGACTAATAGCCTCCCGGTAGATTGCCATCTAAGCTTACTTTTGAATATTCGGCTGAGTTAATTATCTTATTTGAAGAACTGCTCAGGTAAATACTTTTAACTTATTTTCTCTTATACGGGCTTGGGATACGGTATAATAATACCGCTTGGTCGGGTATGGGATCATGTTATCGGATTGTGATTTACTAAATCTTCATAACCCGTTTTATTCTGTATTGTTTGATAACTTAAACATTGGAGGTTAACACGACCATGTCTGGGATATCCTTAGCTCATTTAAGTTATTAATGGCCACGACCTTAAGCGCGGGGTGTAGGCATACACCTGACAGACGCTAATGCTAATGAAATGATTAAATCCCACTGGTGGATAATTTAAGTGGCGTGTCGGTTAATCAGGCTATTCGGTTTCTGCACCGGACCCCATATTTATTGACAAACATGTAAAACTGTAACAAGGTCATTCTGAACTATCCCAAGTTATTTATAAAATGTGCCAAGTGCACCGAAAATCATTTTAATAAATGTTTACAAAATGAGTCGGTTACTAGTATTTACCAGCGAAAACTGACGTATTTTCAAAAGACCAAGTTACAGGTGGCAACGCGGAATAGATTGGGAGCTGCGTAGTAGCTAAATAAGGATCTTGCAAGTCCATAAGCTGCCAAAGTCCGTAGAACAATTTCCTTTGTAAATATTTATTCGATCCGCCTGTGGATTCGTTATTACAAGCCTGTAATTATTATTTTCGAACATTTAGACATTTGGTTTGTAATAGTAATTTAAACTCCAAGACTTCCGTGTGTTGTGTGTTTGTTTGGTTATGATAATATCAACTTACGTCACGATATTCCCCAACCGGGCCCACCGGGTTACACGTGGAAATCGGGGTATGACAGGTTGGTATCAGAGCCAACGTTCGAGTGAATTAAACACTAGCCTTTTGTGTTTAATCTCGAATGTACATGAATAGCACATTCCTTAGACTTCCGAGTCTAGGCTTTTACCTAAGTGTATTCATTTCATTATTAAGTTATTATTATTGTTTTGATTTGTTTTAACTTGTTATTGAAGCAGGAATTATGCCACTAAATTCAAACGAGGAGGAAAAGGCAAAGGACCCATGAGGGGAGGACCCTCAATTACCGGACCATCTTTCACTGGACCATCTTTCAGGCCAGCTTATAGACCATCTCTAGCCAGAGCAGCTAATTTGCCCGATTACAATCCTTACGAGGGATCCGGAGATTCCTCGTCTCCTTTTGAACCTTACAGACATTCGATATCACACGAATATTCTCCACCCCAATCACACTCCCAGCATTCTTACCATTCTCACCACACCCACCAATCCCATCATTCACATTCACATTTCCACCAGGAATACTTCAACTCTTACTTTGATAACCCCGTTAACCAACCCTCACCTGAGACCCCTCCAGTCGAATCGCCAACGCATATGGAGGAAGATTCCGATCCGGAGGAGTTTCCACAAACCGGATCGTATGTTCATCCCATCGAGCTGTCTAGTGGCTCGAACTCTTTGGCAGGATCTCCATTTCGAGGTCCCGATGAATTTGACCAAAGATGGGCACAATATGTGTTCGTCAACACACTCTCATACCATAGCACTCTCCATCATCAAGCCCCGTTACCACATCCTCAAATCGAGGATATACATATGCAACAGGTGGATCAACCTCAGCCACCACCTGAATCATCATCACGCCGAAGGCTTGGCGCACGCATGTCGGTGCACGCCGGTCAAAGGCCGGGTTCGCTACCACCTTTGCCGCCATCATATCCAGTCATCCCCGAGGACCCGCAAATGGGTGGACCCTCCAACATGTCGCAGTGGTAGAATCCCCGCCACAACCAGCTGTTGAACCTCAACCTCAACCGCCACCGCCACCACCACCACAGGATTTTGCTAACCCAATACCTGCCTATAAAGGGCCGCCTGGGTTTAACCCTGTCGACCCTCCAGGTTTATATTACTACATCCACCATGGGTTGGAGCAGGATCCCTATTTTGACGCGGTAATTCATAATAACCTTTACCATCCCTCTTACCCTAACTATCCACCTCCCTATGCTGCTACTGGGTATTCACCTTATGGATATCCGTATCCAGTTACGCCTCAGCCGCAACCTCCTCCACCTCAGCCTCAACCCCAACCACAAGTACCACTTGAGGCCATTAATGAGGCCTTAGAACAAGTAAGGGAAATGCGGCAACAGGTCAAGAAATCGGAGAAGAAAACAACCAGATTTATCAAGAATCTTTATAAAGCTGTAAAGGGGAGGAAGGATGAGTAGAATTTGTATTTCCATTTATGTAATTTAAATTCAAAAAGTCCCTGCGTGGACATTGTTATTTCTTTTAAGCCCCTGCGTGGGTATATTTTTCTTGTTATAGTTCCTGCGTGGACTAAATTTTGCATTAAGACCTCTTTAGAGGCAGTTATGTAATCCCGACAGTTTTAATGAAATTTTAAGTTTTGATTTCATGCGGAATTTTGTTATCTCTTTTGGCGAACCTTGATTTATCCCGATTTTATCGCTCTACCGATAAATTCCAAAGGTTCTTTCATGGTCCCTGTGAACCTAAATTATATGAAAAGCATTCGTAGTAATGCTAAAAAGCCTAAATGGTTTAATCATACCATGGCTAACCTATAAGATCCCTAATTTACCATATAGTATCGAAGCATATAATGGCTCACTCAGACGGCGCAAGCAGCCACCATAACAATGACGATCACAATAAAACCAACATAGTCATGAACGAAGATGAATTCCAGGCCCGCATAGATGCAGCCGTAGGTAAGGCCATTGAAAAAGTATTTGAAAATTTTAATAAGTCAAGTTCTACACACTCTATGTCTGTATCGAAACCGCACTCGAAGCCTCCTACCTCTAATAAGAAAGAGGGTTCTGCTCACTCCTCGAGCAAAAGGGGCGAACCTTAGAAGCAAGAAATTCTTGATAAGACTAATGCTTCTAAAGAGGGTTGCACATATAAATACTTCATCTCATGCAAGCCACGAGACTTTAACGGAGAAAAGGGGGCTATTGAGACCCTAAGATGGCTTGATGAGATGGAAACCGTAGTGGATATCAGCGGTTGTGCGGAGAAGGACATCGTTAAGTTTGCATCCCAGTCTTTCAAGGGCAGTGCCCTTATCTGGTGGAAGGCTTTGATGCAGTCAACAGGGAAGGTACACCTGTATAATTTGGGATGGTCCAAGTTTGTGGACCTAGTAAAGGACACCTATTGTCCTCCGCATGAGGTAGAAAAGATTGAGATGGATTTTCTTGCCCTCGCTATGAAGAACTTTGATTGCCGCAAGTTCGTCACCGATTTTGACTCTTACTCCCGTCTGGTACCATATTAGTTACTCCAGAACCCAAGCGTATTGCACGCTTCATTAATGCATTAGCCCTAGAAATAAGGAGTTTGGTTAAGGCAGTTCAGCCTAGCACTTATAAGTCTGTGGTCGAATTGGCACTTTCTCTCACTCAAGACCATGTAAGGCGCATGTCAGTCAGATCAGAAACTGATAGTAAGAGGAGACGGGAGGATGACAACTCCCAGAGGTTCAAGAAGAAAGGGAAATTTGGATCCCATAAGAACCAGAACAGGTCCGAAGATAGACCTGTATGTAAAATTTGCAACAAAAGGCATGGAGGCCAGTGCAGATATGACCCGAAGGCTAAGCCTTGTGGGATATGTAGGAAAATAGGGCACAAAACCTTGGAATGCAGAGATATCAAGGATGCTACCTGTTTTAAGTGTGGAGAAAAGGGCCACATTAAGACTAACTGCACTAAGAACCCAAAAGATAGCAATGCTAAATCGGGTGAAGCAAAGAAAAGTAATGTAAAGGCCTTTCAAATGAACCAAGGGAAGCAGTCAACGACGACAATGTCATTACCGGTACGTTCCTCATTAACGATACCCTTGCTAGAGTTCTGTTCGATTCGGGTGTAGATAAATCATTTGTGGATTTTAAGTTTAGTAAGCTATTAAACTTACCCGTAAGAACTCTAGACATAACATATGAGGTAGAACTCGTTGATGGATCCATAGAAACCGCTTCCTCCGTTCTAGCTGGATGCTTTATATCCATAAAAAATCATTCAATCCCTATATCTCTTTTGCCAATGAAATTGGCGGGGTTCGATGTAGTTTTAGGCCTGGATTGGTTATCTCGCAACCGAGCCTGTATTGCCTGCGATAAAAAGCTAATCGAGATTATAACCCCATCCAATGATGTACTTACCATTCGCGGAGATACGTTACGGGTTGCCCGAAAAAGCTTCTATGCTTAAGGCCTCTCGATGTTTAAAAAGAGGTTGTGTTGTCTACATGGCGCAAGTAACTATTGAGGAACCCAAGCCTAAGATTGAAGATATACCCGTTATCTCGGATTACCCAGATGTCTTTCCTGAAGAATTATCCGGTCTACCCCAGATAGACAAGTCGAGTTTAGGATCGACATCCTACCTGGATCTGCACCTATCGCGAGAGCACCTTATCGTTTAGCCCCAACCGAAATGAAGGAATTAAGAACCCAACTTGATGAACTCTTGGAAAAGGGTTTTATTCAGCCTAGTTCGTCGCCGTGGGGAGCTCCAATCTTGTTTGTCAAAAAGAAGGACGGCTCAATGCGTATGTGCATTGACTACCGTGAGCTCAATAAAATAACGATCAAGAATCGTTATCCATTACCCAGGATCGATAATTTGTTCGATCAACTTCAAGGAGCAAGTTACTTCTCAAAGATAGACTTAAGATCAGGGTACCATCAATTGAAAGTCAGAAGTGAAGATGTCCCAAAGACTGCATTCAGAACGAGATATGGACATTATGAATTCCTAGTGATGCCTTTAGGGCTCACAAATGCACCGGTAGCATTCATGGACCTCATGAATAGAGTCTGCAAGCCTTACTTAGATAAGTTTGTCATAGTCTTCATTGACGACATACTTATCTATTCTCGTAATCAATCCGATCACGAGAAACATCTTAGGTGCATTCTGGAATTACTACAAAAAGAGAAGTTGTATGCTAAATTCTCTAAATGCGAATTCTGGCTTCGCGAGGTCCAATTTCTTGGGCATGTAGTTAGTGAGCGTGGTATTCAGGTGGATCCAACTAAAATAGAAGCTATTATGAACTGGGAAGCGCCAAAGACCCCTTCTGAGGTCCGCAGTTTCTTAGGATTGGCTGTCCATTATAGGAGGTTTATCAAAAACTTTTCGAGAATAGCCACTCCTCTAACTGCTCTGACTCGTAAGAATATCAAATTTGATTGGGGCCCAAAACAACAAGAATCTTTCGAGACCTTGAAGCAGAAATTAAGCAATGCTCCGGTATTAACTTTACCAGAAGGCATTGAGGAATTTGTAGTGTACTGCGATGTGTCGCACACGGGCTTAGGATGTGTGCTTATGCAAAGAGGCAAGGTGATCGCCTACGCGTCACGACAACTTAAGGTGCACGAAAAGAATTACACCACCCACGATTTGGAATTGGGTGCCGTTGTATTTGCACTTAAACTATGGAGGCATTATTTATACGGAACCAAGTGTATTATATACACCGATCATAAAAGCCTCCAATATATGTTCAATCAAAAGGACTTGAATATGCGACAACACCGTTGGATGGAAACCCATAATGACTATGATTGTGAAATCCGATACCATCCCAGCAAAGCAAATGTGGTCGCTGATGCGCTTAGTCACAAGGAAAGGATTAAACCTTTAAGGATTAACGCTAAAAGCATTGAAGTCAGAAATAGTTTGAATGAAAGGCTTCTTGATGCACGGAAGCAAGCCTTGACGGAGGCTAATATTGCAAATGAGGGATTAGGTGGAACTGTTGAACAGTTAACACCTTGTGTTTTTACGTCCTATAAAATTTCGACGCGTGTCCCGCTGATCCTCGTATGCCATGTGCTAGACGAGAGGGACTAATCATGTCGCTATGTTACTTTGATAACCTCTGAACGACGCACAACAAAGTTGAGGGACTAAAAGTGTCAACATGCTTAAACTATGCCTCTGAGTGACCTTTTAACTAACTCGGAACTTAGAAATGTTCGGTTATACTTCCAAGTGTGCCAAACAGGAGTCATATTGAATAAAACTTGCTTTTATGTCAAAATATGGGAGTTTTGGAAGTCCAGGGACCAAAATTAAAAATTTTGGAAAATGAGGGCTGTCATGTGTCGCGCCAGCACACATGGCTTCCGTCGTGTGGCGCTACAGTGTGCAGTTTTCAGCACATGCTTACTGGTCAAGTCTGCTAGCTCTCCTGCCACCTTTCACGCATTTTGCCACTCCTTAGCAGAAATTGCCACGACCATGGACACTTGGAGACCCCTTACAACACCCTTAACACTTGTCTTAATCCCAATTCAAGCTCCACAACTATAAATAGGGTCTTGATTCACTTGAATTCCTTGCTCTTTTGCTCCAAGTTTCACCATCGCATTCTCTGGAGGTTCCTGGCCATCAAGGAGCTCTCTAATCAGCCACATTTTCGTGCTAGGACCTCTAGTAAGTGTTCTTAACTCCTCTTTTCCTTTTCATTAGGATTAAAGTCTAAGTCAAAGCTTTGTCGTAAAAATGCTTTGACTTTAGCATAAAACCACAACGGCTCAGTCATTATATGCAACGAATGTGGTTACGTGACCGTAATTATGTAGGTATTAATCCCTCAAAAGGGTGTCTACTGATTACCAAGTTTACTTGGTCAATTGTCGGGTCAAAGGAAAAGTCAACAGAAAGTCAACAGGTCAGATTATGAACAAATGCATAATTAAGAATGTAAAGGTTATAAAATATATTTCAACACCCTAAAAAATTAAATAAATGTTATTTAAAACATGTCTAAACAAGTTTGGCCCGACAATTCCAAGTTTTGAGTCGGTTCGCAACCGAAAGTCGTAATATTTGACTCACACTTTGACTTTCGATTCTGACCCAAATTAGCAACCTATGAAACTGAAATTTGGCTCCTATGTGACCATGATTAGTTATAGGAAAGCCCTCTGGAGTTGTAGGATATGGTCACATAGGAATTGAAGTGTTTATGCAAGTTTCCATACTTTATGCCAATTTTGCAAAAAGGTCCTTATGAGCTTAAAAAAAAGGTTTAAATGAAAATACCCATAATTATGAATTATAAACTGATATATTAAGTTGATTAACTTATGTTAAGGTCAATTTTCTGAATTCAAGTTTAAAGGATGATTAGTTTACATAAATTACGTATTTAACGACTAATTGGTCTTTTTACATAAAAAAATCATTTTAAACATAAATTTGACATAAACCCATGTACCTACTGATGTTCTATTATTATTAGGACTATTTGGAATATAAATTTAGATTTTAAACTAAGTTTATACATGAGTTCGGGTATGAAGCTCCTAAATGACGAAATCGCCCTTTTGACACTTAAAATGAAATATAAAGCACTTTAATGAATCAAATATTTTAAACACTGATATGTTATGTCAAGTAACGTATATTTGTCATACAAAACATGTTCAAATCTCAGTTTCACATAAACATCGATTAAACCGTCATTTAGCATCTTAATCGCCATTTCGGCGCATAGTATGGTTCAAAACCATATTTGTGACCCGAGGCTCGTTACCTACTGTTTCCTAAACTTATTTTACATGAAAACTCAGTAGGTATACAACCTAAACTCAGATTCCCAAAAGGCTTAACAAAACTATGTGTGAAATGACCAAAATGCCCTTTCGGGACATAATTTGGTCTTAAACTTAAAACCACACCTAGACTTGATATCCTACTAATATAACATCTAACTTAAACCATTTTCACAACAAGAATAAGACCTTAACATAAGTTTGCTCATAAGCTCGTTTATTAAGTCATGAAGTGACCAAATTGCCCATTTAAAGGCATAATTGATTATAAAATCATATTGGGACAACATATTAAGAACCTACTGATTTTGTAACTTATTTTGAGTATTTTGGCATACGGAACTTGTATAGGACTCACCCGGTTACCCGGTTTCGCTTATATGCGTACGGTTCGGCCTATGTAACTAGTTTACGTAATTTAACCGAAACAGGTTTAACCTTATCATTTTGCTTCAAAAATTGAGCATGTAATATGTTTACCCATATTAAACAAGTCTCCATACTTGTCGGGTTTAAACTACATTCTATTCTAGTCATCGCTCAATCTAGCGTTTAGTACCGTTATTATCTTTAAGCTACCCGGTTCGAGTCTACGATGTAGATAGGACTCGTTAGCATTCTACTTGGTTATAAATACCATCTTTTCCAGACTAATTGCCTCCCGGTAGATTTCCATCTAAGCTTACTATTGAATATTCGGCTGAGTTAATTATCTTATTTGAAGAACTGCTCAGGTAAATACTTTTAACTTATTTTCCCTATACGGGCTTGGGATACGTTATAATAATACCGCTTGGTCGGGTATGGGATCATGTTATCGGATTGTGATTTACTAAATCTTCATAACCCGTTTTATTTTGTATTGTTTGATAACTTAAAATTGGGGGTTAACACGACCATGTCTGGGATATCCTTGGCTCATTTAAGTTATTAATGGCCACGACCTTAAGCGCGGGGTGTAGGCATACACCTGACAGACGCTAATGCTAATGAAATGATTAAATCCCACTGGTGGATAATTTAAAGTGGTGTGTCGGTTAATCAGGCTATTCGGTTTCTGCACGGACCCCATATGTATTGACAAACATGTAAAACTTGTAAACAAGGTCATTTTGAACTATCCCAAGTTATTTATAAAATGTGCCAAGTGCACCGAAAATCATTTTAATAAATGTTTACAAAATGAGTCGGTTACTAGTATTTACCAGTGAAAACTGACGTATTTTCAAAAGACCAAGTTACAGGTGGCAACGCGGAATAGATTGGGAGCTGCGTAGTAGCTAAATAAGGATCTTGCAAGTCCATAAGCTGCCAAAGTCTGTAGAACAATTTCCTTTGTAAATATTTATTCGATCCGCCTGTGGATTCGTTATTACAAGACTGTAATTATTATTTTCAGAACATTTGGACATTTTGGTTTGTAATAGTAATTTAAACTCCAAGACTTCCGCTGTGCTGTGTGTTTTTTTGGTTATGATGATATCAACTTACGTCATGATATTCCTCAACCGGGCCCACCGAGTTACACGTGGAAATCGGGGTGTGACACCACTGAATTACCAACCCGTTAACGATGCAAGAAAATCGCCAATACGCTTGATAAAAGACAAACAGTTCAAATTTAAATAATGTTTACCAAATTCAACGCAAGTGATCGGTTAAAAAATCAAAAAAATTAATTGTGCAAAACCTAGCAATCGTTCATCCAAGGGAAGTCACAAGCGTTTTAGTCGTGCATGGTAGTCATCACAGCTTCAGATCTTGAATCGGAACGAGAAAACATGAAGAAGCTAGGAGATTCAGATGAAAGATCTCTCAAAACCATATTTCTTCGCTCTGGATTCATCAATGTAGGTTGAAGGCTGAATAATCAGGCAATGCATGATTTTTAGGTTAAAAACACAATTTCTGCGTTAATGTTCGCCTGCACCACGCGTCGTGTCACTTGTGCTCCCCCACATTGTGGGGGATCACATGTTGACCTTTTGACTCTTGTTACACCCCACACCACGCGTCGTGCTACTTGTGCTCCCCTAAGTAGCGTGGGGGAACACCTTTTTCAGCATTCTATTTTCGATCACTCGTTCGACCCACGCTCCAAATTCTTCCTTTATTTTCGTTTCCTATTGTTTAGTACCCGTTAAACCTAGAAAACCCAACACAACATAAGTACAACATACTTATACACAACGACACGTTAAACTACTAAAATATGTACAAAACTCATACAAATGCAATGTTTTTTAATCAACACATCATATACAACTAAAGTAGTCAACTATATAAACTTTAAAAATAAAACAAGACACATAAAGAAGATAAACAAACATTAAAACTTGGCGGTCCATATATTAAATACAAACAAAAATTAATTTGCAACTTTAATGTCAACTCGCTAACGGTCTCAATATAAAATAAAATAAAAATAAATATATCAAAACAATTCGACATGTTTATACATATATTCTTCTAAGCTTAAAGAGACATCTTGCTTGATTGTGTGGCATCCTCTATTTTCAGATTATTATATGTATTGTATTAAAACATGTTATATTGCAATTGTGCATTTAGAATAAAATTTTAATAAATAAAGTCAATATTAAAGTTAGCAAAGCCTTATTATGTAATGGGATTGCAAGAAGTAAATTTGAAAATTTTGATACTCAAAACGAATGGTGGTGAAAACCTGGTTAATATTTCAAAAAGTGTCCTATATGATTGATTTAACATGGAATAATATTTGTAAGTGGAATTTAAGTGAAAGCTTGTAAAAACCAAAGTTGTTTTTTATGAGTGATTTATAATATATATCGGGAAAGGATATGTAGAAAACCCACTTGTGGTGAGAAAAGTTAGGAAACTTAAAGCTCCCGACATTTTTTTATTTTGAAAAAGCTACACAGTAATATACATGTTTTTAAGGGTTTTGAGCAAAAAATAAAAAAAAAAAAAAGTGCCGACCATATCCTTTTTAAAAAATTAAACAAGTTTTTGTGTAACATATGTTAAATTCATGTGTAACATATGTTACAGTTGCGTTGCTGAAAACTTATTTATTTATTTTTTAAATATCCACTCGACGCTTTTTTGATTTTTTTTGCTCAAAACCCTTAAAAACATGTATATTACATGTGTGATTTTTTTCAAAATAAAAAATGTCGGGAGCTTTGAGTTTCCTAAGTTTTCTCTATTACAAGGGTTTTCTCCATATACTTACATTATATATATATATATAATAAATATATATTATAAGGAAAGATAATAAAACCCCCTTATGGCGAGAAAACCTAGGACACTCAAAGCTCCCGACTTTTTTTTTGAAAAAAAAATTACATATGTAATATACGTGTTTTTAAGGGTTTTGAGCAAAAAAAAAAATCAAAAAAGCACCGAGTGAATAATTTTTAAAAAATAAACAAGTTTTTGTGTAACTTATGTTAGATTCATGTATAACATATGTTGCTGAAAACTTGTTTATTTTTTTTAAATATTCACTCGGCGCTTTTTGTGTTTTTTTTTTTTGCTCAAAACCTTTAAAAACATGTATATACATGTGTAATTTAAAAAAAAAGTCTGGAACTTAGAGTTTCCTATTATTTTCTGACTTAGAGGGGTTTTTTCCATATACTTACACTATATATATATTTATATATATTAAATGGTAAATTAACTATATGTTAAATAATAAAAGAGATACGTGCTATAAAAATCCAAGTTTTAACTTTTATTTTATATATGTATTTATCTATTTATATATTTATAATTATAATTTAAGTTAACTTAATTGTGTTAAAAGGACACTTAAATGACTGAGTACATTTTAATTGAATTAACAATTATTAGTTATATAAAAAATACTAAAAACTAGTTAAAAAATGTTTTAAAATGTACTTAACATAATTCATAAATGTCAACTTAAAGGTTCGTTTCTTTTAAAACATATTTTGACAACCGATATGTTAACATATAACATTATATTTTATTCAATCCGAATAATATATTAATTTATTCAACACATGCAAAAAAAAATTTATTACTAAATATATTACATTACATTAATTATTTAACCCGTATAATATATGTGATTCTAACCATATATATATATATATATATATATATATAGTTAGTGGGAGTTTGCTAGAAAGCGTACTAGAAAGCTAGAAGCAATAGGGAAGTGACATGTGGCTTTTAGTTTTTTATTCAAAAGGGCATGATGGTAATTTGATTATTAATTTAATTTTAGAATATTATATATCCTAACTAACTATCCAGATATTTATGGAAACGTATATCTCTTTGACAATTTCAAATTATTACAATTTCTTCACGTTGCGTTTTATACTGGGTTAATCACACTGTGTTTTAGCAGTTACTCGGTTCAGAACTGTTTCATCACACTATGTTTTAACAGTTACTGGTTTCAGGTACTGTTTCATCACACTGTGTTTTAGCAGTTACTTATTTCAGGCACTGTTTCATCAAACTGTGTTTTAACAGTTACTGGTTTCAGGTACTGTTTCATCACACTGTGTTTTAGCAGTTACTGTTTTCAGGTACTGTTTAATCACACTGTGTTTTAGCAGTCAGTCACTAGCTCGTCACATTGTGTTTTATCGATAAAACACACTACCATGAACACATCTAGATCTGATTTATCGTTATTTTTTGTGTGATTAGGTGGTTTCAAATGTGAGGGATTAGAGAGAGAAAAAACTGTGATATTTTTGGAGGTGGTTTTATGATTGGTAATTATTTCCTTATTTAAAACAACTTAAATGACACATTTACCCCCAATCAATTAAATAATCCTATTTTTAAGACACACATATTACCAAAATGCCACCAATATAATCTCAACCATTAAACACACCAATCGATGGCCCAGATCACTTCCTAAACTTTCTAGGAAAAACACACTTTGCACAGGATCCCAACCCTATATATATATGTGTGTGTGTGTGTGTGTGTGTGTGTATAAGAGATGAGTAAAATGAGAACCACCTCCAGTTGCGAGAACCGTAGGAACCACTTTCAAACCGTTAGATCTTTAAGATGGATTGATGAGATTAAAAGTAACTAAATCATTATAAAATTCTTTTTGTCTTATTATATTTTTAATATTTTAATTTAAAAGGGTATTTAAGTAAATTTGTTTTTTTTTTTGTCTTATTATACTTATTGTTTTTTATTACCTATTTTGTCTTATTATATTTATTATTAAAAATCAGATTATTTATTAAATAAAAGTTTAAAATCAGAATTTTTTTATAAATAAAATATTTTCAAGATTTTTTTTTATAAAAATCGTTTTTATGAGCCTTTTTTACGCCCCCGTTTTTGCGCATCGTTTTTTAGGCCCTAGTTTACGCGCCTTTTTTTAAGCCCCGTTTTTTCGCGCCGTTTTTTACGCCCCGTTTTTTCACGCCGTTATTTATGGCTATACGCCCCCGTTTTTACGCACCGTTTTTTACGCCCGGTTTACGCGCCATTTTTTAAGCCCCGTTTTTTACGCCCCGTTTTTACACGCCGTTTTTACGGCTATACGCCCCCGTTTTTACGTGCCGTTATTTACGCCCCCGTTTTTACGCGTCGTATTTACACCCTCGGTTTTACCCCCGTTTTACGCTCCCGTTATTTACGCCTCTTTTTTCGCGTCGTTTTTCTACGGCCGATTTTACGCGCCGTTTTTTACGCACTCGTTTTTTACGCGCCGTTTTTACGCCCCGTTTTTTACACCGCGGTTGTATACTTTTTTTAAACTGTAGTTGTAAACTTTTTCTACGCACCCCGTTAAAAAAAAACTAAACCTTCTTTTACATCGCGGTTGTAAACTTTTCACACATAGTTTTTTCGTGTATAGTTTTTTACAGGTAGCGTAAAATTTTAAGTAAAGTTTAAAAAAAGTCTTTTATATGTTTTTTTAGCTTTTTATCATGGTTTTACGCGGGCATTTTAAAACTTTATTTTTTCGCAGGTTATAAACTTTTTTACGCCGCGGTTTTAACTTTTTTTACACCCCGGGTTTAAAACTTTTTTTACCCTACGGATTTAAACTGTTTTTACGCCCCGTTTCTTTTTACGACTTTACAAGAACTTAGAAAAAAAACAAAAAAAAAATTTACCCCGGAACATCTTTTTACCCCCCCCCCCCCCTCCCCAACCCGATTAATCAAAAAACCACACGTGCATCTTGAAAAAAAACGGAGTTTGGCTAAGAGTTTCCAATAAAAATAATTGCTGCAAAAGTGGGGTTGTAGGTTCGAACACCTACCCTCCGCCATCCTCGCCGCGCCATCGTCATCAATTGTCGAAAAATTGTTTCGAACCATCACTGCAAACTCAAAATACAAAATACCCACCACCACAAACCCCATATATTATAATTACAACTATTTTGTGCTTCACCAATCTGTAACGAGGAACAAGGAGTCAGAAAATGGAGTTTTATAATTTACAACTATTTTTTGATAAAAAATCCAATATCCCCATTTATTATTTCAACCCAGTTCAAACCCACTTGAACCATACAACCACCCATGAAATGCACTTACAAACCCCTTTTTCAATATTCATCAAAGATCCATAATTTATGTAGCAATTGTCAAAGAATTACAAGTACATCAGAGAAAGTGAGTTACAACAAAAACCCACTTTCAATTTCAAACCTTACATGTTGGAAAAGAATGAATCTGTTCACAAGCTCTTGATGATCCCCAAATTGGCTTTGTTTCTAGGGTTCAAGTCCAAAACAATTAAGAACCTCAAAATGGAACAACTCTTTCCATCCCCTTCTTCCTCATCTCTAGCAAAAAAAACCCTAAACCCACTGTCACAACCCCCCCCCCCCCCCGGTCAAACCCACCACCATAACCCACTGTCTTCCCCACCAACCACCTCCTCCACCACTGTACACTTTCTCGAGTTTGTCTACCAGAAGAGAAACCCACCCCCATAACAACCTTCGACCACCTGCAAGCAACCATCACTTTCACCCCCTTCAACCGTCAATCGTACACCTCATCACCATCGTTCTCACCACCGCCGCCGCAGGTGGTGATATGACCCCAGATCTAGGGTTTCGATGCACAAATCAACTGTGGTGGTTGCAGCAGTGTGTAGGTTGTGAGGGTGGTGCTGATGGTGGTCGAATATGGTGGTGATGGTGGTAGGTTCTGGATCTGGTCGGGTTATGGTGGCGGGTTAGGGATCAACTTGGGTTGTGGTGATGGTGGCGGATGGTGGTGGTCGATTGGTGGTGATGGTTGTGGTGGTCGGGTGGTGGACAGGTGGTGGTGATCGTCGGTTGGGGTTGATAGAGAGAGGGATGAAGATCTATGAGAAATGGATGAGAGATGAGAGAGAATAGAGACTTTAAATGAAAAGACAAAGACATATGAGACATGACATATAACTTAAAATACCAAACTATCCTTTTGGTTTTAAATTAATAGTGTATATGTTGTGTAATCTGATTGGTGGAGAGTGGTTCTCGCGGTTCTCACAACTCGGAGTGGTTCTCCCTTGAACCAAATCCTATATATATATATATATATATCCACTCTATTTGAGAAACTTGAGAAGTATTCTGAACCACACATTTTTCTAAGTTTTTTGTAATATACACATATGTATAGTTTATAATTGACTATATACATATATGTATATTGAATTATACACATATGTATATATTCAATTTTAACTATACATATGTGTATATTACGAAAAGCTTTAGGAAAATGTGTAGTCTAGAATGCTTCTCAACTTTCTCAATTAGCCTAGCGCAAGACCCATTATCTCAGGGCCCCGAAACTATAGAAAGTATATATATTATGTAAAATAGATCATTTTGCTATAATAATTTTGTTTTGTTTATTTTTATCATCGTATTATTAATTTTTCTAAATATGTAAAAATTTATATTTTAAGGGCCTTTTTCCTAGTTGCACAATACACTTAAATTTTCAGGGGCGGCCCTGGTAATCTGTTATCAGTGTGTCACCCTTGAAAGTTTGTTTTATTTGTGTTAGATTACTTGCACTAGATATCCAAATTAACATGTATATCTTTTAGGTACATTTACAACCGTTGTGAGACTAATGTTGCGGTCACTGGAGGGGTCGTGAACGTTAGGATTATCGCGCAACAATACACGGGCAACATCGCAAGGAAGATCATGTTTGGGAGTAGCTATTTCGTAAAAGAGTGTGGATGGTGGCAATGGTGATGAAGAGATCGAACATGTTGAATCATTTTTTACTATACTTGCTTACACTTATGCATTCTGTGTGACGGATTACTTCCCATGGTTGCGATGGATCACCGATTTTGACGGGCATGAGAGAATCATAAGGAAAGCTCTTCGTAAGGCAAGAAAGTATCAAGACCCTTTGATTGATGAAAGGATCCAACAATGGAAAGATGGTGTTAAGACGAAAAAAGATGATCTGCTTGATGTTTTCATCAATCTTAAAGACCTCAACTAACTGCAAAAGCCCAGATCCTTGTAAGATTAACATAGTTTTCTATGTTTCATTAATTAAAAAAGTTATACCTTTACTATATATTATTGATTAATTTGGGTGTGTTATAGGATCTCATGATTGCAACCTTTGATAATACATGGAACACTATCGAATGGGTGATTGCAGAAATGATAAACGAGCCGGGTATCTTAGAAAAAGCAGTCTCCGAGCTAGATTTTCTAGTTGGTAAAGATAAGACTCGTGAAAGAATCAGACTTGGTTCACTTAAATTATATCAAAGCATGCGTGAAGGAGGCTTTGAGGTTACACCCTATCGCACCCTTCACCCTTCCTCGGGTGGCATCGTGTGACACAACTGTTTCCGGCTATTTTATACCAAAAGGTAGCCAGGTGTTAGTGAGCCGCCTCGGGCTAGGTAGAAACCCTAATATATGGGATGACCACTGACTTTCAATCCAGAGCGTCATGTGAATGGCAACAAGGAGGTGGTGTTAACTGACAACAGCCTTCACTTGTTGTCGTTTAGCACTGGCAGGCGAGGGTGCCCCGGAGTGTTGCTGGGCTCGACCATGGCCGTGATGTTGCTGGCTAGGCTCATACAAGGGTTCACCTGGGAGCTGCCGCCCAATGAACCACATGTTGAGCTCAAGGAGAACCTGCAAAATTTATGGAAGGCTAAGCCGCTGTTGGCTCTAGCCAAGCCTTGTTTGCGTCGCCATCTTTATCCCAGAAGTTGAAAGTGTGTGTTTAGATACATTGCATGAATGTTGTTCTATCATAAAATTAAGTCTAGTTTTACTAAATAATGATCAAAACTGTTATCATTATTTTTCTGACGGAAAGTCAACAAAGGTTCTGTTCTTGTGGGTCTTTATGATGGTGAAAGAAATGCGAGTGCAGTTTCACATTTTCTAGAAGACAATGTTAATGAAATTCAAACAAACATCCAATAGAAAGGGGCTGCTAAAAATATAGTAGTCTGCCTTACTGCTGATTATGTAAACTCATAACACACAATAACAGCGAGGCATTCTTATCAAGATATATAACTGATATTGGCAGAAAGATATATAAAACAGATCACATGGTAGAGCATGAAACACGTTAACAGGAATGGTGCAACTGGCATAATTAGAAATCCAACTGTTGTGTCTCGTTATGATCATGAATGAGTATTGTTCGAAAGGGAAACAAGTGTCTACATGTGTCACAAATGAAAATCCAAACTATTGTTTCTCATTGTGGTTGTGAAAATGTATGGTTTTGTGATTTCTTGGACAGTATCGGTTTACATGTGGCTGTTACATACCAAACAAGGAACTTAACCCAAAAGACTAGTTTGATGGGTGAGAAAGCCCATTTGGTATATAAACCCCATACAATCGATCCCATTCCTTGCAATGGTTTCAGTCGCTAACATACACCTTCGGCCTTCACATTTTTGGTTTAACTGCCTTTTCGTCATTATCAGTATTAAAGTGGTGGATATAGAAGGAAGATGAAGCGGGAAGGGAAGGGAGCTGCGACGATGGCTTATTTGAAGTTGGTTGTTTTTTCATCCAGGTTCCTGTAGAATCGCCGCATTCTTTTATCACGAGTAACATTTAGTTCCAGTTTTGAAGGGTAATGCATTTTATGAAGCATGTACATGACTGTAGTTTATCACTTGCTTTTTAATTAGGCTATTTTAGAGAAACAATCAGGTTCAAATATACCAGAAGCATTTTTGGTCCATAAACTGTACAAGACTTGAATGTTTCTGGTTTGTACAACAAATAAAATAGGCCTGGGTATCAAGTATCAACAGATGGTTTCAAAAGAACATGATGACCACCAGATTTCATGTTTTTCCATGCTAATCTGAAGACAAGGAGTAACAAAAACATCACCTATGAATGCAACCGAATACAAACATGAATTAACACCTTAACTGACCTGCATATTTGTCTGGACACTGAAACAAGATTCCCAAAATTTATGAAGATTATCCAATTTCATCGTAAAAGAGGGGCATAAGGAGCTGGGCATGGAGATAAAGAGAGATCTGGTAACTCGTTAATGAGATCAATAGTCGCCTCCAAGCATCTGCTTAGTATTTTCTTCTCACACCTCAGAAGCTGTGTAGCAACTCGTTTCTTGGGATCTATATCACATTCTGCCAACTGAACTTCCAAAAAGCACATTGGTTAATGCTAGAATTCACATGTAGGGTAGGTAGCAAGTAACCATCTAAAACTTAAAAAACAGAAAATATTACCAATGCATCATCTTCGCTTAGAGTAGTGAGGTAACCTGCCAGTCTTTCTCTGAAATAAGTAGCTAATTGGTTCAAAACTGCATATTCCATACAAGGGCTTACCTGTAATATCATAACACGAAAAAAAAAACAATAAGGATACAGAACTTAAATCAGCTGACAATATGACCCACCAGACACCAGATGGACTTACCGGACATACCGGACCCTGAGAAGATATAACGGACTCCATCTCTAGAGGATCTGTAACGTAACCTAACCTCATATACGGAAGCATATCTAGAATGGTTTCTCTTTCCTTCCCCACTTTAACCTAAAGGAAGATAAAATGTAGACGATATTTGATTTTATATCTAACAATCATTCGCAGCGTAAATTAATTAAAAAGTGAAGCTAAGAATGATTTATACCTGAAAAGGTTGTATGGTTAGTCTTCCATTTCTTTGAGCCACCAATCTCTTGTCTTGATATTGAGGATCTTCCGTATCCAATGCTGCCTGGAATAAAGAGAGGTAGAGAAGTACAAGCAGATATAAAGATTCCTGAAATGATAAAAATTGCATGTAAGATATGAGGAAATTCAATTTTACCTCAACTACCACGCGGTCATAAGGGTTGTCTTCATCAACAAAACCGTAATTGATGAGTAACTTTGAATTAGGTTGTGGCCCACACCTACAAAACATTTGTATAGTAAAGATCAAAGAAAGCACGTAAAAACAGCCGAATATGTTGTAACCCAAAAGAAAGCAGATATCATACCACACTACAATAGATTGTCCAGCTAGGTACGGGCGATCGACAACCAATTGAACACCTCCCTCTACAGCTGTCAACATTGCCTTACAGTTGCTCCTATAGGTCAACAGAGGAGGCCCAAGAGGAACCAATGCAAACCTTCGTGCCAAACTCACATTCTGAATTTGAGAAAAAAAGACACATTTACAAATATTCAAATTATAAAGTTGATTCAACAACCATGTGTGTATTAATCTCAATAAGACAAGTTCAACACAGCCTGCTTCCTGTATAGCCATCATTTCACAACCATAAAGGGTTCATGTAAGTTATAAACCATTCAAAACAAGAAGAATATATATTTGTAAAGGTAAAGAACATATTAGAAGGAAACTAATGACAATCAGGTGTTATCAGATGGTAGAACAAACCTGTAAATGCACTACACAAGATTGGACTGCTACAAAGGCTTGTTTGAATATCTCAAATGAAAAGGCCTCTGTAGGGATATCAAATGGGTATTGCTGCTCAAGAAACAAAAAAGGGTAAGGTACAGCAATCAGCCATGTGAAGAGTTGAAATTAACGAAACAAAACCAATTATTGGTAGGGCAAATAACTCCAATCCATTACAACCAAATATCACCGAATTGACAAAGAAAAGACACCTGAAATAGGGATCCAGCCATAAACCAAACAGTGTCAAGCTCATTATACTCTTTTCTGATGCCTTCTGCTCTTTCAAGAACTTCATCCTGAAAACATAAATAACATCCGTAGATTAAACAGGTAAAAGTCTTGAATCTCTTCCCCGCTTGTGTGAAACGTTCTTTTAGATATAATGAATGTTTGCCTGTAGTAAACCTTCAAGTTATAAGTAGAATAAAAACAAATACCTTAATTGGACTGCCTGTCAGATAATCCAGTTCAGATTCAGCCCCACAACAGTGGCGATTCGACAGCTAGCTGTCCCCTACCACGCTGACGATCAAGCTCTCTTATATATGGATACCAGACGGACTCTTTCCCTTGTTTTTTCTCATACATTAGATACAATGCAAGACAAGCCAACTCCGACAGTTTGTTCGTCGTCAACAGTTCAGCTGCAACAACAATCAATCAAACAGAAACATTTTTCTTAAAAATTCCATATATCCATATTTTCACAGTCCAATCATTTACATTTTCTTCAACTCAATCTACTACTAACAAAAACAGAACCGCATCTTACCGACAGTCTCATTCCCCAAAACTCTCTCAAGCGTTACCACCAGCGAATTCGGAACACAAAACACAGTATCACCTGCCTACAATTCATTAAAACACATCATCAAACAAACCTAATTCATTTCAACTAATTAAAATTCACCAAAATCAAACAAAAAACAGTAAACCACATCAACCTGCAAATCCTCACTAGCTGCAACATAATGAATAGGAGGATGCCGTGAATCATACGCTACTCTATCCTTCAAAACCACTTTACACGGAGGCAAACCGTTCTTATGCATCCACGATTTCAAATCTTCTTCTTCCTCTATATCCTTTTTGCTGGCAACTGTAGGAGATGAAGACTTACCGGAGACGAGTGTGTCGGAGCTGGAAGCCATACACATGTTCCGAACGCCTAATCGTAACGAACGGCGAGCATTATGCTCGTAATGTTTCGAAATTGAGATTGAAACCCTAGAGAGAACTGAGAGAGGATGATGGTGAGTTGAATGGAGATTGGATATGCATTTGGTTTGGGGGAGATAGGTGACGTCCATTGTGTTGAAGATTGAGATTGAATCAGATGTGGTTCATTGAATTGGGGAAATGGAAATTAGGGTTAGGGTTTGGGAGGTTATGATTGAAATTGAAGAATCTGCAGGGTGGATTGTGAAATCTAGAGTGTGGGTTGTATGAGATATTTTTGTTGGTGACGTTCAGATGGGGGATAAGGAGTGGTTTCCGATTAGAGGGAAATGTAAATAGATGTCAAATTGCATGATTTTACATATTTAGTCCTTCCACGTATTTATATATGCCGGCTCACACGCGATATCCTTTTCAACAATCAATCATCTACTCATGTCCTCTCCCATTTCAACCCGTCGCAACCCGAAATAGGTGACGCCGGTTCGCGCACACCTCTGCCGGTCTCTCTCCACACACCTCTACACTCTCCTTTCTTTCCGTAGTGCGGGTGATACCGGTGTACCTGATCGGGTACCACTGTCCGGAAGCCCCTTTTTTGTAAACGCCCCCTAACCTTAAAAGATTTCATGTCAAACTATTTTGATCTAATAAATATCAGATTTGTTACATTTAATCGTTATTATTTGATATCCGAGTAAATTGCACAAAACATCCTTTATGTTTCCTCAAACTTGCAGGTTCCAGCCTTAATGTTTAAAAGTTGCTAAAAAGAGCCTTTAAGTTTATTTTTGTTGCGGGTTCAATCCTTTACAGCTAACCACGTTATTTTCTTCAGTTAAGTTCCCTCACATGCATAACATGTGAGGGTATATTCGTCATTTTGGTTGATCATGTGAGGGAACTTAACTGAAGAAAATAACGTGGTTAGCTGTAAAGGATTGAACCCGCAACAAAAATAAACTTAAAGGTTGTTTTTAGCAACTTTTAAACATTAAGGCTGGAACCTGTAAGTTTGAGGAAACATAAAGGATGTTTTGTGCAATTTACTCTTGATATCCTGATCAAAATCAATAAATTGTGTTTTTTCAATCTTTTCATATTACAATTATCAGTATAACTAGTATAACATATTTTTATATAAAAATATGAAAATTTGTAAAGATGTTTCAATATATTGAAGCATTTTACAATTATAGCGTCATTCATCGTAATAATTGAACTTACGTTAATGATGGATTATTAACCTCCGATTTCAGTACTTCCACCATCGTAAACATCAACAAAACTTTATTGTTGATTATTTCCACTTTTAAAGGGTTCACGAACTTGTTAAAAGTGCTAATGAAATCTTTTGTTAGAATCGCATGATGTGACGTGATGCGTAATGAAAGATCTACTAGAATTAAACAGCACGTGAATATAAGGAACATACATGTTACAACATTAGGCGTCGATTTTTCCTACTTGGCCTTCAATCGGAATGGGGTCTCCCTAATTTTCAAAACATCAACCTTCCTTTTTCTTAATATAGGCGTCGGTTTGGCTTTTAAGCCCCCGACTCAAACCATTACTGCAAACTTGAAACAAAGGATGAATAAAAGAAGCAAATAAAACCACAATAGATCAGAAAGAGAAAAAAGAAGTAAATTAAAGGAAAGAACATCAATTTTGCATTGTCAGAAACTGGAAAAAAAACCAGTCACAACTAAAACCGACCTGCGAATCTATGACAGTATACCATCTAAAGCTACAACTAAACTAGACCTAAAAGATTTGAACATCAACAGACCAACTATAGGCTTAACTATTTCGAAGATAACCCTTTGTACAAACAACAAGGTCCGGTTTGGTTGCTGTTGTCTCATTCTCGGCTGCCACTTCCAAACGCTTCCTGCAGCTTCGGAGTTTGCTTCACGCAGATCTCATCATAAGGCTTTTCTTGGTTCACATCAATGTACCCTCCTGTTTTTAGAACCTGTTTGGTTTTTTAAAGCAAAAGGTAAAAAAAACTAAATATTAACAACAGAAATAAAAATGTGTAGCTTTTGTTGCGGTTAGAGGCGTACCAACATCTGATAGAAAAACCTTGCGCTTTCTTTCTTCGTTTTTTTCTTCAAAAGTTGGGATAGGTTAACAACTGCCTCTTCCCCCTTTTCTTGCCTCCGTACAAAGTTCTGGTGTAGGTAACTGCCAACGGTTCTGTATGATACAAAGGGTAAATCTTATATAGGTTTGAACAACGATGGATTCTAAGCAAAAAAACGTTGAAATATGATCAAACTTACTTTGTGGCAGCCGATAGCTTTTCTGCAACGAGAACTGAAGTCAATATCAAAAAAGGAAAACGTGAGGATCTTTAAAGAAAAGAAGTTATAAAACGTAGCAGGCTTTAAAAGGTGCAACAAGTTAGATACCCAAGGTAGATTCATTACCATTTTCTTGGTTGTCTTCTCCCAAAGAACTCGGCCCCTGAGTTTGGTTTAGATGCAATAATAATAATCAGACCGTAGCAGAATACTGAGTTGTATATGATATGATTAAACTCAATAGTCCTTGTGATTTTTAAAACGTATTTTAAAGAAAATGAATATATTACCTCGTCCCTATGCATCTCAACTTCATCGATCCCCGTGATTGGAAACATGGCTCTCTCTACACTTTCACTGGAACTTGTCGGTCTCATTGGGTTGACCATGGAGGTCTCATGCACCTCATCAAACCTCAATGGACTTGGATGAGTTGCAGGTGTTTGAGGAGCGATAACTTCATCTTCTATTGCCCTGGAAGACTTACAAACATTAAGTGGTGTGGGGCTCACCGTCTCTTGAACTTTTTCTGCCATCACCTGCTCGGCGGAAATTACAGACCTATGTTCTAATGCAATACCTGCATTGACTATGGAGAACAAAGATTACTAGATACGAGGCGTCAAAATTACTAGAAAAGAAACAAAACTTATTAAAGGAACTGTTAAGTCTGTCAAAAAACTGAATAACTAACAAAGAAGAAATCTTACTGGAAATTTGAGGCTGCATGAAATAATCAACAGACCGAGGTTCCTTCCGATTAAGAACATCAGAGCAGGTTCGGCGTTGGCGTGCAAGATCGCTTGCATCCGAAACCCAGGTTTTATACACCCTGCCACATTGAAGAGAATACCATTTAGCGTTCATATCAGCTTCAATAAATAAGAAATAAGACATTTAGGGTATGCTCATGGACGAACTTACTCGTCAGCAATCACAATGGCATAATCATAAACACATTTACGTTTCCGTGGGGCCCGAACATGTTCTCTGGAAGCTGGGGTACGGACAGACACAGGTTCTGATTTACGTTTGCCTGCATTGAATTACCATTTCATAAAATTAAAACCCCATTAACATTAGGTTAAATCTTGCTAGATGTTACCTGAAACAACTGGAGCCTTTGACTGAGGTGTTACATCGACTGTAACCGACAGTTGACTTTTGTTCGGGCTCGGTTTAAGCATTATCTTATCAACCGATGTCATGTCCGAAACCACTGTCTGCCCAGTTGCTATACACTCTTCATGTGGTTGCGTTTCTAGATTTTGTATAGACAGAGACATCATCGTAGAATCTGTGTTAGTATTCCATTCTGGTTCATATTCTTGTTCAGTTACGGGTACTGAATCAAGACCGAACTCTTCATCGATTTCACCAAGTACCATTGGCTCCAAGCATTCTTCTAGAACGAATCTTTGGCGGAACTTCTCAACACTTGTGTTGGGATTAAAATTGTATTAATATAACAAATAACTTGAGTGTGTGTAAAATGTAAATATATACAGTTGCTATTGGAATAAAGTATTAATTACATACCTGGTAATCGCGGTAGAAGTAGAAGCTGAAGCACTATCCTAATAAACCAAAATTACAACATTTAACTTCAATGAACTAAAAAAAAAACTTACCAAATAAATCTTTGAAATATATAATTTGACGTACCTTGCCAAACGTGTGATGTAACGTTTGATGGTTTTCCCATGCATCTATTGTATGAGAAGAATCATATGATTAGGTTAAAAGATCACGTAGATTACACAAAAAACACATGTATACCCAAACGCTTACCAGCAAGCACAAGTTCCAGATGGGGTCTCACATGATCACTGTAATATCAGAGAAACAAACACATAATTGTTAATAATAATGATAAAAAAACGTAGAACAGAGATAACAAGATTGACTCACTCGCTGCTATCATCAGCTTCCGCAATTTCCAGATCATATGCATCTAAGTCGAAGTTATCCGGCATGCTGAGTGAAGTGAATTGTGCACGCATAGATTCAAGAAAAGAATAACTGTTCTTTCTTCGAGAAGATTCTGTAGAATTTACGTCAACAACTTTGAGTTGGGATCTTTGAGTTGAAGATTCCGGCAAGCACGTGCCACCATAGTTAACATCAGTTTTTTTCCTCCCCTCGGAAAAGAACTTTATTTCATTGAGGCTACGATTGCAGTCAACGAGCAGATATTCGACTTTCTTAGAGTGTATTCTCACTAGTCCAACTAGATAATAGGCTAATGTTCTATATGTTACAACCGGGAACTGCTTTACCAAAATTATATCTGCATCAAATACACCACAAAAGTAAGTCCGAACTATTATATAATTACACATAAACTTATGAACAGATTTAGAAGTGACAAAATACCATGAAAAACATTGAAGTATTATCGTTATTTAACTTTACCGAACGCACGCCCACAATATAAACATGTGAAACCCTCTAAAAAGCACCCATTTAAACTCGAACTTTAACGGTAGATTCTTTTAGGAAATTCACTTTTAAACAACTTCTAACACAAACAAATGTAGGAACAACAATCCTTGCAAAGTAAACTCCCTTATTAATGGAACCATAACCACATAAGCTCATCATCATCATCGTCTTCGTCGTCATCATCCTACAATCAATTTGCTAAATTTACCCTACTTTTTTACGTATCGGTTCATCGTTTCCTTTTTTTCATATGTTCATCAAATTACAGAAGAAGAAAAAAAAAACCCCTTTTCATGGAATAAATGGTCAAAAAATTATGAACAAATTTACATCCAGAACCACCAAAATCACAAGTTCTAAAACATTGTCCTACACTTCAACTATCAAACCCCAAATTGTGCAGTAACAACACATAATTACTTTTCAATTTGAGAAAAATTTTAAAAAAAAAAAAAACACTCAGAAGCCCACACAATCTATTCTTTTACAGAAACCAAAAACAAACCCTAGGTTTCCTATACACCAGAATCAACAATTCAACACCAACAATAAACTTAATTATTAAACTATATTAAAAAAAATACTCACATTTTCCATAATTTTTTTTAATAAATTAATTAACAGGTCATAAACTTTCAATCAAAAACGATAAAATACATAAAAACGACAAAATCATATGTATGAACAACAACAACAATAATCACACACAAACCACAAATAAAAACCAGCAAAACAAACAAACAGGCACCGATTCGATTCCACACAGCCACAAAATCAACTTGAATTGACACAAATTAAACGAATATATTAACTTGAAGAATAATCAACAGAAAAGAAAACGGAAAACTCACCAACAGACTCACAGATGTTGGTCTTATCAACGAGTTCTTTCTTAACACGCTTCGGGAAGTGTGCGGAAGTCAAAAGACGATCCATTTTGTGTTTTTCGTTCTCCGTCAACAACTGGTTCGTAATCGTCCCCATTGTAACTTAAATAAAGTTGATTAAACCCTTTGTGTCTGTGTGTGTATAATTACAACTATATATATGGAAATGTATCAGATGTGGCTGTATCGGTGGTTTGAGTATCAGTGTGTGTGTGTGTGTGAAAATGGAAGTGTGTGTTTACGTTCTGCAAGTGAGTGAGGGAGAGGGAAGAAGGAGAAGAAAACGGTCGAGGAGGTTTAGTGTGTGAGAGAAGTTTGTGAATATTTAAAGCGAGAAAAAATCAATGTTTTATTATGTGAAATGAAATGAGTAATAAATAGTCACATTTATTAGCATCTTATAATTAGTATGTGAATGCTTGTATTTGTGAAACAAGAATTTATAATTAGTATGTGAATGCTTGTATTTGTGAAACTAGAAAACGACTGAGGGATTGGTAGGCAATGATAGGAGACCTGAAGAAACTTGGGTTTGATCTTTAAGACAAACGGGTTTTACTGGTAATTTCACCGTTGTGTCTACAGGCATGTAGGTTACGGGTTTTCCCCGAAATTGATGGTGGGTGACTCGGGTTACTCTCGAAGTACTCCGTTTGTTCAGTAGGTATCTCGAAATGCTTGGGACTAATTTGTTTACAGTTCAAAAGAAGAAAAAAACTAGAAAATGAAAAATGTATATTATTAGATAGACAAGGAAATGAAAAGCATTAAATTTTGGAACGATATGCTTTAGTGATATAATAATAAAGTACTATAAAATAACCTGAAAAGGGTGTAAACTTTATATAAATTTATTAAATATTTAAATTTGTAATATGATCAAAGAAAGATGTTATATATATTATTTTAATATGAGAACTTGTTATGGTAAACTTAAAGAGTATGCCAATAGCTTAATGTCTTGTTAATATATCGTCAAATGGGGTAAGTGGTCTTTAAAGAAGTTAAAAAAAAGTATGTGTTTTTATGTTATGTTTTTTTATGTTATAGATATAAGTTTAACTTAAGGTTAGGCCGACTTAATTTTTTAGGGGTTTAGCCGGATTCTAGAATAGAGCTCTTTTCGTAAATAAAATATTCTTTTGTCTAAAATCATAACACGTGAGAATATGAAGACGAATGTTTTTTTTTACACGGTTTTTAAAAGGCATATAATTAACATATTAGAGTTAGACTATGGCTTTTTATTCACCTAAAATTTTGAAATTTTTAACGGATTTGGATTAGGTTTGGCTTCTTTTTTTATTGTCAAGCCCTCCCCGTATTTAAAAAACATTGAATAAAACCATCACAGGCTATTTTTTGTAATAAATAGTTTAACTCATAAATAAATAGTTATAATAATATTTAAATGAGAATTAAAAGAATTTAGAAAATAAAGTTTTCCATGAACAAGGATAAACATGGATGCTTTGTGCTTTGGTCCGCACTCCGTAGTGAAAATTGCCGTGCGTGAGTTACAAAGGATAATATTTAAATAAATATCATCAACATTTAAGTCTTTGTTTGGTGTAGCTTTAGGTATATTTTTTTAATTAGTAAAGGAAACATATTAAACAATTGTGGAATTATTTAAAATTACATTTAAATCAAATATATATAAAGTAAATAAGTTTAATAAGTATGCAATCATCCATTCAAAGTAGACATGATGTTATAATATTATATCATATTACGTATAAAGTGTAATATCATTACATACGATGAATTGATAAATTGTAATAGACCCACCAAAAAATATGCATACATTTCACTAAAAAACAACTCCTATATTAATATATTTCCATTAAAAACAATTTTTTTCCCTTTCTCATTTTCAACTAAATAATATTTTTATACATTTATCATTATATTTTCTCTTCCTTCACTCACAACTACTTTCAATATATATTAAAAAAGTATAGGGGGTGAACTATGTCCCCTCAAATATACAGATGAACAGTAACATTTTCTCTCTCCTTCACTCACAACATTTTTTATACTTTTTATATTTTAAAAACCTCACAAACAGATTTTGATTCCCAGGATATGATGCTCTTATGTAATTAAAAAGAGAAATGGTAGTATAAGTGTATAACAATTATATATTTTTTTTGAACGGCTAATATTAATTTTTTACACTAATAATTCTAATTATTTATTTTATTCAGATTTTAATCTAAAACCTCTTCTATAAGAATTATGTACCTCAACTTAGTTTGTTAATATTGATACACCACTCATCTCTATCTCTTTCTCTATATACATAGATATTTATAGAAAGAGATAAAGTGTGTGAATAAGATGACCTAACTATTTTTTATAGTAACATGTTTTTATTGTTAAACTCATAAATAAAATCACTAAATAGCAAATTAATATTTATACACTAATTATATATTTTAACTAATTATAAGATATTTAACATTTTTTATAAGTTTAAAGTTAAAAAAAATGTTGATGAAATAGAAAAAACATAATTATTTGTGTGATATGACATCTTCGTGAACATAAACATTTTTTGTGCAAAGCATTTGTAGGATACGAAATTCAAGGTAAGGGTAAACATGTCAAGATGAAAAAGAAAGGGGTATGTAACGCATATCCACTTGGGAAGAGTGAACCAACCTCTACTTTTTCCTCATGAAGTGTAATTCCCAAAATATATTACTCATTTTACAGAATATAACAAATTCTAATATAAATCTTTTGCGGTTAATACATTATGACATTTTTTATTATGCATATCAACTAGTTTTTGCCTCGCCCGTGTTGCGGGGCGCCAGCTCAAATGTTTCTTTCTCGTAACATGTACGTTTATGTTTCGGTTACTTACGCATCGAGTCAATCAACTAAAACAAAACACTATCATACTTTTGCTAAAAAACAAAACGATGGAAATACAATAATTTTAAAATGGGCAAAATTGTAAATTTCCATGACAAATGAGCATGTGCCAGACAGCTCTGGCTAGCACGAATATAATTTTACACTGGGAGCAAAATCATTTATTTAACAAGGGAAAAAAACAAATGATGGCAAAACTGTAAATTTGAACTGAAGGCAAGATTGTAATTTGGCTTATAGAGAAAATTCTTTTACATTTAGGGTAAAATCGTAATTTGACAGAAAAAAACAAAAAATGCTGGCGAAATTGTAAATTTGAACTGAGTGCAAAATCGTAATTTAGCTGGGAGAGAGGAAAACAAAACCAATGGCAAAATTGTAAATTTAAACGGGGCAAAATCGTAATTTGGATGGACCAGTGGGGAAGTATTAGGACAAGACTATAACTTTTAGATGTGGCCAAAATCGTAATTTTAAACAGAAACAAATTATAAATTTAAAGTGTCAGACAGTTTAAAGGTAAAATCTTAATTTCTCTTGACCAATAGAGGAGTGTCAAACATTTACCTGACACTATTCCCCTAACGCCCATTCTCTAATCAAAGGGAATCTCTATTCCCGCATACCATTGGTTTGTTGCCTTGGTTTAATTTAATTTAATTAATTTGGTTAGAATAAATATTTTATCTTTTTATTTGATACATTTATCATATTTTTAATTATTGAATATAGCTCTCAGTATCTTACTCCTTTAAATTTTTATTTAAACTTTATTTACGTATCGGTTTTAAACTTTTTTGCACCGGTTTTAAACTTTTTTTATGCGCGTTTTATTTTTTTACGCGCCGGTATAAAAGTTTTTTTACGCGCATGTTTTAAACTTTTTTACGCGCGGTTTTAAAACTTTAAAACAATTTTTTTTTTAAAAAACAAATTTTTTTTAAAAAACAATTTTTTATGGGTTTAAACTTTTTTTATAAAAAACAAAAAATATTTTACGCCAAACAAAAATATTTTATTTTTATAATTTTGTTTACGCCAAACATCTTTTTACGCCCCCGACACCCTGATTTCGGTTTTACGAAATTTGAGGATCTTACCAGACGAACTCACCAAAAAATCACGACTCAATAGATGTCTCATGTTGAATTTTAAATAGAAAAGAGAGAAAAGATGTGACATGTTGAGTTTTAAATAGAAGAGAGATAAAAGATGTGACATGTTGACTTTTAAATAGAAAAGAGAGAAAAATGTGATATGGGAGGTAAAAGACTAAAATACCATTTTGATTTAATTTGGTTATGAGTGATGTGTAAATATGCTATTAGATAATAGGAGTTCTCATGGTTCTCGCAACTGGAATTGGTTCTCTCTTGAACCGAATCTTATATATATATATATATATATATTGTTTTTTTTTGTCTAACACGTGTAACATCATCCTCAAGGTATCCATGAAAATGACATGTTCTAGTGGGAGTGTCATGGCTGGCCAGCTCAGCGTAAAATTGTGAGCTCACTTATCTATTAAATGTTTTTTTGAAATGACTAACTGCTTTCCATGTGTAAATCCATTCTTTCGGGGCTATGTCCAAAGGCCCGACTACTCGATCATCGCTAGAAAGCGTAGCACACCCCTGATGTGCAGAAACCCCATAGAATAGGTAAAACTGTGCCTCCTTGGACTCGAACCCGGGTAAAACCCCGGGCCAAGCCTTTACGAGATGGGGAACAACCACTACACTGCAGTGGAGGACCCACCTATTACACTGTTTGCAAGTGGTCGTTTAAGTATAATAATAATAATAATAATAATAAGAGTGAATTTCAAGTTTTCACCTTTATTTTTATACCGAATTTAAGGGTGTTTTTTATTTTAAAATTGATGAGTTTTGTACTTAATATATTAAAATCTTGCAGGTTATATCTTTTAGCCATAATCTAGTTAGATTTTTTGTTAAAACAAATCACATAAGGGTATTCTAGTCTTTTTACCTATTTATTTAAATATTTTAATCAATTTAACAAAAATAAATTTATTTTAATATATCTATTATTTATAATTTATAAAAAACATGGTGAATATTGGCTTAGGTGTCATTAGATAAGGGCATCTTGAGTTGGTTTTTGGCTCCAAAATTTCACCTTTGCTTTTGTAGTTCTAAAGTCGGGCCCGTTTTTTAACCCGACCCAACATATTGGATACTTTAAAACCCTATTATTCTCACCTTTTACACATAATTTATCTCTAAACATCTATCTCTATGCACGATCCCCATTAAAACCCTTTCATCTTCAGTAATCTACACGAGCATCTGATGTTGAATCCGTTAATCGGAAAGGTATGGTTATTAAAACTGCAACTTTTCGTACTCTACTCATGTATTTGTTTTCGTTTTGTAATCTTTTGTCGTTATTTGATTCCTTCGTTGAATCTTCAGTAATCCCCAACAGACTTTGATGTTCTATCGGAAAGGTATGGATAATAATCTTCAGTAATACCCAAAAGAAATTGATGTTGAATCTGTTAATCGGAATGGATAATAATCTTCAGTAATCCCCAAAAGACTATGATGTTGAATCAGTAAATCGGAAAAGGTATGGATAATAATCTGCAAATTTCTTCATGTAATTTCTTTACGTTTTGTAATCCTTTTCTGCTTACAATACGTTCAGATAGTTGTTTGTAGCCATTTAGAGTTGATGTTTGATATTGCTTCTATAATTGACATGACTCTCAATGTGTCTGTACAGAACATGGATTGAGTTGATACAATTATGTCATTTCTTCCCGATTTAGATGGTATGGCTTTCGGTATTCTGGTTCGCAGTGGTCACAAACCAAATGGTATCAAGCATCCGGACAAATGCAGTTGCGGTCAGGTAGTTCCTTTTTCTGCTTACAATAGCTATATTTATGATATTTTTATTTTATGTAATTGATAAAAATTAATATCTTCTAATACTTTTAAGACCACATGGTCTTTTGTTATGTACTGTATGTTCAACTTATTATCATCACAATATACCCCCATGTACATGAAGATACACACACATTTGAACCATTCAGTTGTTAACATGATGCATATCTTAACTGTTTCTTAATTTGTACGTTCTACATTTTTATTTAATAGATATAAATACAGATTGAATTAAATATAAATTTTAAACTAATCATTTCATTCTTTAAAAAATTAAACTAACTTCTAAATTAACTACAATTTATTTATATAATATACTCATATTTGAATCCTGGATCGTCTGAAAAACTTCTAAATTTAAATATAATTTATTTATATTATACATTGTTTGACCCTTCATCAAATATGAAACCGACTTATTTGTTTATAATTTCAAATTTCGTTCCAAAAATACTTTATTTTTTTTAGTTAACTTTAAGAATTCACGTTATTTGTAATTTGAAACATTGTTTGTATAACTTAGGGAAACTTATGTCATGAAAATAATCAAACTAGGAAACTAAAAGGGAACCTTTTACTTTTAAATTAAATTCGTATATTTGTGTTATGGAAATTAATCACCAGGCCATCTGTTGCTCCAAACAATGCAACTATCAACTACACTAAAAACGCCCAAAAGTTAACATTCAATTTTTACACTCAGATCCAAAAAAGTATCGACTGGAATGGGCCAAGCTATAACTTTACTTTTGTCAAATTCGCTGATGTGGTCAACAATGAGTTGAAGTTGGTAAAATTGTTGGTATGTCGTTTAACTTAATTCGTTTCAATCCTTCTAATTGGTGTTTTATACTTTTTTATAACTCATTAATCACACTTTTTGTATCATTTATAGATTTTATAGGCTATGTGAGGTATGCTTCAATCTGCAAGATACAAATAAAAAGGATGGCACGCAAGCTAAAAGATCTTGAGTTAGTTTTTAATTTAATTTTGATTGTTCCGCATTATACATATTGCATACAGTTATTTATATACTATTTGCACACAAAATTAAGGGGTCAGCAACCATTGCAAATCTGGTGTTGAAGAAACGTTTGTAACAGTTGACAAAGAGGATGGATCAGGTGGTTTTGAGGACAAGAAGACTGTTTTGTGTACCAACAAAGACTGTAAAGCAATTGATATTGTCTCATATCCTCGGTTTGTTACTTCTTTAATACCATAAATATATACTTTGTCTTAATATAAAAGTTTATATTATTTACACATTTACTTTCGCTTTTTTTAATATAAACAGTTTCAAGATTCCTATTCGTGTTCAAGACTCAGATGGTACTGTTACGTTGACACTATTTGATTTCGAAGCCTACAAAATTTCAAAAAAAACAGCAAAAGAATTGGTGCAAGTGCAAGACGAGGTATTATTTAATACGAAAGTCGTTTTTTAATAAGAATTCTTAGACTGATTTATTTTGATTTTCTAATACAATTTAATACGTTTTTTTCTTAATTTTTACAGGAATTGGCTTCTGGTGGTTCCCCCAAGCCATATCCAGATTTGTTTGAAAATTTGATTGGATGGAAACTAGCTTTTATCATCAATGTGACTGATTTTAACATTAAATTTCAAGTTGAGAATTATGGTATATCAATGCTCACATCAGATCCGTATATCATTGCTGCACTATACACTAAATACAAAATCATGAGGTAAAAAATCAGTTTAGGACAACCCTTTTTTTTAACCTTTGTAATGAATTATATATATTTTTTTTCTTATAGTACGAGAAATCCGATTCATCTAGCATTCAAGTGTCTGACCTTCGATCTGTTCCTTGTGATGTCTCCAAGGTTTATTTTTAAATAATGAAGTTTTTAATACTTTATATTCTAATTTATTTTATCACCTTATATCTATAATGCTTTTATCCGATCCTTTTTTTATACAGGACGAGGTTTCTTACACAGGAGACAAAAATAATGTGCTTAAGAGTAATCAAAAGTCATCTTCTTCTGGTGAGGTTAAACGCAATTTCATGTGTTTATGATGTTGATGACACGCTTGGTTGTTCTGCAACAAAGCGTCGTGAAGTAGCGTGTGTCATTAAATGTATGTTTTTCGGGTGTCGAATCCTAGACAATTTGTTTTTTTATATTTTATGACGGATTTGTTTTGTGGTTAAGTTGGTTTTGATGGTTTTGATTGCTTTTTGTTTAATCTTAAGACAATATTGATATTAATAAAATGGTTTAATATTAAATATATATTTTTGTCCTTTATATCGTGGTTTTGTGTATGTGTGAAAAAATTATATTTTCATTTTTATTAATTTCTGTTATTAACTAATGCATCATGTCTATTAACGTTGCACGTGAAACCATCAATTTAATCTATACAGTATTAAATTAAATGAATTAGATATTATGATAACGTACCCTTATAATCATATCAACTAGGGTAATAGTCCGCGCGTTGTGGCGGTACTTACCGTGAACATTGGATCAGCATCGGTTTGGGTCTGGTCGTTACAATACTTGAACGATACGTGCACTCAGTATAGAAATCAATACCTATTTTACATCGATAGAAAATGATTAAAGCGAACATCGACACCAGCACTCATGATAGAAAGCAACACATGAGTTTATAGAGAAATCAACACGTGTTTTACATCGACATAAAACAAAGAAAAACGAATACCGGTACCAGCGTCGATGTTATTCGAACGATATTGATCGGTTTAGATCGTGAAGATACTGGTACCCAATTAATTTATCGTCATAGAAAGGAGTAATGTAATATTAAAATAAAATAAATGCTTAAAATTAGGGAAAAAAATAGATAGATAAATACTTAAGAAATATTAAAATATAAATAGATGCTTAAAATTAGAAGAAAAACAAATATATAATTACTTGAACAAATCTAAAACACTATCCATCAGGAGTTTTGGTTAGCATGTATAATAATTGATATAACCGAGAAAGTCATCATTTAAAAAGTTATTCAATTTCGTATGATTGTAATTTCAAGAAAGTCACTTTTCCACTAAACTAATACAAATTTTTAATGTCTTATCATATTATAATACACACTTTATTGAGGTAACACAACAATTAATATAATCGTCGTGATGTATTAAATCTGATTAAGATTTATAGAACATTTATTACTTAGACGACGTGTCTTGAAAACCTATAACAATTATATGTTATATTTGTGATTGTACTTTTTTTAAGAGTATGGATTTATATGTATTTTAGTTTAACTTTTTCTTATTTAATATAATATGTTATTCATTTATATTTTGATATTTTATAAAGTTTTGATTTATACTATTTATATTGTTCAACCCATGTAATACATGTGTATGAGCGAGAACCAATGACTTGATGATATGTCAATATAAAATAGGGATGAGCTCTGTAACGGCATTGAAAATCACCAAGTATGGGTACTGGTACCCAAAATGTTCGGTACGATGCCGATATATGAAGGTAAATTTCGGTAAAATACCAGTACCGTACTGGTACTGGTACCGAAAACGCAAAAAAAACTGGGTACCGATTCGGTACCGAAAAAATTGGTACGTGAAATTCGGTACCGGTACCAAGTATCAAATGCTCATCCCTACTATAAAATCCGAGTGGGTAAATCCATTTTTTGATTATCTTTTTTCATTTTCTTCAAATCTTGGTCACCTTATGTAAACATGGCAATGAAGCTCAAAAACTTAAAAAGAGACTTGGTTGTGCAATGTAACTTGGTTGATTAGGAATTGTAAAGGTGTGAAAACTTTACTCAATTTTGTCATGGATATTCTAATAAATGACATCATATAGTTTTATTTTATTTATATTTTTTAGGTGAGTAAATGTTTGATTAAGACAAAAAAGTCCAAGTTCAAATTCAGTTACTTGCTTTAGAGTGAAGAATACTACTACATTTAAGTAAAAAGATTTTTGTGAAAGCAAGCAAGTCTAGATCACAAAATTTGGTGCCTCGTGATTGTCTCTGTCTGTCTGTCTGTATTAGCCAGAGGGAACTAAACTGCTTGCATATTTGGAGATGTAAGTATTTACGCTCTTATAAGGTATTCATATTTATGGTTATAAGGCATTCTTTACTTTTTGTTACACAGCTTAGGTGTTAGCATGTAGGTAATTAGATCTGTTATTTTGTTTTCCTTCTCCTTATAGTAGAACTTTTGCTTTTTTAAACATAATACTTTTGCTTCTATGATCCAGCTTATTTGGCATCCAAACATGTCAAATCCAAAAAAATGGTGTGAACCGTCGATGAAACTTCTATGTCTTCAACACCGACGAATCAGCCGACGTCTTCTAGATGAGTTGCTAATCGGTACACCACATCTTGCAATTTGGAATCACCATTGTCACTTTACATAGAAAACAATGATTGCACTATGGGAGGTAAACCGCCACAACTATATAAAAAAAGGTAACTCACATATACCAATTATGATTAAACTATCTACAAGTTCAGCTGTATCATGCCTTCCATCCTGGGTATGATGTAGGTGTCAAGTGGCCTTGCCGGATAATTTTGAGTCGGTCAAATAAATGTTGCTTCACAGTTACACTGGCCAAGGAAGCTGAAAAACATTATTCAAGCAGTTTTTATGAAAACATTGCGGAAGATTTGGAAGTGCCGTAACGAGAAAGTTTTTAACGGGAGGAATACTCCGGTATCGCTAACGGACGATGGGATTAAAGAAGAGACTTACTGGTGGATGGTCAAAATGGCAAAGCTAAGTGGTTTAACTGCAGGAAAATGGGGAAATTTCGTAGACCTGGGAATCACTTAATCGAGAGCTGGGTTTTTTGTTCCGGGCTTGCTCTTTGGCTGCATTTTTTGTTGTCTTTTGTTTCGTTCTGTTTGTTTGCTTTTCTGTGGTGTATTGTACCCTTAGCTTCTTGCTAAGGGATGTTTTTTCGGTTTTAATATAATCTCCTTTGCTGGCCAAAAAAAAGAATAAGTTGCTTTTTGCCGTAGTGTATAGTTCATATAACCCGTCTATAGAACATTATGAGAAACTGGAAATAATAAAGCTTAGAAAAATATAAGGGTTAGGATTTTGGTAAGGTTCATAAAGAATTGGGTACAATTAAAACTAATATATTACTGTATTCTTTATGTTCCGACAAAATTTAATGAAATGATACGTTATATTTTAAAAAAGTAAACATGTTTAATAATTAATAAAATAAAACTATGCGAGAAGCATTCTCCACCTATTACCACTGTCAAAATCACCACCTGTCGGCTGCCAAACATCCCAAATATATGCAGTTTGTTTATGTAAATGATTACTTTTTAACTCTAGAGTTACCCAACTAAAATCCTAAATTACACGATTAAAAAATAACAAACATTGATTTCTTCTATAAAATTCCAAAAACAGGATATACCTTCCTAATTTACATCCTTTATAACCCCATTCAATATCTAATTCCAACACATACCCAGTTTTAATATTCAATATCAATACATACCCAGTTCAAATTATAATAAATCACACATCTACCAACTGGGTTTCAATTGATTTTAATCTAAACCCATAAAAATCATTGTTTTACAATCATCCTAAATCAAGATTCAAGAATGATGAAGAGGGGGAGAGAAAACCCATGTGGGATTTGCGGCCATTACTACAGATAGGAAGAGGGTAAAGTTTGTGGGATCTGTGCTCATCCCGACCGACTATCGGAGTTGAGAAAAAAAATTTATTCAAGTAAGCGCCTTTCCGTCGGAGCTTCTTAAGTGCCTTTCCGTCGGAAAATCTTGCCGGAGTTTCTGCTGGCGGTGGTGGTGGGGGGTGGTGGCTGGTGAGTTACGGCTGGGAGAGAGGGAAAGAGATTGCTGGATTGGGTTGGAGGTGGTGGTAAGTCCCCGACCCCGATACCCCCATATTTCATTGGAGCTACTACTTTTTTCCATGAAATCCATCTAATTTTATTCTTCCCATCTTTCCTTCCCCACACAAAATCCCTCCCTCCTAATTCCACAAACGTCGTTTGTACCGTTGCTACCAAGTGCGGAATTACCTTTTTTAGCCTTATAGCTAATATTTTTGCAATGACTTTATACAAGGGATATCGGTCTGAACTCATTTATCATTTTTGGGTCTGGTACCTTTGGTATCAAAGCAAAAAACGAAGCATTATACCCCCTATCTAAAAATGTTTTTTCATACAACTCTGATACAACATGCTGCCAAAATATGGTTCGAATAAGTTCCAAAACTTTTTTATGAACTTGAATGTAAACCCATCCGGTCCCGGTGCACGATCCATTGACGGTCGTTTCCTCATCGGTTCCGTGAACCTATGCTGAAATTGTTTTTTAAACTCCTCTTTTATACGTTTTGGATCTGCCACTATTTCATCACCAATCTTCAATGAATTAATTCGATTCCTGGCCCTCCTGCAATTTACTAATCTGTGGTAAAAACTTGAATTTTCGTCTCCAAGCTTTGCCCATCTAAGTTTAGCCTTTTTATTTTAGATCCAACAACTGACGCTTTTCATACTCTTTTTTATCTTCCATCCATCTCCCATTTACCCTTTTCTTCTATTGTTAGAGCTCTATTTTCTGCCCATTTTTCGATTTCCTTTACCTCTTTCGTTGCTTGAAGCAACTCTTTTTCGCCAACCAATTGTGCCTGTACCGCGTTATTCACCACTACCCCTATACCATCCGTTTCCAGCCAATTGTTATAGAAGCGGAATGATCTACGGTTGAGCATGACAAGAGCAATGGGCTATGATCGGAAAGTCGTCTCGCAAGCGCTTCAAATCTAGCATACGGCCATTTAGCCATGAACGAGTCGCAAACAAGAACCCTGTATTCTAATTAGGTTACTTATAAAAAAATTATTTCAATCGAGTCATTTAGTTTATATATTTAGTTGAATAGCAAGTCATCATTTTACACGATATTTATTTTATTTTCTTTTTTAATATATAATGACTTAATTTAAAAGGCCAATATGGATAAAAAAATTATATAATACTTCACAAAAAATGTGAAAAAGTTTAACAAAAGTTGCAATAATGTATAAAAAAAATTGTGAAAAAAATTAAAAATTGCAAAAAGGTTTTAAAAATGGACAACGTTTTTTAATTTTTTGGCATTTAAAAATCACTATTTTATCAATTTATGCACAATTTTTTTTATTTTTCTAATTTTTTAAAGAATATCTTGTGATATTTTAATCTATGTCGACATTTTTAACCCATTTCAAGAAAATAAAAGAAATACCATGTAGAATTGGTTACATATTATTTAAGTAAAATATATATAATAAAAACATCAAAGTAAATTTGACTATTTGAGTGACTTGATTTAAACAAAAAAAATTATATATATGATAATCAATTCAATCGAAGGCACCGAATCATTTAAAAAAGGCACCGCTTCATTAATATTTATATTTATATTTATATATATTTATATATTCATAACACAAGGAGAAACAGTAAAGTTTCTATATGTGCAATATGGTCCTTTAAGTTTTGATGTTGACTTTTTTGACACTCTCATTTTATAATATTTTCTTTTGTGCTCTGATATGGTTATACTTTCTTTGATTTTTCTCAAACCTATTTCCTTTGCTATATATTTATATCAGTTTAGCAAATTAACATAATATAAAACTAATTATAACTTTTATTTTGATAAACATTTAATTATACTAGATATAATATACCTTTTTACGCATTTAGTTTGATTTTCTTTTGATAACTTGCGTTCGTAACCAAATTTCTTTTGATAACTTGCGGTTGTAAACCTTTTCAAATAAATGAATATGCAGGTGGGTTTAACTTTTTTCTTCATATTCTGATATAAATTTCTTTCAATCAATGTAAACCTTTTCAAATAAATGAATATGCAGGTGGGTTTAACTTTTTTCTTCATATTCTGATATAAATTTCTTTCAATCAATGTAAAATACGACTTAAACTTTTTTGGTTGCTCTAGCGGGTATTGTTATCGTAACGAACCGAACCGATACCGAGCGAATTCCCACCGTGTAGTGACTTTTCTACAGGCACATATCCATTGCTACAACACATAAGAAGAGCAACAACGCATCGGTTAAAGTTCTTCAATCTTCATATCAAAGATATATGGTGCCCCTAAAATAACATATAATCCATAGAAAAAAAACACATGTGTTAAGTAGTTAATTAAATCAATTCAATAAACTCAATAATTTGAGGATAGATCATAGTATATCTGTAAACAAGAAATATTATCATGGATCTTTCCTTTGTATGACCGTTGGTATACTATATCAAACATGTGCATCCCCATTAGATACGCCAGTCTACCCTTTGCACGCGGTTGACCCAAAAGCGACCCGATTATGAGTTTATGTATACAATCATAAATTCCGACTCACTCATTGGCAGTATTCTTTTCTTTAAGTTGAGGCACTTAGAACAATATGGTGAGGCATCCAATCTTGCTTCTTTCAATCCAGTTAACATGGCCTCACAAAACTCAATAACAATGTTTTAAGGACCTCGTAAATATTATATAAAAAATTAGGATAAAATGGGAAATATTTTATTAGTTTCTGATTCCACCACCCCAATTCTCGGCCTGACCCGTCAATTTTTTGGGTCGACTGTTGATTCCCAATCGAACTAGACAAATCCACTATAAACAGTTTTGAGAGCATGAACCAGGCTCGCTAGACCCTCGATTTTTAGTCTGACTGTCTAGTCTAGTTTTCAAAACACCGATCAATAATTTGTCACGTGATATAAGTTCCAACAACTACGAGTGACTGCGCATACAACTAGTGTAGTATAGCCACAATTTGGGCCGCATCAGTTAAGTTCTTGAATTTTCGTAATAAAGATATATCATACCCCTAAAATAACATATAATCCATAAAATAAATATGTTTAACTAGTTAATTATATAAATTTAGTAAACTTGGTAATATAAGGATATATCATAATTATATATGCAAACAAGAAATACCATCACGGATCTTTCCTTCGTATAACCCTTGTTATGCAATACAAATGGGTGTAGTCCTCGTTAGATACGGTAGTTTACCCGTTGCATGCGGTTGACCCAAAATTGATGTGATCCTGGGTTATGTTTACAACCATGAATCTGATTCCCTTACTGGTAGTATTCTTTTATGTAAGTTGAGTGCACTTAGAACAAACTCGTGAGGTATTTGATCTTGCTTCTTTCAATCTAGTTAACAGAGCCTCACAAAACTCAATAACAATGTTTCCAGGACCGGACCGGATCGGACATCGAATCGGTCTACTTACCGGTCAGCTGGTCGAACTCGTTGGACCGGATGTAAGAATCGGACGACCTCGTAAATATGATAAAATGAATAGGGAAAATGGGAATATTTAATCAATTTCTGGTTTGACCCCAAAATATTCACGGTTCGACCCATTGGTTTTCTGGTTTAAACGTTGATTCCCGGTTCAGTTGGATGATTCTACTCCAAATGTTTGAGAGCATGAATCAGACTAGCTAGACCCCCGTTCTCGATCCAACCGGTCAACCCGGTTCGGTTTTCAATACACTACTCAATAATTATCCCTCTTGTTACGTTCCATAAGTTGCTAACAACTACCGGTGACCGCACTTACATATAATGTAATGGAACCATAATTTGGGAGTATAACCCCTCTATAGACACATGTCAGTTGTTGTGGTCCATAAGTAGAGCACCAACACATCGATTAAGTTTTTGAATCTTTGTATCAAAGATAAGCGGAACCCCCAAAATAACATGCATAACAGAAAAAGGGATTAGAATCTCTCACACACACATATATATATATATATATGAAAATCTGGGTAGAAATAGGAAAGAAATAATGTAATAAGCACACATACCACTGTTCATGAACGATATAAATGTAAAGGCCGTGGCTTTCTAAGGCCTTGATCAGTTCATCCAAGTTCGGTGTGGTGTCGATTGTCCTTTGGAAAATCATTTAAAGTAATAAATGAATTATGAAGATGTATAATGCTTTTACTAATTAATATGACAACTAATCTGGTTTAAGACTTAAAGTTTATGAAAACTTGAAATGGCAATTTAAATGGAAGAGCTAATTTGGGTTATTTCATACCCCTAATGGGTCCAGCACATTAAATCTACAAAAAAAATTATAATCATAATAAAAATAATAACAACTACATGAATATTAACTTATCGATGAGCAATCCGGGTTATCTTTTTGTAACTTTTTTTTAAAACACGTATCATTTAAAAAGAAATTTATGAAAGAAGAAATAGATAAAAGTGTTTTGAGGGTAGATTTATCTCCATAAACAAAATGTGAAAGAAACAAAAATAAAAAAATGTTTTGTTAACAATTAATATTTAGTAGGCATGTTTCCCAAGGGACAATGTAAGATTGCAACCACATACCTTTAAGTTTTCAAAGAATTTGCAAAGTACAGCTTGCAGGTCTTTAATACCGCCACCTGGATTCAACACATAATATACATATAGTGGATCGATCATATGATATAAGGAAAGGTTGTTGTCAACGTTTTTTTTTTTTCTTTCTGAAAAATGGGAGCATCAATTGTGTGTGAACAAAATTTTGACAACAAAGGGTATATTGTAGACCTCTTTGTTTCTTAACAGGGGTACGCTTTCCCATGGAAGCAATCGCAGGGTCAAAAAATGAAAAACATGAAATTGAAGCTCTCTTCAACAATGTTTTGTAACCCACACCGAATCGGATTGGATGGTCGAACAAGGAATTGAAAACCGAGACCTTATTCCAGTTATAATTAGGGTGTTAGAACCGGTTTAATGTGAACCGGGGGTAGGACCTGAAACCAAGTGGTATGACCCGCAAACCCAACTGGTTGAACCGGGATTTTAGGGTTCGAACCGGAATTGATTAAATTCTTCAAGTTTTACCATATTTGTTGTTATAATATTTACGATGCCATCCGGTTCGACCGGTCCGACCATGGACTGGTAAGGAGAGTGTTTCGACTTTCGGTCCAGTCCCGAAAATGTTGCTCTTGAACCCTATCTAGCAATCAATGAGAGAGAATCTTTGGAAAAGAATCTTCAAAATGTAACCAAAATCATTTTAATCATACAATTTATTTTAAGAAAAGTTCACCTATATTTGTTTTAATGACTATTTAAGTGTAGTGATATTTTAGGCACTAAAATTAATATTCCAAGAAGAAAAACTATTGTCTAGTGAAACACAGGGGCTAGGTAAGGATATTCACCATATCAAGTTTAAATAAGAGGATTTTATATTTGTTGTTTGAAAACAGGGTTTGACTGCATATCTATAGAGAAACAAGGTGTAATATGCGATGAAGAAGATGTTCTAGCAATTTAGATGTTAGCTTGGCTAACGTGGATGAAGAAAGAAGCAGCCTTCGACTGAGATTAACCAATGATTGATGAAGAATTACTCTACATATTGTGATAGTATTCCCAACCAGTATGCTTAACCTATGTAAGCCCATTGATAATTTATTAATGACCCAAATCAACACGGTATGTAACTATAATAATAAAAAAAACAAATGAAGAAGTTTGGGCTTTGTTTAGGTTGCAAATAAATCACATAGCTTGTACGAATAGCACTTTTTTGAAAAAAATTTGTAGGAAAAATATACGAAACATAACAAGAATAAATACCTGAATGTCGAGGCGCGACACCAATATAACAAGTTCTTTATCTAGAGAACATTCTTTTCTAAATTCTTCTAAAGTAAGTTCAGAGATGGAGAGGAAAAACTACTCACTTAATGCATTTATTTCACCAATGTAGCATCCTTTTTTAGTATTAACTTGGATAAGCATTATACTTGTTGCACACCACCTCTACTTACAACTTTTATAATGTTTTCATTCATAGCAGATTTAAACTCAAATCGAATTACCTACATTAATTTCTTGGGAATGGGCCTGTATTCTAAAATTCCTTCCGAAAACAGTATCTCCATGGGCCAAACGAATTTTCTTCGTGTCTCTCTAAGAAAACGCATGCAAATGCAAAAATGAGACCTCCGTAACAAGTAATGAAACAAGAGCATCATCAAAAGGAATTCATAACTGTTGGTTATAAACAAACAACTTATACATTAGCTTAAATGTTGTCACGGCCCCCGACCTCACCCTGGGAGCGGGAGCCGTGAACCAGTCAAGTGGTACCGGTATTTATTAAATACGCAGCGGAAAAATAAAATATTCATCAGGATCGTAGTTAGGAAATAATTTCAGAGTTGTAAAACACCAAACTTTTATTAATAAACAAATGGGTTTAAACCCGTATTTCACTTAATTGTTTTTATAGGGATAAACCCCAATTAATAAAATATAAATTTTCTTCTTTTATTCAGGTAATTTTAGCCACTTTATTTAAGCCTTCAGTGCTCCATAGCTGGCTTGTATCATTTCACAACAAGGTTACCTGAAACGCGTTTTGAAAACATTTTATCATGAAGAAATACTGGTGAGTTCATTCCATTTTATAAAAAGACACATTGTTATATTTTACAGTATCAATGGACAATTACATTGCTTTTATCTAACAAAAACTCAATCAGTATTTGTTACGTTGGCAGTTACAATGACTGTGGTCATACCAATATTGGCTAACTCTTTGTCCAATAGTGACGCTGGACTCAGTAGTGTATACAAAACCCCACATACCGGCAGTAATTGCAGATTAGCAAAAACTTAATCACTGTAAGTATAACTTGAAAACATTTAGGGTTTTGTAAAACATTTGAGAAAAAGAGAATGACTCACCTGGTAACTTTAGGGTCTAATTACAGGCCTTCTGGTAAAATCTTGGGCATAACTCTTAAGCTCTTAATAAAATATATAATGCACTTGTTTTAAGTATAATAACCCATGTCACATACAACCCGAGACAGAACCCCAACTTAGTTTACAAAGCATAACCTTTATCAGGTAGCACTTTAACATCAGTTGCTAGGTTCAAGATCAATCGAGCAGGATGATCAGAAGGTTAAAACACTTAAAACGAAGCAGAACTTTGAGTATTATAAGGGTGAAATAAAAAAAACATAAGAGAAAGAAAGAGAGGAGGAGCGAAAGAAAGAGAGAGGGCAGGGAAAGAAAAGGAAGTGACTCCTATTTATACTAAATTTTCAAACTTGGTGATCAAGTTTCGCCTACACGTACACATTTGAATTTGAAATTTAGTTTTGATTATTTTATTTATTATATATTCTAATTAATTAAGCTCCTCAACTCATTTATCGCTTATAACTTTTAAAATATGACGTTTTAAAACGATGAATATGCCATTAGAACGAAATATTTTTATCTACATTTTGACCTAAGTTTCATTAAAAACGGAGTAAGGTTAAATATAAGGTATTATTATTATTATTATTATTATTATTATTATTAAACGGTTCATATGTTCGTCTTAATAGCTCATATTTATAACACTCGACTTACCCGTACTCTACTCGTTCATTAATATAAGTTTTTATATACTTCATTTTAAATTTTATAAATAAAAATTTTGGAGATGTTACATCTCTCCACCTTGTTTTAAATCTCATCCTCAAAATTCACTGAAATATAGAGGAACACTTTTAGCTCATCACTGATCCTAGTTCCTAAGTATATTCTGGTCCTTGCTTACTTTACTTTGACTAGAACTATTCTATATGTTTTGAGATTCTTATCTTTTAATGAAGGTGAAATTACTCTTATTAACGTAAGTTTTTTAGATGTTTTGTGTCTTAGCACAACCTTTAGTTACAGGTTTCCTAATGCATTGAAAACATCAAGGGGAATTCTTATACTTTCGATGGCGTTCCAACTTATAGTGTTCCTGTCGTTCATCTTGTCACACGAGTTACGAGACGGATGATCAAACAAATAGTGTTTGATATCGGAATTATAGATGTACACGAGAGATTCCTGATAAATAAATCTAAATTATTATTGGCACGCCTGTTCGTAATTTATCCCTACTTGTCAATTATTATGGTCTTTGGATTTCCTTATAGATATACAAATCTATGTAATCTTGTATTTCACATACTGTAATATACGTACCATTCATAAGGTCAATGTATTCAACAGACTCATATTCTAAAAACAGGTTAGACATCAGGTCATGGTACTATTTAGGGAATTTCATTAACATAACATATACCTCATCTTATCCGGTCTTGCCGGAGAGGTAACCCCTATCCCCCGAACAAGCTGGAGAGTCTACCGCACCATACCCAGTCTTGCCGGAGAGGTAACCCCATCTCACCCGGACAAGCTGGAGAGTCTACCGCACCATGCCCAGTTTTACCGGAGATGTAATTATCATGGTATTTCCCATAAATAGTCTTCCATCAAATCTAATTTTAAAAGTGCATCAGATATTATAGCTTGTATCAAGAAACAAGGAGATTAGTATTCTCATGATCGATCATATTCTAGAATCGAGTAGTACTAATAAACAAGATCCGGAACAGATTCGAGTGCCAGTTTGCATAAATAGAAGCCAAGAAAACAAATTTCTTGTGTGCATTACAGTGTCATATCTCTATGTGAAGAATAGAACTATAGAAATGATGGTTTTAAAATGGGTTGCTTGCGGGTTATGTTTTACCTATAATGGGTCAAATAGGTAAAATGCAGACACAGACGGAAAAAAAATCATTGGCATGAGATCGAAGAAGCTCAAATCACCGGTCCCGAGCTCATACAAGAGACAACGGACAAGATCCTGCAAATTCGTGACAACTTGCTAAAAGCTAGAAGCCGACAAAAGAGTCATGCGGATAAGCGACGCAAACCTTTGGAATTCAACGTTGGTGACTTTGTACTTCTCAAGGTATCCCCTTGGAAGGGTGTACTTCGTTTTGGTAAGAAAGGAAAACTCGCTCCTCGCTATGTAGGTCCTTTGAAGATTCTCGAAAGGATTGGCAAGGTAGCATACCGACTCGACCTACCTCAAGAACTTAATGATGACTGTCGTTAGTGTCATGCAAAAACCGAAATAAACTATGTAGATAGAGTAAGTCGGGTATCAAAACAGAGGAGTATTGTGGAAAGTGTTGTGGATCAAATTCTATTAAACTAAATGCAAAAATATAAAACTTGTTAGATTGGGAGTTTGATTAAACTACGAATTACTAAAACGAGGTTGTGATCAATAGGAGAAACAATGGTTCCACCGGATTTTAGATTCAAAGCCAATTCAATTACGTATTTGATTGTTTACAATTACATAGACATAATTATATAACCTGATTAATTGATTGTGATAAAAGAGGACTAAGTACTCTGATTGATTAACAACGAAAGGTTATCACGCGATTATCAATTGAAGATTACCAAACCCAATCCCTATCTAATATATCCCAATTACTAGAATTTCAGGAATTGAAAGAATCAAAACTAGGTTTAAAGCAAAATCAACCGTTTACAAATCAATCAAGTCAAATCAACCGGTAACAAGCATCGAATGCTTAGATTACCGAATTTAAACAATAATCCAAACATATAAATCGAGTTGCTTACAAGAATCCTCCACCTGGAGGAAACCACTAAGGTTCTAGCTGCTCATCTCAGTTGTATGATCTTCACACGCTTGAAAGATGATTGAAACCATGATCTTGATCTTTGATTTAGTGATAGGAATGATGATGATGGTGAAAGAATGCTCCAAAAAGTGTGTTTTGGTCCCCTAAAATCGTCCACAAAGTGCTTCTATGAGTTTAGGGTTTGAAAACCCTTTTATACGCTTCAAAACACCAAAACACGAGTTTTTCCGTCTTCCGGACCGTAAACTACGGTCCAGACTTTCTGGTCACTCGCAGATTCGTTCAAAATCTGTTTTTATCATAACTTCTTCGTTTTAGCTCCGTTTTACGCATCGTTTTCGCCCACGTGTTCGAAATTCAGCCCTCTATCATGCCATCTCTTAATATCTTCAATTCCACTCCACTTGTTTTCCTTAGAACACGTCCAATCTTCGTGTTTAACCTACAAAACACCTTTTTCTCGTAGTTATTTAATTCCACACGTATAAACGATCAAATATACATAATATTAGACATTAAACACATATAAATCACATTCCTAAACCCATCCATCACTTAACAACGTCCATCCTATGTTTCACGTCTCAAACTTGAAGAAATGTTTAACTGAAGAACGACTCCAAGTCCCACTTGAGGATCTTCAAATCAACGAGACTCTACACTTCGTGGAGAAACTTGTCGAGATCATGGATCGAGGCGTCAAGCAATTGAGGTGCAAGTCGAATTCCCATAGTCAAGGTTTGATGGGAAGGAAAACGTGGCGCCGAGTTTACTTGGGCACTCGAAAGTGATATGAAGACTAAGTACCCAAATATGTTCGTTACACCTTCCTTTTGAATAAATTTCGGGACGAAATTTCCTAAAGGAGGGAGACTGTAACTCTTCGCATTTTTGCACTTTCCGTGTTTAGAATTATAATCATATTTCTATTTATGAAAAATTGTAATCGTATCATATTCGTATCTCAATTCCAACTTCGTAATCCGAGACTTTGATCGTAATGAAATTTATATTTTATACATGCTTGTTATATTTACAATTTAATCGTTTAGCAAACCGATACTTAGTTATACGTGTCTATACTCATACATAATTCTTGATACTTAAATTATACTTGCATACATGTTAAACACTTAAAAACATGTAAAAACACCAAGGGAAAAATCAAGTTCAGGGGCTAAATTGCAAAATCTGCCAAAATTGGTCTCTGGCGGGGGTGAGAGACTTAGCTCCGTCTCTCGCAGGGCGCGAGAGACCTGAATCCGCAGCAGATTGTTTAAAGCTTACTGGTTGGTCCATTTTTCCCACCTTTTTCACCCCAATCACCTTTAAGCCTCATTTAACTCAAAACCCTACTAACCAATATATAAGCAAGCTTCCTAACACTCATTTTCACTTTCCCAACGCATCTACACTCTCAAATTCTTTGGAAATTCAAGAACAAGGCAGAAACTTCCAAGTTGCAAAAGTGAGTTCATACTCACTTTTCTTCCATCTTCTTCATCTCCTCTTCATCTACAAAGTTTGGATTGCCTCTAGGGATGTTTCCACAGGTTTTCCATGGAAAACCAAGGTGGAACAAACACCATTTTGAGGGCTAAACTTTCTATTTTGGAAGAAAACTTTACAAACTCTCATAAACTATTGTTTTTATCATACCAACTTGTACTTCTTATGCCACTAATCAAACCTATGGTTCGTGAGCTTAGCCAAGATTGATTCATATAAATCGGAGGTGTAATAATCCTCCAACTTTCTGTTTTGTTAAGGGTTGTTAACGCACAAGTGTTGAAACCATCCAAGCTTGTTCTTGCAACAAGACTTGTGCTTTGGTATGAGTGTGATTTCTTGGAAGCCTTGGCTTTCCTACCTTCAATCCACCACCTCACTTGATGATTTCCTTTGCTATCCCAAGTAGCTTGCTAGACCCCAAAGTGACATTACCCCATCTAGCCTCCGACACTGAGTTAACTCTCTTATGTCGGGCATGGCTCATCGGGTTAAAGATTGCTTGGCTACTTGGTATAGTGAGAGGTATATACATTTCCTTTACATTTCATTCATGACCATCCTAATTATCCTTGTGACAATTTGTGTATTGGTGAATCTTACGAAAGAGGTTAAAGGACGGTTATCCTCCTACCTCCATGCATGACATCTATGAAATATATGACATATATGTTGGACTTATTATGTAGTATATAATACTATATAAACTTACACACCGAACCCTTGATAATACACTACAAACAAAAAGCCATTTAGTGACACAAGTTTTTAGTGAATTTACCTTTTGTGCCACTAATTAAGGTTTTAGTGGCACTTCGTAGCCATATTGTTTAACACACACTTTTAGTGACATTTAGCATTTATGCCACTAACTTAGGGTTTTAATGGCACTTTCCTTATGTCACTACAATTTTCAAGTGGTTATTTTGAAATATTCCTTTTTTCTCATATTCACATACATAACCCGAATATGGAATCATAAAGCACTCAATAGTTAATCATATGGTTACTTGTCCGACAATAGGTTATATTATCTAAGCCTTAAACATACCTTTTGATTCTAATGGGTAGTTTACACCCATGAAATCACATTCACCCATACGGGTTGTTATAGTGTAAAAAACGGGTGTATTAAGACTAGATGATTATTTTCTTGTATACATATTTTTTGCATGCTTTACATTCCGAATCCAAATCCTCAGTTATCATCTGAATACTCACACACCTTCGTTTACCCCATGTAGGGTAATCTCGGTGTTCTATCCATCCAACTCTCCAACTCTTCACAAGATTTCAAAGGAAGCTTTGCAAAACCGTGAGAACACTCGAACACCTTTTTATGCTTTACATTTTTGGGTGCAATATGTCTAACTTATCAAATTACACACAAACACATTTATACTTTATGTAAACACAAACAATCCATTATACATGCTAAAATACTTGATACATGATTAGTATTCTTGGAACATTCTTATGTGATTCGCTTGTCATTAACTTCGTACGAGCCTCCCCTAACATGTATAGCGCTATAGGATTAACGCACCGCACGTATTCTTGTAACGCCTCGTATTTTAATATCCGTATTTTAAAAAATATTTATATAAATATTATAAGTCGAGGCGTTAATCATAATATATATATATATATATAAATACCGACCCTTTTCGACACATCGTTAATCTTAAACAATATATACGATATTACACGAAGTTTTAAGAGTTCATGTGCGAAACGGTTATTAAAAACGTGAACGGGCCACTCTAGAATGCAAGAACCTAATTTGTGGGCCTTGGGCCCAACATGTTAACCCTACCCAACTAAACCCTAAACATATTATAACCACACACACACACTTAACACACACTCAGCCGCACATCCACACACACCTTGCTCTTTCCCTGTTTTTTCCGATCACCGGATTCGGCAACGATTCTGGCTGGTCGGCCGTTCCTTCACCGACACACCACGACCTCCTCCCTCCTTCACTTAAAACTCATCACACGAACCCCCTACCTTCATCCCTGCTTGTTGAACGGCGACCACTGATGTGGTGGCAGCGTACAAAGTCGAACGAAGGAGAGGGAGGTGGAGCGACCGGTGGTGCAGCAGCTCGGCTGCAACGCCGTTCTCCGCGTCAATCGATGGCGGCGGGTCACGGCAGAGACGAACGGCTTGCGGCAGAGCAGAGTAGAAGCCGCACCGGCAACTGGCAGCGGCGATGGTGGTGCTCGGTTCCGTTAATGGTCGGGATTTGGGTTGGGTACCTCGATTCAGACCTTCGTTTGGTTCAGATCAGTTCAAATGGGGTTCGAGAGTTTTGTTTCGGCTCAGTTTCGAGTCCCAGTGCGTGTCTCGGTTCAAGATTTATTCAGGTTCAGGTCGACCCGGGTCAGCTTTGGTTTCCACTCGGGTGAGGTTTGGGTTCAGTTGGTTCTCGGCTCAGGTTCAGTCCGGTTGAGTTGATTCAATCTTGATTTGAGTGGCGGTTCGCTCGTTCATTTGGGTGAAGAGTCGGTTCAGCTTTGTTTCGGGATTGGGCAATTTGGTTAAAGGCAATCAAACCCGGTCAACCAGTCCACTCGGGCCCACGGCAGTCAAACACAGCTTGGTAAAATCTTTAACGCGTTTCTATTTTAAATTGCTTAACAAATATATTTTCACGCATTTCTTTTAACAAACAAGCGAACATCATCTAATTTATAAAACGCTCAATCGAACATATGTATAAATTAGGATATTCGTTTATAGTTGAATTTTGAAATTTTAAACGACACTATAGTTGTTGGGTTAGTCCAAAAATAGAGGAAACTCTGCCCGTTTTTTTGTCAGAATATCTCTCTATTATATTATATATATATATATATATTATGCCACTTCGTCAAAATATATATATGTATACACCTATTATACCTTTCGTCGAAATATAAATATATTATGTTATTCGTCGGAACACAAATGTATACATCTTTTATATTTTCCGTCAATATATATATATAATATATATATATATATATATATATATTTAAATATATATATATTACACACATACCCACTATATATTAGCCCTACGCTAAGGAACGTATCAAAACCCGAATGAAGTTATAAAATAGCCATAAGTGTATATTATTTTAATAATACTCGGCAACCTCTAATATTATACCTTCGTTTGCCTTGGCGAGGTGATCTCGGTGTCCATCATCCCACCTTCACCACTTTGCGAAATTGCCAAAGGAAGCTTCGATAAAAGGTGAGCATACTAGACTCTTTTTACACTTTAACACTTTTGGGGTGCAACAAGTATCAATTAACAAAATCCATATTATACGAAGTCAAGCGTATTCTCCGATATACTTATGTTAATTATGCGTGCTAGTTTCATCTTGTACATACATGTCATTTGTTACACTTGTGTTAGTTATACTTGTTAGTTTCAATTTGTATGTCCATGCTATTTCGTTATGCTTAGGTTGTTTAAGTATGCTAGTTTAAATTTGATTATAAATTGCCATGATGGATTTGTGACAAACTTATTGCTTATACTTATTTTCAAACTTGTATGCTCGCCAATACTTTTGTATTGAGACATGCTTTTAATACATGTTGCAGGAATTCTGATGATGCTAGGAATCTAGTAGGATTGCTGCCACACCCCAACCGATGGCGGAAACATCGGGGTAGTGGCACTAGGCGAACCAGATTGTCTCATGAGAAATTCCATAACACTATTTAAGCAACAATATTTAAACGTTAATATCCATACTACTAACATAAAATCCTTAAACAGGTTACAAAATTCAAGCATTCTCATAATACAAATCAAGTTCGATATCCCCTAGATTTCTATTACAATGCGTTTCTAGTGGACCAATCCTAATCGATTGCAAGTAGACAAATCCTCAACCTACCACATATGTTAAAATAAAACGTCAATACAATTAAGTAAAGGTGAGCATACAGGTTTGCGTACATAATAGATATAAAAGCGTTTAGCATACACCGCATGACATACGTAAGAGATGTGAATTATGTAACTACTTAGATTCAAGCAAACCAACAAACCGCGATTGATCGAGGCATGCGAACAAGTGTCCACATCCTAAAAGAGAAAATAAATGAGAAATGTAAACTGCGAGCCTTAACAACCCGGGCCTCCGGTGGCGGGTCAACCTCTAGTATACTATCATGTTAAGGGTGACGTACAAGCAATCAAGCAATACATACAATTCAGCAGATTTCACGTATAATCATGTAACATCGTGTTGCGAATAAGCATTTGAGATTTGTGTAATGTGATTTGATATAGGAACATATGTGACACCCAAAAATGCGTTTAAGCATAAAAGGGGTTCAAGTATACTCACCGTGGGTGCGTTTTAGGAGAAAGACGGGGTCTGAGATGAGTTGAGGAGAGCTCGGATCAGCCTGTAAGCGAACAGAAGTGCATCAGTCTTCCGAATTGCGGAAACGGTTAACGGGTGAGAGAACAGTAGACAAGTTCGGCGAACTTGTACTTGAAAGTACAAGTTCGGGCGAACTTGTATATCTGGATTACTGTGATACAAGTTCGCGAACTTGTCAAGTTTCTGAGAACTAGACAAGTTCGGCGAACTTGTCCTTCTTGAGGAAGGGTGATACAAGTTCGGGCGAACTTGTCTGATTTCCTTGGAAATCAGTATAGTTCGGGCGAACTTGTGCAAATTGGTGAAGATTTGATCAAGTTCGGTCGAACTTGGTCACCAATCTGGTGACAAGTTCGGGCGAACTTGATGCTTTACGAGCGAACTTGATCGTTTTGGCATCCAAATCGTGCGTTTTCGCGTTGTTTGCTGAGGAAATCGAGTGTCCATCCCTCCAACCTTAAGCCACTGAGTAAAACTTAGGCTGGAGAGGTCTTTTGGAGCGAGTTTAGCCATTTTACAGAAACTCGGGCTAATCCGGGCGAACTTGACGGTTCGTACTGGTTAGTCCAGCTTGTTAAAGTGACGATTTCGTTCTTTTGCTTCTGCGTCTGAGATCTTGCTTGACCACGCCTCGTTCCACTTCAAAGTGAACAAAACATACGTCATTTAGTCCGAATATCATGTGAAAATCGATGTTTTAAAAGGTTTTACTCAGATCTAAGAGTAGATCTAAGTGGAAAGAGAAGTTTGGCATAAAAAGATGAAGATTTTCTTAAACAGAAGAGATTTGATGAAAACAAAGGCAAAGCCTTGTGCAAAATCGTTGTAAAACGTTGTAGATCGTTGTTGTAGCTTGAAAACGGGTTGAATCTTACTTAGAAAACAAAGGGTTTCGGTTTTGGAGAGCTCCGGGCGAACTTGCAGCAAGTTCAAATGAGAAGAGGAACTGGGTATTTATAGGTGAGGAGGAGAAATGGGTTGGACACATCAAGTTCGGGCGAACTTGTATCAAGTTCGGGCGAACTTGTTTGTTTCTTGTGCCTTGGATACAAGTCCGGGCAGACTTGTTAGATTCTGAAGTGTTATGAAGGCTTAGAGAAGTTCGAGCGAACTTGTGATACACAATTTTGGCCGAACTTGACCTAGTGGCCAAGTTTTGTTCGCTAATTTCGCGTTAGGAGTTCGTTTGGCGATTTGGTTCGTATTAGATAGTTATATTAAGCGTTGTAATTGATATAATAGTGTGATTTAGCGATTCGTGCATGTGATAGCGTTGCGGTAGCGATTATGACCATAACATAAACAACTATAACACACATAAAACATAATTCCACATAATTAACTGCGTTTTGCGATGCGATGAGATAAGCGATGCGATGGCACACGTGTTTATTAAACAATAACACACTTGGCTATTAAAGTAACATAGTTACTTGTGATTTGCGTTTGAATTAGCGATGCGTTTAATAAGCGATTGGATGCGATATAATTGTAAACAATCATACTTAGTTAACATAACTTTCTCATAATCAAATCTCGAAGTATGATGCTGACAATAAACAGAATAACTGAAATAAAATAACAACAAAAATTCTGAGTTGTTACAATTGCCTAGAAACGCACTTAAACTTTAATTACTTGTATCGTATCTTATTTCAAACACGTTGCATTTTGTTTCAAAACCTTGTAATAAACTAATATGAAATGAAATTATATTTCTTTTATACGTGTTGTGATTCGAAATTTGTATTATCTGATTTAAGCAACAAAGAAGGTAATTATTAAATACTTAACACAAATAGCTTTATGAAGTCTCTTGCAATATAATTTTTGTCTCATCCCGATGTTTCTGCCATCGGTTGGGGTGTGACAATTCTTGAGGTCATGTTAAGTATTTAAATTCTTGCAGTACACTTGAGGATTGACTTATAAAATTGCATGCCATGATACGTTAATCTAGTATACTATTTTTGTAGAAGAACAAAGTATGTGATAGACACTTTTGAGTTCTATACTTTTCTACTCTGAGCTACGAATAGATTGCATCTCTATGAGATGATCTTTGAATATTAAACTGACTGTGAAATCAAATTAACGTGACCAAGCTCTGATACCAATTTTTAGGATCTGAGTTCGATACTTGTAAATTAATTTGGATAAAACAAGAAAAAGTGATTGTAGTAACTAATAAAATTCATAAGTACGAAGATATCATCAACTATTTTTCATTAATGATTCAAATGTTTTATAGAATTTTTCTACAATCTCCCCCTCAGCCTGTTCACTCACAAAACTATTCGTACAAAAGAGAATATGTGAAGTGATAAAATAGATCTCTAATAGGTGAGATCTATTTATGCTAAGTAAGAAAGCTCTGTTTGTGTTTAGCTGACATCATCCTGATAATGACATCTAACATTCATAACAGAAAAGATCCCACATATGTTGCAAACATCTATGCAAATCAAACAACTGATCTAGCTGTGCTAAACATTGTTAAAAAGCAAGTACTGTTACATTTGGAAACATCTGCTAAGCTATCCTCTGTTGCTTTGTTCCAAAGATCTGTTTAGCCAGACAGATGTTTGGTCTTCTTCATTAGACCTTTGCTTCAACAGACTTTAGGACTTGAACATACGTTGTTTCTTTATGAACAACGGTTCCAAAGCTTTGAACAAATGTTTGCTAGTCTTCAACAGATGCTCTGATATAGGTGTTCAAGATTCACTATCTTTGGGAGGAGAAATGCTTCATCAACTGTTTATTTCTTGATCTCAGTGTTATGCTTTGGCTTTTGAGTATCATATGTTTTTTTGTAGGTCCAACAATAACTATACTCATTTATTTAAAAAGTAATTAAACAAATACAACAAATTCATATTTTAAAAAATTAAACAATATATTTTATATAAACCCCTATCTCTCTATCTCGCCTCTCTCTCTTCAACCTACCCACACCGAACCCGGCCACCAAACATATCATCATCATCATCATCTTTATTTTCTCAATCTCCCCCGATTAAGAATACCAAAAGGGTTTAGTTGAGGTCTAACATGTGCTCCTAGCGATGCTTGATGGAAAAAGAAAGTTGATCGACTCTCAGATGTAGAAGAAGTCGGTATAAAGTAATATTCCAATGAAGAAGAAATGGTGTATAAAACAGTCAACAACCGTGAAACATGTGACATCATTGTCGTAATCATCAATGAGCCATAAGATTGGTATTTCTATAAACAACTTAAAACATTATGGCGAGGTTGTTAGGTAACCTTTGTGCTAGTAAGTGCTAAACAAGTAAGATGTATGAACGGGTAAGAGACTCTGAACCAGTAAGTGCTGAGCTAGTAAGAGTACGCCGATGTGGTTGTTGGTGGTGGTGGAGGAATTGGTGGTAGGTCGAGGAGGTGGTGCATAAGTAGCCGACTGAAGGTTATAAATACATGTGAAGGGACAAAGGGTAAGATTTTCATTCAACATCATTTTAAAACCTAACAGGTAAGAGACTTGATGCCTGATTCATAGGCGTCCTTCTGGCGAACCAAATACACTTCATGCTGACTGATTCAGAGGTAGTCTTTTAGTGGAATTATCAAGAGACTACCAAATAAGTGCTTAATGCTTAAATGAAATTAAGTGAAGACTATATTTATTGTTATGTCTCCTATTATTCCAACACTCTTATATCTTATTTCCACATCAGTTTTTACTCTCTCTATATACGAGAGGAGGGGTATCTGAATATTACGTTATTATATAACCTAAAATGAAAAGATGTGAAAGTACAAGGGGGAGACTGTGAAGTCAACAAATATCAACAATAGAGGCGATGGGTTTAATAAAACCCTAGATGCAAACACGAAGAAGAAGAACCTGAAAACCTGATGGCGATCTCAATAAAGCGTGCAATCATATCCTACCGTAACATACATCCTTTACTCCGAGCATCTCGCCGGAGTTCTCACTTCGCCGCTGCTACATCTTCCTTGAGAACCGCCACTGATCCGCCTCCGTATCGTTCCCGTTCGCCGGAGATCGGTTTTCTTTATGAATCTCGAAGATCCTTCGCTAAATCACGGAAGAAATGTAATTCTATCTCCACTTTTTTATGAATTTGTATCGGATATGGATAATATATGTATCGATATGGATACTTGCACGTATTTGTTTCAGTGATTGATTGCAGTAGGTTAATTGGAATGCCACTTCCTGTTGAATATGGATGTTACTGTTTCTTCTTTTAGCAGCAAAATTAAGAATAATTAGAGTATTAGCGCAAACACATAAGAAAATTAAGAAAATAGAAATGGTTAGGGTCCAGGCATTATAGTATTTTGCAGACATAAACATACCTCATACGTTCACATTGTAACCGTTAATCACTTGTACTTGTTTTCACTAATCTGTAATCAGCTTCCCAAAGGTGAAGTGTGTCCGTAGTCGGACAAATTTCATAGTATTTTGAACGAACTTTCATTATAGAATTGCGAGAAGAAGCTATAACAAGATTAAAACAACACACTTGAGCAACAAGTCAGCAACACCCCTTCCCAGCCTCAACTTATATTCTCATTTATATCTCTCATCTCTTGCTTATATTTATTTTGGGATTCTAACTCTTATCTCTTGCTTATGAAGTTTTGGCTGGTCCTGTTGGTTTGCATGGCATTGGTGGGGCTGTGAGTTTTTAGGTGATAGGATCTTAAGGTTAAAAAAAGAAATGTGCAATAGATTCTAAACCACCACTTGCGGATCTACAATCCCATATCCCTCATAACAATAAATCATTATCAGCACCGACGGACTTCCTTACTTTTAATTCCAACTTAGAACTGCACCCAATCCCACCTTTGTTATTGCATATGGATACAGCTTCATCAACCCTAAAGAGGGCTTAACTCAGTATACTGTTTCATCAGGTCCATGCTCCTTGTCCATATTTTTCTGTCCATTAAAGTTCCATTTTTAACCAACAAATACTTCCAAAGGAGAGCAATAGCGAATGCATTATTACTTCTAAACCTCCAAACAGCTTTACACCTTTGTTTACTGATTCTGTCCTATCTTTTAACATTTTAATTAGTCTTTATAAAGTTCTTTTTCCAAATCAAACTCCAGCTCCACAAGTTAACTTCCCAGCGCTACTCTTTCATGCCCAATTCCCATACTCAAACCCTAACCAATGTTTCTTAGTTTCTAAAGTATATGTTCCGGCTTCTTTATCTTTCAAAATAACATTTTGGATTCATGTATTCATCTAATCTGTTCTTATACCGTGCCCTAGTCATTTCACCAACCCTTTTTCAGTTTTGGTATTGTTTTGCTTTAGTGGTGAGCTAATTGCATAGCTCAGTTACTTTTTATAACTTATCTGATTCTTATCTCTTATCAATTATCATCTTCCCTCAGAACACTGCGTCATGTTGTCAAACACTGTATTCTAATTGAACTTAAAAAATCTCATAATCCTGATTATGAAGTGCATATTCCAAAGAACTGATTCACTTGTTTAGGAGTACTACTGTATGTGTTGTTACTTTCCTTATATCTCCAGTCTAGTGCATGAAAATCCAGTATTAGCTCGACAGAACAATTACTTAACAAAGCTTTCAGGGGATGATGATGGTGAACTTGGTGTTGCTAATGCTGATGCGGGCAGCAGAATTGAAATTGTAAATATGGGGCCCATTATTAAACAAACTGCTATCTCTGAGATGGAGGCCGCCATTGATGCAGTATCACATGAGCTTAGCAAATTGCGCACTGGAAGGGCATCAGCAGGTGCATATATTATTTTTTTGATTGTTTCTGAAGTTTCTGGATTTTAAAAAACACTTATTCATGTTATTTTTTTTTACCTTTTCAATTTTGTAGGAATGCTTGACCATATTATAGTAGAAACTGGAGGTATGAAGATGCCTTTGAATCGAATGGCTGTTGTTTCGGTTTTAGACCCCAAAACCCTATCAGTAACTCCATACAATCCAAATGTAAAAGCTTCTGCTCCTGCTTCCGATTCCTAATGTGCATAGAGTATGAACCATTAGATCAGTGATCGTGTTTCTGTTCTGACATTTCACTTGAATCATTCAGGCCTTGAAAGAACTAGAGAAAGCCATTGTTTCATCGCCATTGGGTTTGAATCCTAAGCCAGACGGTGAACGGTTGATTACCGCTATTCCTCCGTAAGGCACTAATCTGAGTTAGTATTTTAACATGTGAGATGAAGGTTTTCTGTTTGTAATTTGGTTGCTAATGTCTTTTGGGTATCTTTGCAATATGCAGCATGACCAAAGAGCATATGCAGGTGCGTTTATTTTCCATAGTAATTCTTATTTCTGAAAATTCTTTTAGCAATTTGCGTATCATAGAAGTTAATTCTTACCCTTCAGGCTGTATGCAAAGTGGTTTCAAAGTCTGCTGAAGATGTCAAGCAAAGAATTAGAAGAGCCCGGCAAAAGGTTTGCTATTAAATTGTTTTTTTCCTCACAGTTGTGTTGTTAAATTGTATAAAAACGATCATCTTTGGTATACAGGCTTTGGACACGATAAAGAAGTCTATGCCTAAAAAATCAGAAGGAAAGGATAAAGATAAGAACAAAGCTAAAGCAGTTTCGGGCTTTTCAGCAGATGATGCTAAAAGATTGGAAAAAGAAGTAATACCCTTACTAAAAATTACAAATTTACCACAATTCTTTTGCTCATCATATTCTTGTTGGTTTTTCCTGGTTGAAGAGTTGACAAAAAAGTACAGCAAGTCAGCTGAAGAATTATGCAAAGCTAAGGAAAAGGAAATTACTTCAAGCTGAGGACAAGTAGTTTGCTTTAGGTCTAGAAGATATAATCTTTCATCATGGAGATTTTCATGCAATCAAAAGTGTGATTTGGAGATGAAACTTTATCTTGATTGTTACTGCATTATTGGGTGGTTGGTGTGGGTTTTGAGAGCCTTAACTAAACATATTCATATCTGTTTTATGAGTCCATAATTTAGATAGAAACTGTGCTCATGATTCGAATTTTACACAGGATATGATTTAGTGAAGTTAGCATTTGTAGTACAGGCATAAGTTATGGCTATTCGCTTGTTTGGAGTTAGTTAAAGAGAAACTTTAACAAATTCAGCTTGTGCTTGAAAAAATTCAAGCTGCTTTTGAGCTGATGTGCTTGCTCGCTCGCTTGAGTGAAAAAAAAGGCCTGTAAAAATAGATTGAACGGCCCATACTATGGCATTAACCATCTTCGTTCAACTAGGTTAAGTAGTACTCTTGATTGTCCATAGACAGTGTCTAGACCTTAGTTACCATCTCCAGTCGTCTGGATCTTCTTTGTTTCGATGTTAATGAAGACGATCAACGAACTCATGAGCCAACTCGAGTTGGAGGTCAGCAGAATACAAGCTTAGTTCTTGGTTTGTCGAAGGCATCAAGTCGAGCTGGTTTTATTCATATTATTACTTGTTTGGAACTCTTGTTTCCATGTTAACGAAGACGATTAACGAACTCACCGACTCATGAGCCAGCTTGAGTTAGAGGTTAGCCGAATACAAGCTTAGTTTTTGGTTTGTCAAAGACATCAAGTCGAGCTGGTTTTATTTGTTTGGAACTCGAGTTAATACAGACTCAACTTGAAGTTGATTCTGAGGGTTAATTATTTAAAGGGGTATTTACATTTAAGGGTTAGGATCATGTGAAAAATGGTAATTGAAAAACTTGAGAAGCATACATTTTCCGTAAGCTTTTTGTAATATACACATACACATATGTATACAATCAATCATAAACTATACATATGTGTATATTACGAAAAGCGTAGGGAAATGTGCGGTTCAGTATGTTTCTCAAGTATCTCAATTAGCCAAGTGCCTCTCTTAGGATCCCTAATCTTTGATTTATTAATGGATTTTGAGTTGTTAATTTATATTATCATGTTTTTTCTAATTTTTTTTCTTTGGATTATATCACTATTAGTTCAAAACACTTATTTATATAGACATAAATCACCTATCAATGTGGGGTAGCCCACTTGGTAGAGACACTTGTCTCTTAAAAGGGACGTATCTACCGTATTGATGATTTTGCATTTGTGGTAGACGATATTCGTGATTCAAGCTACTTCTTTTTAGTTAACCTAAATTAAGAATACATGTGGTTTTGTATTCTGAATTAATCACTAGTAATATATATATATATAAAACACTATATAAAAGCCTAAAAAGGTGTTATAGTTAGATTTTGCTGGACCCAAACGCTATATTGCTATACGTCTAAAATAAAATAAAATAAAATAAAAAAACTCTTGTAGTAGTTAAAAGTGTTAAACCCATAAAAGTTGACTGGTCCACAATTGGAGTTCATCGCACGCAGTTACTTTATAGCTACTTTTGAGTTTTGCCCACAGACTTCTCCACCGACCCGACCGACCGGACCCATTAAACAAATAACAACCCAGATAATCAGAATCAGAGATTTAGAGAAACCAAAAATGGCTTCACCAACTACACTTGACAACCAAAGTTAGGGTTCTTCTATTTACATTTTATCCTAATTTCACTGTTACATTTGCATGTATAATCCAGAAAAAAAGCTGATGAAATTTTATTACAGAACCTGCTAAGAGAGTTGCCGTTATTGGTGCCGGTGTCAGGTACGAAACTTCAACTTAAAATAGCGAATTAAGTTATTTTGTTGATGTAATTTACTGAAATATTTTCAAAATTTCATGTCGCAATATCATTATCGGTGTAATAATTTGCGAAATTGGTACCAGTAATGAATTTAGATGGTGAAATTTCAAGTGGTAGCTAGAATTTGACTAAGAAATGAATGATCAATCATACATAGCTTTAGTTTATTGAGGAGATAAGAGCAATTCTATATACATGTAGATTTGCAGAATGTTTAGATGATTAGAGGAATGACCTAATTTGAAATTGAAAAACAACTTGTTTATTATTTTTTCAGTGGTTGTGCTGCTGCCTATAAGTTAAAGTTACATGGATTAAATGTCACTGTGTTTGAAGCTGATGGGAGAGCAGGCGGGGAACTAAGGAGCGTTTCGCAAGATGGTTTAATATGGGATGAGGGTGCCAATACTATGGTATGTATAATATTTCAGGATAATAATAATATGATTGATGTCAATCTAAGTGTAAGCAATTTTGATGATGCTTAACATATAGTTTACCTTACGATTTACGCAGACTGAGAGTGAGGCAGAGGTCAGCAGTTTGATCGATGATCTTGGGCTTCGAGATAAACAACAGTTTGTAAGTTGTCGTGTTTGATATAGCTGCTATACTTCCGTAGTTTCTGTACTAACTGTTCGTATGCAATCATCTTCTGAAACAAAAAAGAACAAAAAGTTGTTTTATTTTTGTATAAATACAAATAATTAAATCCAATTTTACCTTGCTGAGTCCTAACACAATTTCCTGTTGCAGCCGATTTCACAGCACAAGCGGTACATTGTAAGAAATGGAAAACCTGTACTGGTATGAATATCTCAACACCATACTTAACTAATGATCGTCAATATTAATAAAATTCCTTTTCTCAAAAAAAAAAAAAAAGAAGCTGAATGAGGCTTTAGTTGTCTTCTTAATACGTATCTTTTATACTTCTCAAGTTCATGTCTCGTTTTATTGACCATGACTTGGTCAATCTCATGATTGCAGATACCTTCTAACCCAATTGCACTGATCGGAAGCAGTTTTCTTTCCACTCAATCAAAGGTACGTTAGTAGCCTCCGGCCACCTTGAGGTTCAAGCATAAGTATGCCATGTCTTATTATGATCCTTCAATCTCATACTATATTCTTAATGATGTCAATGTTGAGGTTAAAGTGCAATCTTTATTCTATTTTTTACAGGTTCAAATTCTTTTGGAGCCATTTTTATGGAAGAAGAATAAGTCATCTGACGTACCAGAGAGGTAAAAGTTATATCCTTGTTCCATTTCATCTGCTTGAAGTAGTTATATTCGATACGTGCCATTAGGTTCTTAACGTCTTGTTTTGCAGTGTTGGAGAATTCTTTCAACGTCATTTTGGGAAGGAGGTGTTTGTATATTCTACATAATGTTTTGTTTCTGTTTTTGATTTTGTTTCTCCTAGTTATTAATATTTGACTTTCTTATCTAAGGTGGTTGAGTATCTCATTGATCCAGTTGTTACGGGAACAAGCGGTGGAGATCCTGAATCACTTTCTGTGAGTAACTATTGTTGTACAATTTTTGAGAAAATAACCACACATAACTGCTTAATATATTGCTTAAATTCCTTTACTTTACCTTACCACACAGATGCGTCATGCATTTCCTGAGTTATGGGATTTAGAAAAAAGGTATGTTTGTAACAACCAATAGTAATTCATTCTTCAAGTGGCCTGTGGAATAATGACTGTCGATCACTTATTTCTTAGAGTAAAATGCCATTTTCGTCCCTGAGGTTTGGCCATTTTTGCTACTTTTGTCCAAAGGTTTGTTTTTCCGTATCTGGATCTAAAAGGTTTGAAATTTGCCATTTTCATCTGGCTCCTTAACTACATCCATTTTTCTCCATTAAGTCAGGGGTATTTCCGTCTTTTTTGTTAAATTAAAGGGCAATTCAGTCTTTTTCGCTTTAGGTACAAGCATTTAGCATAATGTACAAGTATACAAAAGACCAAATTGCCCTTTTAAGTTAACAAGAAAGACAAATATACCCATGACTTAACGAAGAAAAATGGATGGAGCTAACGAGCCGGATGAAAATGGCAAGGTTTCAAACCTTTTGGATCCAGATGCGAAAAAACAAACCTTTGGACGAAAGTTGCAAAACTGGCCAAACCTCAGGGACGAAAATGGCACTCTATTTCTTAAGATTTAAAATCAGTTGAATAATTACAAGTATTTACATTCAGGTTTGGTTCACTCGTTTCCGGGGCATTTCAGTCTATGGTATCTTCCAGAAATGGGAAAAGGAAACCTTCCGGAAACAGCAAACGTAGGCACGGTTCGTTTTCGTTTTTGGGCGGGATGCAGGTAAGACTAGGGTGATTTACCAAATTAGATAAGACCCTATATTTAATTACTATTATCTTTTTTATTACAGAATACATATGTTATTTTGGTTATTCATGCTTTATTGTTATGCAGACACTCACTGATGCACTATGCAAAGAGATTGGACCCCACGAACTTAATCTTCGATCAAAAGTGCTTGAAATGTCCTACAGCTGCGATGATAACGCGGTCGGTAATTGGTCAATTTATTGTGCTCCAGATCAAAACAAACAATTTCAGCAATCTTTCGATGCTGTGATCATGACTGTGAGTACATTCATTGGGTAATCTTTTACTATTGGTGACATATATTTGGTTAATTTCTTGCATTCTTGATGAAGATAGTGTTTTGTTATCGTTAAAACATTAGGCCCCACTTGGCAATGTAAAAGAAATGAAGATTACAAAAACCGGAAGTCCATTTCCGCTTAGTTTTATACCAGAGGTTTGTTTTTTCTACTGAAGCGTCAGTTTTAGTTTTGTCAAATTTAATAGTCAGTAAATAATCTTTACCAAGAGAAAGAACCTTTTAACGTTCAACATCCAATTAAAAATTAAAACTTTTTTAGTGTCATATTTTAGCTTTTGGTTTTTGTAGTGCAGGTGAGTTATATGCCAATATCAGTAATAATCTCGACTTTCAAGAAAGAAAACGTGAAGCAGCCCCTCGAGGGTTTTGGAGTTCTTGTTCCAGCCAAGGAGCAGAAAAATGGTTTGAGGACACTAGGTGAGGCTTGACGCTGGCATCCAATAGTTTTTTTATTTCGTTTACTGTAACGGCATAGCGACAATTCTGCTATGCAGGCACTCTCTTCTCTTCGATGATGTTTCCAGATCGCGCCTCGGAAGACGTGTACCTTTACACCACCTTTGTTGGGGGTAGTCGAAACAAAGAACTGGCCAAAGCTTCGAGGTAGGCTCACTTAATTACGCAAGTTTTGATGAATTTTTTGGGCATATGTCAATGATCTAAAATACTATTTCAGGGACGAGTTGAAGCATATAGTAACTTCTGACCTCAGACAGTTGCTTGGAACAGAAGGGGAGCCAAAATTTCTAACGTAAGGGCACAACACTACGAACAGTATTTTTTAGTACTAGAATAAGGAATGCAACCACTTGATTACCTATGGTCTTTTTATCTGTTCAAACAAAATTTCTTATTCAACTTGAAGTTTTCCATCATGAACTGAAATTGTTGCTAAAAGTAACAAAAAGTTGAATAAGTCTCGAGGTACATAGATGTATGCACAATGTAAATACGACTTATGCTTAAAATTTGCCCTTTTTTTGTTGCCCTTTTGGTCATGCTATATGTTATGGGGATGTGAATTTGATTGCAGTCACTATTATTGGAGCAAAGCATTTCCATTGTATGGGCGCGACTACGGTTCAGTCATTGAAGCAATTGAGAAAATGGAAAGGGAGCTACCCGGATACTTTTATGCAGGTAACATGTTTTGTCTTGAAATAAAAATAGATAAATTTTATGGTTGGTTGGTAGAGGTGAGAATTTGGACCCTTTTATACTTACAGATGGGTGGATTTGGGTGAGGTTTTTCTCTAATGGGTCAATGGTCGAAAGAAGTCTAATAGAAATGAGATAACTTGTTTGTGATCAACCTGACCAGATCCAATTTGCTCCGTTTACATATCTTAGTGTTCCACATTGGTCATTTTACCTTAACCCGTACCAATTTAATAGTTAAACTTTGTATAATGCTTGATTTTCTTCATTTTTTTTATAGAATCATACTACAATAGCCCATGTGGAACATTTGAGAAAGTAGGTTGCTAAATTTTGACGATAAAAAAGATGAACATGAAACACCTATATCGAGTTTAATGTCTCAATCGGTACGAGTAAAATATATTGACCAATATGAAAAGGATGAGATTCATATGTTGGTATTTTATGACAATTAACCCTAAATTTATTAGGCAACCACAAAGGAGGGCTCTCCATCGGGAAAGCAATATCCTCGGATGCAAAGCAGCCGAATCCGTGATCGCATACTTGGATTCTTATTCGGACGAGAAGTAGAAAGATAGTGTTGCTAGATTATGTGATAACTGGTAAACTTTATTTTTTATTTATATTTATTATTATTATTTTAAGGAATATTGGATTTTAATAATCTTAACTATTCATCGTTGGCCGCCAATAGACCCAACTTCAAAAATAATCACTGGCAGTCCCAACTATTAACATGTTGGCCTCCAATGGACCCTGACTAATAGAACCCTAACGCCGTTAGTCTCCGGTCGTCGGAAAAATGTTTTTGGCCGGAAAACTCATTTCCGTTCCAAACCTCTTTGTAACCTTATTACGGACCTTTAGGAACTTTTTCTAGTATAAGCCCCAATTATTGAAGTCGCCGGAAAACTTCTTTCTGGCCGGAAAACTCAACTTTTTTGTTGGAAAACTTAACATTTTCGTTCCAAACCTCTTTGTAACCTTAGATCGGACCTTTAGAAACCTTTTTCTGGCAAAAAATGGTTTTCCGGTGACTGGAAACTAACGACGTTATGGTTATTTTTGAAGTTGGGACTGTTGGCGGCTCACGACGAATAGTTAAGATTATTAAAATCAAATATTCCTTATTTTAATGCAAAGATTAATTAATTTGCAATTGTAATATCAGGATTGTCCAGAGAATGTGGATCAAAAGAATTTTTGTTCATTTGAGGTTGGATAAATTTGACGAAAATTCGGCATGGCTTTTTGTTGTGTGTTTTTGAAGGCAAGTGATGGTGGCGATGCTGTATAAACTTATTGTTGGAACAAAGCTTAACTAATGACATGTTTGAATAATAATGTATCTTAAATAACATGATTAATTTATGATAAATGTTAGATAGAATCAACAAAGTATGAATCTTATATCCTAAGAGTTGTTAAATATGGTTTATTAGGTTAAGTGTGTTTTGACAGTTACGCATTAGGAATTAACTTGGTAAAACGGTGACGTAGACAGCTTCAACTATCGTCGTTTTGACAACCCATCAGATCGATGTTTAAGTACCTGCTTTTGTTCCACCAAAATATATCTAATCACAAACATTTATGTTATCTCCATTTTATTTTATAAATAAAATTGATTATTAGATTCTCCTAGGATCAACCTTTGACTTCAAAATCCAAACGACATTTCTTTTTTGTTGTTTTAAACGTGTAAATGCTAATAATGTTGACACAATACTTAATTCATTTTTTCATGTATATAATATAATTGGAAAATCTAATCATGTAAGGATCTAAGTTAAAATAATTTTTACTTATGTGATTTGTAGCTTATGCTTATGCTTATGTGAATTTTAATTTTCTTTTTCTTTGCTTAGACTTCACTAATTTTTCATTTTCTTCACTTAAAATGTTAGTAAAAACTACAATATAACCCTTATGGTTTGGTTTGAATTTTAATAAACCTCATATTTTGCAACGCATATGTGTGGTTCAATGTTTTGCGTTTATTTATTTATTGCGGTTTAATAGTCCCCGCGCAATGCCGGAGGTCAAGTCGACTCAGTTATTATTTTATATGTTTTATCTTTCGAACCACTTTTTTTTGCAAGTTAAAAGCCCAACACACGTACATGTTTTAACGTTTTTACATCTACTTTTTGTTCACTTTAACAGTCCCATCACAAAATACGAGACCTAACTAGTTTGATATTAACCGGCACAAAATTATTACTTATTAACACTACCACTTTGTTTTGATATTTATTTATTTATTATTATTATTGTTGTTGTTGTTTTATTATTATTTTATTATTATTATTATTATATTATTATAGACAATTTTATATGTTCGAAACGTTGTCGTTTTGTATTACAACATAGTCAAAAGTTCACATAAATTTGGTTTATTAATTTGAGTGATAATAAACAAATAGTTTTGGATGACTGAAACTATTTGAGCGGGAACACATTACTGGGTTGGAAACAGCAAATTATGTGCTCGTCGGCGAATTTAACAAAACCCACGCGCCCACCACCACCAAACCCCACCGGCCGTTGATATACTCTATACACCGACACTTGCTTTGGAGTAGTTAGAGCGTGTGTTACACGTTCCTCCGCACTCGAGTAAAGCTTACTCATACAGCAGTAATGTCTTTCAACTACCCTATTGTCACTCCTCCATGTTCCATGTTCATACGTACTACCCCCTTTTACTTTTGCACATGACCACATGACCCCCTTATCTTCTCAATAATAAGTGTTTGTACTACTTTGGAAAGTATCCATAGTTATTATCAATACCTTTTAGTGTTATTACCCATCTATTTAATGCTATATTGAAACTTTACAACTAAGAAATCGGTTTACTGAAGGTTTTTTCTTTTCTTTTCTTTTTTTTTTAATTTTACAAATTGATAATACATAAACAATGATAGCCTCACATATGCTTTTCTTATCGATTTATGTTTTTTCATCGTAGTTAAAGCTGTTTACCATCTAGTTTTGACAATTTTTAGGTCAAAACTGTGAGCCAATGATAGTTTTAGACGATTGTAAACCATAACCAACCTATTAAAAACTAAAGTCAAACCAACACAAGCTGTTACTAATTGTTTGACTTTGGTTTGTCCTTACGATTTGGCTTATATGTCTTTTATACTAAAAGTTGCATTAGGTACGGCAAAATAAGGAAGCCGTCTTTTTCTAATGGTTAAACTTGAAATGCATACCCTTATATTGTATTGTTAAACAAAGCTTAATCATTTGTGGAGTCCAACTTAGTGGCTGTTTGGCTAAGCTTATTTTGGAGTGATTATGACTTATTGACTTTTTGACTTTTTGAAAAAGTAAATAAGTCAGAATGAAGTGACTTATTGACTTATTCCTCTCATATAATAAGCTAACACAAACACGTTTTAACTTTTCAAAAAGTTAATAAATAAATAAAGTCACTAAAATAAGCTTAGCCAAACAGCCCCTTAAAGTAACTAAAACCAAACGAATGACCCTTTCAATGGTTTTGTGGTTTCAAAACTGAACCATGAACACCCTTTATAAATAGTTATAGCAAAAGATGTTGGTTAAAAAAATAATCCATTTAAAAGTAGACTTAAGGACACAAATCATACTATCATAGATTATATCCTTGACTCTTATGAAAATTATAGAAGGAAAAACACTCGCAAATTTGTATTGCATGGATTTATAGTGCTTTCATTTTGCATCTATTTGATTTAGAGGATTCACATTGTACACTTTATCCCCATTATCTATAATTTAATTAAAACCACATTTATCTCTAAATATTATTACATCTTTAGAAAACCATACATCCCATTTCTCATATTTATTTCTATTATATTTAAAACCCCACATCTTATTTCCGTCTCTTTCTTCCATATATAGAAATACATGTAATGAATATTGGGAGTGAATGGTGAATCTTTAAATATAGGAAATTGGAAGTAAGTCCCTAATTTAATACCTATTTTGGGGAATGAGTTGGAAACCCTGATAAGTTTTAATTAAATTAATTTATTTTGAACAACAATTATCTAAACATACATACCACATAACCTACACTTGTAAGGATTTAAACTCACACCATTATTATAGAAAGCAAACATTATCCCACTATATCATGGGTTTTTAACCGATTTATTATATGGATTCGACAATTTTATAACTGAATTATATGGATACGACCATTTTAGAAAATGAATATGAATGCTCTAAATGTAATATCATATCTTTCACGCCAACTAAAAAAACCTCACAAACTTATTTTTCTTACCCGATGAGAGAACTTCCATTGGACTGTTTCTATTATCCAAAACCGTCCAGTACTACGCTAATACAAGCACCTTTAATTATGGAGTTCTTCTCTCATCCACTACCATTAAAACTATAACACACCGGTCTTATTTGGAGCAGTGCATTCCTTATGACCCAATCTCTCTTGTGAGCAAAAGTAAGCATAACTATTTCCATAAGGTGTTACATTAATGATAAGTAAGATGCCGTTATGATTAGTTAATGATTCAACTTAGTTTGAAGTTTTTAACCGTCCTCTTTTGCCCAAAAAAGGAACTTGGACAGAAATTAAAAAAACAGCTGTCTTTTTAATTCCCAACTTTAGCTCAAAAAACTCACCCCCCTCTCTCTTTCTATCTCTGCTCAGAAGTCATAATCCTGTTTACTCAGATGATATTTTCCCTGTGTTCACAGTTTACCCAATTTTCAAGCTTCCTTTCATGTAAGTCCCTCATCAATCACCCTTGCAATTTTCTTCTTAATTTTCTTGCTAATGGGTCCTTGGATGCTTCATTATTCCTCTATTTTCAGCCATTGTTAACAGTATCTTTTACTTGTGTTTATTCATCCCATTTGATTGTTTTATCTAATTTCATGATTAGGGCTTTTCTAGTTGATCAGTTTCTACAGTTGCAACTCTTCTTATTATCTTTATTTTAACCCAATTCTAGTGTTTGGATGTGTGTTTCAAGAATTATCTTGTTTCTTGATCATTGAGACTTCAACTCAAGATAACAAGTTTATAGTGGTTATTATTTTATTATTTTAAATAAAGTTTTGATTTTTATCTTGTTTCTTGATCATTGATACTTCAACTCAAAATAACAAGTTTATAGTGATTATTAATTTATTATTTTAGATAAAGTTTTGATTTTTATCTTGTTTCTTGATCATTGAGACTTCAACTCAAAATAACAAGTTTATAGTGATTATTAATTTATTATTTTAAATAAAGTTTTGATTTTTTATCTTGTTTCTTGATCATTGAGACTTCAACTCAACATAACAAGTTTATAGTGATTATTATTTATTATTTTAAATAAAGTTTTGATTTTTTATCTTGTTTCTTGATCATGGAAAGTTATGAGCCAGACATTTTGCATTTCTTGCAGATTCTGTTTGTTTGTTAGCTCAATTTATTGTACTTATGTGCTATAGGTTAAAGGTTATTGTGATTCCATAGCATTTTCAAGACATATACAAAAACATAAAAATGGTACAAGGGGTGAAAACAAAGATCAAGAAAAGCCCATCTGTTCAACTTAATTATGCTATTGATATAATAGAGATTAAACCATGGCCTCCGTCGCAATCGTTGAGATCGATTCGTTCCGCTTTGATTCAGTGGGAACATGGTGAAAAAAATTCCGGGACTACTAAACCGGTGACTCCTTTACTTGTTTCCGGTTCTGGTGTTGGTGATGGTAAAATTGAATTTAATGAATCTTTTAAACTTAATTTGACGTTGTTGAGAGAAATGTCGATTAAGGCTGGAGACGGTGATGTTTTTTTGAAAAATTGTATAGAGTTTAATATGTATGAACCGCGGAGGGATAAGAGCATAAAAGGCCAGTTGTTGGCGACTGCTGTTGTGGACTTTGCGGAGTATGGTGTTGTGAAAGATGGGTTGATGATTAGTGTGCCTATGAACTGCAAGGGGCTTTTAGTAATACGGTTCAACCGATGTTGTTTTTGAAGATTGAAGCGTTTGACAAAAATAATCGTGTGAGATCTGTGTTGATGGATAGAAACTCGTCTGAGTCGGTAGTGAATGAGGAACATGTCGAAGAAACCGAGAGTACTTCCGTTACTGACGATGACGTTTCCTCACAGTCTTCCATGGCTGCAACGTCGTTGACTTCAAGGCCAAACGTAAGTTCAAATCCTCAAAAACCGGTTGCTGAATCAGTGGCTGAAACAGATGAAGATACGGGCTCTGTGACGGCAACGGAATCACGGGTCGGTGATGTGGTTGGTGAAAAATCTTTTATGCCGTTATCAAATACAGACGAAAGTCAAAATGAACTAAAAAGTCAAATCATGGGAGATGAGCCCGACGTAAGTGGCGATCGATTTAGAAAGGTGAAATCCACCGGTTCACCGTTGGATTCAAGCTATAACAAGGGATATTGGAGGTCTAGTAAGATTGGGGAAAAAGTCAAAGATGTTAGCAAGTTGCAACAATTAGAGCACAAAGTACAAAGTCTTGAAGGTGAGCTTCGAGAAGCTGCTGCTATCGAAGTCGGTCTTTACTCAATAGTTGCGGAACACGGGAGTTCAATTAGTAAAGTTCATGCACCAGCTAGGCGTCTTTCGAGGCTGTACCTGCATGCATGTAAAGAGAATTCTCAATCCCGGAGAGCAAGTTCCGCAAGAAGTATTGTTTCAGGATTGATTCTGGTTGCCAAAGCTTGCGGAAATGACGTTCCAAGGTACTTTGTTGTGAACAAAACAAATTCCTTAAATACTATGGATATTATTTAATTAACCATGTCGCTTTTTTAACACACAGGTTGACTTTCTGGATGTCAAACTGTGTTGTACTGAGAGCAATCATATACGTTACTTTCGAGCAAGAGCACAAAGCGAATTCTTCAAGCAAAAAAAGGGGTATCAAGGGTAATATTGGCATTAAATCTTCACTCAATGGTAGAATTGGTATTCATGGAATTCCTAATGAGTGGGAAAACCCTTGTAATTTTACCTCAGCCCTGGAAAAAGTTGAATCTTGGATCTTTTCACGAATCATCGAGTCAGTATGGTGGCAGGTTGTTGCATAATCACATTTTTTCATTAAGAATGTAAATTCTTTTTTTCTTTTTGTTACAAGTGGCAAAATGGGTTCAGGTTAAAACGGAGAATTTTGATGCATGTCAGACCGGGTTGGGTTGACCTGACACACACTTAAAGAGACTTTCACCACAATTGATCCGTTTTTTTGGTTATTTTTTCCCATTTGACCATTTAGATATTAAATCTAACCCAAACGAGCATACTTGATGACGACGATAGAGATTATATATATTCCTAACTTGATTCTCTTGTTGAATGTTGCAGACTCTTACCCCGTATATGCAATCCGCAGCTGCAAAAGCTATCGTCCGAATCGTAGATTCGGAATCTAGTAAATCCTCTAAAAAAGCATCCACTCCACGTAGTCAAGAACAAGCAAACTTTTCAATGGAGCTTTGGAAGACCGCTTTCATGGATGCTTGTGAAAGAATTTGTCCCGTTCGAGCCGAAGGACATGATTGTGGTTGCTTGCCTGTTCTTTCTAGATTGGTAACTTCATTAACATTTACAGTATCTTACTTCATATCACCAACCGGGTTACATGTGCTTTATAATAGTGTTTTTCTTATTTTTTTCTAGGTTATGGAACAATGCATGGCTAGATTAGATGTCGCTATGTTCAACGCAATTCTTCGTGAATCTGCTGACGAGGCTCCAACTGACCCTGTATCGGACCCGATCAGTGATGCGAGAGTCCTTCCTATTTCATCAGGAAAGGCAAGTTTCGGTGCCGGTGCACAACTTAAGAACACGGTCGGTAAAATTAAGTTAACGACTTCATGTGTCACTTTGAACGTGTTATTTAGTGTCGATTAATGTGTATTTTTTGGTCGAATGCAGATAGGAAACTGGTCAAGGTGGCTGACGGATCTATTCGGTATCGATGATGATGATGTGTTTGAAGACGAGAACGATGACGTGAGATCAAAAGATGACGCGTCATTCAAATCTTTTCATCTCCTCAATGCATTGAGTGACCTCATGATGCTTCCTAAGGATGTGCTTTTAAGTAGCATAGTTAGAAAAGAGGTTTGCTATCTTGATGATAAATTTACATTATTGTTTTTTTTTTTTTTTTTTGAAAATACGTGGAACGGATCGTAATCCTACGGATTAGTGTTTTATAACGTTCAAGACGAAAGTTTTCGTAAGATTAACAAATTTGGTATAAATTTTGGCAGCATAACGGCGTCATCACAACTTTAATTAATACCGAAAGAGTTTACATCGTTAAAGCTCAGGGAGAGAACAAGTGTGTTCAATCTCCAACTTCTAAAAACTTCTCCTATCCAACGCATGTCTTTCTATATATAAGCCTTACTCATGCGTTGGGAGCTACAACGCATGACTCATGCGTTTTACACATATCAATGCGTGTCACATATGTTTTATAACAATCAACGTATGTGTACAAGTCAAACGCAACACTCATGCGTTGACTCACTCATGCATCCATCTATCTAACAAATACATATACAACACACGCTCTATCTAGCCTATTCGCGTAGTAACGGACCCACAATAATGCATTTACATTTTTTTTAATTTGAAGGTATGTCCTACTTTTGGTGCACCGTTAATAAAGAAGATACTTGATACTTTCGTCCCTGATGAGTTTTGTCCGGACCCCATTCCTGCAGTGGTGCTTGAGGCCCTAGATTCAAAGGTAAGTTCATCTAATTATTATGCAATTTAAATACAAATTGAATAACTTAACAATAAAGATTTCTTGCACTAGTTAAAGATTGAACCAGACCCTAGCATTTAATATTTCTTTTTGTGGGTCTCATTTATAATGATGGATATAACGTGTTCATTCATTAGTATTGACCTGGTGTCGGGTTCAATTTTTTTTCCTAGGATTCATTTGAGGGTGGTGAAGATTGTGTGACCAGTCTCCCGTGTGCAGCAGCTTCAGTTGTATATCACCTGCCACCTGCGTCTTCAATCAGACACATACTAGGAGATGGTGTGAGCCGAACTCAGTTGACCCGCAGTGGGTCAATCATGAGAAAGTCAAACACGAGTGATGATGAACTTGATGAATTGAGTTCACCCTTGACTGCCATCATTGATAATTCTCGGGGGTCATGTGGTACAAGTAAGACCATCTGGAGATCAAAGGATTCAGCCAGCCAAAGTAGTATTCGATATAAACTCCTTAAAGAGGTATGGGTTGATAACGAATAGTGATTTACCGTTTACGTGAATTTTAAAGGCTGTGATATTCTGAAATGGATCAAAGGCGGATGTAAATATTTACAAGCATCTGGAATAAGTGGGCAGATCATATTTTGTTATTGAGTGAGTGTTAGCTGCCTATTTACCAACTCTGAAGACAAATGTTATTATCTATCAAGCTATAACTTGTAATGGCCTTCCTATGATGTATGTTATGTGCAATTATGTAATTTTAATGCCCGCTTGCGGTGTGCGCATATAATGTATATATGTGTGGGCGTTGGGTGGGGGGGGGAGGGCAAAAGTGAAATTGCACTAATTTTAACGTTATTTTACTAATTTCGTGAAAATAACGTTAAAAGCGGCGGACGGCTAATCATGCATCATGTGGTGGCGTTGATAGCCGAAAGACATGGGGATACATGCACTAATCGGCCCTTTGTCACGGTTGTTGAGTGTCACGTGCCCTATGTCCTAAGGCTTGATGCAAAGCTACTATCAAGCCAGGGGTCTCACTGGAAGCAGCCTCTCTATTCCTACGGGGTAGAGGTAAGGCTGTCTACATCTTACCCTCCTCACCCTACCTTAGCTTTGCTAGTGGTGGGATTTACCGAGTATGATGATGATGATGATGATATATGAGTAAAGCTCTTAGCATAATTTTCGATGCAAACCGGCAACTGTAGCAGGGTTTCTTGGCATTTGATAACACCTAGTGTTATTTGTTGGTGCATTTTTATCGTCATGGAGTTGTTTTTCCTAACGTTTTTTGGCGGCACTTACCAAGTTCAACCCTTCATCAATTACCTTGACGGCGGTTCAAATGACTTAAGAAGAATACATGATTATGTGACTAAATTATGTTGTTCTAACCTGGTATTTAAAGCTAACCCACGACTCTTCATTGATCAACCCGAAACTCGACCCAGAACAAATAAGTATAAACCGGTATTTAAACCTAACTCAACCCAAACCTATTACAACTCGAATACTAATTAAACCAATAAATAAAATAAACAAACCCTCAACCGATTACATTAAACATTCAAACTAACTATTTGAACTTTATAACAAATACTATATAATTAACCAATCTCCTTTTCCTTTGATTTATATCTACTTTCAAGCCGACCCGTTTCCTTAGGACTAACACCTTCAATCATGAGAGTAGATACAGTCTTCAAACATTTTGCTCATCGCACTTGTCAATGTTTAATTTATGTGTGCATGAAAGTCCTTACAACTTGGTACAAAAGTTGGTGCAGTCCCTTCAAAGGCAACCCATCTTCCACCAAAGAAGACTCTTGGTAAATGCACATTTGTAGATTTCCATGAAAGTAGGCATATCATTTAATTGCATTATAGTCAAGTCAATGTCTTGACTTTTGTGCCATTGTCATATTAAAACAATTGGATGGCCAAAATGGGCTAGCCATACCTACCATTCTAACCAAGACTAGGTGCATTGCACATAGCCATCCTAGATCCAAGTTGGACCTGATTGAGCCTAGAAGATCTCTTCTACAACTTTTATTAAAATGTAAGAAAAAAAAACATGTGATAAAGAAAAAGACAAACTTTAACTTATGTAAGGCACAAAATTGATAGACCAAATATGGTTCTCGGTCATGTCTGTTACTACATTACAGATTACATGATACCAACACTCGGGTCGGACTAAATGAACAAAGAAAATTATTCTCTTGAAAACTGTAACTCAGGATATACTAGCGAATGCTAAATCCACAAAACTATACTACACTCGTAATACTTGTATATTGTTTTGCCGGACATAAAGTAGTCAACTGCAAGAATTATACACTCAACTTCTGCGAAGAAGAGCTGAGCGCATTCATATGTTGAAGATGCAGGGCTGCTAGTAGTCCTTGCCATGTTTCTCCTGGCGCACCAGCCACGTTGAAATTTAGAAGCTTTTGTTGCTTCTTGTAGTAGTCTTCCAATGGCTTGTTCTGCAAATAAGGTTTATATTAAATTCAACTTAAATCCACATTTAAGTCTTGTAATTCAGACTACTAATTCATCATGTTTAGATTTGAGCGTACCATTGACCTGTGCACACTATGAATATCCTGGTAATGTGCTAGTTTCTTCTGCAAACACGCTTCAGTAGATTTGAAGTTTAAGACCAAATCTATGTCGGCAAGTTGGTCAAGAACCTCCTGTTGGAAATAAACATCCATTAAACTACAACACTCACAATACCGGAAAGTCTCCATAAAAGTAACTAGGGGTGTAAACAAGCCCAGAGGCTCGAGAGCTACTCGTTATCGGCTCGGTTAAAAGCTCTAACGAGCCGGAGCCCGAAATAGAGCTCGTGAGCCTAAACGAGCCCAAACAAATATATATTTATTTTATATATAATATAATAATAATGATGACATTGCCGAGCTCGAGCCGAGCTTTGGCTCGTTTAAGCGATATTGAATCGAGCTCGAGCCAAGTTTTTAGTTCGTCTAAGGTTGTTCTCAAAATAGCTCGAGCCGAGCCGAGCTCGAGCTTTGGGTTTTGACTAGCGCGCCGAGCTCGAGCTCAGTCGAGCTCGGGCTCAGCCCGGTTCGTTTACACACCTAAAAGTAACCATCTATTAGCTTCTTTTTCTTAAGATAATATACCAATGACTTGAAGAAAATCCATATCAATAGATTCCCAACTTACCGCATGAGTTCTTGTTCGGGGAATTCCATCAAGAATAAAGCCAGTTTCACCCCTGTAGAACCCTTCTTCCAACCTCTTCGATAACAAACCGAATATCACCTCCTCAGGCACAAGCTTGCCTTGATTCACCGCATCCGCAATCTAAATTTGATTAAAAAACACACAAAGGGATGAGTTTCAGTCTGATTTTATATAAAGTGAACTCATGTGAAGCCATACAATAATAAATTAACATCTAACTGTCCAATACAATAAATTAACAGTAAAATTGGATCAAAAAACAATAAATTACCATCATAACTTAACAAACAAATTCATAAAATCTCAAAATCAAACAATTCAAACCTTTCAACATAACCCTAGGGTTTCATAACCTTCCACAAATTTAATCAAACATAAAACAACAAGATCTAAACAATCAACGAGTACAAAACATTCAAAACACAATAATAAAACAAACCTGTTTATAAATCGAGGACCTAGGGTTAAGTTCTTGACGAACTAGGGTTCCCATGGAAATATGCGGTACTTTTAGAAGCTGTGCAAGCTTCTCAGCGTACATTTGCCTGTTGGTAAACGGATCACCCATAACAACCCATTGGACGCCCCGACCCGACACCGATCCGAGAGAATCCTCCATTTCCGACGAGCTTTCGTCGTAATTGTAGCCATCGTCGTCGTAATCGTACTGGAGCTGAGCCGCCGATCCGTAGGAGCGGCGGGTGATCGGAGATAGCCGGAGTCGAGTAAGAGAACCGGCGGCGGTGGCGGCGGCTACTCTGAGGAGATAGCGTGGCCATGGCGGCTGATGAGGGTTTCGATTTTTAGCGACTGACAGAAATCAGGGTTTTCAGTGACGGAATTAGGGCAAAGGAATTGAAAGCACCAACGAATAACGATATAAAGCACAGAAGTTATTTACAGTTAATGCCCTTCAAGTTTTCTCTAGTTATAATATTGCCCCCAAAGATTTTTTAAAAAGAGAGTTGTGAATAGCTTGTTTACAAGGAGCTTGCGTGCTACCCAAAGCTTAGAGCCAGGGGCGTAGGTATACAGACCCCGTACAAAAAAAAATTAGTGATTATATATGTGTATTTCAACATTGCACCTTAGAAATTTCAACATCGAACCTCTAGAAAAAGCCGAAATTTAGTGATAGACAATCGATCGTTCGTCCCTCAAAATTTTCCGAACATGTAGGAAAAAAGTCATGGCTACGCCGCTGCTTAGAGCTAAGACATGGATATAAGTTCTAAGAAAAGAAAACGGTGGCATGCAACGAATAAAAACTTTTAGTCTGTTTGAATCTGATGAATGGCGTATTCTTGGATATCGTAGTTGAAAAATGTCTTAGGTGAAATTAGTGGCGTACGTGAAAAATGTCTTAGTTGAAATCAGTGGCGTATTCTTGGGTATCGTAGTTGAAAAATGTCTTAGTTAAAATCAGTGACGTATTCTGCGAATGAGGGGTTTAACCATATTTTCAAGGGGTGCAGTCGGGTTTTTGCCTAAAAAATACACTAATTTTTTTTTCAAGGGGTGCGTCTGCCCACCCACCAAGACACTTACGTCAGCCCTTGGTTGAAATTATCAAACGTAAACCTTTTTGTGTTATTGTTTTCTTATTTTTAGATATATGAAGGACCGTTCGATTATGAGTGTGGAAAGGGTCTTTGAAAAACAACTCAAGAAATTGTTGGAAGTGATTATTGTTATAACCTTAAAGTTTAAATCCTTTAGCTTGAAAGTTTTGAAACCAAACATCTTATTATTGTAAGAGTATCTAACGTATAGTGATAAAAATTTGAAACGATAGCGATAAAATGATATAGGTATTGAACAATACGTTTGGCGTTAAATTTTATAAGACATAATGATCCGGATGAGAACTAAAGTGTAGAATTTGAAAAAACATGTCCACTATTAGAAGATATGAAACAAACTTTTTCTTTTTCAAGTGAGTAAACCTAAAAAAGCAGTTTTCAAAAAAGATGGAGGGAAGGTGAAAATAACACTAAACATAAGGGGCATCAATGAAAGTAAAATGTGGTGGTTAAACGTTTAAAATAATAAGTGGTGGCCTTTTTCTTGGTAGATTTGACAGCTGGAAGAAAAAGTCCCGCGTTATAGGTGTGGCTCCACGAGTTACATTTGTAGTCTACTCCACACGAACAACTAAGATATTTTGGCCTCTTTTAAAGAGAAAAAGAACCACTCCAATACTTCTGAAATAAGTGAATGTGTGTTCACATATGGATCCAGAAATTATTTTACTACATAAGATTCTTATTATTCTTTTCAAATTATACAAGGTTTACATCATTTTTTTAAACCGAGTGAGTTTCTAGAAACCCATAAAACAATGTTGGATCCGCTCTTATTCCCATGTACACTTGCTGAACAAAAAAATACGAAATAGAGATTCATAGTATAATTTATATATAAAATAATTATGTATTTATTTAATGTAATGATTATTATAACAACTCAATTTAAGATCATATTGACTGATGTACATGTGAATGCGAACATTTGTTTGATCATATTGACTAATGTATATGTGAATGCGAACATTTGTTTGATCGAAGCACGGATATACCCGTAATGTTATAGACTATAGCCAAGGAAGATACAAGGTGTGGACCTAAAGTCCATTTTGTGAGGATTCCAATGTCGAAGATGAGGAAAGCATTGAAAACTCAATACTCGAGTACTTAGGGTGTTGACGAAAGAGATGTCAAAATGGAGATTTGTTGAAGGATGTTCTAGATGGCATTGGATTAATATGATAAACGAATGTGTCAAAGGCAAAGTGCCAAAACTTTTTAGGAATAGACAATTGTGCAAGAAGGGTGAGACCAGTTTCGGCAACGTGCCGATGACGACGATCAACAAAACCATTTTGTTCGCTTGTATGTATACAAGATAATCGATAGATTATGGACCATGCTATTCACTCACCCACCATCTTATTTTCACACCCAGAAGCGTGGTCGTATAATATGTTGCAAAAGAAACATTCGAAAAGATTATAAACATTCCAAACAAACATCGTATAAATAAATGATAATTTGCTTAAATATATAATCAGTTTGTACATACACAACAAAAGTACAACTGAATGTCTAATATAAAATAAAAACTAAACTAACATAGGCGAGTTGACATCCCCTGGCGGTGGTGATGGTGGCAGTGGAAGCTCCTCCAATCCTAAGGCCCCCCGTAAGTCCATCAGCGTCAGAATCGTCCACATTTGATAGCGCTCAGCACGTCGGAGGCGACGATCGAAGTCCTGAGCGAACGACCGTGCAGCAGGAGGCAAGTCGTCGAAACGTGTTGGGTACTGTCGCGGCTGCTGGGGCAGTGGTGGTGGGAGATCATCATCGGGTTGAGGCTGAAGCTGAAGCTGGGGCTGGGGCTGGGGCTGGAGGCTGAGGCTAAGGCTGAATAGGGGCTGGTACTCCAGTCTCAGCTCAAGATAAACTAGTATCATCTCCCGGCAACTCATCCAGGACAAAAATCTGGTAGTCTCTCGTCGAAACCGAAGATCGATGCCCTGGAAGGTGTGTGCCATGCGCATGGACAATACCTGATGTTTTCCTAATGTAGTCGATCTAATGGCCGGGGACAAGAGGGGATCATCCTCAGGAACAAGGCCTAGTGAGCGCGTAATGACGGTAATGTACTCCCCGCCGTACAGCAACCCCATGCTGCAGTCGATGATGTGCGGTGGCAAAGTATCCACCAAGGACGCCGCGAGCACGCACGTCCTGCGGTACATTACACAATACAAGAAAAAAAGGTCACCTTGGTTGACCTTGTCCCGGCTGAAGTGGCGTGGTACAATGGATGAGGCGATGATACGGTGTAAGTATTGGTATAAGGGGTCTCTGATGGGGCCCCTTTCCCGAGGATTTACCAAAGAGGCGCCCAGTAATAACCATCCAAAAACTAACGAGGGTCTGTCTGTCTAACTCTCTAACCCCCTCGGTGTAAAGATCTGTAGCAAGCTCCTGCTCAAGGTATAATCCCGAAAGGACTGCAAACGTCTCAAGTGACATGTCAAACTGCTGCCCGGCTAAACGGAAAGATATCTCGTAAAATGGGTGCTCCAGGTCCTCCACATAATCATCCAGCTGCTCTGTATAAGTAAGTGACGAGATAAATCAACCACAAACTCTCGATAACATTCCTCCATCGTAGTCTCAAATAGTCGGCTCCACGGAGTGTCGATCCCAATAATGTCTCTTGCTCTCGCTGCCTCCGTGACCGTCTCCAAAAACCTGCCAGTCGATCGCGACGTGTTCGCCGATCCTCATCGTAGCAACTTCTCGCACTTAATATACTCAGGCGAGCCAACCGGAAACACCAAATACTGATGCTCATGTAGTGGATCGACCGCAGGCCCCTGATCGGGAACCTCCTCCTCAACCTCCATCTCAGCAAACATCTCTTCGTCCAAATCCATCCTAAAAATTGCAACCGTTATATATTTTTTAAGTTTTAAAAATTAAAAACAAATTATATACGAGTTGACGCTACCCGCGCTTTTGTTTGTTTGTCTTTTTATACCCATGAATACCTCATTTTGGTCAAAGTTCCGGCACATTCGATATTTTCATTGACCTCGCGCCGCAACGCGAAAAGTAGATACTTGAAAATATTTTTTTACCAATGAGCGATAGCAAAATCAAGTATGTAAAGTGGAAGTAAAAGGATGCATATGTGCCGAACTCGGACCAAAATGAGCTACACATGCCAAAACCGAAATATTATTCTCCATACACACAACCAATAAAGAACTACCCTTTCTAATTTAACTGTGATGCATGACGAATTTTATCATTTATAAAGTGCATTATAAATTTATGCATTAGCCAAATAACAAGCAAACAAAGACTAGTCACAAAGTTCAATCTGCTCAGACTGGTCTGAGTTCTGGCACATTTGATATTGACATTGACCTCGAAAATTAGATACTTCAACATAGTTTTTTTAACAAATGAGTGAGAGCAAAATCAAGTATGTAAAATGGAAGTAAAAGAAACTGGCCACTCACAACAGGAAGTTTTAATCTTTTTTGGGGCTGGTCCATCAAATGTAATGGTTTATCATATCAAACCCAATTTCACCGCATCTGGTTTGAAAAGAGCAGCATCAATTATCCAAATCCCCCAAATCAGTAAGAAATCTAACCTAAAATTTGTAATCAAGTGAAATTATAAAGGAGGAAATGAACATACGTACCTAAATCGACCCTGTGTGTAAAAAATCTCGCGTTTTGGAGTGAGCGCAGTGTATGTGTGCGTTTGATGTGTTATGCGTATTATGGTAAAGTGGGGGAGGCAGGAACATATGCCTATCAACATCATCCTCTAAATGCTGTGCTATGGGCTAAGCGTAACGTTTAGCCTTTTGGCTGGCCCCTCTGGCCCGTTTCTCTTTATACTCAGCACAAGTTCATCCTCTAAATGTTGCACTATGGCCTAAGAGCAGGGTATAGGATTTTTTTGAAAAAATTTTTTATGTCACACCCCAACCGATGGCGGATACATCGGGATAGTGGCACTAGGCGTCCAGATTGTCTCACAATAATTACATAACAATTATATAGCAACATTACTTAACGTTTAACATCCCATACTATCAAACATAACATTTTCAAACAATTATTACAGAAACTTGTTTTCTCATAGCACTAATCAGGTTTGATATCCCCTAGATTTAATACATGAGTTTCCAAATCAAAACAATCTAAAAAAACTAAACTAAGCAGAATCCAATGCATCCAATGCTAATCCTAAACCTGCCATATATGTTAAAATAAAACGTCAATACAATTAACTAAATGTGAGCATACAGGTTTTGCTTACATAATAGGTATAAAAGCGTTTAGCATACACCGCATGACATACGAGATAGTTGTGAATGATGTAACTACTTAGATTCATGCAAACCAACAAACCGCGATTGATCGAGGCATGCGAACAAGCGTTCACATCCTAAAAGAGAAAATAAATGAGAAATATAAAATGCGAGCCTTAACAACCCCAGGCCTCCGGGTGGCGGGTCAACCTCTAGTATACTATCATATTAAGGGTGGCATACAAGCAATCAAGCAATACATACAATTCAACAGATTTCACGTATAGTCAAACAAACAGCGGGTTGCGAATAAGCGTTTTGAGAGTTGTGTGGGGTGTTTTGATATACGAACATATGTGACACCCAAAAGTGCGTTTAAGCATAAAAGGGGTTCAAGTATACTCACCGTGGGTGCGTTTTGGGAGAAGTGCGGGATCTGAGTTGAGTCGAGGAGAGCGCCGAGTCAGCCTGTAAGCGAACAGAAGTGCATCAGTCTTCCGAAATGCTGAAACGGTTAAGTTTGGATTGGGCAGAGGACAAGTTCGGGCGAACTTATGAAACATGTTGAGATGTGAGACAAGATCGGGCGAACTTGTATGTTTCCATACAAGTTCGGGAGAACTTGTAATAGCCTGATGAGTTGTGAGACAAGTTCGGGCGAACTTGTAAGATTTGCAACTGGAGAGGACAAGTTCGGGCGAACTTGTCTAATTCTCTTGAGAATTGGACAGAGTTTGGGCGTACTTATGCCATTCTTGCAGATTTGATGTAACATCCGTAAAAAACGGATTTACCAAACCCGCTCCGTTTATTAACCAAACAATCAGTTAAAAAATTCGTTGCGAATTTAATGCCCAAAATAATTTTAAACGATACATAATTAATTATTATATGGGAATATATAATTAGTTTTTGAAAAACTGTTAAAAATAAGAAAATAAAAATAAATTGTTTCTGCCGGGTTTCGAACCCGGGTCAGTCAGCCGGTTCAGCAGAACTTAGCGCACACACATTCAACCACTGCGCCACTTGTATCTTTTGTTAATTATTAGAATCATTTAATTCATAACGTGTCTTTCCAAATTCAAAACCGGCGCCCAAATTTCAGTCGTCGGAAATCCCGACTAACTCGCCAAGAAATTACGATTCCTTCAGTTACAACGTAAACTTTAAACACACATCGGTTATAACCGACGCCTGAGTCCGCGACACAAACTATAACCGCCGGAAAACGTAATGACTTTGAATCAAGTCGGAAATTGGACCAAGTTCATCGATAACCTGCCCTATAAATACTCCCTCGAACCTCTGCAAACTTTTTCGCTCAAAACCGCACCCTTTCTCGGCGAAAACTCACTCGCCGGAAAACTTCTGTATCTCGCCGGAAAACCGAGACCTTCACTTTTAAGCCTTACTAAACCCCCCGAGCTTATACCGAAGTCACCCACATCCTTTTCAAGCTTTCTGAAGACTCGCTGCTGCAAGACACACGTCGCCGGAAGTGGTTGCTGTCGCCGGAGTTCTACCGGAAAACAGAGGAGTCCAGTCGGTATACCTTACGCCTAATTTCTCTTTCTTTTTATTTATATCTCACTTGTAATTAACTAAAGAACGCTAAAGAAACCGATTAAAACATTGAACCAGTCGGACTTCCGATTCTGGTTAAAATCGACGAAGAAGACGAAGTCCTGTAATGTTTAAGTATAATTAAAATCAAGTTATAACTCGGGTTAGACACACAGTCCAGCGGTGGACTGTGTGCATATTAAACACACTAACGTCTCGAGTTCGAATCTTGTCCCACGCATGCTGCCTTAATAAAAATGCCTTTTTTTTGTTAACCGAACCGGAGTCACCATTGGTATATTTTAAGTATAATAATAACCGGAATAATAACCAAGATAGACACACAGTCCAGCGGTGGACTGTGTGTATGTTTATAATCACAGGTCACGAGTTCGAGTCCGGGCTACCGCACCGGCCCGGATAATTATTAAACTTTTTAAAAAAGTCAGAAATGAAAATATTTAGTTTGTGTTTAAGTATAATAAAAATCAGTTAAGTTAACAAGTTGGACACACAGTCCAGCGGTGGACTGTGTGTTAGCATAAGCCACAGGTCCCGGGTTCGAGACCTGTGGAGCGCGCCGAGCCTTGGATTAAAATCGTTTTTAGAAAATAAAGGATTTTCTGTTTAATCTAATTAATATATATATATATATATATAATTAAAAACAGAAATATTTCGGGTTAGACACGTAGCTCAGTTGGTAGAGCTGCGTGCACGCGTACGGGAGGTCTCGGGTTCGAGCCTCACTCAGCGCACACTTATACGCATACGAACCGGTCAACGGTCAACGGTCAACGGTCAAAAAAGTCAAATTTTTATTTATTTTTATTTATTTATTTTAATTAAAAATCAATTAAAAATACTTAAAAATAACATTTTTAAGGTTAGAAAATAGCCTTAAACTCACAAAAATACACCCAACAATCCCACTAAAATGGATTAATAAAATCCGTTTACTTACCGAACCATAATGCTATTTATCTAGGTTAATTTCACTCGTGGTTAAAACCACTTCGCGTGCATTCAACATCATCAACCGAACGCACCCACTGTGAGTGAATCTTACAACTCCCCCTTTTTAATTACACGTTTTGGGGTGTGTCATGTGTCACAAAATAATTAACTCGTTTATTTAAAACTTGTGCCATACCATATCGTGATCTAAACTTAGATTGTTTATATTGTTGTGATTAAGTATTTCATTTTGTCAAATTACATGAAATTCATTCATTAAGCCCATCAGTTCCTCGTGGGAGACGAGTGAGCAACGCGTGCCTCAAAACCAATCCATTATTGTTCATGTGTGTATCATTGAGTTTATATTGTTTGTAGTTATGTCTTTCATATTATCATGTTTATGCAATTTATTCATTAGGCCCATCAGTTCCTCGTGAGAGACGAGTTGAGCAACGCGTGCCTCTAAACGTCCCATTATTGTTCATGTGTGCTTTATTTAATATCTAATGATTGTTGAGTAAGTTTACATCTATTTTTACTCATGTGTGGTTGTGCACTCATTTCATAATCAATTAAATAAACTTGTTCAAATGTTTTCCATAGGATTCACTCGCCAACTTTTTGTTGATCCAAAAAACTCTTTTACACATGATACAGGTGAACAGGATGAAGCAAGGAAAACATAGGAAATGCCTTAGAAGAAAACAAAGAAGCTTAGATTGATGATAGGTCATGATGTATTTATGGTTATAAAGTTCCTATTAAATTGTATTAATGAATATGAAACGTATAATAAATGTCATGAGCTTTGATGATAACCCAATCATGCCCCGGTCACCTTTTCCGCTGCGGGTCGGGGTGTGACATTTGATGAGGGAGACCAAGTTTGGGCGAACTTAGTCACCAATTTGGTGACAAGTTTGAGCAAACTTGGTGTATTCCGAGCGAACTTGATGGTTTTGGCATCCAAATTGTGCGTTTTTACGTCGTTTGCTGAGGAAATCGAGTGTTCATCCCTCCAACCTTAAGCCACTGAGTAAAACTTAGGCTGGAGATATCTTTTGGAGTGAGTTTAGCCATTTTACAGAAACTCGGGCTAATGCGAGCGAACTTGAAGGTTCGTACGGGTTAGTTCAGCTTGTGTAAAGTGATGATTTCGTCCTTGTGCTTTCGGATCTGAGATCTTGCTTGACAACGCCTCGTTCCACTTAAAAGTGAACGAAACATACGTCATTAGTCCGAATATTGTGTAAAAATCGATGATTTAAAGGTTTTACTCAGATCTAAGCATAGATCTGAGTGAAAAACAGAAGTTTTGCATAAAAAGATGAAGATTTTCATAAACAGAAGGGATTTGATGAAAACGAAGGCAAAGCCTTGTGAAATATCGTTGTAAACTGTTGTAAAACGTTGTTGAACACCATTGTAGTTGAAATCGGGTTGAATCTTACTTAGAAAGCGAAGAGTTTCGGGTTTGGGGAGCTCCGGGAGAACTTGCAGCAAGTTCAAATGAGAGAATGGAGCTGAGTATTTATAGGTGGAGGTGAGATTTGGGGGAGCAGAGATCAAGTTCGACCGAACTTGTATCAAGTTCGGGCGAACTTGGTACAAGTTCGAGTGGACTTGTTGTTTTCTGATGTTTTGAGAACAATTCCGGGCGGACTTGTTGAATTAGTGAGGTTATCATGGCTTAGGCAAGTTCGGGCGAACTTGTGATATACAAGTTCGGCTGAACTTGACCAATGGGCCAAGTTTCGTTTGATTGTTTCGCGTTAAGTGTTCGTTTGGCGATTCGGTTCGTATTAGATAGTTATATTAAGCGTTATAAGTGACGTAATAGTGCGATTTAGTGATTCAAGCGTGCGAGAGCGTTGCGATAGCGATTGGAACCATAACATAAACTAACATAACACACGTAAAACATAATTCCACATAATTAACTGCGATTTGCGATACGATGAGATAAGCGATGCGATGGAACAAGTGTTTATTAAACAATAACACACTCGGCTCGTATAGCAGCACAACTACTTGCGATTGAGATTAGATTAGCGATGCGTTTAATAAGCGATTAGATGCGATATAAACTTACATAATTAACATAACTTTCTTATAATTCGAATCGCGAGAGTACAATAGGAATAAATGAAATGAACAAAATAACAACGAAATTTAGAGTTGTTACAGTCTCCCCTACTTTAGGAAATTCCGTCCCGAAATTTAATTAGTGGCCGTAACAAAGAGTTGCGGATACTTCCTTCATGTCACTTTCCAATTCCCAAGTGAACTCGGCACCCCGTTTGCCTTCCCATCGGACCTTCACGATAGGGATGCGAGAGCGCCGTAGCTTATTGGTTTCTCGGTCCATGATCTCGACAGGCTTTTCCACGAAGTGGAGAGTCTCGTTTATCTGCAAGTCCTCGAGGGACGTGGAGATTCTCTTCGGCTAGGCATTTCTTGAGGTTTGACACGTGGAAAATCGATGGACGTTGTTGAGTTCTTCCGGTAATTCGAGTTGATAGGCCACTTTGCCAATTCTTTCCGGAATCTTAAAGGGTCCTACGTATCGAGGCGCTAGCTTTCCTTTCTTCCCGAAGCGGACCACTCCCTTCCAAGGTGCAACCTTTAGAAGAACGTGATCTCCCACTTCAAATTGTAGGGGCTTGCGGCGTTTATCGGCGTAACTCTTTTGAAGACTCCAAGCTTTCAAGAGATTGACTCTGATTTGGAGGATTTTGTTTTCGTTTCTTGAATCAGCTCGGGACCGGTGATTTGTGCTTCTCCGATCTCGTGCCATGCAATAGGCGATCGACATTTCTTCCATACAGTGCCTCAAAAGGAGCCATTTGAATGCTGGTGTGATAACTATTATTGTACGAGAATTCGATTAAAGGTAAATGCGTATCCCAATTACCACCAAAATCTATGATGCACGCGCGAAGCATGTCTTCGAGGGTGCGGATCGTGCGCTCAGTCTGACCGTCGGTTTCAGGGTGAAAAGCGGTACTGAGATTAAGCGTAGTACCGAGAGCAGATTGAAAAGTCTCCCAGAGACGTGAGGTAAAGTGACCATCGCGGTCAGAGATGATGTCCGAGGCGTCCCGTGTCGACATATGACTTTGTCGGTATAGATTCGTGCTAATCGTTCTACCTTAAAGTCTTCTCGTGTAGCAATAAAGTGCGCGAATTTGGTAAGACGATCAACGATAACCCAAATGCTATCGTGACCAGAGGAAGTGCGATGGAGCTTTGTAATAAAGTCCATAGCTATGCTTTCCCACTTCCACATCGGGATTTCGGGTTGTTCGAGCAAGCAAGAGGGCATTTGATGTTCGGCTTTGACCTTCGAACAGGTTAAGCACTTTTAGACGTATACGACGATATCCTTTTTCATGCCTGGCCACCCGTACTTAGGATGAAGGTCCTGGTACATCTTGTCGGCTCCGGGGTGAATGGAGTATCGAGATTTATGAGCTTCGGTCATTAGTAATTCACGAAGATTGTCACGGCTAGGAATCCAAATACGATCGAGGTAGTAATAGATACCGTTAGGTTTAATAACAAGCTGAGTTTCGGCACCACATTTCATTTCTTCTTGCAGGGTATTCTCGTTAAAACAAGCAAATTGGGCGGAGCGAATCAAAATTTCAAGATTATTCAAAGCTTGAGAGTCACGAACACTATACACATAGCTTCGTCGTCTGAGAGCATCGGCCACGACGTTTGCTTTACCGGGATGGTAGCGTATCTCACAATCATAATCGTTGAGAAGTTCAACCCATCTGCGTTGGCGCATATTCAGTTCCTTTTGATTAAAGATATGTTGTAAGCTCTTATGGTCGGTGAAGACCGTACACTTGGTACCATAAAGGTAGTGTCGCCATATCTACAATGCAAAAACAACTGCACCGAGTTCGAGATCGTGGGTTGTGTAGTTCTTCTCGTGGATCTTGAGTTGTCGAGATGCATACGCGATAACCTTGTCTCGTTGCATAAGAACACAACCAAGACCAAGATTAGAGGCATCGCAGTAAACAACGAAATCGTCGTTTCTGTCGGGAAGAGTGAGGATCGGAGCGTTGCATAACATACGATTGAGAATTTGGAAAGCTTCCTCTTGATTGGAATCCCAAACGAAAGGCTTTTCTTTATGAGTTAAAGCGGTAAGCGGAATGGCGATTTTCAGAAAGTCGGTGATGAATCGACGGTAGTAACCCGCCAATCCGAGAAACGAACAGATTTCGGATGCATTTTTCGGCGTAATCCAACTCTTGACGGCTTCGATCTTTGCAGGGTGGACGTGAATTCCTTGACTATTAACGATGTGGCCGAGAAATTGGACTTCTTCGAGCCAGAATTCACATTTAGAGAACTTAGTATAAAGGCGATTACCTTGGAGAAGTTCGAGGACTAAACGGAGATGGGGCGCGTGTTCATCCCTCGACTTCAAATAGATAAGGATATCATCGATGAAAACAATGACGAAACGATCCAAGAAGGCTTTACACACACGGTTCATCAAATCCATGAAGACCGTGGGTGCATTGGTAAGACCAAAAGGCATGACCACGAATTCGAAATGGCCATAACGAGTACGAAAGGCGGTTTTTGGAATATCTCCCTCCAATACGCGTAACTGATGATAACCTGAACGTAAACGATTTTATAGAAACAAGTAGCACCTTTAAACTGATCAAATAAATCATCAATTTGGGGAAGAGGATATCGGTTCTTTATCGTGAGTTTGTTAAGTTCACGATAATCGATGCACATTCGGAATGTCCCACCTTTCTTTTTCATAAAAAGAATGGGTGCGCCCCATGGTGAAGTGCTCGGGCGTATAAAACCCTTATCAAGAAGCTCTTGAAGTTGGCTCGATAGCTCGCGCATCTCGGATGGTACGAGACGATAGGGAGCTTTAGCAACGGGAGTAGCACCGGGAACTAAATCGATACGGAATTCAACATCTCGAGTAGGAGGTAAACCAGGTAAGTCATCGGGAAAGACCTTAGGAAATTCATGAACAACAGGAACGTCTTTATAAGTCTTCTTTTATTTCTCCGGGTTCACGATATGGGCTAGAAAAGCAACACATTGCTTTCCAAACATTTGTGCGCTCGAGTACACGACAAAAGCATCAACTTTTTTGAGGGAGTTTCACCATAGACATGGAGTTGATCACCGTTCGAGAGAGGGAAGCGAATCATCTTATCGAAGCATACAACTTCGGCATGATTTTCACGAAGAAAATCCATACCTACTATGATATCTAAGCTACCTAATTGCATAGGTATGAGATTGATCGAGAAGATGTGGTTGTTGAGATCGAGAGAACAACCACGTAGGACAGAGTTAACGGTAACGGTTCTTCTGGTGGCGGCTTCCACATCGAAAGTCTTTGGGAGTTTAGCGCACTTGCATTTTAAAACCTTTTCGAATTCTAATGATACAAAACAATTATCGGCACCAGTATCAAATAAACATGAAGCATAAATACCATTAACGAAGAACGTACCATAGACAACATTTTGTCGTTCTGAGCCTGGCGATAATGAGGTTAAAGGCTCGTCCACGTGCAGCCTGTTGTTACGGCTGCTAAGGCTGTGGTGGTTGTGGCTGCTGCTGCTGCTCCTGCTTCATAGGTTTGTTTGGGCAGACATTACTGAAATGATTCGGATCACCGCAAAGTGTAATAGGCACGTGCCCTTGGAGCTGGCTGCTGATTGGCCTGAGGAGGAGCTGATAAAGCTGGTGCTGCTGGTGCTGGAGGAGCTAACTGACGAGGGCCTGAACGGCAACTGACAGTAAAGTGGCCGTAGATATTGCAGTTGGTGCAGAAGCGACAGTTGCCTCCAACTGCATGATGATAGGTGCATTTTGAGCACAAGGGATGCGGGCCAGTATACGCACGCTTTGCCGGCGGTGCGTTTGGTGCTGCAGACTGGAGTGGCTGAGGGTTTTGCGGAGCAGTAAGGGCAAAGTTCTTGCTCGGGTTTTCCCTTTTGCGACCACGACGACTGTTCTTCGAGTCTCGAGGCTGATCGGTAGGGAGCTGCTGATGCGGTGATGGCCTGGTTCGCAACTTTGTTGTTCTTAAAGTAACCAGACTGAACCCGTTTGTCATTGATCTCTACGGCTAGCTGGTAGGTCTCTTCGATGGTAGCAGGGCGTGCTGCTTGAAAAAAGTCAGCGACGCAATCGGGCAGAGCGTTGAGGTACTTCTTGAATGCCTTCTCGGTCGTGTCCACTTGACCGGGACAGATGATGCTCAACTATTTGAATCGAGCCGTTAAACCAGCATTGTCGGGTCCGTCTTGCTTAATTCCCCAAAGTTTTCCAACTTCTGGATCTCATGAGGTGGACAGAACTCTTTGATCATTAATTCCTTAAGTTCTTCCCATGCGAGTCCGTAGGCTTTATCGTTTCCGCTCCTGTTACGCTCCAAAGTCCGCCAGTCGAGAGCCCTGGACTGGAAGACGCCGGTGGCGTTGATAGTGCGAAGGGGTTCGGGACACCCACTCTGACGAAATGTGACCTCAATAGCATCAAACCAGTGGAACATGGCACTGGGTCCTTCGGTGCCTGAGAAAGTGAGGGGTCCACAAGCCTTGAACTGTTTAATACTGAATGATGTCTTGGGTGTGTCGGCTTTGGAATCGACCGATGAATTGCTGCTAGCGGCATGGATTCGATTTCCTTGGCCACTAGTGATGCGATGCGCTTGTCAGCTTGGCTGCACTGATGGTTCCTTCTGGTGTGCGATCTCATTGAAGACATCTACATTGAAGGATTCGATTGGATGAGATTCGATTATAATAGGTTTATGTTTAAAGTACTTATTATTATTATTCATACAAGGCACAACATCACATAAACACGTAGACAAGTAACACGAGGCAGGCAAACACGTAGGCACATAGGTACATAGCACATAAGCACGTAAACACGTAGTCACATAAGCACATAGCACATAAGCACGTAAACACGTAGTCACATAATTCACGTAAGCATATACTTTGCACGTATGATCTTCTTATAAGTAAAGCGTAGCGTGTTCGAGATGCGATATATAAGCGAGATATAAACGATATATAAGCGAGTAATACCGCGTATGAGGCACACATGTACTCATAGGCATAAGCGAGTTGAGCGATTAGTTTAGTTGGTGCATTAATTAGCATTTTAGATTGCGAGAGCTGTGCGAGTAGTGCATATTTCGATGGAGTGTAAAAGCGATAAGTCGAGAAATCGATAAAGCGAGAAATCGAAAAAGCGAAAATTCTAAATTTAAACAATAAATAGCAATAAACTCGATGATGCGTAAAATCGACGATGATAGGTTTAAATCAATTTGGGAGCGTCCTGGATTTTGAGAAAAGTGACTACCCAAAGTGGTTCGAGAATTCTCCGAGTCCGGACACACGATTTGGCCTAATAGACAAATGCTCTCGCCGTACAACGGTTAACGGCATTCATCCTTCCAGTTACGTCGTGTTCCGATTCATCAAATAATCAAGACTTTGGTGAGATTTGAAAATCGAAGAGCGGAACTAGTTATTAAGATGCGGGTTTCACCCCTAACTTAACAACTTCATTCCTAGTTGTGGTTACACTAACCGATCATATCGAGAGTTCTAGTAGGTAGAGATGGAGATTTTCGTCGAGGTTTGGATATCACTCCTAACTCAACGAAGGTATCTCGTGCGAGAGGATGCGCGGAGTGAGTGATCTTATCGGGAGCTCTTGGTTTTCACACCTAATCCCGACACAATTACTCGTTTGTGAGATACGAACGTTCTTCAGCGTGTGTTGTCGTTGCTTTAGGAAAAGCAAAATTTAAAAGTTCGTGCCGAAGGATTCTGATTAAGTTCGGGCAAACTTGGCATCAAACTGATGTTAAGTTCGAGCGGACTTGTCTAATCCAGGCGAACTTGTTTGTTGTTGAGAGGGGACAAGCAAGTTCGAGTGAACTTGGTCAAGTCTGGGAAAACTTGATCAAATTCAGGCGAACTTGATCAATTTCGAGCGAACTTGTCACCCCAAGTTCGGGTGGACTTGTCTGTTCGTATGAGTTTTTGGCGTTAATCGATGCGTATAGGTCTGATTTGGTATCCTAACTATAGTCTAAGGTAAACATGACAATTCTACCGTAATTCCCCTATAGTTATGGCTCTGATAACAATCTGTCACACCCAACCGATGGCGGAAACATCGGGGTAGTGGCACTAGGCGACCGGATTGTCTCACGAGAATTCCATAACAATTATCTAGCAACAATACTTAACGTTTAACATCCCATACTATCAAACATAACATTTCCAAACAATTATTACAGAAACTTGTTTTCTCATAAGCACTAATCAGGTTCGATTTCCCCAAGATTTAATACATGAGTTTCCAAATCAAAACAAACTAAAACAACCAAACTAAGCAAAATCCAACGCATCCAATGCCAATCCTCAACCTGCCACATATGTTAAAATAAAACGTCAATACAATTAAGTAAAGGTGAGCATACATGTTTTGCGTACATAATGGGTCTAAAAGCGTTTAGTATACACCGCATGACATACGAGATAGTTATAATGACGTAACTACTTAGATTCATGCAAACCAACAAACCGCGATTGATCGAGGCATGCGAACACGCGTTCACATCCTAAAAGAGAAAATAAATGAGAAATATAAAATGCGAACCTTAACAACCCCAGGCCTCGGGGTGGTGGGTCAACCTCTAGTATACTATCATGTTAAGGGTGGCGTACAAGCAATCAAGCAATACATACAATTCAACAGATTTCACGTATAGTCATACAAACAGCGGGTTGCGAATAAGCGTTTTGAGAGTTGTGTGAGGTGTCTTGATATACGAACATATGTGACACCCAAAAGTGCGTTTAAGCATAAAAGGGGTTCAAGTATACTCACTGTGGGTGCGTTTTGGGAGAAGTGCGGGATCTGAGTTGAGTCGAGAAGAGCGCGGATCAGCCTGTAAGCGAACAGAAGTGCATCAGTCTTCCGAAATGCTGAAACGGTTAAGTTTGGATTGGGCAGAGGACAAGTTCGGGCGAACTTGTATGTTTCCATAGAAGTTTGGGCGAACTTGTGAAACCTGTTGAGATGTGAGACAAGTTCAGGCGAACTTGTATGTTTCCATACAAGTTCGGGCGAACTTGTAATAGCCTGATGAGTTGTGAGCCAAGTTCGGGCGAACTTGTAAGATTTGCAACTGGAGAGGACAAGTTCGGGCGAACTTGTCTAATTCTCTTGAGAATTGGACAGAGTTCGGGCGTACTTGTTCCATTCTTGCAGATTTGATGAGCGAGACCAAGTTCGGGCGAACTTAGTCACCAATTTGGTGACAAGTTTGAGCGAACTTGGTGTATTCCGAGCGAACTTGATGGTTTTGGCATCCAAATCGTGCGTTTTTGCGTCGTTTGATGAGGAAATCGAGTGTCCATCCCTCCAACCTTAAGCCACTGAGTAAAAATTAGGCTGGAGAGGTCTTTTGGAGCGAGTTTAGCAATTTTACAAAAACTCAGGCTAATCCGGGCGAACTTGAAGGTTCGTACGGGTTAGTCCAGCTTGTGTAAAGTGACGATTTCGTCCTTGTGCTTCCGGATCTGAGATCTTGCTTGACAACGCCTCATTCCACTCAAAAGTGAACGAAACATACGTCATTAGTCTGAATATTGTGAAAAAATCGATGATTTAAAGGTTTTACTTAGATCTAAGCATAGTTCTGAGTGAAAAAAAGACGTTTTGCATAAAAAGATGAAGATTTTCGTAAACAGAAGGGATTTGATGAAAATGAAGCCAAAGCCTTGTGCAAAATTGTTGTAAACTGTTGTAAAACGTTGTTGAACATCTTTGTTGTTGAATCGGGTTGAATCTTACTTAGAAAACGAAAGGTTTTGGGTTTGGGGTGTTCCGGGCGAACTTGCAGCAAGTTCAAATGAGAGAATGGAGCTGAGTATTTATAGGTGGAGGTGAGATTTGGAGGAGCAGACATCAAGTTCGTTTTCTGATGTTTTGAGAACAAGTCCGGGCGGACTTGTTGAATTAGTGAGGTTATCATGGCTTAGGCAAGTTCGGGCGAACTTGACCAATGGGCCAGGTTTCGTTTGTTATTTCGCGTTAAGTGTTCGTTTGGCGATTCGGTTCATATTAGATAGTTATATTAAGCGTTATAAGTGACGTAATAATGCGATTTAGTGATTCGAGCGTCCGAGAGCGTTGCGATAGCGATTGTAACCGTAACATAAACCAACATAACACACGTAAAACATAATTCCACATAATTAACTGCGATTTGCGATGTGATGAGATAAGCGATGCGATGGCACAAGTGTTTATTAAACAATAACACACTCGGCTCGTATAGCAGTACAACTACTTGCGATTGCGATTAGATTAGCGATGCGTTTAATAAGCAATTAGATGCGATATAAACTTACATAATTAACATAACTTTCTTATAATTCGAATCTCGAGAGTACAATAGGAATAAATGAAATGAACAAAATAACAACGAAATTTAGAGTTGTTACAGTCTCCCTTACTTTAGGAAATTTCGTCCCGAAATTTAAGTAGTGGCCGTAACAAAAAGATGCGGATACTTAGCCTTCATTGTCACACCCCGACCCGCAGCGGAAAAGGTGATCGGGGCATGATTGGGTTATCATCAAAGCTCATGACATTTATTAAACGTTTCATATTCATTAATACAAATTAAATGGAAATTTACAATAATGTTACAGCATGATCTAACTAACAATCTAACTTCTTTGTTCTCTTCTAAGGCATATTCTATGTTATCCTTGCTTCAACCTGTTCACCTGTATCATGTGTAAAAAGGTTTTTGGATCAACATAATGTTGGCGAGTGAATCCTATGGAAAACATTTGAACAATTTATTTAAATTGATTATGAAATATGTGCACAACCAAACATGAGTAAAATTAGATGTAACTTGATCAACAATCATAATATGTTAAATGAAAACACACATGAACAATAATGGAACAATTAGAGGCACGCGATGCTCAACTCGTCTCTCACGAGGAACTGAGGGGCCTGATGAATGAATTGCATAAACATGATGATATGAATAACACACTACAAACAAAATAAACTCAATGAAACACACATGAACAATAATGAATTTGAATTGAAGCACGCGATGTTCTACTCGTCTCCCACGAGAAACTGATGGGCTTAATGTAAGAGTTTCATATAATTTGGCAACAGGAATATAAGTAAATCACAACAATAAAACAATCTAAGTTTAAGTCATGATGTGGTATGGCACAAGTTTAAATAAATAAATTTATTAATTTCATGACACATGACACACCCCAAAACGTGTAATTTAAAAGGGGAATTGTAAGATTCACTCACAGTGGGTGCGTTCGGTTGATGACGTTGAATGCACGCGAGGTGGTTTTAACCACGAGTGAGATTTAACCTAGATAAATCGCATTATGGTTTGGTAAGTAAACGGATTTTATTAATCTATTTTAGTAGGATTGTTGGGTGTATTTTTGTGAGTTTGAGGCTATTTTCTAACCTTAAAAATGTTATTTTTAAGTATTTATAATTGATTTTTAATTAAAATAATTAAATAAAAATAATAAAAAATTTATTTTATTTTTGCTACAGTGACTTTGACCGGTTGACTTTGACTGGCGTTGACCGGTTCGGAAGGCATATTATTGTGCGCTGGGTGAGGCTCGAACCCGAGACCTCCCGTACGCGTGCACGCAGCTCTACCAACTGAGCTACGTGTCTAACCCGTTATATATCCGATTTTAATTACATATATACATTAATTAGAATTAAACAGAAATCCTTTTTATTTTAAAAACAGTTTAAACGACTCGGATATGCGCTCCACAGGTCTCGAACCCGGGACCTGTGGTTTAATCTAACACACAGTCCACCGCTGGACTGTGTGTTCAACATGTTATATAATTGGATTTTTATTATACTTAAATACTAATTAGTTATTTCATTTTCTGCCTTAATTAAAAAGAAGAGATAACTGTCCGAGTCGGTGCAGAAGACCGGACTCGAACTCGTGACCAGTGATATAAACAAACACACAGTCCACCGCTGGACTGTGTGTCTAACTTGGTTATTATTCCGGTTATTAATATACTTAACATATAACTGTGGCAACTCCGGTTCAGTTAAACAAAAAAAATGGTTTTTATTAAGGCAGCGTATGTGAGACGGGAATCGAACTCGAGACCTTTGCATGTTTAACGTTTTATGTGCACACAGTCCACCGCTGGACTGTGTGTCTAACCCGATTATTATCCTGATTTTAATTAAACTTATATGATAATAATTCATCATCTTCTTCACTGAAAGAATAACCAGAAATCGGAAATCGACTGGTTCGAGTTTTATTCAAGTTTCATTATCGATTTACAGTCCATTAAGGTGAGATAAATGAGAAAAGAAAAAGGAATTGAGCGAAAAAGGTATACCGACTGGACCCTCTGTTTTCCGGCAGAACTCCGGCGACAGCAATCAACTCCGGCGTCAGGTGTCTTGCAGCAGCGAGTCTCCGGAAAGCTTGGAAAGAGTATGGGTATCTCCGGGATAAGCTTCAGGGGCTCAGTGAGGTTCAGAAATAAGAAAGTCGGTTTTCCCGGCGATGAGCAGGGAAATTCCGGCGAGTGGAATTACGCCGAGAAAAGCTGTGATTTTGAGCGAAAGTGTTTGTCGTGGGTTGTGGGTGAACTTATAGTGCAAATCGTTGAAGAATCTGGTCTGAATTCCGACTGTATTCGTTTATTTAAAATTTCCGGCGGTTTTGAAAAGTGTCGCGGACTTCAAACATCGGTTATAACCGATGTCTGGTTAATGGTTTACGTTATAACGTAAATCGTAGTTAAGACTCGCGAGTTTACCGGGATTCCGACGACTGAACTGATTGGGCGCCGGTTTTGAATTCGTAACGACACTTTATCAATTAAATGATTCTATTATATCACAAACAAAGTCCGCGGCGCAGTGGTTTGTGTGTTGAGAGATAAGTTGTTGAACTGACTCGGTACAGACCCGGGTTCGAAACCCGGCAGAGGCAATTCATTTTTATTTTGCGATTTTTGACAGTTTTTCAAAAACTAAATATATATTCCCGTACAATAATTGATTACGGATCGTTTAAAAATATTTTGGGCATTTAATTCGCAACGAAATTTTGACTGACTGTTCGGTTGATAAACGGAGCGGGTTTGGTAAATCCGTTTTTGACGGATGTTACAGTATCCCCTGCTTTTTAGAAATTTCGTCCCGAAATTTAAATAATGATATATTTTGACTAAAAGGATGGTGATGTTTTGTTTGACAGTTGTATGCTTAGCAAAATAAGGGCTTAAGTTTTTTTTTTTTTTTTTTTTTTTTTTTTTGTTTGAGGCGGTAACGTTCCTTGTAAGGGTTAGGTACCCTATTCAGGAATCGCTTTTTGTTGCCTACTGTATGAATATTGATAAACAGGAATGATTCGCTAAAAATGATATCATGCATAAGAGTTTAGGTACGTTTGGGAAAATATGGTTATATCCTAAGGCAAAACTTCTAACACTACAATCTACATGGAACATAAAAAACGCAACATCTGATATTTGAACATAAGTAAGCACAACAGCTAATATTCAAACATGAATGAACACATCAGCAAATATTTGAACATGAATAAACACATCAGCAAATATTTGATCATGAATAAACACAACAGCAGATATTTGAACATGAATAAACACAACAGCAAATATTTGAACATGAATAAACACATCAGCAGATATTTGATCATGAATAAACACAACAGCAGATATTTGAACATGAATAAACACAACAGCAAATATTTGAACATGAATAAACACATCAGCAAATATTTGAATCCACATTCCGATAGCCTATATGTTTGAATGATGGAAGTTCCTCTCTCGTTTGTTATGATGGAGAGGTTAGTTTATGTAAAAATGGATCACAATCCAATCTCTTTAAATAGCATGATGATGTAAATGTAACACAAATTCCAACCAAGGCAATACTAAATCCTACATGGAACTTCTCATAACCGCCTGATAATGCCTCTGATCCTTTGGCAAGAATACTTATATATAGGAAGTACCAGTGGCGTATCCACCATATTCTTGCCAAATTTTCATTAGTTTTATCCACAAGTTATGATTGGTTACCAAGAAACTAATAAATCCTACATAGAACTTCTCATAACCGTCCGATAATGCCTCTGATCCTTTGACAAGAATACTTATATATAGGAAGTACCAGCGGCGTATCCACCATATTCTTGTCAAATTTTCATTGGTTTTATCAGTGAATTATGATTAGTCCTATAACTCTACAATCAATACAACAAACATAAAATACTGAAATGAAATATATCTGTGCGATCAAGGCTCAATCGAACGGAGCCGATCGTATTGCATGTACTGAAAATGAAATGGATGTGCGCTCAAGGCTCAATCAAACGGAGCCGAACGTATTGAATGTACTGAAATTGAAATTGTGTGCTCAAGGCTCAATCAAACGGAGCCGAGCGTATTGCATAAACTGAATATGAATAACTTAACCACACAAACAGCCTATGCATGGAACCTCTCATAACCGCCTGATAATGTCTCCGATCATTTGACAAGAATACTTATATATAGGAAGTACCATCGGCGTATCCACCATATCCTTGTCAAATTTTCATTGACTTTATCCGTAAGTTATGGTTAGTTCGATGCGACTCTACTACAAACACCACAACCACAAGATACTGATAATGAAATTGTCTGTGCGCTCAAGGCTCAATCAAACGGAGCCGAACGTATTGAATGAAATTGTATGTGCGCTCAAGGCTCAATCAAACGGAGCCGAACGTATTGAATGTACTGAAATTGAACAACTTAATTTAAACAACCATCACACAATCAGCCTATGCATGGAACCTCTCATAACCGCCTGATAATGCCTCCGATCATTTGACAAGAATACTTATATATAGGAAGTACCATCGGCGTATCCACCATATCCTTGTCAAATTTTCGTTGACTTTATCCGAAAGTTATGGTTAGTTCGATGCGACTCTACTACAAACACCACAACCATAAGATACTGATAATGAAATTGTATGTGCGCTCAAGGCTCAATCAAACGGAGCCGAACGTATTGCATGAACTGGAAATGTAAATTGAAATGTGCGCTCAAGGCTCAATCAAACGGAGCCGAACGTATTGCATGTATTGAAATGTAAAATGAAATAACCGATCAAGGCTCAAACAAACAGAGCCGATCGTGCGGGCACGCCCTGATCAACCCATAATAAAATGGGGATCAAACTCAACCTCGATGGATGGGGAGCTACGGCCTCGGCAAAAGCATATACTGAAAACAATATATAATATTTATTATCCAATAATTTCTCTAACAGTCTACACATGTGATAAAGAAAAACATAAGACTAAACAATAAGAGTTGAATCTGGATCTTCGGCGAAGAGGACTAGCTGAGTATCTTCGTTTGGGCCGTCATTATCTTCGACAGGATTGGCGTTGATATTGAAGACTCTTCCTCTTGCTGGTGGCATAGTGGTTGGGTTTTCTTGGTTTACTTGGTCAACTGGGTTTGATTGGGCTTGAGTGTTGATAACGTTAACCAATTGAGGGCATGTGTTTCTAAGGTGGGTAGGGTCGCCACAATTGAAACAGGCTCGCGCATATGGGAACATGGGGTATTGGGGTTGGTGATAAGTTTGGGCCATGTTTTGAGTAGGGGAAAAGGTTTGGTCTTGAAAGGTGCGACAAACATTGCTCAAATGACCATAGCGTCCACAAGTTGTACATAGCCGGCAAGGTAAAGTAAGGGGATGGTGATAAAAACAGTTGTTGCATCGAGGGTGAGGTCCAAGATATGGTTTCTTATTTGGGTAAGCTGAGTTGGGTGCCACTTGGGTGATTGGGATAGCTCGGATGGGTATGGCATGAAAAACTGGTTGATTTCGTTGAGTAGCAGCGAAAAGTCGCCCAACTCTTCTTCTCTTAGGATTGGGTTGAGAAGGGGATTCGGTTTGAGTGGAGTCGGAGGTTTCAGTCGATTCTTTATCCTTCTTCTTCTCCTCCTTGAAGTCTTTGTTTCGGATTCGGTTCTCGGTGAGCTCTGTTGCTAGCTCCATTGCTGCTTCCAAAGTTGCAGGCTTGGTACTTATCACAGGGTCTTGAATCTTTGACGGAAGACCACGAATGTAATGCTCGATCAAACGGTAGAGGGGATTAAACATGTTGGGAACCATTTGATGTAATTCGAGGAACCTTTTGTTGTAGGTGGTGTGGTCTCCTTCCATTTGCTTCAATGAGTAAAATTCATCTTCTAACTTCTTGATTTCGCTCCTTGGGCAAAATCGTCTGGTCATGATTTCCTTCAATTCGTTCCAAGTTAAGGACATAGCATCTTCCACACCTCGTTTGGCCTTCTCTGTATTCCACCAAGTAAGTGCTATCCCATATAGTCGACCGGTAGCATAACGCACTTTGCGATCATCAGGGCAATCGCAATTTAGAAAAGTGTTCTCCATTTCTTCAAACCAATGGAGAAGAGCGGTGACGCCTTCAGTCCCTTTGTATTTCGGAGGGTCGCATGATTTGAAATGCTTGTAGGTGCATTTAGTGGTATTTGGGGGAGAGTTGAAAATGTTTTGGTTTGCTTGATTGACAGGATTATTGGTAAGTGCTTGTTGAACTTGGATTACAATGTTGGGTATTACGGCAGCCATTTGTTGAGCGATTAAGGTAGCCATGCGTTCGCGGGCTTTTCTTGCTCTCGTCTTCCTACGGGCGAGGTTAGAAGACATCTACAATGAATACATGACAAGAGTATGAGTTGGATGCTTTTGGGATCATGGGTCGTATTCAAGAATGAACATTCATAAAATAATTATATAAAAATACTACATCCATAGGATGTCTTGGGCTTTGCTCGCTGTTAGGCCCGTCATGCCGCCATACTTTACCTGTGTAATCATGTGGGCCCCCATGAATACCGGTTTTTCATATGGTTCGCACGGTTTCTGCCTGGTTGCGTACACAAAACCCGGAGAAAATCGAGAAATATGTATACAACGTGTGATGTTCGGAATGTGTCCAGGTGTAGACACGGTGACACCTCAAAGTAGGGTTAGTTCGAACGACGTTTGGTGTGGCATGCTTTGGCCTAATAGGTCCTTCGTACTCTCATCGTTGGTCCCCAGGTAGGCAAACTGGTCCGTTATATTGGATTTATACGAATGCCAGCCTAGACAGGACGTTCCGACTACCGGTACTCGTACCCTTCCAGTTACTACATGCCCGTCGCAGAACTTACTTTGATGAGATTTGAAAATTGCACAAAATCTTTGGATAATGAGAATATGAAAATAAATTGAATTCATGAACATCGATATATGTATAATGAATATGTATATATGTATAATGAATATGTATATGAGCATGTATGTTTGACTGAAATGTAAACAAATATGAAACAAATAAATATCACAAGTTTGTATGTAACCACCTAATCAATTTAAAATTTAGGCAGACTATAGTATAGGCTCTAAGGGTCTAATAACCTATCCTATATCCCTATAGTCATGGCTCTGATACCAATCTGTCACACCCCGACCCGCAGCGGAAAAGGTGATCGGGGCATGATTGGGTTATCATCAAAGCTCATGACATTTATTAAACGTTTCATATTCATTAATACAAATTAAATGGAAATTTACAATAATGTTACAGCATGATCTAACTAACAATCTAACTTCTTTGTTCTCTTCTAAGGCATATCCTATGTTATCCTTGCTTCAACCTGTTCACCTGTATCATGTGTAAAAAGGTTTTTGGATCAACATAATGTTGGCGAGTGAATCCTATGGAAAACATTTGAACAATTTATTTAAATTGATTATGAAATATGTGCACAACCAAACATGAGTAAAATTAGATGTAACTTGATCAACAATCATAATATGTTAAATGAAAACACACATGAACAATAATGGAACAATTAGAGGCACGCGATGCTCAACTCGTCTCTCACGAGGAACTGAGGGGCCTGATGAATGAATTGCATAAACATGATGATATGAATAACACACTACAAACAAAATAAACTCAATGAAACACACATGAACAATAATGAATTTGAATTGAAGCACGCGATGTTCTACTCGTCTCCCACGAGGAACTGATGGGCTTAATGTAAGAGTTTCATATAATTTGGCAACAGGAATATAAGTAAATCACAACAATAAAACAATCTAAGTTTAAGTCATGATGTGGTATGGCACAAGTTTAAATAAATAAATTTATTAATTTCATGACACATGACACACCCCAAAACGTGTAATTTAAAAGGGGAATTGTAAGATTCACTCACAGTGGGTGCGTTCGGTTGATGACGTTGAATGCACGCGAGGTGGTTTTAACCACGAGTGAGATTTAACCTAGATAAATCGCATTATGGTTTGGTAAGTAAACGGATTTTATTAATCTATTTTAGTAGGATTGTTGGGTGTATTTTTGTGAGTTTGAGGCTATTTTCTAACCTTAAAAATGTTATTTTTAAGTATTTATAATTGATTTTTAATTAAAATAATTAAATAAAAATAATAAAAAATTTATTTTATTTTTGCTACAGTGACTTTGACCGGTTGACTTTGACTGGCGTTGACCGGTTCGGAAGGCATATTATTGTGCGCTGGGTGAGGCTCGAACCCGAGACCTCCCGTACGCGTGCACGCAGCTCTACCAACTGAGCTACGTGTCTAACCCGTTATATATCCGATTTTAATTACATATATACATTAATTAGAATTAAACAGAAATCCTTTTTATTTTAAAAACAGTTTAAACGACTCGGATATGCGCTCCACAGGTCTCGAACCCGGGACCTGTGGTTTAATCTAACACACAGTCCACCGCTGGACTGTGTGTTCAACATGTTATATAATTGGATTTTTATTATACTTAAATACTAATTAGTTATTTCATTTTCTGCCTTAATTAAAAAGAAGAGATAACTGTCCGAGTCGGTGCAGAAGACCGGACTCGAACTCGTGACCAGTGATATAAACAAACACACAGTCCACCGCTGGACTGTGTGTCTAACTTGGTTATTATTCCGGTTATTAATATACTTAACATATAACTGTGGCAACTCCGGTTCAGTTAAACAAAAAAAATGGTTTTTATTAAGGCAGCGTATGTGAGACGGGAATCGAACTCGAGACCTTTGCATGTTTAACGTTTTATGTGCACACAGTCCACCGCTGGACTGTGTGTCTAACCCGATTATTATCCTGATTTTAATTAAACTTATATGATAATAATTCATCATCTTCTTCACTGAAAGAATAACCAGAAATCGGAAATCGACTGGTTCGAGTTTTATTCAAGTTTCATTATCGATTTACAGTCCATTAAGGTGAGATAAATGAGAAAAGAAAAAGGAATTGAGCGAAAAAGGTATACCGACTGGACCCTCTGTTTTCCGGCAGAACTCCGGCGACAGCAATCAACTCCGGCGTCAGGTGTCTTGCAGCAGCGAGTCTCCGGAAAGCTTGGAAAGAGTATGGGTATCTCCGGGATAAGCTTCAGGGGCTCAGTGAGGTTCAGAAATAAGAAAGTCGGTTTTCCGGCGATGAGCAGGGAAATTCCGGTGAGTGGAATTACGCCGAGAAAAGCTGTGATTTTGAGCGAAAGTGTTTGTCGTGGGTTGTGGGTGAACTTATAGTGCAAATCGTTGAAGAATCTGGTCTGAATTCCGACTGTATTCGTTTATTTAAAATTTCCGGCGGTTTTGAAAAGTGTCGCGGACTTCAAACATCGGTTATAACCGATGTCTGGTTAATGGTTTACGTTATAACGTAAATCGTAGTTAAGACTCGCGAGTTTACCGGGATTCCGACGACTGAACTGATTGGGCGCCGGTTTTGAATTCGTAACGACACTTTATCAATTAAATGATTCTATTATATCACAAACAAAGTCCGCGGCGCAGTGGTTTGTGTGTTGAGAGATAAGTTGTTGAACTGACTCGGTACAGACCCGGGTTCGAAACCCGGCAGAGGCAATTCATTTTTATTTTGCGATTTTTGACAGTTTTTCAAAAACTAAATATATATTCCCGTACAATAATTGATTATGGATCGTTTAAAAATATTTTGGGCATTTAATTCGCAACGAAAATTTTGACTGACTGTTCGGTTGATAAACGGAGCGGGTTTGGTAAATCCGTTTTTGATGGATGTTACATTCATGTCACTTTCCAATTCCCAAGTGAACTCGGCACCGCGTTTGCCTTCCCATCGGACCTTCACGATAGGGATGCGAGAGCGCCGTAGCTTCTTGGGTTCAACCCGACCCGAACCCAAAAATTTTAAACAAACCCGAACCTGACCCGAACCCGAAAATTGTGCCATACATATGAACCCGAACCCGACCCATTCAACCCAAAATCTTTTATTTTTAATTTTTTTCTGCAAATTAATATATTAAAATTAACATCTACTACAAAAAAACACATATATAATAAAATTACATTAAAATCATAAAATCTTAAGTCAATTTCCCTTTTTAAGTTATAATTATGACATAAAATTAAACACCTAATTAAATTATGACATAAAACATATTATAAAAATATAATTTTAGTATAAATGGGTTAAATGGGTCAACCCGCCAACCTGACCAGGTTGACCCGAACCTGACCCGTTTAGCTAAACGGGTTCGCAGGTTCAACCTGAAACTGACCCGAACCCTTTTAGACTAAACTCAAACCCGCGAATTTCGTGTTAGGTTCGCGTCGTGTCAGAAATTCGCACCCCTATTTTCTTTGGTAAGATTACTTATGTTTTTTTTATTTCTGATATGCATATAACTCTTAAAAACGTACAAATATATCAATGACAACAAAATTTATTGACACTATAATAACATATTTTCATCCATGCGTATTAGGGTAACCTATACTTGTCGAATGAAGCTGAGGAACCTCATCAAGTGGTTTCGGTTGTGTTCGTCGACGGAGGACATTTCATCCATGTAAAGGTTGAAGAATGGTATCCAATGGATGAAATGTCCACCGTCGGTGAACACAACCGCAACCACTTGATGAGGTTCCTCAGCTTCATTCGGCAAGTATAGGTGCATTTATTACCAAAGGGTATGACCCGTACGACCAAAATACGCCATAATACAACCAATAGAAACATAATACACCATAACAATCAAGCTACGCGCTAATACGACACTTACAAACAATAAACATCACAATACCGAATGTCACCGACACGCCCGTACGACCAAAATACGCAATAACACGGAATAATAATGACAATACATGTCATAATATGACATTTAATGACAAAATACGTCAAGTATTGATCTAGTAGGACGTGTATACATACAAAACGACAGGTTGGACTACAAGTGAAATCAAAACAGAATCACATGAAATCATAGAATACGACAACACATGTAATCGAACTTATCTGGAACGTGTCGTATAGACATACTTCATAAAATGATGTGTAATAACGAAATACGTCAAAATTTGACAAGTATAGGTGCGTTTTTGAATTAAAATAAAAAAACCACCCAAACGTCGAGCTTTGGCCAAAGCACTGAGTATTACCCTAAAGCGCTGAGCTTTGGCCAAAGCTCAGCATATAGGTCCACCAGACAAAGACTGACACCCAAAGGTCTGGTTGACCAGACTTATATGCTGAGCTTTGGCCAAAGCTCAGCGCTTTAGGGTGTGAAAATAGACAAAAAGGTTGTGGGAATAGACAGGGCCTAGATTATACCAAGAGACTGAAAGAAACTTCCCAAAGGTCTAAATTCAACCTCCCCCTGGTCGAGTGGAACTTGTCTAATTTTTGTTTTAAACTAACGTTCAACATGTGAACAAAGTTTATGGATGTGTTATAAAGATCCTATTAGTTAGTCAAAGGAAAAAAAAGTCCATATGTAACGAGATAAATAATCAACACAGACCAAAAAATACCGGTGACCATCTTAGGATAAAACAGGTGCTGGCCCTTAAACATCACAATATAAAAGATCAAAATGATAACAGAAATTAGTAATATGTAAACTTTCCCATAGGGCAAGCGGTACATGAAATTGAATTAGGTTTTTTATACAGATAGGGATTAACTAGAAAGCATAAAATTGTAAAGACTCTCCTGTGGATGACCAAGCCTTCGGTGCCAAACGTCAGAAAATGTGCGAATGGTAGGGAATGTGTGCTTATTAATGGATTGAGAAGCGAAAGTCGGAGAGTATAGAGTCCATATCACTGGGCCCGTGAGGAGGGTAGTGCGTGTAGACTCGTCCTTCACAACAAAAAGGAATAGTGTAATTCAAAGAAAACATTATTGTCTAAACATAATTATTGGACATATATAAGTTGCTTTTTAATTTCAGGAACATGAAGAATACTGGACATGTTAATTTTGAAGAATGAATTCTTGAGGAACTAATATGACACTTAGGAAGATCGTTACAATTACCAGCACGATGGAAATCATTACCATGATATGCCTTAGAATTTTCCAGACTTGCCAAATCCGGTGTGATATGATTAGTGGCTCTAATATCAGGGAACCATGTAGAGTCACTCGGTAAGCCTGGTTGAGACTAATAATCTGCATAGTGGCTTGTGGATGATTATGGATTGTGGAAGGATCATGATTAGGGCAGTCAGAAGGAATATGTCCAATTCCATAATGGTTGCACGAACCATAAACCATGTTTTGTGAAGAGGCCCATGACAACTAACTATGATTATCACCATGACCACGACCTCCTACTCTGAAGTTACTATTTTAGTTGCCATTTTCACTGTTGTTGTATCCCTAATGATAGCCACATTGGCGTCCTCGAGTGTTGTAGTCGACATTAGTTAGAGGACGGGCAATATAGTAGGCTTGAGGTGACTGGGTTATTGAAGAAATGGTTGGCATCAGGTGATAACCAAGGGAAGATGCCATTTGTTGTAATGTTTGGATTTGTTGGTGAGTTTGTATATTAGTTGTGGTGGCAACGAAAACAGCAACATCAGTGAGTTGTGGAGTCTTAGTAATCATGTAGGTATGGTCTATTAGTAATCCATATAGCTTGTTAAATGCCAAAGGAGTTAGACAGACAAAACATTTGTTTCGAGACCATTGTATTAATCACGTAGGCCACTTATCACATGCAAAACAAGATTTTTTTCTTTTAAAGCTTCACCGTTGTTGGCAAGTGTTGATGCTAGTTCGTGTGCATGATTCAGATAGACACGTGGTGTCTCATCCCCTTTCATTTTCAGTCTGAGAAGTTATGTGTTTGTGTTTGTATTTCACGGAGGTTATGTGAGGAGCATAAGCTTTAGCAAGCGAGTCCCATAATTTGCGAGTGGTAGTTTTTTGAACATGTGCAAACGATATAAGGCCTCTGTCATGCCATTTACACCTCTTATGTTGTTTTTATTTATTTTACTTGTAAACTCTACCCATATTCATTTTGTAATAATTTCCTTTCTATTGGATTATATAAGATCTGCTGATGATAAAAGCTAAAACCCAAGGAAACCATCTTTCCTGCCTGATGGAATAAGTTGAAGTACATTCATTAGTACAAAATTTTCCTCCCTTGAAGGCTTCTCAAACAACTGCCCAAACTACTGATACAAAACTGATGCCTTCAAGAATAGAGAACAAAAGAACAAGTGTTGTTTTGTCAAAGTGTTGGTCAACAAGGCAACAAAAGTCAAGATTGAAGAGTAGAAGATCAATGGGTTGTTTTTTTATTGAAAAGATCTTCATGGCCTCTTTTGTCTGATCCACACAGACCACACACAGGCCTTTTGTTTCGCAAAGTGTTTGTTTTTTAGAAGACACTTCATTTAAAAACATCTGTGCATCCTCTTAGTCCAGCAAATGTGGACTTCCCACTTCTAAACACTTCCAGACCTTAGTTCTCCTTCCCTTCTCACCCATAGCCACTCACCCCTCTCTAGCAGATGTGGACTTCCCACTTCTAACCACTTCCAAACCCTAGTTCTCCTTCCCTTCTCACCCATAGCCTCTCACCCTTCTCCGCGTCCCACACCCGGCTCCACCTCTCACCTCCATCAACAGTCGCCGCCTCGACCTCTCTCCTCCACCCCACAGCCGTCGCCTTCACCCCACAGCCGCAACCTCCACCTCCACCAACACCGCCGACTCTTACCCCTCTCCTCCATCCCTCAACGGCCGCCTCCACCCTCTCTTCCACCCCACAACCACCATCTCTAACTCAAATCCAAACACATCCGGCGCCCCAAATCAGGTTATTTTATTTTTCAAGATTTATGTTTGGGAAATATTTATAATTTTTGAGATTTATGTTTGGGGAATGTTTATCTTTTAGATTTATTTTTAGGTATGTTTATTGTTTCAGATTTATGTTTAGGTTTAGGGTGATTGTTTATGGTTTATGTTCATTATTTATGTTTAGGTTGATTGTTTATGGTTTATGTTCATTGTTTATGTTTAGGTTTATGTTCATTGCTTGTTTGTTGATTAATAGGTTTATGTTTAAGTTTAAAAAATCAGTTTATTTAAATTTCAGTTTATTTCAGCAGTCTGCAGAAGTTAAAAAACAAACAATCTTTTTCTTACAGACTGTAGAGGTGTGGTCCACCTCTTCTGCTATAGATGTCTGCAGATGTGGTCCACAAACATATTTTACCTCTGAAAAACAAACAACACCCAAGTCAACAAGTCAAAGAACAGCAGTTCTGCATTCCTAGAAGTGCTTGTTCACACTAGCAGTTTTAGAGCTGTTTTAACTTATTTTCACTAGAAGTAGTAGTTCAATGTAACAGTGTAACTATTTAGCACTTTTACTAACTACTGGTAGTTATATCATTTAGTGAGTTATTAGGGTCGTTTTCATGGTGACATCGCTAGTAGTTCTCTCTTCTTATATAGTTCTTCGTATTCAATGTAACAATAACACTTAGAGACAAAAGGGATAAGAAGTAAGTGAGAAAGAGAGAAAGGGAGAAGAGAGAGAGAGTGCACCTGGCGAGGGGGAGTAGCTCTGTACCTTGTGATTGTATTACATTAGAATTGAATTCCATATGAAATCATTTTGCAATCATTTCCAAATCCAGTTATGTTAGATTGATGTGTTTATTATAACTGTTTGATTGAATTTCTAAATTTGTTCAACTGCTCTATCAAAAACGCATACTACACACACTCTCAGATCCAACACTTTCTTTTTATTTTGTAATAAATTTGGTCTTATAGTTACAAGGGGATTGGACTTTAATAATCTAAACTTTGCATCGTTGGTCGACATTAATCCATACTTAAGAAATTCCGAAGGACAATCCTAACATTTGACATATTTTTCTTGAACGAGGTTTATGTTAACTGAGGACTACCTTCGTTAGTGTATGATGATGTGGATGTCTACATGGATGATGACGTGTTAGAATAATATGTTTCTATAAAATCACTTCTCTCCCCGTTTTCTCATCACAATTGCACCACCATGTCAGCCACCTGCCACCACCATCACCACCCCACCACTATCACCATAAACAATGTCTTCCTTCAACCATATACACACTTGCAAACTGAATCCCTTCAACGAAATGGAAAATACAACCCCCAAATCAAATCCCCTACAACCAAATCGAAGGTATAACCCCCGAATTGAAGCCCTAAAACCAAATCAAGAGTACAACCCCCAAATCGAATCCATGAAACCATCTATACACCTGCAAATTAAATCCCCTGCAACCTTCTCCTAATACCCATCTCTTATGGAGGATATTTAGACCATCAATGAAGGGAGGGACGGTGGTTGTTGCAAACCATGTTTAGGGCTCAGAACTTGCAAATCCTATAACCTGCAAACTCGACAACCTGCAAAAAAAAAGAAACGAGGGATGACGGTGGTTGTAAACCCTAGAACCTGCGGTGATCGTGGTTGTTGCGGAGGACGACAATGGTGTTCTTCACCGATTGGGTGGTGGTCAACTGCTGGTGGTGATTGGGGTGATTATATATGTATAAATGTGTGTGTATGTGTATAAGTGTGTATAGGTTGATCTCAATATACCATATTTTCCACATAAGCATAAGTTTTTTTTAATAATTTTTTTCCAAACATACAACCACGTCTAAAAAAAAAAACTAACGGAGTTGCTCGTTAGTTAACAAAAGCTTGTTGGAGGAAAATATGTCGAAAGTTAGGATTGTCCCGAGTAATTTGTTAAGTATAGATTATTAGATTAATGCCGACCAATATCTTACAATTCCCCTAATAATTATAAACGATGTTATCTTACAATATCTTCGTTAAACAGTTTAATATGTTTTAGTTGAGTTAGTCAGAATTCAACTTCTAATTCTTGTTAAGAATGATTTGTCTAGTCATCCATATATATCTTACAACTCGTGACCTGTTCTACCAATTTGCTTACATCGTCTGATTCATCATCTAAATCTCGAACTAATTTCTTTCAAGGTCAATACCATGCTACTTGTCTCCTTTTTAATCTATAAGAACCATGCAGACTTAGTTAATTTATAATTTTCTTGTCAAAACTGTGCTGACGTTGACAAACAACTTGCGAAGGTGCACACGTACCATACCTGCAACTTTTTGTTTAATTAAATACAAACACGTATCAGTCAATCAACATATGATTTATATAAATATCATAGTTGACAAATGATATATAGAAATATGAATCATAGTTATTTCATTAGATTGTTATATGTGTTATGGTTTTTCTTGGAAGCTATTTGGGTCATTCATGCTATGGACTCGATGTATTCCTTCGCGGATTGACATGCCAACTCATCCCATTTCAATTATAAGCTCAAGAATCTCAAATTTCAATAAGTTCATCATCGATCTAAAGGGTGTTTAGATTCTTCCATGATGATTACGTCGATCTACACTTCATTTTGTTGATAATTCTCACATAGTTTTTATTTTATAACTAATGCTTAATGCTAGTAATAATATTGGTTGAATCTAGGAAACACATCATTATTTTTTAGTATCGAAAATATCGATTTGTTTAGAACATTCACATTGGATTCTCTATTCTATATAATATAGAAAAAAGAATTGAGAAAGCAAAAAAATACCACTAAATTGGAGTCTTTATAATAGAGAAAAAAATAGAATCTTTATAATAGAGAAAAATATAAAGGAAAGTAAAGTATATTTTTATGTTTACAGGTTTATATTCAAACCTTTATATTTTTATTGTGAGTGTGTAGGAAAAGAGAAAAAATAATAAAATTAGTGATTGCGAGTAATAAATAGATAGAGATAAAAAGTTGAATATGAGATGTTTTTAAAAATTAAGAAAATCTAAAGAAAGATATGTTTTTATATAAAAGAAGATGAAGGCTCCGATATAAATGCTCCTTGTAGAAACAATTCAATTCTTTAACTTGAGTGTTTTCTTTTCTCGATGAGTTGTTTAAATTTTTTTTTTCAAATATCACTAATTTTGTCACACATGCAAACTTTTTAAAATTCTTTTCTTAGTAACACATTATAAACTCTAATGTTTTTATGCAATTTTCTTATCATTTTGATATTGAAATAGGTTTTTGAACACTTTTTTCAAGCATTATAGGTTTTTGATGGAAGGGTTGAATGAGTTCTTTAATTTGAGTAAATTGAAAATTTTGTTTTTGGGATTGTACCAGATTTTTTTCATCAACGGATTATCATTGTCTCACATTACGTTCTTTGGTTTCACAAATGTTAGATTTTGAGGCATCAAGTTCACCATATGCCTTATACAAGAGGCCACTTTAGTCCTTTTACCCTTCTGAAAAAAAATCTATAAAATTATTTATAAACCAACTCTTCATCTCTTTACTCTTTTGTTGGTATAACTAGTCGCCATGACTGATATTTGTATCAACAAGAAAAATGGTGGTCAATAGGTGAAAGTTTTTCACAAGAAAGGAAGTTTTCAGAAGGTTTTTCTCTCACAATCATAAAATGGCGAAGATAAAGTTCAATCAATCATATATATAGTCATCGCAATTAATGCATCGGATGAAGTGCATCGATTTTCGCGTCATACACGAAACCCTAACCAGGCAAGTGGGCGAGTGAGGAACAGTAACCGACTCCAAGCGCGCGTACCATACACGCAAGCCGTAATTCATTTAATGCTTGCCGTCTGACACTGTTGACAACCTGTCACACAATCATCAGACATCATCTGCACGTTTCTTTTTTACCTACCTCCCCATACCGATGATTGGCACGTATCAAAGTTTTTGAAATTCAAATATTTCATTAACCTTATCCATAAAATATATCTTCATCATAAGTTTTTCAACCCTGTGCATAAAGCAGTGTTGTACCCACAAAGAGCAAAATTATGATAAGTCCAGTACTCCACCTACTTGCCTCTGCGCATAAGAACAACACTGGATTAGGGGGACTTGAAGGGGTATGGTCCCAAAAACCTTACGCCAAGCGCATGGTTACCATACCATTATCACTTTCCAGGCAAGCCTTGCGCTTCTCGCGCAGACTAATTAGGAAGAGATCTGGAAGAAACAAACTTATGATACCATGCGCCGAGGTACCAAGAAGATTAACATTCATTTAACTTCCTTGAGCGGGCTCGCGCAAGGAAACAGTTAAACTTGAGGTTAATTCTCCTTATTAAAAATAAACCTACGTGCGGGGAACTTAAGTTCAAGAAAAAGGAATCTTTTCTGTTACAACAGAATGGACACGTGGCAACAGATCAAGGTGCCATAGCTGAAAACATTCTAGAAGCTTTAAAAAGATCATCGTGCAAGGCCTCATTCAGTTGCAACTGAATATGACGTGGCAGCATCTGGGGTATGCAGTTAAATTCACGATGATGGCATGAGATCTTGATAAAATCACTTTCCACGTGGTAGATCCCCAATCGTTGATCCATGTGTGATCCGTAACTCTCCAAAAATACATTTTGGCGCCTATAGCATCTGGCTATAAATAGGAAGACTTGAGGTACAAGTTTCTCAATTCTCTTTCACATACTCTCTCTCTTACTTCACTTTATCTCTTTCGATTTACTGTACTTATTCTCACGCCAGAGGGTGGTCATGGAGAGAACTCCCATTCTCCCTGTGGCGAGTCTAACGGTGTTCTGTTTTGCAGTGTTTCTGGCGATTTACTTTCTAACGACGAGCAAACTTAAGATTAACCACTTTATGCCGAAACCGTAGCCTCAGATCTAACTTGATTCCGATCAGATCTGATCTGGTGTTTCTTCACCACTGGATTTGGAACAAATAGAAAAAAATAGTAAGAACTTTGTATGATTTGGAAAAAAATAGTACGAATCTACCAAAAGAAACCCAAAATTCTTGGATCCGACAATGTATAAGTGGGTTAATGGATTGTAAAATGAGTAATACAATAGTTTTTTTTTGAAAAATATTGAAAATAGATTGAAAATTGAAAGTGTATCTTCAAAAGATGGAAAAGGAAAAAAAAGGATTATAATAAATATATACGACTACTCGTTTCTTTTAAAATACTTAAACGAGTTAACATGTCAACCCGTTTTTATGTGGGTCAACCTTAACGCGGCTTGTTTTTAAAACTGATCAACCCGAACTCAACCCGTTTAAAAAAAATCGTCTTAAACGACCTAAAACCTGTATTTTTTATGTCGGGTTCTAGTTAGGTTTCGATCCATATTAGGAATTTCCACCCCTACGTATAATGGTTATTTAAAACAAGGTAACTAAAAAAAGAACGGACATCCATTACATGGACCATGTTTAAACAAACAATTAGGCTATAGGGTGTGGTCATGACCACCATGACCCTCTACATCAACGTCATATCACCCACCTTTAATCCATCATCCAAAACCACTACCCTAAGGGTGTGGTTATGACCAAACCACTATCCCCTTATTTATTTTAATTTATTTTTGTTAAAAGAAAAAGAAAAGGAAATAGATAAATTGCACAAAACATCCTTTATGTTTCCTCAAACTTGCAGGTTCCAGCCTTAATGTTTAAAAGTTGCTAAAAACAACCTTTAAGTTTATTTTTGTTGCGGGTTCAATCCTTTACAGCTAACCACGTTATTTTCTTCAGTTAAGTTCCCTCACATGATCAACCAAAATGACGAATATACCCTCACATGTTATGCATGTGAGGGAACTTAACTGAAGAAAATAACGTGGTTAACTGTAAAGGATTGAACCCGCAACAAAAATAAACTTAAAGGCTGTTTTTAGCAACTTTTAAACATTAAGGCTGGAACCTGCAAGTTTGAGGAAACATAAAGGATGTTTTGTGCAATTTACTCAAGGAAATATAGGAAAATGTAAAAGAGGACCATGATTGCCATAGTTTAATCCATGCGAACCATGGTAGATCAGGCAAGGGGGTGGTGTAGTCTTCTATTCATATTCCTACGTGACGAATCATGTCTCAACCATAACCCCTACATCCTTCATCCTTTTACATTAGATGTAATAAATGTAACTTTAGAACTAAAACCATAGCATTCCACATGAATTGTTTCTGTGATTCTTTTATAGAAAATTAACTTAAAAAACAAATGAACATTCATTCAAATGAATAAAATTAATGTAATTCATGAAAACTTGATATAGAAAGTGTAACGTTAACACATGCTCTTCCATGTAATAAATAATTATTTTTATCAAAAACTAATCTATAAATGACAAAATCCATATTGTTTGAGATGTTTTTGCTTATCACCTACAATAACACGTTAAGATAAATCATCCAAAAAACTGACTGGATTCCAACAAACATCTTTTTTTTCATAATATAATCAATTAATCATCAATAACTTAGTCTTTCTAAACTGCCAAATCTACTCGGTTTTGTCAGGAAGACATCGCCCGCATAATACACGCATAAATCTGGACATGTGATACACGTGCAGGACAAGTGGCACGTTGTACTCCAACCATCCAAGGCTTATTTTCATAGAAAAGACCATCTAAGGCTTGTTAAGAATTTTTTTATGTTAATATTTAAAGGCTTATTATCATTTATTTAGGATTGCCGGTGTAAACGAGTCGAGACCAACACATTAAATTTTGAAATCAATCGAGCTTAAACAATATCCGGTAGATGTTAAGCCTATTAAAACTTTTTTGATAAACGAAACCGAGCCAAACTTTTGATGTAGCGTAAGATACGAAACGAAGAACAAATCACGTTGATTCTACGAATACCCGTGGTGATCTTCCCCAAAACCCCAAAATTCAACCCAAAAGACAGGAATTTGAAATGAAAATGGTTATTTCTCAAAATTGAATTATGCCTTTTAGAATTACAAGAGCAACATATAAATAAAGACTGAAATTCGAAATGGGCCAGAAAAAGGGCATAGGCCAAACGTAAGCCTAAAAACAAAATACATAAAACACCGAAAAAACGTAAAAGTATCCATAACTCCCATTAGAACGCGTTTTTTGGGCCGAAACTTGGGGCCTTGCCACGACGTGCTCCTCGTTTCATGCTTCGATTTGACTGTTCGAACGCCTAAAACAGAGACCCGTATCCAAAGTTATGCTCCTTTCCGTAAATCATCTTTGGAAGCTCGATTACGGACCTCCATAAATGTCATAGCTCGATCTTGGGCCTACATCAACTTTATACGTCAAATTTGAATAGGTCGCTGACATAAATGAGTCTATTACCTACTTGTATTTCGATTCATAGCTCGGTTTAAATGTTTTGACGGTTTACAATTCCGTTTACGAAACCATGCATTTAACATTTATTTTTCAGTTTAGGTATATAAAGTTACGTATATATGTTATTTTGACATGAACAATCAATCGCTAACTTGCCAAAAACATCACCATAAAACTGTAAAACCGTGAAAACTGGTCAGTTCTATTTATATTTTTCTAAAAACTGTAGTTAATGATCTTGCACAACAATTTATTTTAAACCGACCTAGCTGGACGCTACGTCAACCCACGTATGAAAAAAGTTTGTCTAGAATACGGAGAGGGTCCATTTCGTAGTAACTTCCAAATAAATTAATATTCTTTTCAACTTGTCATATTAGTCAACCATGCGCAAACCTTGTTTGGACCTGCAGCCCTAACTCAGTATATATATAACTCAAATTCTTATCAACAAAATCAATAAACACATAAACAGTTAACATACTTGTATTCATTTTTGGTGTGTAAATTGCTTTGATGGACAAACAACAACAACACAAACGTGTATTCAGCCATCTGGACAAAAATGGTGACGGCAAACTATCCCCACCAGAGCTCCAAGTTTGCATGGGGAAGATCGGTGAAGAGTTGTTGTTGGAGGAGGCGGAGTTGGTGGCCGAGTTGATGGACTCTGATGGCGATGGGTTGTTGACCTTCGAGGATTTGGTTAAAGTGGTTGAAGGTGCAAATGAGGATGAGAAAGTGAATGACTTAAAAATGGCTTTTAAGATGTATGAAGAAGTAGAGGGGTGTGGTTGTATAACTCCTAAAAGTTTGAGGAGAATGCTTCGTAAATTAGGTGAGTCGCGAACCGTCGACGAGTGTGAGTTGATGATTGCGAAGTTCGACCTCGATGGCAATGGGGTCGTTGATTTCGACGAGTTTCATCACATGATGGCATGCTAGTGACTCGTGAGTTACACCAGTTTGATACTAACTGATTCAACGTACAGAAAAAATGCATTGATAGGTTGCATGCATGGTATGATTAACTAAGATATATATATTCGATTTATTCAATTCGTTTTATTGAAATTCATTCTTCTGCAGGTTATAGTAGTTTCCAGTGATTAGTGTGATTTTTTTGTATTTGTGAGGATTCATTAATCGTCGAGTTGTAAATATATTTGTTGCATGCAGTTAGTTGTATATATACCATTCTTATATGCTGTATTTGAAAACATACATACCCTTGTGTAATAGACACAATTTATAGTTTGTATACCTTCATGTAATTAGCTCATATTGTGTATTGTTCTTGTAATTTACTCTATATATATCAATAGTAACAATTTATTTGAAAAATTCATCCAATCCCACAAAATCTTCCTCTCTCACTCTTTCCAGCTGACACATCTCTCTTCGTCTTTAGGTCATGTGTAGTCAAAACGCCCCTGAAGGGGCGTTGTCTGACACGTGTCGTGCCACGTCAGCAGGGGGCTTTTTGGGGCGTTATATCAATAGAGCCCGTAGTCAAAACCCCCTACCTCATCATTACCCAACTAATAAATAAACCCTTTAATTATACATATAAATATATGTATATATGTGTGTGTGAGTGGAGTAGTGTTGCAAAACGCCTGGCTTGAGTGTGGCGCCTACCAAAGTTTTTTACCCAAAACGCCCCCCGTAGTGGTGTTGGGGGCGCTTTGGGTCGTTTTCGGCACCAAAAAATCACTCAAGGCGCCCCACTACGGGTGGCCTTAAACGAGACTCGTGCATTATGTAACTTTTGATTTATGTCGATGATCTCATCTTGACAGGCAATCAGGAAAAATGTTGTTACTTCTTTCATTCATCGACTACATCAAGCGTTTGGTATCAAAGATTTGAGTGGTTTAAATTATTTTCTCGGTCTAGAGGTGGCGTATACAGACTCTGGTTTATTTTTGAGTCAATCGAAATGTGCACACGACATTCTTCAACAAGCTAGCTTACTTCAATCCAAGCTAGTGACCATGCCACTTGCTCCTCATGAGACGTACGTTTTCTACCACTGATAAACCATTCATGATTCTACCTTATATCGTTCTTTTGTGGGTGCTCTTCAATACATGACCATTACTTGAACAAATCTTTCGTATGTTGTTAATCAAGTAAGCAAGTTTCTTTAGGCGCTTACAGAAACATGTTTCAGTTTGTTGCTATGTTAAAGGTACTATTTCTTTTGGCTTAATATTTACTAAGCCTCGGACGATCTCTGTCCTGGGTTACTCTAATGCTGACTTGGCCCGCTGTCTTGAAACACGTCACTCAACATATGGTTACTCAATATTTCTTGGTGGAAATCTGGTTTCTTAGAGTTTAGGCCGTCTCTGAGGATTCGGGGCCATGTATGACTTGAAAAAATGGGCTTCTTAATATATATATAAAGTTTCCTTCTTTAAATGGGTCAAAACTAAATAGAATAGACTATTTTTTTTGAACGGTGACTTTCTTTTTGAGTGACCCAATGTCACACCGCCTAATCGGCAACCCTAGCCCAGATCTGCCCAGACTACGTTGCCTTAACCGGGCCCGCGTTGGGTTGGTCAGACTTGGTTACCGCGTTCCCCCGGAAACCGTACTGCCTCCACATCGAGTTGCCTCGCTGAAGTAACAACCGGATGAAAACCGGGGTGCGGCTCAGGATCGAACCCTCCTCGGTGGGTTTGTCACCATCATTGCCCAATATCCACCCCAATATGACACAAGTAGGAATTGAACTTGAGTCTCCAATGGAAAACCCAAGTCTCCTACCACTAGGCCACAAGTAAGGAGATAAATTTAATTAGCGTTATTAATCCCACACGTTTTGACAGACAAAAACTCAGTCAGTTTTGATTTACTCGCTATCGTAAACAAAAAGAAAATTAAATAAATATAAATTAACACGCCCATAGTAGAATTTTATTTAAATAATAAAAGTTAAGGTTGTTTAAGATGCCATGCTTGACACAACAACAAATCAATATACATATTTTAATCTTATTAAAAAGAAACATTTTCTTTTCTTAAATTGTAAAATGATTATGATTTTAGTTTTTCGAATTTTAATTTATTATAGTTAAAAAGAAACGTTAGTTTGAAAGTGACTGTAATTCCAAAGCTAGGAACTAAATGGAGTGGGATGTTAAAAGATTTAGCCGGCAAAAACAATAAAACGTTGCGCTCGACAAAAATGTAAGACTATTAGTTCTGGTGGCAAGGATGAGAGCGGCAAAACCCTGCTAAGTAGACGTAACTAAACTTTGCGGGCTTTGCCCTCCAAAGCACAAAAACCATAGGGTGGAGACCAAGAGCAATGCAACATGTTTCTTTTTTAATTAATTAAAAAAACCGAAAGCAAACGATTACAGGAAAAAAAAAGGCATTCTATATAATTACAAAAACAAGTTGGATCATGGTCAGCTGGTCATTGGTTAGTTTTTTTTTAAGGTTTTTTTTTTGTTTATTTTACCTTTTACTCTTCACATTTAGTAATGTCACTTATAACCTTAACTTTCTGAAAACTTTATAATTATTTTTTCGTGCTTATATTTATGTACATGTCGGTATAAATTTAAGTCGATTACGTTTCTTTGAAAACGGGTAGGCTGTTGATCTACATTTTGGCATAAATTTTATTTTACAAGTTTGGTCAAATATTATATGTTTTCATAAACTTTATAAATTGGACTTATTTACGTTTCGACACCACCGCAACGCGGGGTACCCTTTTTAACTTAAAAAACATAATCTTTTACTTATATTTATGTACGTGTCGGTATAAGTTTAGGTTGGTATTTGACGTAAGTTGCTTTCGCAAATAAGTCAGACTATATATAATATGTTTATGTGCTTTTTTTTATGTGCATTTTCAGTTTATCTACGTTTTGATGTAACTTTTGTTCAGAAATGATTCAAGTCTTTACAGTTTTTACTGTACAAATCCAAGTTACTTTACATTTGGACCCGTCGTGTCGAGTGAGGAAATTTACTAGTTTATATTATATTACTTACAGCAAAAAAGACAAGAACATTTCTAATAAAAAAATTACGTAAAATTAAAAAAATTACGTAAATAAAAATAAAACCAAATTACATAGGCTAATTATCATCATCCTAATCGTCGTTGTACCGTTGAAGAAGCCAAATGTGCTCAACCAAATTCGTTCGAAGGTTGTTATGCGTCTGTTTGCTAAAAAATTCACCGATGTCTAAAATGTTTGATTGCATATCCTGCTCGTAGTATTCGCAAATTGCTTGTCATTTATCCTCCAAAATCATGTTGTATAATATAATGCACGCGCAGGGCCGTCCCTGAGAATTCGTGTACCTTGTTCGAGCTCGAAAAAACGTCCCCTTAGGCCTTAACGAAATTGGGTATTGGGCTCATAAAGGTTTAAACCTAATGTCAATGGGCTGATAATTAATCTAATCCATAAAAATAGTTTTGTAAGTGGGCCTATGTTGGTGTTTGTATGGGTATACCATATTAATTTATTTTTTTACATATACATATCAGATTTTTTTTAAAACAATAACGTGCGCTTCAAAATAATAGGCCCTGGCCGGTGGTCCTCCCCGCCCACCCTCAGGGCCGACCATGTGCACGCGTACATCATATTTCTAATTCTATATTTTTCCATAATCCTACATGGTATGTGCACAATGTGCCATCTTTTCTGCAAAACACCAAACGCTCGTTCGACGTCTATTTTTACCGTCGTTTGAGCTTTGTTAAACTTTGTTCTCTTTTTATCTAGCATTCTATCTTGTGTCAATGCTTTTACAAACATAGAATATTCATGGTAAATACCATCCGCTAGATAATACCCGTATTTGTACTCCACATCGTTTACAATAAAAGAGGCCTTTGGTCCAACATCGCTTGTATAGTTGATGAAAATGGGTGATTGATTAATAATATTTATATTGTTATTTGAAGCAGCCACACCAAAGAATACATGCCAAAACCAAAGATCTTGTAATACAACTGCTTCAAACATCATAGCTCGTTTTTTATGATGTCCAATTGTGTGTAGGCCGCACCACACAGTTTGACAAAGTTCCCACTCTCATTCCATACAATCTATACTACCGACCCTCTCGACAAAACCATTTTTATCATTCTGAAACTCCAAAATTTGTTGTATGTCACTAAATGTAGGTTTTCTCAAATACTTTTTAGGAAGAAAGTTCAATATCATACTCACGAAAATAATGAAAGCTTTCTCTCGCCACTCGTTCCAACATTTTTAAATATTCTTCCAAATTGTCAAAACTAGTGCCATAAGCTAATTGTCTAATAGGGGCCGTAACTTTTGCAACGTGCTAAATCTCATACCATCACGCGGATCGGGTTTTTGTTGAAATTATCCATATTATTTTAATCGTTTGCTATTCTTAGAAACAATCGTTGGCTCCTACGGAAATGTCTCCTAAAATTATTAGGATCATACAGGGGATTGGGTGAAATTAATCACGTACCAACAGTAAAAAAAAGTATCGGGTCGATTTACAGATTTCCAGAACTTAAACTCTATGGTAGCATGGTCCTTCTAAACAATCACAATACACATTATAGTTCGGGCGAGCACTAAAGTTTTCAATTTCAATAGCCCAAGAGTCACACTTAAAACAAATTCCACCTTGTATTCAACTACGGGTCATTAGGAAATCTTCATGTTTCGGATGTATTGATTGTGGATAACTAAAGAATTCTATTCTATGTAGCACGGGGACGCCTAGAACCATCAGGTACCCGTCCGGGGACGGGGACGCCATGTGGACGTCCCCTAAACATTTCCGGGTATTGGGGACGGCGACTACACGTTTCGGGGACAGCGAATACAAGTTTCGGGGACGAATCCTATTATTTTTAGGGTTTTACCTTTTATACCTTTCAAATTCCATAACAAACGGTCAACGTTTCAATTAAAAAAACCCAATCAACATTCAATTATACATAACGTCGGCCTTTCAGTTCTTTCTCTTCTCAATTCATCATCATTATATATTCATCATAATCATCATCTATATTCATCATCGATTATCGCTTCTCAAGACACACAAGGATCATCAACTACCCGTTTATATTTTTTATTTTTTATATTTTTTGTCGTACCCTTGCCGTACCCGTATCTTGGATTTTTTAGTTTTGCCGTTCCCCGTACCCGTATCGTCCCGTACCCGTTCCTATGCTACATAGAATCTATTGTTAAAGGTGACCCCTCATGGATTAAGTAGATGTAACAACTCCGAATTTCGTTGTTATTTGTTTCTTTTATTTACGTTGTATCTATCTTTTGTAATCCCAAGATTCGAATTATAAGAAAGTTATGTTAATTAAGTTATGTTTGTTTACAGTTATATCGCATCTAATCGCCTATTAAACGCATTGCTAATTTAATCGCAATCATAAGTAATTACGCTACTATACGAGCCGAGTGGGTTATTGTTTAATAAACACTTGAGCCATCGCATCGCCTATCTCATCGCATCGCAAATCGCAGTTAATTATGTAGAATTATGTTTTATGTGTGTTATATTTGTTTATGTTATGGTTATAATCGCTATCGCAACGCTCTCACCCGCACGAATCGCTAAATCGCACTATTATATCAATTACAAAGCTTAATACAATTTTCTAATACGAACCGAATCGCCAAACGAACTCATAAAGCGAAATAATTGAACAAAACTTGGCCATTAGGTTAAGTTCGGCCGAACTTGTATATAACAAGTTCGCCCGAACTTGTCTAGTGCCATCAGATTCTCATTCACAACAAGTCCGCCCGGACTTGTATAAAAACTCAGCAAAAACATACAAGTTCGCTCGAACTTGTAGCAAGTTCGCCGAACTTGGTACAAGTTCACCCGAACTTGCTATCTGATCTCTCATTCTCACCTCACCTATAAAGACCCAGCTCCATTCTCTCATTTGAACTTGCTGCAAGTTCGCCCGGAGCTCCCCAAAACCGAAACCCTTTATTTTCTAAGTAAGATTCAACCCGTTTTCAACTACAACAACGTTCAACAACGTTTTACAACGATTTTGCAAAGGCTCTGCCTTCCTTTTCGTCAAATCTCTTCTGTTTACGAAAATCATAAAACTTCTGTTTTTTCACTTAGATCTACTCTTAGATCTGAGTAAAACCTTTTAAAACATCGAGTTTTACACAATATTCGGACTAATGACGTATGTTTCGTTCACTTTAAGTGGAACGAGGCGTTGTCAAGCAAGATCTCAGATCCGGAAGCACAAGGACAAAATCGTCACTTTACACAAGCTGGACTAACCCGTACGAACCTTCAAGTTCGCCCGGGTTAGTCTGAGTTTCTGTAAAATGGCTAAACTCGCTCCAAAAGACCTCTCTAGCCTAAGTTTTACTCAGTGGCTTAAGGTTGGGGGGATAAACACTCGATTTCCCCAGCAAACGGCGCAAAAAACGCACGATTTGGATGCCAAAACGATCAAGTTCGCTCGGATTACATCAAGTTCGCTCGAACTTGTCACCAGATTGGTGATCAAGTTCGCCCGAACTTGACCAAACTTCAAGAATGGCACAAGCTCGCCCGAACTCTGTCCAATTCTCAGAGAATTAGACAAGTTCGCCCGAACTTGTCTCCCTCAGTTAGCAAACCTTACAAATTTGCCCGAACTTGCCTCATAACTCAACAGGTTTTTCACAAGTTCGCCCGAACTTGTCCTCTGCCCAATCAAAACTTAACCGTTTCAGCATTTCGGAAGACTGATGCAAGTCTGTTCGCTTACAGGCTGATCTGGCACTCTCCGCAACTCCTCGCAGATCCCGAATCTCTCCCAAAACGCACCAACTGTAAGTATACTTGAACCCTTTTACGCTTAAACGCACTTTTGGGTGTCAAATATGTTCGTATATCAAAACACATCACACAACTCTCAAACGCTTATCCGCAACCCGCTGTAGTACATGACTATACGTGAAATCTGCTGAATTATATGTATTGCTTGATTGCTTGTACGCCACCCTTAACATGTTAGTATACTAGAGGTTGACCCACCACCCGGAGGCCCGGGTTGTTAAGGCTCGCATTTTACTTTTCTCATTTATTTTCTCTTTTAAGATGTGTACGCTTGTTCGCATGCCTCGATCAATCGCGGTTTGTTGGTTTGCATGAATCTAAGTAGTTACATAGTTCACATCTCTTACGTATGTCATGCGGTGTATGCTAAACGCTTTTATATCTATATTGTATGCAAAACTCGTATGCTCATCTTTACTTAATTGTATTGACGTTTTATTTTAACATATGTGGCAGGTTGAGGACTTTAGCTATGGATGCTTAGTTTAGGTTTTGCTTAGAAAATCATGTAATAAATCTAGGGAAGATCGAATCGGATTTTATGTTTAAGAGATTATTTTAAATATAATGATTATTTGAAGATTGTATGAGTTTGATAGTATGGGATATTAAATGTTGATCATTGTCTTTAAATTGATCGTTATGGAATCTCTTGATCAATCTGATTTGCCTAGTGCCACTACCCGATGTTTCCGCCATCGGTTGGGGTGTGACAGATTGGTATCAGAGCCATAACTATAGGGAAATTAGGTAGAATTGCTATGTTTTGCCTTAGACTATAGTTAGGATACCAAATCAGACCGATACGCATCGATTAACGCCGAAAACTTATACGAACAGACAAGTCCGCTTGAACTTGGGGTGGCAAGTTTGCTCGAAAATGATCAAGTTCACCCGGACTTGACCAAGTTCGCTCGAACTTGCCTGTCCCTTTAAACAGCAACAAGTTCGTTTGGGATTGATCAAGTCTGCTCGAACTTGACATCAGACAGATGCCAAGTTCACCCGAACTTGACCAGAATCCTTCGGCACGAACTTCTAAACATTGCTTTTCCTAAAGCAACCACAACAAACGCTGAAGAACGCTCGTATCACACAAACGAGTGATTATGTCGGGATTAGGTGTGAAAACCAAGAACTCTCGATAAGATCATTCACTCCGTGCAATCTCTCTCGCACGAGATACCTTCGTTGAGTTAGGAGTGATATCCAAACCTCGACGAAAATCTCCATCTCTATCTAGTGGAACTCCCGACTTGATCGGTGAGCATAACCACAATTAGGAATGATGTTGTTAAGTTAGGAGTGAAACCCGCATCTTAATAACTAATTCCGCTCCTCGATTTTCAATCTCACCAAAGTCTCGATTATTTCGATGACTCGGAACACGACGTAACTGGAAGGATAAATGTCGTTAACCGTTGTACGGCGAGAGCATTTGTCTATTAGGACAAATCGTGTGTCCGAACTCAGAAAATTTTCGAATCACTTTGGGTAGTCAACGTCTCAAAACCCAGGACGCTCCCAATTGATTTAAGCCTGTAATCGTCGATTTTACGCATCATCGAGTTTATTATTATTTATGTGTTTAAATTTTGAGAATTTTCGCTTATTCGATTTCTCGCTTTAATTGATTTCTCGTATTATCGATTTCTCGCTTTATCGCTCTCCGCTTTATAAAGTATGCACAGCTCGCACAGCTCTCGTAATCTAAAACGCTAATTAATTCACCAACCAAACTAAAACGCTCAAGCCGCTTATGCACATGGTATCATGCGCGGTGTTACTCGCTTATCTCGCTTATATATCACATCTCGAACGCGCTACGCATGATTTTAGTTAGAGGTGAATACGTGCAAAATATGTGCTTACGTGCTTATGTGATTATGTGCTTATGTGCCTACGTGTTTACTTGTCTACGTGTTTATGTGATTTTGTGCCTTGTATGAATAATAATAATAATAATAATAAATACTTTAAACATAAACCTATTATAATCGAATCTCATCCAATCAAATCCTTCAATGTAGATGTCTTCAATGGGATCGCACACCAAAAGGAAACATCAGCACAGCCAAGCTGAAAAGCGCATCGCATCACTAGTGGCCAAGGAAATGTCCAAAGTGATCCCTCAAATAGTCAGCGAGATCCAACTTGCCAGTAGCAACACTTCTGTGGACTCCAAAGTCGACCCACCCAAGACATCCTTCAGTTTTAAGCAGTTCAAAGCTTGTGGACCCCTTACTTTCTCAGGCACCAAAGGACCCAGTGCCATGTTTCACTGGTTCGATGTCATTGAAGTCACATTTTGTAACACCTAATGGCATACCTCCCAACATCGTCCGTGGACAGGAGAGATTCCTAGTTCATAAGTAATGCCCTACCTCTAAAATCACCAACGCATTTTGGGCTTAATGCTAGTGGATGGGAGGAGAACTCCACAGTTAAGCGTGCTCAAGTGGGAGTAGTACTAGGATAGGTGACCTCCTGGGAAGTCCTGGATGGGCCACCCATCGGGGGCAAAGCGGACAATATTGGTGATAACGAGGGGCAGGGGTGTTACAGAGTGGTATCAGAGCCACTCCTGTGCCGTTCGGGATGTTGGGGCAAAATCTCATCGAGGACGATGAGTCCCTTGGGGGGGGTGATTGTAACACCTAATGGCAACCTCCCAAATGTGGGGCAAAAAACCTCATCGATGATAATGGCAACCTCCTACATGTTGGGGAAAAACCTCATCGAGGACGATGAGTCCCTTAGGGGGGTGATTGTAACACCCAATGGCATACCTCCCAACATCGTCCGTGGACAGGAGAGATTCCTGGTTCATAAGTAATGCCCTACCTCTAAAATCACCACCGCGTTTTGTGCTTAATGCTAGTGGATGAGAGGAGAACTCCACAGTTAAGCGTGCTCAAGTGGGAGTAGTACTAGGATGGGTGACCTCCTGGAAAGTCTCCACCAAGGCAACCAAAAACAAAGCCGTGAGTTCCTGGATGGGCCACCCATCGGGGGCATAGCGGACAATATTGGTGATAACGAGGGGTAGGGTTGTTACACATTTCGCCAGAGTGGGTGTCCCGAACCCCTTCGCACTATTAACGCTAGCGGCGTTTTCCAGTCCAGGGCTCTTGACTGGTGGACTACGGAGCGTAACAGGAGCGGAAACGATGAAGCCTACGGACTCGCATGGGAAGAACTTAAGGAACTAATGATCAAACAGTTCTGTCCACCTCATGAGATCCAGAAGTTGGAAAACGAATTTTGGGGAATTAAGCAAGACGGACCCGACAATGCTGCTTTAACGGCTCGATTCAAATAGGTGAGCATCATCTGTCCCGGTCAAGTGGACACGACCGAGAAAGCAATCAAGAAATATCTCAACGCTCTGCCCGATTGCGTCGTTGACTTTGTTCAAGCAGCACGCCCTGCTACTATCGAAGAGACCTACCAACTAGCCGCATAGATCAATGACAAACGGGTCCATTCTGGTTACTTCAAGAACAGTAAGGTCGCAAATCAGGCCATCACCGAATCAGCAGCTCCTACCGAACAGCCTCGAGAGTCAAAGAACAGTCGTCGTGGTCGCAAAAGGGAAAACCCGAGTAAGAACTTTGCTCTTACCGCTCCGCAAAACCCTCTGCCACTCCAGTCTGCAGCACCGAACGCATCGCCGGCAAAGCGTGCGTATACTGGCCCACATCCTTTATGCTCAAAATGCACCTATCATCACGCGGTTGGAGGAAATTGTCGCTTCTACACCAACTGCAACATCTACGGCCACTTTACTGTCAGTTGCCGTTCAGGCCCTCGCCAGCCAGCTCCTCCTCAAGCCAATCAGCAGCAAGCTCCAAGGGCACATGCCTGTTACACGTGCGGTGACCCGAATCATTTCAGTAATGTCTGCCCAAACAAACATGTGAAGCAGGAACAACAGCAGCCACAGCCACCATAGCCTCAGCAGCAACAACAGGCTGCACGTGGACGAGCCTTTAATCTCAACCATCGCCAGGCCCAGAACGACAACAATGTTGTCAATGGTACGTTCCTCGTTAATGGTATTTATGCTTCATGTTTATTTGATACTGGTGCCGATAATTGTTTTGTATCGTTAGAATTCGAAAATGTTTTAAAATATAAACGTGCTAAACTCCTAAAGACTTTCGATGTGGAAGTCGCCACTGGAAAAACCGTTACCGCTAACTCTGTCCTACGTGGTTGTTCTCTCGATCTCAACAACCACATCTTCTCGATCAATCTCATACCTATGCAGTTAGGTAGCTTCGATATCATAGTAGGTATGGACTTTCTTCACGAAAACCATGCTGAAGTTGTTTGCTTCGATAAAATGATTCGCTTCCCTCTCTTGAACGGTGATCAACTCCATGTCTATGGTGAAACTCCCGTGGCTAAAGCTCCTTATCGTCTCGCACCATCCGAAATGCGCGAGCTGTCAAGCCAACTTCAAGAGCTTCTTGATAAAGGTTCCATACGCCCGAGCACTTCGCCTTGGGGCGCACCCGTTCTCTTCATGAAAAAGAAAGATGGGACGTTCCGAATGTGCATCGATTATCGTGAACTTAACAAACTCACAATAAAAAACCGCTACCATCTTCCTCGAATCGACGACTTATTTGATCAGCTTCAAGGTGCTACTTGTTTTTCTAAGATCGATTTACGTTCCGGTTATCATCAATTACGCGTATTGGAAGAAGATATTCCGAAAACCGCCTTTCGTACTCGTTATGACCATTTCGAATTCGTGGCCATGCCCTTTGGTCTTACCAATGCACCCGCGGTCTTTATGGACTTGATGAACCGTGTGTGTAAAGCTTTCTTAGATCGTTTCGTCATTGTTTCATCGATGATATCCTTATCTATTCGAAGTCGAGAGACGAACACGCGCGCCATCTCTGTTTAGTCCTCGAACTTCTTCAAGGTGATCGCCTTTATGCTAAGTTCTCTAAATGTGAATTCTAGCTCGAAGAAGTCCAATTTGTCGGTCACGTTGTTAATAGTCAAGGAATTCACGTCGACCCTGCAAAGATCGAAGCCGTCAAGAGTTGGATTACACCGAAGAATGCTTCCGAAATCCATTCATTTCTTGGATTGGCGGGTTACTACCATCGATTTACGCCGACTTTTCGAAAATCGTCGTTCTGCTTACCGCTTTAACCCATAAAGACAAACCTTTCGTTTGGGATTCCAAACAAGAGGAAGCTTTTCAAACTCTCAAGCGTATGTTATGCAACGCTCCTATCCTCGCTCTCCTGACGGAAACGACGATTTTGTTGTTTATTGCGATGCCTCTAATCTTGTTCTTGGTTGTGTTCTTATGCAACGAGACAAGGTTATTGCGTATGCATCTCGACAACTCAAGATCCACGAGAAAAACTACACAACCCACGATCTTGAACTCGGTGCGGTTATTTTTGCATTAAAGATATGGCGACACTACCTTTACGGTACTAAGTGTACGGTCTTCACCGACCATAAGAGTTTACAACATATCTTCAATCAAAAGGAACTGAATATGTGCCAACGCTGATGGGTTGAACTTCTCAACGATTACGATTGCGAGATACGCTACCATACCGACAAAGCAAACGTCGTCGCCGATGCTCTAAGTCGACGAAGCTATGTGTATAGTGTTCGTGACTCTCAAGCTTTGAATGATCTCGAAATCATGATTCGTTCCGCCTAATTCGCTTGCTTTAACTAGAATACTTTGGAGGAAGAAATGAAATGTGGTGCCGAAACTCAGCTCGTTACTAAACCAAATGGTATTTATTACTATCTCGATAGCATTTGGATTCCCAGCCGTGATTCGTGAACTGTTAATGACCGAAGCTCATAAATCCCGATAGTCCATTCACCTCGGAACCGATAAGATGTACCAGGACCTTCGTCCTAAGTACTGGTGGCCGGGCATGAAAAAGGATATCGCCGTTTACGTCTCAAAGTGCTTAACCTACTCGAAGGTCAAAGCCGAGCATCAAAGGCCCTCTGGCTTACTCGAACAACCCGAAATCCTGATGTGGAAGTGGGAGAGTATAGCTATGGATTTCATTACGAAACTTCCCCGCACTTCCTCTGGTCACGATAGCATTTGGGTTATCGTTGATCGTCTTACCAAATCTGCGCACTTTATTGCTATACGAGAAGACTTTAAGGTCGAACGATTAGCCCGAATCTATACCAACGAAGTCATTTGTCGACACGGGACGCCTCGTGAAATCATCTCTGACCGCGACGGTCGCTTTACCTCACGTCTTTGGGAAACTTTTCAATCCGCTCTCGGTACTACTCTTAATCTCAGTACCGCTTTCCACCCTCAAACCGACGGTCAGACTGAGCGCACGATCCGCACCCTCGAAGACATGCTTCGTGCATGCATTATAGATTTCGGTGGTAATTAGGATACGCATTTACCTTTACTTGAATTCTCGTACAATAATAGTTATCACACCAACATTCAAATGGCTCATTTTGAGGCACTGTATGGAAGAAAATGTCGACGCCTATTGCATGGCACGAGATCGGAGAAGCACAAATCACCAGTCCTGAGCTAATTCAAGAAACGACAGACAAAATACTCCAGATCAGAGACAATCTCTTGAAAGCTCGGAGTCGTCAAAAGAGTTACGCTGATAAACGCCGCAAGCCCCTACAGTTCAAAGTGGGAGATCACGTTCTCCTAAAAGGTTGCACCTTGGAAGGGAGTGATCCGCTGCGGGAAGAAAGGAAAGCTAGCGCCACGATACGTTGGACCCTTTAAGATTCTGGAAAGAATCGACAAAGTGGCCTATCGACTCGAACTACCGGCGGAACTTAATAACGTTCATCCGACTTTCCACGTGTCAAACCTCAAGAAATGCCTAGCTGAAGAAAATCTCCATGTACCCCTATTTGCAAATCAACGAGACTCTCCATTTTGTGGAAAAGCCTGTCGAAATCATGGACCGTGAGACCAAGAAACTACGGCGCTCTCGCATCCCTATCGTGAAGGTCTGATGGGAAGGCAAACGCGGCGCAGAGTTCACCTGGGAATTGGAAAGTGACATGAAGGCTAAGTATCCGCATCTCTTTGTTACGACCACTACTTAAATTTCGAGATGAAATTTCCTAAAGTAGGGGAGACTGTAACAACTCCGAATTTCGTTGTTATCCTTTTCTTTTATTTACGTTGTATCTATCTTTTGTAATCCCGAGATTCGAATTATAAGAAAGTTATGTTAATTAAGTTATGTTTGTTTATAGTTATATCGCATCTAATCGCCTATCAAACTCATTGCTAATTTAATAGCAATCATAAGTAATTACGCTACTATATGAGCCGAGTGGGTTATTGTTTAATAAACACTTGTGCCATCGCATCACTTATCTCATCGCATCGCAAATCGCAGTTAATTATGTGGAATTATGTTTTATGTGTGTTATATTTGTTTATGTTATGGTTATAATCGCTATCGCAATGCTCTCACCCGCACGAATCTCTAAATCGCACTATTATATCAATTACAACGCTTAATACAATTATCTAATACGAACCGAATCGCCAGACGAACTCATATTGCGAAATAATCGAACAAAACTTGGCCATTAGGTCAAGTTCGGCCGAACTTGTATATAACAAGTTCGCCCGAACTTGTCTAATGCCATCAGATTCTCATTCACAACAAGTTCGCCCGGACTTGTATAAAAACTCAGCAAAAACAGACAAGTTCACTCGAACTTGCTGTCTGATCTCTCATTCTCACCTCACCTATAAAGACCCAGCTCCATTCTCTCATTTGAACTTGCTGCAAGTTTGCCCGGAGCTCCCCAAAACCGAAACCCTTTGTTTTCTACGTAAGATTCAACTCGTTTTCAACTACAACAACGTTCAACAACGTTTTACAACGATTTTGCACAAGGCTCTGCCTTCCTTTTCATCAAATCTCTTCTGTTTACGAAAATCTTCATCCTTTTCTATAAAACTTCTGTTTTTTCACTCAAATATACTCTTAGATCTGAGTAAAACCTTTTAAAACATCGAGTTTTACACAATATTCGGACTAATGACGTATGTTTCGTTCACTTTAAGTGGAACGAGGCGTTGTCAAGCAAGATCTCAGATCCGGAAGCACAAGGACAAAATCGTCACTTTACACAAGCTGGACTAACCCGTACGAACCTTCAAGTTCGCCCGGGTTAGTCCGAGTTTCTGTAAAATGGCTAAACTCGCTCCAAAAGACCTCTCCAGCCTAAGTTTTACTCAGTGGCTTAAGGTTGGAGGGATGAACACTCGATTTCCCCAGCAAACGGCGCAAAAACGCACGATTTGGATGCCAACACGATCAAGTTCGCTCGGATTACATCAAGTTCGCTTGAACTTGTCACTAGATTGGTGATCAAGTTCGCTCGAACTTGACCAAACTTCAAGAATGGCACAAGCTCGCCCGAACTCTGTCCAATTCTCAAGAGAATTAGACAGGTTCGCCCGAACTTGTCTCCTTCAGTTAGCAAACCTTACAAGTTCGCCCGAACTTGTATAATTCTTTGGAAATTAGACAAGTTCACCCGAACTTGCCTCATAACTCATCAGGTTTTTCACAAGTTCGCCCGAACTTGTGAGGAAACATACAAGTTCGCTCGAACTTGTCCTCTGCCCAATACAAACTTAACCGTTTCACCATTTCGGAAGACTGATGCACTTCTGTTCGCTTACAGGCTGATCCGGCACTCTCCGCAACTCCTCGCAGATCCCGAATCTCTCCCAAAACGCACCAACTGTGAGTATACTTGAACTCTTTTACGCTTAAACGCACTTTTGGGTGTCACATATGTTCGTATATCAAAACACATCACACAACTCTCAAACGCTTATTCGCAACCCGCTGTATTACATGACTATACATTAAATCTGCTGAATTGTATGTAACATCCGTCAAAAACGGATTTTACCAAACCCGCTTCGTTTATTAACCGAACAATCAGTTAAAAATTTCGTTACGAATTTAATGTCCAAAATAATTTTAAACGATACATAATTAATTATTATATTGGAATATATAAATTGTTTTTGAAAAACTGTTAAAAATAAGAAAATAAAAATAATATGTTTCTGCCGGGTTTCGAACCCGGGTCAGTCAGCCGGGTCAAACAACAGCTTAACACTCAACCCTTAAACCACTGCGCCACTAGTGTTTCTTGTTAATTATTAGAATCAATTAATTCATAACATGTTTTCCGAAATTCAAAACCGGCGCCCAAATTTTAGTCGTCGGAAATCCCGGCGATCTCGCGAGATTGGACGGTTTCTTTCATTCTTAACGTAAACTTTAAACCCACATCAGTTATAACCGACGCCTGAGTCCGCGACACAAGCTATAACCGCCGGAGAAATTTTAACCGACGAATCAAGTCGGAAATTGGACCAAATTCATCGATAACCTGCCTTATAAATACCTCTTCGAACCTCTGCAAGCTTTTTCGCTCAAAACCGCACCTTTACCCGACGTAATTCCATTCGCCGGAAAATTTCTGTACCTCGCCCGAAAACCGAACCCTTCACTTCTGAGCCTTACTGAACCCCCTGAGCTTATACCGAAGTCACCCACATCCTTTTCAAGCTTGCTGAAGACTCTCTGCTGCAAGACACACGACGCCGGAATCTTTTGCTGTCGCCGGAGTTCTGCCGGAGAAACAGAGGAGTCCAGTCGGTATACTTTACGCCTAATCCTTCATTCTTTTATTTAATCTCACATGTAATTAACCATCAGACACTAACGAACATGATTTAATCATCGAACCAGTCGGACTTCCGATTCTGGTTAAAATCAACGAAGAAGACGAAGTTTCTGTAGTGTATAAGTATAATTAAAATCAAGTTATTACTCGGGTTAGACACACAGTCCAGCGGTGGACTGTGTGCACATTAAACACGTAAACGTCTCGAGTTCGAATCTTGTCCCACGCATGCTTGCCTTAATAAAAATGTCTTTTTGTTAACCGAACCGGAGTCACCGCTGTATATGTTAAGTATAATAATAACCGGAATAATAACCAAGATAGACATACAGTCCAGCGGTGGACTGTGTGTATGTTTAAATCACAGGACGCGAGTTCGAGTCCGGGCTACCGCACCGGCCCGGATAATTATTAAACTTTTTATTTAAGACAGAAATGGAAATGTTCAGTTTGTATATAAGTATAATAAAAATCGGTTTATATAACAAGTTAAACACACAGTCCAGCGGTGGACTGTGTGTTAACTCAACCCACAGGTCCCGGGTTCGAGACCTGTGGAGCGCACCGGTCCGATTCAGTAAAATCTTTTTAGAAATAAATTGATTTTCGGATTAATCTAATTAATATATAAATATAATTAAAAACAGAAATATTTCGGGTTAGACACGTAGCTCAGTTGGTAGAGCTGCGTGCACGCGTACGGGAGGTCTCGGGTTCGAGCCTCACTCAGCGCACACTTACACGCATACGAACCGGTCAAACAGTCAAGGTCAACGGTCAACGGTCAAAAAAGTCAACTTTTTTTATTATTTTTATTTATTTATTTTAATTAAAAATACTTAAAAATAACATTTTTAAGGTTAGAAAATAGCCTTAAACTCACAAAAATACACCCAACAATCCTACTAAAATGGATTAATAAATTTCGTTTACTTACCGAACCATAATGCTATTTATCTAGGTTAATTTCACTCGTGGTTAAAACCACTTCGCGTGCATTCAACATCATCAACCGAACGCACCCACTGTGAGTGAATCTTACAACTCCCCCTTTTTTTTAATTACACGTTTTGGGGTGTGTCATGTGTCACAAAATAATTAACTCGTTTATTTAAACTTGTGCCATACCATATCGTGATCTAAACTTAGATTGTTTATATTGTTGTAATTATGTATTTCATTTTGTCAACTTATATGAAATTCATTCATTAAGCCCATCAGTTCCTCGTGGGAGACGAGTTGAGCAACGCGTGCCTCAAAACCAATCCATTATTGTTCATGTGTGTATTATTGAGTTATATTGTTTGTAGTTATGTCTTTCCTATTATCATGTTTATGCAATTCATTCATTAGGCCCATCAGTTCCTCGTGAGAGACGAGTTGAGCAACGCGTGCCTCTAAACGACCCATTATTGTTCATGTGTGTATTGTTTAATATTAAATTGATTTATGAATAAGTTTACATCTATTTTTACTCATGTGTGGTTGTGCACTTTATTTCATAATCAATTAAATAAAATTGTTCAAATGTTTTTCCATAGGATTCACTCGCCAACTTTTTGTTGATCCAAAAACCCTTTTACACATGATACAGGTGAACAGGATGAAGCAAGGAAAACATAGGAAATGCCTTAGAAGAAAACAAAGAAGCTTAGATTGACGTTTAGGTCATTGATGTAATTATGATTGTAAATTTCCATTAAATTGTATTAATGAATATGAAACGTTAAAATAAATGTCATGAGCTTTGATGATAACCCAATCATGCCCCGATCACCTTTTCCGCTGCGGGTCGGGGTGTGACATTGTATGTATTGCTTGATTGCTTGTGCGCCACCCTTTACATGATAGTATACTAGAGGTTGACCCGCCTCCCGGAGGCCCGGGGTTGTTAAGGCTCGTATTTTACTTTTCTCATTTATTTTCTCTTTTAGGATGTGTACGCTTGTTCGCATGCCTCGATCAATCGCGGTTTGGTGGTTTGCATGAATTTAAGTAGTTACATAGTTCACATCTCTTACGTATGTCATGCGGTGTATGCTAAACGCTTTTATATCTATATTGTATGCAAAACTCGTATGCTCACCTTTACTTAATTGTATTGACGTTTTATTTTAACATATGTGGCAGGTTGAGGACTTTAGCTATGGATGCTTAGTTTAAGTTCTGCTTAGAAAATCATGTAATAAATCTAGGGAAGATCGGATCGGATTTTATGTTTAAGAGATTATTTTGAAATATAATGATTATCTGAAGATTGTATGAGTTTGATAGTATGGGATATTAAATGTTGATTATTGTCTTTAAATTGATCGTTATGGAATCTCTTGATCAATCTGATTCGCCTAGTCCCACTACCCCGATGTTTCCGCCATCGGTTGGGATGTGACAGTAGAAACAATCCATGATGGATGACCTTTTACGAGTTTTCCGGTCAGAGAAATGCAAACTTATAGCAAGCTCGTTTCTAAGACTGCATCGTGTGGAGTCGAGAAAAAGCTCGGGAGGGCTGATGTAGCAGTCGGGGGAAAGGTATACCTCTCGACGATGCAATCGTGGAGTTGCCCCCACTCTATTTTCTATCTCAGATTTGTAGTTGGGAGAAGAAGTATGGTAAAACACTAAAACCATCTCTTTGATGGGGATGGAGGGGAATGTGATGACATCTAGGTGATGTAGAGAATAAGGGATGGAGACGATCATCAACCACACCTAAAATTGAAGATTAAGTTTAAACAAGGAAGATTTATTGTTTTTATCATTATTTTAATTTTACATTGTTCGCTCCGTCTCTCACATTGACCGCAATCGGACCACCATATCACTTTATATCACTTTATTTATGGTTAGATTTATTGTTTTCTTTTTTCAGTTCCATGTAAATAAAGAAAAAGAAAAACAATAAAAGTAATTTATGATTAGAAATGTGTTGTTGAAATTTTGGAGGAATGTCATCTAGAACCTTCTTATATTGAATCCATAAAGTTTAATTTTTAATGTAATGTAATGTAATTATTAATTTAATTAAAGACTAGTTTTATTTTTTTTATTCTAAATGTATTATTTATTTTAAAAAATAAAAGTTAAGGTACTTGAGAGAAGTGTTACTAGTTATTAGTGGGTTATAAAAGAGTAAAAGGAAGGTGATAATATAAGATTCATGAAAAGTACTTGAAAAAGTACCCATCCTAAATTATAAAATCCATATTATGATTCTAAGATGTTTAGCTTTATAAGTTTTGATTTATCACCTACGATAACATGGTACAGTAAATTAAAAAATCATCTAAGAAACCGACTTGATTCCAACAATCATTTGTTTTTTTTTTCCTCATAATATAATCATCAATAACTCTGAACTACGAATATCTACTCGGTTTTGTCCGGATGCCATCGCTCACATAATACACAGACATATCCTACAGAATCTGGACATGTGATACACGTGCAGGACAAGTGGCACGTTGTACTCCAACCATCTAAAGCTTATTTTCATAGAAAAGACCATCTAAGTCTTACTAGTATTTCTCTTTCAATAAATAAATGCGTGTGTTAATAACTTGAGACTTATCGTCATTTATTTAGGATTGTGGTGTAAATGATTCAAGAGTGGCAATGTGCAAATGGTATCGAGTATTGGTATTGAATCGGTACCGATACAAATTTTCCAAACTGAAATATTTTTGGTACTGATTTGATACCGACTTTTGACGTTTTTGGTACCGGTATTTACCTTCAAATACCGGTATATATAGCACTGATACCGAAGTGTACCGTACCGGGTATATTCGTTACCGTTACCTGTTTTTGGGATTTTCGATACCGTGTAGTACCGAGCTCATCTCTAGTCAAGACCAAGATGTTAAAATTTAACTTTTAAATCAAATCGAGCTTAAGCGAGATCCGATAGATGTTAAGCCTAATGAAACTTTTTCGATAAACAAACTCAAGCCCAAACTTTATACGTCAGATTTGAATAGATCGCTAACCAAAATGAGTCTGTTACTTTGTATTTATATAATCCGGTTCAAATGGTTTGACGATTTACAATTAAGTTTATGAAACCATGCGTTTAACATTTATTATTTACTTTTTTTTGGGTTTAGAATATACAGTTATGTATATATATGTTATTTCGCTCATGAAGAATTCTCATATTTTTTTCGTTACAAAAAGTCTTCATTTAATATATATTATATTATATTATATTATATATATTATATATTAAATAAATTATGAAACTACAGTACAAACACAATCCATCACTTTTAATTTATTTAGAAACTACAGTACAAACACAATCCATCACTTTTAATTTATTTACATCAATGTAATAGTGAAGATATCTAAGTGATTTTTTTTTAGTAAAAGATAGAAATGTCATAGAAAACTTTAAGGATAAATAATATCATTCACTTTAAATTTATTTACACCAATACCATAATATGTTTATATGAGATCCAAGGGATTTGTAGTAAAGAGTACAAATTTCATAGAAAACTTTAAGGATAAATAATACCATTTACTTTAAATTTATTTATTATACCAATGCTATTATATGTTGATGATGAGATCAAGGGATTTGTATGTAAATGTCATTTATTAACCTAGATAATATTTCTAGCATATAACTTTTTTTAGCTACATATATTAAATTACTCATAGAAATGCAAAGAATATGTAATTCAAAAATCCATAAGAACATTAGTAGTTTTTGTTCTTAATTATAATATTTTATTATTATAATTACTTTTGACATATTTTAAATTTTACTTATGTTCAAAACCGTCAAAAACAGAACCGCAAAACACTAATACGGTCAAAACTGGTATATTCAATTTATATTTTTCTAAAACCGTAGTTAACGATGAAACACAACATTTTTGTCAAAACTGGCCTAGCTGGACACTACCTCATCCCACGTAAGAAAGAAGATTGTCTAGAATACGGCGAGAGGGTCTATTTCTTAGTAACTTCCAAATTTCTTAAAACTAAAACCATCTTCAACCAATTCTAGACTAGTCAAGCACGCGCAAAGAATAATCTGGAACTATATATACCTCAAATTTCTCATCAAGAAAATCAACAAACACATTAACAGCTAATCTTCGTATATTCAGTTTTCAGTTTTGGTGAAGCTAGTAGCTTTGATAGACAAACAACAACAATACAAACGTGTATTCAGCCATTTGGACAAAAATGGTGACGGCAAACTATCCCCACCAGAGCTCCAAGTTTGCATAGGGAAGATAGGTGAAGAGTTGTCGTTGGAGGAGGCGGAGATGGTGGCGCAGTTGATGGACTCTGACGGCGATGGGTTGTTGGGGCTTCCACGATTTGGTTAAAGTTGTTGAAGGTGCAAATGAGGATGAGAAAGTGAATGAGTTAAAAATGGCTTTTAAGATGTATGAAGAAAAAGAGGGTTGTGGTTGTATAACTCCTAAAAGTTTGAGGAGAATGCTTAGTAGATTAGGGGAGTCGTGAAGCGTCGACGAGTGTGAGTTGATGATCGCGAAGTTCGACGTGATGGCAATGGGGTCGTTGACTTCGACGAGTTTCATCGCATGATGGCATGCTCGTGACTCCTGAGTTACACGGATTTTTTATACTAATTGATTCAACGTATAGAAAAATACATTGATAGGTTGCATGTAAGTGCATGGTATATAATTAGCTGAGATACATACTTGATTCATTCAATTCATTGTCTTTCATTGTTCTCCAGATCAGTTGTTTATTTGATTAGTGCATTGTGTGTTGTTTTGTATATGTGAGTCATTCCTCGAGTTGTAAATATCTATTGTATATGTATCCTAGTTGTTTGTATATATACATAATACATATACTCATATACCCTTATTCACTACAAGAAAAGGGTAGGTTTAGTGGCGACGACTGTTGCCGCTAATTGACCTTAGCGCGACTGGCCGCTATTGGTCCGGCTGTCGCTACTAAAGGTATATGTCGCCGCTAATGCCCTATTTTGTCTTTAGTGGTTTTGGCGGATTATCAATAGCGGCGACGCCTGTCGCCGCTAAAAGTCAAATTTTTTTAACAGCTGCCAAACTTGTTTCCGACCGAAAAACGCAACCTGTATCAAACGGCAACCTGGAAACAACTTCATTCTAATTTATCAAACTCCAACAACACATACAAAACGTAATAAAGTTATAAACAACATTTAACTCCTACATTATCATCCTAAAACGATAAAAATAACAACCCATACTTCGAAATCATCTTAATCTTCGTCATCTTCTTCATTATCAAAATAAGGGTTGTAACAGTTGTCGTCGTCGTTTGCCGGTGCTTTTCCTTTTGAACTTAGGTAGTCGTCAAATCGATTCCGGAAAGCCGAGCTTTGGAACAAGTTGTCAACAAATCCCTACAATAATAAATATCAAAACGTATATTAGCATATTAATTAACGCTACCAAGATATATTTAACAAGGAAACACGCGTTCGTTTATCATTTTATAAATTGTGTAGTTTACCTGAGAAAAGGGTTCTTGAGTCTCAGGTTGGGAAGCCGACAAATTCGGGGGGCGTATTTGAAGACGGTTTATGCCCCATCCCCCGGTACCATCCTCTCCGCTCTCCCAAGGCTTCCTGAAATGGGGCAAGCGGAGGACAATCACCGTGCCACTCGTTTGTGGCCTCTTCTAAGTTCAACTGTATATTACGAAGATGATTAAATATATTTCTCTCTCTCTTTCTCTCTCTCTATATATATATATTTGTTTGTTATAGAAAAATATACTTAAAAGAAAATACTTACGTAGTTTTGTTCGGCAACCGGGTCAACCCAATGCTCCTCCCTATCCTGGTGGGTTTTTGCGTACGTAGGTAGCCAATCTATATCCTGTTGAACATTAAACTTAGATTAGACATTAAATAAACAAAAGCTTACACAAACACATATATAAAACATTACATTTTTGTAGGTTGTGCTAACCGTATGACGTCGTCCCCCCGCGAAATGGGAATTGTTGTTTCGCGCTGACACCCTTGTTAGCCTCGCATCGTTTGATATATTTTTCGTCTAAAAATCCGTCGACAGCTTTCACCCAGTTTTCATAGGGCATATCTTTGGGACGGTATGCCCTTGCGTTTTCAACATCCTCGTACCACCTGTCTCACAAATATTTTTTTTTGCATCGTGTTTGCGGTCAGAGTACCGCTTCATAATCAAACTCTTGATGCCACCCTTTATGTTTTTTGCTTGTAGATCCCGTTCATTTTTCGTCAAAGTTAAACATTTCCTACAAATTCAATAAGAAAAGTTAAAATATTATTATAAATTAAGTCTAACGACCCTGTGAAACGGCGGAAAATTATATGCATATAACTTATTTACCCTCAGGTGGCTCATGAGCGCATCCTTGTACGGTTATGCCACATTCTCCCATCCAACTTTATCAAACGGGATGTACCGCCACATGAATAAACCGGCCTCTCTTGTAAACATGTCCCTTCCTTCACCAACGAGGGTAAATGTGACATCCCTTCCAAATGTCAGGGATACCCCCCCCCCCCCCCCCCCGCTTTAACCTTACGACGAGTTTTTCATTTTTGGTTTTCCCCCTAACCCTCTTCGGGGATCAGCTGCAATTAAAACATAAATAATTAGTAACAACATTTATAATATATGAAATATAACAACTAAAAAAATATTTAAAACACAAATAATTAGAAACAACATTTATAATATATCAAATATAAGAACAAAAAAATAATTTATTAAAAGACTTACCATCAAGCTCGTGCATGCCTCTAAAAAATGATTTTGGAGGCGGTGGATCACCGGCGCCGTCTCCCCCATGTCCCCACGGGGCCAGATCGGCCATCAAATAAGCAAGTATCAACAGTACCGAAATCATGATTCCTAAAAACTTGCAAATGTTACAGCATGTGTATCTAACAGAAATTAATGAAAAGTACAACAAGTGTAACTCATATCAGATAAATATTTCAACAAGTGTTTATCAAATACAAATTAATATAAATTACAATAACTTTTCTTTTAATCAGACTCCAATAATCGGGATCGTCCTCATCACAATCAGTCTTGACCTCAAACACTTCATCGACGGCAGCCGTTGGGGGATCAACTTCAACTGCAGGCTCACCCGCAGTAACATGAGAAGAAGATCCAATTTGAAAGTATTGGGTCAAGTCAATGATAAGTGGACAGTCAGATGAAGAGTTGTTGTCGACAACGTCAGTATCTTCTAAGCCTTTGTTAGCATTTTGAACCTTTTTGGCGTGGTCATCAATTAATGGCCGATCCCAAATTTTTCGATGATTAACATTTTAAACTACCCACCTATGTTTATTTCTTTGGTTTCGAGACGGTTCTTGGATGAAGAACACTTGTTTGGCTTGCGAAGCAAATATGAGTTGATCGTCTTTGTCCCATTCATGTTCGGTGCTTATACTGGTGATACTATTGTCATGGTTTACACCCCTTCGAGTATCAAACCACTTGCATCAAAATAGGACAGTTGAATAATCATTTGTATAACGCAACTCAATAATTTCTTCAATTTGGCCATAAAATTTGACACCGTTCTCTCCAACCACTTCCACCCCAGAGTTTTGCGTTGCGCAGTTTGCATCACGTTCAAGTGTCTTAAACCTAACACCGTTGACTACGCAAGCAGTGTAAGAAATAAGCATTCATTTTCGCACAAATTGAAAGAGCATACAACTCTGGGTGGAATTCTAGAGAATTTGTGTTTTCATCGAATGGACCTAACAAATAGAGAGTAATAATGTTTGTTATATATGTATTACCTAGCAAATGTAGAGTAATGCGTGCTATATATGTATATATGTATTATACCTTATGGAGAAACCATCCCGGAAACTGCGGTTTTAAGATCATCTTGGGGATGTGTATGTTTGAATTCACTACATTGATCACTAACATAAGCAGAGAATGAAAAATACTAATTAACAAATTGTGAAAAGTTAAAAGATAGAAATACTCACTTCATGTACTCCCTGACTTCTGCGCAGTTTTCGAGGACAAACCATTCCAACTCGCTTTTTTCGATGAATGATAGATGTTGTCCTTTATTGCGCCAACTGGACGACATTTGGACTCAAACACCCATAACTTTCTTTTTTAAACAACGACATCCTCGTTTCTATCTGGGGGATTGAACTTAGTCTGAACATCTTGAAGGTACATTGGACAAAATGTTAGAGCTTCTTCATGTCACACCCCAACCGATGGCGGAAACATCGGGATGAGACGAACAAATTGCTCAAAACTTCATAACACTATGTGACAATATAGATTAAATTCAAATTTCATTCAACACTAAATTGTCATACAAAAATTCCAAATAATAGTCAACAATTGTTTCAAAACGACATAACATCAAAATAGATAAATTAATCTAGGTGTGTATCTAAGTCCACCTAAATCTTGTTTCATCTTGTAACATCACCTCATCAATCAACCTGCAACATGTATTAAAATATATCAACAAAAAGTTGGCGAGCATACAAGTTTTGTTACATAGCATAATATAGAATAAATTTGTTTAAAGTCTCATATCCAACATGAACCATAATATGCAAGTTTACTAGCATGCCGAAACGGTGTACTATATGTTCAAACCTAAGAATCCAACGCGTTAAAATAGCTATCCCAATAGAGTAGCGGGAGGTTAACATGTTTAACTTAACAATACCCCAAGTTTCATGGGCGGTGCGTTAATCCTATAGCGCTATAACTGTTAAGGTAGGCTAGCAAAGTTAATGAAGCATATATCGACACAAATAGTTTACATTAGCATAACAAGTCTAAACAAGCATCACATAGTCTCATGTTAAGCATGGATAGAGATTAAAATAATTTAAGTGTCGTGCAATTTTGTATAAAGTACATGTTGCACCCAAAGTGTAAAAAAGAAAAAGGGATCGAGTATGCTCACGGTTTTGCAAGCTTTCCCACTTGAAATCCCGCGAACGTTGTTTGTTGATGGATTAGTTTCGAGCACCTTGTCCTTCTACACGAAGAAACATAGGCATGTGAGGATTGGGAATTAACGGAAGGTTATGGATTCGGTTAAAATAACGTGAAATTAGTATTATGAAAGTAATCATCTTGTACTCATAACACTTGTTCTTGACACTATAGAACCTCAAGGGTTTGGTATGCATTTATGGATTCAATGATCCATTAGAATCGTAACAAGTGTATGGTCTTTAGATGATGTAACCTACTATTTTGACAATTGACCACTTGTTCATCATCAAGAGTTCGGTTACTTTGATAATATATAAGTATTATATAGTGTACATTAAGTCATATAGGTCAAGCATGAGGTAGGAGGTTGAACCATCCATTTAGAAACCTCTTTGTAGTTTACATAAGTCAAGCAGGAGGTGGGAGGATTTACCATCCACTTAAGACCTCTTTGGATTCACCACTACACATGTGTCTTAGACACAAGGAGGGTCATGAACTTACAAGTAAGGAATGAAATAAAACAACTAAGCTATGAAAATCATCAAGTAGTGTGTGGATTCAATGATGGATAGCCCAAGCTAATACAAATATCACACATTCATCAAGCTTAACTTGAACACTACTTGTGGGTGTAAACCCTAGTCGAAAACAGAAAGTTTGTGAGGTTTTATCTTCTAGTTTGATGTGTCTCAACCTTGTTTTTAAGCCTAACCAACCATAAGTGAGGTTGTAAGCATTCGGACATAGGTTTGAGATGAGTTAGACTCAAGTTTGAACAAGTTTAACAAAGTTTGAAGAAGTAAAATGAAAACAATCTACTTTGGAGCCTTTTTCGTGACATTCCAGGGCCTGATTTTCCATGGAAAACCGTTGGAGATGTGCACAAGGTCAAACCAAGCAAGTGGGAAAAAGAATGGATGAAAAAGGTTAAGAAATGAGTGAGATATGATTACTTTTATAAGAGATAGAAATTCTGCTAGAACCTTGGATTCACAGCTGATTAAAGGAAGTTTTGAGAGTGTTTTGGTGATTAGAAAAGTGTAAAAAGGCTTGGATTATGCTTGGGTTTTATAGGGAAGGATTAAGGTTGGGTTTGGCGAAGTATTAAATGTTAAAACATGTTTAAAACTCAAAATAAACCCAAAACCCGCTCAAATTCGCGAGCTGAATGGTTCTGGTCGCGCTGATCAGGCCATTTAACGAGTGTATAAGGGTTTTAAGTGCTGGGTTTTGTTCAATGTGATGACCATGGTGGAGTGGCTATGCGCGTGTTTGATGAGGCTGGTGACTCGGGTTCGAGTCCCGCGGTCATCAGTTTTATTTATTTATTTTTGTTTATTTTCCTCCCTTTTATACCTATACTTTCAGCAATTACCCAAACGGTCCCTGTACTACAGTTTCAGTAATTGCCCTTTTAGTCCCTCACATTTAACTAACTAAGTTAAATGGAATACTTGGGTTTAATAACTAAATAACTTAAAAAAACTTAACTAAGTTAATGAATAATTAAACTTTTTAAAGTAAAAAAAAATCTTATTCTTTTTAAAAATTTAATGAATTAACAATCATTTATATAAAAAATAAATAAAAAAGAATGAGTAAATAATGAGTAAATATATATTTAAATGAATAGATAAATAACTAAATAGACGCGAAAATACGGAGCGTTACGGTCTCCCCTACTTTAGGAGATTTCGTCCTCGAAATCTTTAAGAGGAAGATTGATCGAAAAGTTGGTAACTACCTCCGAGGTAAGGAAATCACCCCTAGCTCATTAGTGAGCTTCCATGTTTGGGAATATGAGTACTAGCATAAAAATTTTTGAACGATTCACATGACATACCAGATTAACGTATCACTGGCATGTGATAAGCAGGTCAACCCATCGTGTACCGCAATTGAATGACTTAACATGACCCCAAGACTCGTGGGCGGTGCGCTACTCCTATAGCACTACGCATTGTGCTATACATGTTAAGGTGTGGCTTCTTACGAAGTTAATGACAAGTTTATCACATAAGAATCACCCAGTGACACGAACTCAGTACATAATGTTTCGAATATTTCACATAGCATAACATGAATTTCACATAGTGTCACATGTAAAATGAAAGTGTCATAAATTTAGTTCGTTCACGAGAGATTATGATTATTAATTGTTTTAGATTGCGAAGATAGTGTGTAACGTGTTTCTAAGCTTGAAATGAAAGTAACGCTCAAATATAAAACACATTATAATTGAGATAGCATAAAAGAGTTTTATCATAAAACATGGATTGTCACGGTACGTAACGTAAGACTATTCCAAAGTGAATCGAAGTCCTTTTCGAACTAAGGGAACGTGCTTTAGCCTAATAGACAAATACTCTCATCGATAAGCGACTAACGATATTTGCCCTTCCAGTTACTACACGTCCTTAATCGATTGGGAAATCGAAACTTTGGCGAGATCGAAAATCAAGGAGTGGGACTAGTTAACAAGATGCGAGTTTCACCTCTAACTTGACAACATCGTACCCTAACGTGGTTAGTACTTATCAAAAGATAAGGGTCCACTAGAGTAGGAAATGGAAGTTTTCCATCAAGATGTGGATGTCACTCATAGCTTGATGTCGTAACTTCGTGCAAAATTGAATACACGGAATGAGAGACTTCACCAAAAATTGTGGGCCATTGGGCCTATCTTGGTGCAAATCGCCTCGTTAGTAAAATATGAGTGTTTTCAAAGCTTCAAGTGTATTTGTGTTGGCCTTAGGAAAGGCATATAAGTTTAATAGACCAAGAAGGAGAAAAAGAAGCAAATAAGGTAGAATCAATGAAGTTTAAACAAAAAATAAGAATCAAGTTCCTAAAACTATACACTAGGGCAAAGTATTCCTACTTTTCCTAATTCCCCTATAGTTATGGCTCTGATACCAATCTGTCACGCCCCAACCGATGGCGGAAACATCGGGATAAGACGAACAAATTGCTCAAAACTTCATAACGCTGTGTGACAATATAGATTAAATTCAAATTTCATTCAAGACTAAATTGTCATACAAAAATTCCAAATAATAGTCAACAATTGTTTCAAAACGACATAACATCAAAATAGATAAATTAATCTAGGTGTGTATCTAAGTCCACCTAAATCTTGTTTCATCTTGTAACATCACCTCATCAATCAACCTGCAACATGTATTAAAATATATCAACAAAAAGTTGGCGAGCATACAAGTTTTGTTACATAGCATAATATAGAATAAATTTGTTTAAAGTCTCATATCCAACATGAACCATAATATGCAAGTTTACTAGCATGCCGAAACGGTGTACTATATGTTCAAACCCAAGAATCCAACGCGTTAAAATAGCCTATCCCAATAGAGTAGCGGGAGGTTAACATGTTTAACTTAACAATACCCCAAGTTTCGTGGGCGGTGCGTTAATCCTATAGCGCTATAATTGTTAAGGTAGGCTAGCAAAGTTAATGAAGCATATATCGACACAAATAGTTTACATTAGCATAACAAGTCTAAACAAGCATCACATAGTCTCATGTTAAGCATGGATAGAGATTAAAATAGTTTATGTGTCGTGCAATTTTGTATAAAGTACACGTTGCACCCAAAGTGTAAAAAAGAAAAAGGGAACGAGTATTCTCACGGTTTTGTAAGCTTTCCCACTTGAAATCCCGCGAATGTTGTTGGTTGATGGATTAGTTTCGAGCACCTTGTCCTTCTACACGAATAAACATAGGCATGTGAGTATTGGGAATTAACGGAAGGTTATGGATTCAGAATTAAAATAACGTGAAATTAGTATTATGAAGGTAATCATCTTGTACTCATAACACTTGTTCTTGACACTATAGAACCTCAAGGGTTTGGTATGTTTTTATGGATTCAAAGATCTATTAAAATCGTAACAAGTGTATGGTCTTTAGATGAGGTAACCTACTGTAACATCCGTCAAAAACGGATTTACCAAACCCGCTCCGTTTATCAACCGAACAGTCAGTTAAAATTTTCTTTTGCGAATTAAATGCCCAAAATAATTTTAAACGATACATAATCAATTATTATACGGGAATATATATTTAGTTTTTGAAAAACTGTTAAAAATCGCAAAATAAAAATAAAAAGTCCCTGCCGGTTTTCGAACCCGGGTCAGTCGCCGAGTCAGTACAGTTCAGCGACTTAACACACAACACACAAACCACTGCACCACTGATGTCTTTTGTTAACCATTAAGAACATTTAATTAATATCATGACTTTCCGAATTCAAAACCGGCGCCCAAAGTTCAGTCGTCGGAAATCCCGGCAATCTCGCGAGTATTTAACGAATCCTTCCGTTATAACGTAAACAATTACTAAGACATCGGTTATAACCGACGTCTGAGTCCGCGACCAAAGTCATAACCGCCGGAGTTTTATAACTTACGAATCCAGTCGGAAATCAGATCAAGTTCTTCGAAGATTTGCCCTATAAAAACCACCTCGAACTTCTGCAAACATTTTCGCTCAAAACCGCACCTTTTCTCGGCGAAAACTCACTCGCCGGAATTATTCTGTTCGTCGCCGGAAAACCGGTTTCCCCATTTCTGAGCCTTACTAAACCGTTTGAACTTATACCGAAGTCACCCATACCTTTTTCAAACTTTCTGAAGGCTCGCTGCTGCAAGACACTCGTCGCCGGAAGGGATTGTTGTCGCCGGAGTTCTGCCGGAAAACAGAGGAAAGCTAGTCGGTATACCTCACGCTTATTTTTCCTTTCTTTATACTTATACCTCATCTGTAATTAATCATAAAACGCTAAAGAACATGTTTTAATCATCGAACCAGTCGATTTCCGATTCTGGTTAAAACCAGTGAAGAAGACGATGACTGCTGTAATGTTTAAGTATAATTAAAAACAGGAAATTACTCGGGTTAGACACACAGTCCAGCGGTGGACTGTGTGCACATTAAACACGCAAAGGTCTCGAGTTCGAATCTTGTTCCACACACGTCGCCTTAATAAAAATGATTTTTTTGATTAACCGAACCGGAGTCATACTGATATATGTTAAGTATATTAATAACCGGAAAGATAACCAAGTTAGACACACAGTCCAGTGGTGGACTGTGTGTATGTTTATATCACAGGTCACGAGTTCGAGTCCGGGCTACTGCACCGACTCGGACAATTATCTATTTTTTTAAAATAAGACAGAAAAGGAAATAACTAATTTGTGTTTAAGTATAATAAAAATCAGTAAAGTTAACAAGTTGGACACACAGTCCAGCGGTGGACTGTGTGTTAGTATAAGCCACAGGTCCCGGGTTCGAGACCTGGGGAGCGCACCGTCTGATTCAATTAAAGTGTTTTTAAAATAAAAGGATTTTCTGTTTAACTTAATTAATGTATAAATATAATTAAAATCGGATATATGACGGGTTAGACACGTAGCTCAGTTGGTAGAGCTGCGTGCACGCGTACGGGAGGTCTCGGGTTCGACCCTCACCCAGCGCACTTATATACACGATTCGAACCGGTCAACGGTCAAGTCAACGGTCAGAAAAAAATAATTTTTTTTTATTATTTTATTTAATTATTTTAATTAAAAATCAATTAAAAATACTTAAAAATAACATTTTTAAGGTTAGAAAATAGCCTTAAACTCACAAAAATACACCCAACAATCCTACTAAAATAGATTAATAAAATCCGTTTACTTACCAAACCATAATACGATTTATCTAGGTTAATCTCACTCGTGGTTAAAACCACTTCGCGTGCATTCAACATCATCAACCGAACGCACCCACTGTGAGTGAATCTTACAACTCCCCCTTTTAAATTACACGTTTTGGGGTGTGTCATGTGTTATAAAAATAATTAACTTGTTTATTTAAACTTGTGCCATACCACATCATGATCTAAACTTAGATTGTTTATATTGTTGTGATTACTTATTTCCTTTTGTCAAATTATATGAAACTCATTCATTAAGCCCATCAGTTCCTCGTGGGAGACGAGTTGAACAACGCGTGCCTCAAATCAAATTCATTATTGTTCATGTGTGTATCATTGAGTTTATATTGTTTGTAGTTGGGTCATTCATATTATCATGTTTATGCAATTCATTCATTAGGCCCCTCAGTTCCTCGTGAGAGACGAGTTGAGCATCGCGTGCCTCTAAATGTTCCATTATTGTTCATGTGTGTTTTATTTAATATCTTATGATTGTTGAATAAGTTTACATCTATTTTTACTCATGTTTGGTTGTGCACATATTTCATAATCAATTCAAATAAACTTGTTCAAATGTTTTTCCATAGGATTCACTCGCCAACATTATGTTGATCCAAAAACCCTTTTACACATGATACAGGTGAACATGTTGAAGCAAGGAAAAACATAGGAAATGCCTTAGAAGAGAACAATGAAGCTTAGATTGATAGTTAGAACATATTGTAATTCTTATTGTAAATTTCCATTAAATTGTATTTAATGAATATGAAACGCATAATAAATGTCATGAGCTTTGATGATAACCCAATCATGCCCCGATCACCTTTTCCGCTGCGGGTCGGGGTGTGACAGATTGGTATCAGAGTCATGACTATAGGGATATAGGATAGGTTATTAGACCCTTAGAGCCTATACTATAGTCTGCCTAAATTTTAATTGATTAGGTGGTTACATACAAACTTGTGATATTTATTTGTTTCATATTTGTTTACATTTACAGTCAAACATACATGCTTATATACATATTCATTATACATATATCGATGTTCATGTATTCAATTTATTTTCATACTCTCATTATCCAAAGATTGTGTTGCAATTTTCAAATCTCATCAAAGTAAGTTCTGCGACGGGCATGTAGTAACTGGAAGGGTACAAGTACCGGTAGTCGGAACGTCCTGTCTAGGTTGGCATTCGTATAAATCCAATATAACGGACCAGTTTGCCTACCTGGGGACCAACGATGAGAGTACGAAGGACCTATTAGGCCAAAGCATGCCACACCAAACGTCGTTCGAACTAACCCACTTTGAGGTGTCACCGTGTCTACACCTGGACACATTCCGAATATCACACGTTGTATACATATTTCTCGATTTTCTCCGGGTTTTTGTGTACGCAACCTGGCAAACCCGTGCGAACCATATGAAAAACCGGTATTCATGGGGGCCCACATGATTACACAGGTAAAGTATGGCGGCATGTAGGGCCTAACGGCGAGCAAAGCCCAAGACATCCTATGGATGTAGTAGATTTATTTTTCTATAATTATTTTATGAATGTTCATTCCTAATGCGGCCCATGAACCCAAATCGCTCAACAAATGGCTGCCGTAATACCCAACATTGTAATCCAAGTACAACAAGCACTCACCGATAATCCTGTCAATCAAGCAAACCAAAACGTTATCAACTTTTCTCCAAAAACCACTAAATGCACCTACAAGCATTTCAAATCATGCGACCCTCCGAAATACAAAGGGACTGAAGGTGTCACCCCACCTCTCCATTGGTTTGAAGAGATGGAGAACACTTTTCTAAATTGCGATTGCCCTGACGATCGCAAAGTGCGTTATGCTACCGGTCGATTACATGGGATAGCACTCACATGGTGGAATACAGAGAAGGCCAAACGAGGTGTGGAAGATGCTATAACCATAACTTGGAACGAATTAAAAGAAATCATGACCAGACGATTTTGCCCAAGGAATGAAATCAAGAGATTAGAAGATGAATTTTATTCGTTGAAGCAAAAGGAAGGAGACCACACCACCTACAATAAAAGATTCCTCGAGTTACATCAAATGGTTCCCAACATGTTCACTCCCCTCTACCGTTTGATCGAGCACTACATTCGTGGTCTTCCGTCAAAGATTCAAGACCCTGTAATAAGTACCAAGCCTGCAACTTTGGAAGCAGCAATGGAGCTAGCAACAGCGCTCACCGAGAATCGAATCCGAAACAAAGACTTCAAGGAGGAGAAGAAGAAGGATAAAGAATCGACTGAAACCTCCGACTCCACCCAAACCGAATCCCCTTCTCAACCCAATCCTAAGAGAAGAAGAGACGGGCAACTTTTCGCTGCTATCCAACGAAACCAACCTATTTCACACGCCATACCTATCCAAGCTATCCCAATCACTCAAGTGGCACCCAACTCAACTTACCCAAATAAGAAGCCATATCTTGGACCTCACCCTCGATGCAACAACTGTTTTTATCACCATCCCCTTACCTTACCTTGTCGACTATGTACAACTTGTGGACACTATGGTCATTTGAGCAAGGTTTGTCGCACCTTCCAAAACCAAACCTCTTCCCCTACTCAAAACATGGCCCAAACTTATCATCAACCCCAATACCCCGTGTTCCCATATGCTCGAGCTTGTTTCAATTGTGGCGACCCTACCCACTTTAGAAACACATGCCCTCAATTGGTTAACGTCATCAACACTCAAGCCTAATCAAACCCAGTTAACCAAGTAAACCAAGAAAACCCAACCACTATGCCACCAGCAAGAGGAAGAGTCTTCAAATATCAACGCTAATCCTGTCGAAGATAATGACGGCCCAAACGAAGATACCCAACTAGTCCTCTTCGCCGAAGATCCAGATTCAACTCCTATCGTTTAGTTTTATGTTTTTCTTTATCACATCAAACCAATCATAACTTAAGGATAAAGCCAATGAAACTTTGACAAGAGTACGGTGGATACGCCGCTGGTACTTCCTATATATAAGTATTCTTGTCAAAGGATCAGAAGCATTATCTGGCGGTTATGAGAGGTTCCATGTGTAGACTGTTAGAGTAATTATTATTTATTGTTTTCAGTATATACATTTGCCGAGGCCGCAGCTCCCCATCCATGAGGTTGAGCTTGATCCCCATTTTATTATGCGGTTGATCTGTGGCGTGCCCGCACGTTCGGCTCCGTTTGATTGAGCCTTGAGCGCACAGACAATTTCATTATAGTATCTTGTGGTTGTGGTGTTTGTAGTAGAGTAGCATAGAACTAATCATAACTTGCGGATAAAGTCAATGAGAATTTGACAAGAATATGGTGGATACGCCGCTGGTACTTCCTATATATAAGTATTCTTGTCAAATGATCGGAGGCATTATCAGGCGGTTATGAGAGGTTCCATGCATAGGCTGTTTGTGTGATTGTTGTTTAGATTAAGTTGTTCATTTTCAGTACATGCAATACGTTCGGCTCCGTTTGATTGAGCCTTGAGCGCACATACAATTTCATTTTCAGTACATACAATACGTTCGGCTCCGTTTGATTGAGCCATGAGCGCACAGACAATTTCATTATCAGTATCTTGTGGTTGTTGTGTTTGTTGTAGAGTCGCATAGAACTAATCATAACTTGCGGATAAAGTCAATGAGAATTTGACAAGAATATGGTGGATACGCCGCTGGTACTTCCTATATATAAGTATTCTTGTCAAATGATCGGAGGCATTATCAGGCGGTTATGAGAGGTTCCATGCATAGGTTGTTTGTGTGATTAAGTTATTCATTTTCAGTACATGCAATACGCTCGGCTCCGTTTGATTGAGCCTTGAGCACACAGACAATTTCATTTTCAGTACATTCAATACGTTCGGCTCCGTTTGATTGAGCCTTGAGCGCACAGACATTTCATTTTCAGTACATGCAATACGATCGGCTCCGTTTGATTGAGCCTTGATCGCACAGATATATTTCATTTCAGTATTTTATGTTTGTTGTATTGGTTGTAGAGTTATAGGACTAATCATAATTCACTGATAAAACCAATGAAAATTTGACAAGAATATGGTGGATACGCCGCTGGTACTTCCTATATATAAGTATTCTTGTCAAAGGATCAGAGGCATTGTCGGACGGTTATGAGAAGTTCTATGTAGGATTTATTAGTTTCTTGGTAACTAATCATAACTTGTAGATAAAACTAATGAAAATTTGGCAAGAATATGGTGGATACGCCGCTGGTACTTCCTATATATAAGTATTCTTGCCAAAGGATCAGAGGCATTATCAGGCGGTTATGAGAAGTTCAATGTAAGATTTGGTATTGCCTTGGTTGAAATTATGTTACATTTATATCATCTTGCTATTTAGAGAAATTGGAATTGTGTTCCATTTCTACATAAACTAACCTCTCCATCATAACAAACGAGAGAGGAACTTCCACCATTCAAACATATATGCTATCAGAATGTGGATTCAAATATTAGCTGTTGTGCTTATTTATGTTCAAATATTAGCTGTTGTGTTTAATTATGTTCAAATATCAGCTGTTGTGTTTTATTTATGTTTCCATGTAGGTTGTAGTGTTAGAAGTTTTGCCTTAGGATATAACCATACTTTTCCAAACGTACCTAAACTCTTATGCATGATATCATTTTTAGCGAATCATTCCTGCTTATCAATACTTATACAGTAGGCAACAAAAAGCGATTCCTGTAATAGCGTACTTAACCCTTAAAAGGAACGTTACCGCCTCAAACAAAAAACTTAAACCCTTATTTTTCTAAGCATATAACTGTCAAACTAAACACCATCATTCTTTTAGTCAAATATATCACAATTTAAAATTTCGGGACGAAATTTCTAAAAAGCAGGGGATACTGTAACATCCGTCAAAAACGGATTTACCAAACCCGCTCCGTTTATCAACCGAACAGTCAGTTAAAATTTTCGTTGCGAATTAAATGCCCAAAATAATTTTAAACGATACATAATCAATTATTATACGGTAATATATATTTAGTTTTTGAAAAACTGTTAAAAATCGCAAAATAAAAATAAAAAGTCCCTGCCGGGTTTCGAACCCGGGTCAGTCGCCGAGTCAGTACAGTTCAGCGACTTAACACACAACACACAAACCACTGTACCACTGATGTCTTTTGTTAACCATTAAGAACATTTAATTAATATCATGACTTTCCGAATTCAAAACCGGCGCCCAAAGTTCAGTCGTCGGAAATCCCGGCAATCTCGCGAGTATTTAACGAATCCTTACGTTATAACGTAAACACTACTAAGACATCGGTTATAACCGACGTCTGAGTCCGCGACCAAAGTCATAACCGCTGGAGTTTTTATAACTTACGAATCCAGTCGGAAATCAGATCAAGTTCTTCGAAGATTTGCCCTATAAAAACCACCTCGAACTTCTGCAAACATTTTCGCTCAAAACCGCACCTTTTCTCGGCGAAAACTCACTCGCCGGAATTATTCTGTTCGTCGCCGGAAAACCGGTTTCCCCATTTCTGAGCCTTACTAAACCGTTTGAACTTATACCGAAGTCACCCATACCTTTTTCAAACTTTCTGAAGGCTCGCTGCTGCAAGACACTCGTCGCCGGAAGGGATTGCTGTCGCCGGAGTTCTGCCGGAAAACAGAGGAAAGCTAGTCGGTATACCTCACGCTTATTTTTCCTTTCTTTATACTTATACCTCATCTGTAATTAATCATAAAACGCTAAAGAACATGTTTTAATCATCGAACCAGTCGATTTCCGATTCTGGTTAAAACCAGTGAAGAAGACGATGACTGCTGTAATGTTTAAGTATAATTAAAAACAAGAAATTACTCGGGTTAGACACACAGTCCAGCGGTGGACTGTGTGCACATTAAACACGCAAAGGTCTCGAGTTCGAATCTTGTTCCACACACGTCGCCTTAATAAAAATGATTTTTTTGATTAACCGAACCGGAGTCATACTGATATATGTTAAGTATATTAATAACCGGAAAGATAACCAAGTTAGACACACAGTCCAGTGGTGGACTGTGTGTATGTTTATATCACAGGTCACGAGTTCGAGTCCGGGCTACTGCACCGACTCGGACAATTATCTATTTTTTTTAAAATAAGACAGAAAAGGAAATAACTAATTTGTGTTTAAGTATAATAAAAATCAGTAAAGTTAACAAGTTGGACACACAGTCCAGCGGTGGACTGTGTGTTAGTATAAGCTACAGGTCCCGGGTTCGAGACCTGTGGAGCGCACCGTCTGATTCAATTAAAGTGTTTTTAAAATAAAAGGATTTTCTGTTTAACTTAATTAATGTATAAATATAATTAAAATCGGATATATGACGGGTTAGACACGTAGCTCAGTTGGTAGAGCTGCGTGCACGCGTACGGGAGGTCTCGGGTTCGAGCCTCACCCAGCGCACTTATATACACGATTCGAACCGGTCAACGGTCAAGTCAACGGTCAACGGTCAAGTCAACGGTCAGAAAAAAATAAATTTTTTTATTATTTTATTTAATTATTTTAATTAAAAATCAATTAAAAATACTTAAAAATAACATTTTTAAGGTTAGAAAATAGCCTTAAACTCACAAAAATACACCCAACAATCCTACTAAAATAGATTAATAAAATCCGTTTACTTACAAAACAATAATACGATTTATCTAGGTTAATCTCACTCGTGGTTAAAACCACTTCGCGTGCATTCAACATCATCAACCGAACGCACCCACTGTGAGTGAATCTTACAACTCCCCCTTTTAAATTACACGTTTTGGGGTGTGTCATGTGTTATAAAAATAATTAACTTGTTTATTTAAACTTGTGCCATACCACATCATGATCTAAACTTAGATTGTTTATATTGTTGTGATTACATATTTCCTTTTGTCAAATTATATGAAACTCATTCATTAAGCCCATCAGTTCCTCGTGGGAGACGAGTTGAACAACGCGTTCCTCAAATCAAATTCATTATTGTTCATGTGTGTATCATTGAGTTTATATTGTTTGTAGTTGGGTCATTCATATTATCATGTTTATGCAATTCATTCATTAGGCCCCTCAGTTCCTCGTGAGAGACGAGTTGAGTATCGCGTGCCTCTAAATGTTCCATTATTGTTCATGTGTGTTTTATTTAATATCTTATAATTGTTGAATAAGTTTACATCTATTTTTACTCATGTTTGGTTGTGCACATATTTCATAATCAATTCAAATAAACTTGTTCAAATGTTTTTCCATAGGATTCACTCGCCAACATTATGTTGATCCAAAAACCCTTTTACACATGATACAGGTGAACAGGTTGAAGCAAGGAAAAACATAGGAAATGCCTTAGAAGAGAACAATGAAGCTTAGATTGATAGTTAGAACATATTGTAATTCTTATTGTAAATTTCCATTAAATTGTATTTAATGAATATGAAACGCATAATAAATGTCATGAGCTTTGATGATAACCCAATCATGCCCCGATCACCTTTTCCGCTGCGGGTCGGGGTGTGACACCTACTATTTTGACAATTGACCACTTGTTCATCATCAAGAGTTCGGTTAATTTGATAATATATAAGTATTATATAGTGTACATTAAGTCATATAGGTCAAGCATGAGGTAGGAGGTTGAACCATCCATTTAGAAACCTCTTTGTAGTTTACATAAGTCAAGCAGGAGGTGGGAGGATTTACCATCCACTTAAGACCTCTTTGGATTCACCACTACACATGTGTCTTAGACACAAGGAGGGTCATGAACTTACAAGTAAGGAATGAAATAAAACAACTAAGCTATGAAAATCATCAAGTAGTGTGTGGATTCAATGATGGGTAGCCCAAGCTAATCCAAATATCACACATTCATCAAGCTTAACTTGAACACTACTTGTGGGTGTAAACCCTAGTCGAAAACAGAAAGTTTGTGAGGTTTTATCTTCTAGTTTGACGTGTCTCAACCTTGTTTTTAAGCCTAACCAACCATAAGTGAGGTTGTAAGCATTCGGACATAGGTTTGAGATGAGTTAGACTCAAGTTTGAACAAGTTTAACAAAGTTTGAAGAAGTAAAATGAAAATAGTCCACTTTGGAGCCTTTTTTGTGACATTCCAGGGACTGATTTTCCATGGAAAACCATTGGAGATGTGCACAAGGTCAAACCAAGCAAGTGGGAAAAAGAATGGATGAAAAAGGTTAAGAAATGAGTGAGATATGCTCACTTTTGTAAGAGATAGAAATTATGCTCGAACCTTGGATTCACAGCTGATTAAAGGAAGTTTTGAGAGTGTTTTGGTGATTAGAAAAGTGTAAAAAGGCTTGGATTATGCTTGGGTTTTATAGGGAAGGATTAGGGTTGGGTTTGGTGAAGTATTAAATGTTAAAACATGTTTAAAACTCAAAATAAACCCAAAACCCGCTCAAATTCGCGAGCTGAATGGTTTTGGTCGCGCTGATCAGGCCATTTAACGAGTGTATAAGGGTTTTAAGTGCTGGGTTTTGTTCAATGTGATGACCATGGTGGAGTTGCTGTGCGCGTGTTTGATGAGGCTGGTGACCCGGGTTCGAGTCCCGCGGTCATCAGTTTTATTTGTTTATTTTTTTCTTTTCCTCCCTTTTATACCTATACTTTCAGCAATTACCCAACGGTCCCTGTACTACAGTTTCAGTAATTGCACTTTTAGTCCCTCACATTTAACTAACTAAGTTAAATGGAATACTTGGGTTTAATAACTAAATAACTTTAAAAACTTAACTAAGTTAATGAATAATTAAACTTTTTAAAGTAAAAAAAATCTTATTCTTTTTTAAAAATTTAATGAATAAACAATCATTTATATACAAAAAATAAATAAAGAATGAGTAAATATATATTTAAATGAATAGATAAATAACTAAATAGACGCGAAAATACGGAGCGTTACACTTCAAGCACATAACCTTCAGCTATACAACCTTCCGGCCTTGCCGTGTTTTTGACATAGTTCTTTAGTTTTTTCATGTATCGTTCAAATGGATACATCCATCTAAAAGCTACTGGACCTCCAGCAATCGCCTCATCGGGTAAATGCACAAGTAAATGAACCATAATGTCAAAGAATGCAGGTGGATAGATCATCTCTAACTTGCATAAGATGGTAACAATGTCATCCTTCGCTTTCTTCATATCATCCACCGATAGTGTTCTAGAGCAAAGTTGCTTAAAGAACATACAAAGGTCTACTATCGGCGTAGATGTGTCTTTGGTCAAAAGCCCTCTAACTCCAATCGGTATCAAACGTTGCATGAGGATATGACAGTCATGAGATTTCAACCCGGTAATGTTAGCATTGTTATCTGTCACCCTCTTACTGATATTAGATCCAAACCCATCTGGTAGTTTAACATTTTTTATAAACTGACATAAAAGTATTCGGATCATCGGACTTGAATGAGTACTTTGGGTGGGACTTAAGAACTTGCCACCTGATTGTTTCAGCCATTGTGTCGGCCAAATGTTTAGGTTTTTCAAGTCGGGCCGCGCATTTGGCGTGTCTTTGCTGTTCGTTAGAAGAGTACCGAGTAAGCTGTCACACACATTTTTCTCTATATGCATTACATCTAAGTTTTGTTTCAGATGCAAAGAAGACCAGTACTCAAGATCAAAAAATATGCTTCGTTTGGACCAGTTCAGCTCGCAATCTGACCGTGTTATCCTCCCACCTCCAAAAGCTGGATGCTTGCCAGGTAGACGCTTAATTAAACGACTGTGCTGAGTTTCTATGTCAGCTGGACTAAACTGTCTCAGAAGGTCTTGTGTCTCGGGTCTCCCGTTAAATTCTAGACTTGTTCTCCAATGATGGTTGGCATCTAAGAACCGGCGATGACCAACATAAGCACATTTACCAGTTACACGTATTGAAGGAGTGTCTTGGTTGCAAGTTGGGCATGCCATGTAGCCTTGACCGCTCCAACCTGATAGACTACTACGGGCTGGAAAGTCATTTATGGTCCATAACAACGCCGCCTTCATCGTGAAGTACGTGTTTGTTGCTGCGTCTTTAATACGTATACCTGACTGCCACAATTGGTTAAGCTCATCCACTAACGGTCTAAGGAAAACGTCCATGTCTTTCCCAGGTGATTTAGGGCCAGGAATCAACAAGGTCAACATGAAGGTGGACTCTCGCATGCAAAGCCATGGAGGCAGATTGTATGTAGTGAGTTTAACCGGCCACGTGCTAGGAGTTGAGGATCCGCTACCGTTGTTAAATGGATTAAAACCGTCAGCTGCAAGCCCTAGGCGAACATTTCATGGCTCCCTCGCGAAGTTTGGGTACTTTTTATCAAAGTCTTGCCATGAAGATCCATCAACTGGATGACGCACATTCCCATCTTCCGATCGTCCGGTACTATGCCATATCTTATCGTTTGCTATGTGCCTTGAACAATACAAACGTCGTAGTCTAGGCGTCAAAGGAAAGTATCGTGACACCTTACGAGCCACCTTCGTGCCTTTTTTGTCTTTATCGACCCATCGACTCTCTTTACAAATGGGACAATTTTGCAAGGACTCGTTTTCTTTCCAAAAGAGAGCACAATCATTTGTGCACACGTCTATCATCCCATATGCTAAACCAATCTTCTTAAATGTCTTCTTTGTCACACCCCGACCCGCAGCGGAATAAGAGTCAGGGCATAATTGGGTTATCACCAAAGCTCATGATGTTTACTAAAATGTTTCATATTTATTAAATTCAAATTACAACTTAAATGTTCAAATCAAATCCATACAATTACAAGGAAAATGAAACTAAGTAAAACAATCGAAAGCTTAAGCTGATTTATTCTTCTAAGTCTTCCTATGTGTTTCTTGCCTCAACTGGATCACCTGTATCATGTGTAAAACGGGGATATTTTGGGTCAACAAACGTTGGCGAGTGAACCTTGATAAAACATTGTTATTAATTGCTTGTTGTATTTAATATTGAAAATTTGTGCAATAATCACATGTGAGCAAACATATATAAATAAACAAGACACAAACCACATTGGATGAGTAAATGACATAAATGATGATGTATTTGAGATCAAGGCTCAATCAAACGGAGCCGGTCGAATGACATGAATGATGATTTATGTGAGATCAAGGCTCAATCAAACGGAGCCCATCGAATGAGGCACCTGATACTCAACCCGTATCCCACGGGGAGCTGATGGGCCTAATGAAATGCATGTACTGAAAATGATAACTTCACTCTAACATAATTCACACAACAATTGATACATACACATTTGATCACGGATATGATAGATGCACAAGTGTTTAACTATAATACGGAATTAAAGGACACATGATACACCCCAAAATGTGATTAAAACGGGGAATTTGTAGAGATTCACTCACATTTGGTGCGTTCTTTTGATGACGTTGGATGCGCACGAGTTTTAGGATTTGATCGACGAGGAAAACTAACCTAACATAATAACGAAATGGTTCGGTAAATAAATGGATTTTATTTGAGATTAATTCTTTTAATTCATAATCTTAATAGGATTTTTAGATTTATTTTTGTGGGTTTAAGGACATTTTCTAATATTAAAAATATTATTTAGGTATTTTTAAATAATTTTCATGATTAAATAAATAAATAAAAAATATATAAAAAATGTTGACTTTTTGACTTTGAACCGTTGACCGGTCGGATTCAGTTTATTCATGCGCTGAGTGAGGTTCGAACCCGGGACCTCTCGTACGCGTGCACGCAGCTCTACCAACTGAGCTACGTGTCTAACCCGAAATATTCTCTCTTTTAATTATATATATATACTAATTAATTGTTATTTTATTGGGTTTATATTAAAACGATTTAAAATGGCCGAACCGGTTGCAGGGACCCGGAGTCGAACTCGGGTCCTTCGGTTCGTATGCGCACAGCCAACCAGTTGGGCTGTGTGCCTAATCTGTTTAACTCACGGATTATATTACTCTTATAAACATACTGTGACTTGTTCTGATTCAGTTCTAAAAATATTGGTTTTATTTCTGAAAGTCGGTACGTTGTGTGATTCGAACTCGTAACGTGCGTTTTATGATTGCACACCGTCCACCGCTGGACTGTGTGTCTAACCCGGTTAAATATTCAGTTTTAATTAAACTTATACACATTTCGACTGCGTCTTCTTCATTTATAAAGACACAGAACAAAGATGTCCGACTGTTCTTGTTTAAATCGGTCATCGAACATGTAATTGATTGGAATGAATAGGATAAAGAGGGTTACAGAGTTAAACGTACCGATCAGAATGTCTTTCTCAGATTTCCGGCAAGAGTCGTCGGCTCTGATTTGTGACTTCCGTCTGCGTGAATCAATTAACAGTTTTGATCAACGAGTTGTGAAATTAAGTTACTAAACAAGGGATATCAGGGGGTTTAGATGATTGCACCGATTCACAGCGAGACTTCGGAATTTCCAGTGATTTTCCGGCGAGTGCAGAAATTCCCGGCAACGTTATCTGGGACCGATTCTGGTTGAAGGATTGAAGTTAATATATGTCTAATAATGGATTACAAACAAAAGAGTCGAGAAATTTACTGATTTGAAGTAAGTCTCGGTTTTCCGGTGAAAGTCCGGCGAAGGCAGAATATCTCCGGCGAGTGCTAAAGCTTCGAGAGATTGTGCGATTTTGAGCGAAAAGGTTACCAGAGGTTTGGGTGGGTATTTATAAGGAAGAAACAGAATGTATTGAGTCCGAATTTGGTCTTGATTCGTGGTCAAAGTTTCTCCGGCGGTTACGACCGCAACTGACTGTTAGACGTCGGTTATAACCGATGTCGAAGTCGGTTATAACGTTATAGTCAAAAGGAAAATGGCTAAACTCGCGGATTGCCGGACTTTCCGGTGATTGCGAGTTCTGCCGCGCTGAAGTCCGGTTTTGAATTCGAGTTTTAATTTAAGTATTATTTGTTTCAGTAATTACACAAAGGTGTCATGTGGCGGAGTGGTGTAGTGTTTGTTTGTTGTGGGCGGCTGACCCGGGTTCGAAACCCGGCAGCCTCATTTATTTTTTTGTTCACTTATTTTTATTATTTATTAATTATGGTTTAAAATTCTAACAATGTTTATTAATTATGTATTGTTTAAAAGTAAAATGAACAATATATGCGCAACGAAAATTATAACTGACTATTCGATTAATAAACGAAGCGGGTTTTGGAAACCCGTTTTTCGACGGATGTTACAGTATCCCCTACTTTTAGAAATTTCATCCCGAAATTTAAGTAGTAGTGGTAACAGGAAAAAGATGCGGGTATTTCTCGCGCATTGAGTCTTCACGTTCCCAAGTAAACTCAGGTCCCCGTTTCGACTCCCAACATACCCTGACAATTGGAATACGACTTCGTCTTAAACACTTCTCTCTGTAGTCCATAATTTCTTCTGGTCTTTCAATGAAATGCATAGATTCATCGACTTGAATGTCTTCTAGAGGAATATGGAGGTTTTTATCGGCGAGGCACTTTTTCAAGTTTGACGTGGAATGTGGGATGAATTCTGTTGAGTTCTTCTGGTAAGTCAAGCTTGTATGCTACAGGACCTACTCTTTCGAGTATTTTGAAAGGTCCTACGTAGCGTGGTGCTAGCTTGCCCTTCTGGCCAAAACGAACTACTCCCTTCCACGGTGATACTTTTAAAAGTACTTGATCACCAATGTTAAACTCCAAGGGCTTTCGTCGTTTGTCTGCATAACTCTTTTGACGACTTTGTGCCGCTAGAAGATTGTTTCGAATTTGATGGATCTTGTCTGTTGTTTCTTGAATTAATTCTGGACCGGTGATTTGTGCTTCTCCAATTTCGTGCCAACATACTGGAGATCGGCACTTACGACCACATAAAGCTTCGAAAGGAGCCATGCCGATGCTTGAATGATAGCTATTGTTGTACGAAAATTCAACTAATGGTAGATGAGTGTCCCAATTCCCTTTGAAGTCTATGACACATGCTCGAAGCATGTCTTTAAGAGTTTGGATGGTGCGTTCAGATTGTCCATCAGTTTGAGGATGAAAAGCGGTACTTAGGTCTAATCGTGTACCCCAAGGCGGTTTGTACGGCTCGCCATGTTCGTGAAGTGAAACGACCATCACGGTCTGAAATGATGCTTAAAGGTACACCATGACGGCTTACGATATCGCTGATGTAGATACGTGCTAACTTCTCGTTCTTGAAGTCCTCGCGAATCGGAATGAAGTGAGCTGATTTTATAAGACGATCAATTATTACCCATATGGTGTCATACCCACTGGAGGTGCGAGATAACCCGGTAATGAAGTCCATGGTTATGTTTTCCCACTTCCATACAAGTATTTCAGGTTGGGTTAGGAGTCCTGAAGGTCTTTGATGTTCAGCTTTTACTTTGGAACAGGTAAGGCACTTGGAAACAAAAACAGCGATATCCTTTTTAATGCCCGGCCACCGGTAGGTGTATCGTAGGTCTTGATACATCTTGTCGGCTCCTGGGTGTACAGAGTACCGTGTTTTGTGCGCCTCATTCATAAGGAAATCACGAAGGTTATCGCGATCGGGAATCCATATGCGGTTTAAATAGTATAGAATATCGTCGGATTTGGTTTCGATTTTGAGTTCCGCTCCACATGACAGCTCATCGCGTACGTCGTTTTCTGTTACAGAAACATGTTGAGCTTCTCGGATTTGATCTTTGATGTCGGTTATGATTTGCGAACATAGAAGACGAATGGAGTTCGCATAACCTTTTCGACTGAGTGCATCAGCCACCATATTTGCCTTGCCAGGATGATACCGAATTTCACAGTCGTAGTCGTTAAGAAGTTCGACCCATCTTCGTTACCTCATATTCAACTCCTTTTGATTGAAGATATGTTGGAGACTCTTGTGGTCAGTGTATATTTCACACTTGGTACCGTAGAGGTAATGTCTCCATATCTTGAGAGCGAACACAACGGCTTCCCAAGTTCCAGGTCGTGGGTGGTGTAGTTCTTCTCATGAACCTTGAGTTGCCTAGAAGCATAGGCTATCACTTTTCCTCTTTGCATTAATACACAGCCTAGCCCTTGCCCTGATGCGTCGCAATATACTACAAAGTCATCGCAACCTTCAGGAAGTGTGAGGATAGGTGCGTCACAAAGTTTTTGCTTTAGAGTTTGGAAGGCTTCTTCTTGTTTAGGTCCCCATATGAAGGGTTTTCCTTTATGAGTCAAAGCCGTGAGTGGCATCAGCAATACGGGAGAAATTGGCAATGAAGCGGCGATAGTAACCAGCCAAACCAAGAAATGATCTTACTTCGGTAGGGGTACGTGGCGCTTGCCATTCCTGTACTGCCTTGATCTTTGAAGGGTCGACATGTATTCCCTTGTCATTGACGACATGTCCAAGGAATTGTACTTCTCTTAACCAGAATTCGCATTTGGAGAACTTAGCGTAGAGCTTTTCAGTCTTTAAGAGGGTAAGGATGAGCCTAGGTGTCGTTCATGATCGGATTTAGACTTGGAGTAGATAAGGATGTCGTCGATGAAGACTATGACAAACGGTCGAGGTAGGGTTTGCATACCCTATTCATTAGATCCATGAAGACAGTTGGGGCGTTGGTTAAACAAACGGCATGACCATGAATTTGTAATGACCATAACGAGTTCGGAAGGCGGTCTTTGGGACGTCTTCTTCATGTACTCTGAGTTGATGATAACCAGAACGAAGGTCGATTTTTGAAAAACAGGTGGCGCCTTGAAGTTGGTCTAGGAGGTCATCGATGCGAGGTAATGGGTAGCGGTTCTTGACCGTTAACTTGTTGAGTTCTCTGTAGTCGATACACATGCGAAACGTTCCATCTTTCTTCTTCACAAAAAATAACAGGTGCACCCAAGGCGATGAGCTAGGACGTATGAATCCTTTGTCAGTCAGCTCTTGCAGTTGACTGGCCAGCTCTTGCATTTCGGATGGGGCTAACCTATAAGAGATTTTGCGACTGGTGTAGCGCCAGGTTTAAGATCGATGCGGAATTCGACTTCTCTCACGGGAGGAAGTCCTGAAATGTCGTCAGGAAAAACTTGTGGAAAATCTTTCACTACTGGATGTCTTCGAGTTTCCTCTCCTTGGTTCCCTTTTTGACGACGTGAGTTAGGAATGCGACATAGTTCTTGCGGAGATATTTTCGGGCTTGAAGACAGGACATTAATTTGAGTCCTTTCGAAGGGGTTTCTCCAAAATACGTAGGGTCTGACCGTCTGCAAGAGGAATGCGAATGAACTTTTCGCGGCATACTACTTCAGCATGATGCTGGCTGAGCAGTCCATTCCGATTATAATATCGAAACTTCCCAACTTCATAGGAATGAGGTCAACTGGAAAATCGTGATTCGTTTAGAGTGAGGGTACAATCTCGTATAATAGAATTTAATGAAACGGGCTTTCCGTCAGCAACTTCCACCGTTAGAGATTCCATGAGATTATCACGAGTTTGGTTTAGGATTGGTTCAAATTCTAAGGACACAAAACTCTTATCCGCGCCAGTATCGAATAACATGGATGCATAACTACCATTGATGAGAAACGTTACCGGTGTAACCACTGGTTGGCATTGATGTTGAAAGCTCTTCCTCTAGCCAGTGGAGGAGCTTGGTTAGCTTGGTTTACCGGATTCGCTTGAGCTTGGGCATGGATGATGTCTACCAAACGGGGACATGTATTCTGAAGTGGTTTGGGTCTCCACAGTTGTAACAAGCTTGCATTGGTTGCATCATAGGGTAGTTGGGTTGGTAGTAAGGTTGAGCTATGTGTTGCGTGGGTGGTAGAAATAAAGGTTGTTGAGCTTGACCCACTATTTGATGGTGGGTTTGGGTTGAGGTTTGGTTGCGGTTCATTCGCTGAAGTGTGCGTTGGATGGTGTGACCCGCACGGCCACAGCTGGTGCAATGTTGGCAAGGAGTTTCTGGGAGGTGATGGTATTGACAACGTTGCATTTTGGGTATGGGCCGGTGTATGGCTTTTTAAAGGGTGCAACTGAGGGAGCAATTTGGGTAATTGGTGCGGCAGTGATAGGAGAGTTTGTGTGTGTGACGGCAAAATTTCTGCTGTTGCGTTTCCTCTTACCAGCAAACTTTGAAGAGGAGATGGAATGGTTTGAAGTTTGGGCCTCAATGGGGCTTTCTTTTTCTCATCCTTGAATTTGCCGTTTCGGATGCGATTCTCGGTAAGTTCGGTAGCCAGTTCCATTGCGGCTTCAAGTGTTGCAGGCGAAGTGCTTAGAACCGATTCTTGAATTTTCGAGGGGAGGCCTCGAATGTAGTGTTCAACCAAGCGGTACACGGGGGTGAACAGATTAGGGATCATTTGGTTCAGTTCTAGAAATCTTTTGTTGTAGGAAGTGTGATCTCCTTCCTTTTGTTTCAACGAGTGGAATTCATCTTCCAACTTTTTGATTTCGCTTCTTGGACAGAAGCGTCTTGTCATGAGTTCCCTTAACTCTTCCCATGATAAGGCCATGGCATCTTCGACTCCTCGCTTACCCTTTTCTGTGTTCCACCAGGTAAGGGCTACTCCAAACAGTCTCCCTGATGCATAACGTACCTTGCGATCCTCGGGACAATCGCAATTGGGGAAGGTGTTCTCTGTTTCTTCAAACCAGTGGAGGAGGGCAGTAACACCTTCGGTCCCTTCATACTTTGGGGATCGCAAGATTTGAAGTGTTTGTAAGAGCACTTTTCAGAGTGAGGGTTGGCGACGCTCTGGTCTTCTTGACTGGGAGGGTTGATAGGATTTGCGGTGAGAGCTTGTTGAACTTAAATCACGATATCAGGAAGCACCGCGGCCATTTGTTTAGCAATTTGAGTGGCCAAGCATTCATTGGATCTTCCTGACTTTCTACCTCCACGTAGTTACCTAGCCGACATCTACAGGAACATACATAGGAAGATTGTGAGTTTAAGAAGTTTTTAGGTGTCATGTGTCGTTAAAAGAATAAAAATAACATAATTATCAATAATGCAACTACATCCATAGGATGTCTTGGGTTTGCTCATGTTTGGGCCTCCAATCTCCCCCATACCATCGCCTGTATAGTCATGTGGGCCCCCATGACTATTGGCTTAGTAGGATTCACATTGGTGTTGGCGGTTTAACACTCGCATCACCCGAATGAAAACCATGAAATATGATTGCGAGATGTATGGTAGGAGGATGTCCAGGTGTAGACACAATGACAACTCAAAGTGGGGTTAGCTCACACGACGTTTGGTATAGCATGCTTTGGCCTAATAGGTCCTTCGTACTCTCATCGTTAGTCCCCAGGTAGGCAAACTGGTCCTTTATTTTGGATTTATATGAATGCCAAGCCTAGACAGGAAGTTCCGACTACCGGTACTCGTACCCTTCCAGTTACTACATGCCCGTCATGAGAACTCACTTTGATGTGATTTGAAAAATACAAAAATCGTTGCAAAAATCATGGGAATTGTGACGTGTGTGCTCTCATGGATATGATATGTTTTGGGGATATGATTTATGATGAGCATTGTATAATAATATGTACTTATTAACATGCTTGCATAACATTGAATGTAACAATAAACATAAAGCATATAAACATCATGAATTTTGTATGTAACGCATAAACAATTTAAAATTTTAATCAACTATAGTATAGGTTCTAAGGGTCTAATAACCTATCCTATATCCCTATAGTCATGGCTCTGATACCAATCTGTCACACCCCGACCCGCAGCGGAATAAGAGTCGGGGCATAATTGGGTTATCACCAAAGCTCATGATGTTTACTAAAATGTTTCATATTTATTAAATTCAAATTACAACTTAAATGTTCAAATCAAATACATACAATTACAAGGAAAATGAAACTAAGTAAAACAATCGAAAGCTTAAGCTGATTTATTCTTCTAAGTCTTCCTATGTGTTTCTTGCCTCAACTGGATCACCTGTATCATGTGTAAAACGGGGGATATTTTGGGTCAACAAAAGTTGGCGAGTGAACCTTGATAAAAAATTGTTATTAATTGCTTGTTGTATTTAATATTGAAAATTTGTGCAATAATCACATGTGAGCAAACATATATAAATAAACAATACACAAACCACATTAGATGAGTAAATGACATAAATGATGATGTATTTGAGATCAAGGCTCAATCAAACGGAGCCGGTCGAATGACATGAATGATGATTTATGTGAGATCAAGGCTCAATCAAACGGAGCCGATCGAATGAGGCACCTGATACTCAACCCGTATCCCACGGGGAGCTGATGGGCCTAATGAAATGCATGTACTGAAAATGATAACTTCACTCTAACATAATTCACACAACAATTGATACATACACATTTGATCACGGATATGATAGATGCACAAGTGTTTAACTATAATAAGGAATTAAACGACACATGATACACCCCAAAATGTGATTAAAACGGGGAATTTGTATAGATTCACTCACATTTGGTGCGTTCTTTTGATGACGTTGGATGCGCACGAGTTTTAGGATTTGATCGACGAGGAAAACTAACCTAACATAATAACGAAATGGTTCGGTAAATAAATGGATTTTATTTGAGATTAATTCTTTTAATTCATAATCTTAATAGGATTTTTAGATTTATTTTTGTGGGTTTAAGGACATTTTCTAACTTTAAAAATATTATTTTTAAGTATTTTTAAATAATTTTCTGATTAAATAAATAAATAAAAAAATATATATAAAAATGTTGACTTTTTGACTTTGACCGTTGACCGGTCGGATTCAGTTTATTCATGCGCTGAGTGAGGTTCGAACCCGGGACCTCTCGTACGCGTGCACGCAGCTCTACCAACTGAGCTACGTGTCTAACCCGAAATATTCTCTCTTTTAATTATATATATACTAATTAATTGTTATTTTATTGGGTTTATATTAAAACGATTTAAAATGGCCGAACCGGTTGCAGGGACCCGGAGTCGAACTCGGGTCCTTCGGTTCGTATGCGCACAGCCCAACCAGTTGGGCTGTGTGTCTAATCTGTTTAACTCACGGATTATATTACTCTTATAAACATACTGTGACTTGTTCTGATTCAGTTCTAAAAATATTGGTTTTATTTCTGAAAGTCGGTACGTTGTGTGATTCGAACTCGTGACGTGCGTTTTATGATTGCACACGTGTCACACCCCGACCCGCAGCGGAAAAAGGTGATCGGGGCATAATTGGGTTATCATCAAAGCTCATGACATTTATTATATGTTTCATATTCATTAATACAATTTAATGGAAAATTACAATAAATGATACAACGTGTTCTAACTATCAATCTAAGCTTCTTGGTTCTCTTCTAAGGCATATCCTATGTTTTCCTTGCTTCAACCTGTTCACCTGTATCATGTGTAAAAAGGTTTTTGGATCAACATAATGTTGGCGAGTGAATCCTATGGAAAACACTTGAACAAGTTTATCCAATTGATTATAAATAAGGTGCATACCATATATGAGTAAATGTAGATGTAAATTTATTCACACAACACATAATATCGAATATTGAACACACATCACCAAATAATTGTTTTGAGGCACGCGTTGTTCGACTCGTCTCCCACGAGGAACTGATGGGCCTAATGAATGAGTTTTGAGGCACGCGTTGTTCTTACGAACTGATGGGCCTAATGTATGAGTTTTGAGGCACGCGTTGTTCTCGTCTCCCACGAGGAACTGATGGGCCTAATGAATGAGTTTTGAGGCACGCGTTGTTCTTACGAACTGATGGGCCTAATGTATGAGTTTTAAGGCACGCATTGTTCTCGTCTCCCACGAGGAACTGATGGGCCTAAATAATTTGTATACAACATTGACAATATGAATACATCACAACCAATAATAGTTACATTCTAGTTTAGTTCATATAATGGTATAACACAAATTTGCATAAGAGAATTAGTTTAAACGACACATGATACACCCCAAAACATGAATAAAAATGGGAGTTTGTAAGAATTCACTCACATTGGGTGCGTTCGGTTGATGAGGTTGAATGTACGCGAAATGGTGTTAACCACGAGTGGAATTAACCTAGATAAATCGCATTAGGGTTTGGTAAGTAAACGGGTTTTATTAATCTATTTTAGTAGGTTTGTTGGGTGTATTTTTGTGAGTTTGAGGCTATTTTCTAACCTTAAAAATGTTATTTTTAAGTATTTATAATTGATTTTTAATTAAAATAATTAAATAAAAATAATAAAAAAATATTTTATTTTTGCTACAGTTGACGTTTGACCGTTGACTTTGACTAGCGTTGACCGGTTCGAAGGCATATTGTTGTGCGCCAGGTGAGGCTCGAACCCGAGACCTCCCGTACGCGTGCACGCAGCTCTACCAACTGAGCTACGTGTCTAACCCGTTATATATCCGATTTTAATTATATATATATATTAATTAGAGTTAAACAGAAATCCTTTTATTTTAAAAACGAATTAATTCACAAACCGGTGCGCTCCACAGGTCTCGAACCCGGGACCTGTGGGTTAGCGGACACACACTCCACAACTGGACTGTGTGTCCCACTTGGTTATAAACTCGGTTATCAATATACTTAACATATACTCAAGGCGACTCCGGTTCAGTTTGCTGAAAAAAAGAATTTTTATCAAGGCGGCGTGTGTGAAACCGGAATCAAACTCGTGACCTTAGCGTTAAAAGTGCACACAGTCCACCGCTGGACTGTGTGTCTAACCCAGTAAATAACTGGATTTTAGTTATACATATATGATACAGATACTTCCTCTTCTTCGTACATAAACCCAGAAACCGGAAATCTGATCTGTTAAAAACGTTTTAACAGAATCTGGGTTGCATAAAAGTTTAGAACGTATTAAACATAAGATATAGGAGAGTTTAGAGGCTTATACCAACTGGAAGCAAGGTTTCGGTTTTCCGGTGGCCAAATTCCGGCGAAAAGCAGAAAAATTCCGGCGACTGAAGGGACTTCCGACGAATAGAACAAAGATTTTGAGTGATGAAGAAGTGTGTGGTGCGAGTTCTCTTGTGATAGGTTGGGTTGTATTTATAGAGTAACAAGTGATTCCCTGGATTTGGTAAAGAAAATTTCGGCCGACTTGATTTCCGGGATTGGTCTTTGACTGTTCGATTAAGTCTGACCAATTGATTGAAAACGGTTAAACTTTAGACTCTTGATCGCGAAGAACAGAAACGGAAACTTGATTGATGCCTGATTTCAAGTTCGGCTGATACAGGGCGCCGATATCGAATTCGGAAAAACATGATATCAATTAAATGATTCTAATATTAAACAAAAGTCACAAGTGGCGCAGCGGTTGTTCGGTTGAGTGATAAGTGTTTGTTTGAACCGGTATGGACCCGAGTTCGAAACCCGGCATGAGTAAAATATTTTTATTTTGCGATTTTTATCAGTTTTTCAAAAACTAAATATATATCCCCGCATAATAATTGATTACGTATCGTTTAAAATTATTTTGGGCATTTAATTCGCAACGAAAATTTTAACTGACTGTTCGGTTGATAAACGTAGCGGGTTTGGTAAATCCGTTTTTGACGGATGTTACAACACGGTCCACCGCTGGACTGTGTGTCTAACCCGGTTAAATATTCAGTTTTAATTAAACTTATACACATTTCGACTGCGTCTTCTTCATTTATAAAGACACAGAACAAAGATGTCCGACTGTTCTTGTTTAAATCGGTCATCGAACATGTAATTGATTGGAATGAATAGGATAAAGAGGGTTACGGAGTTAAACGTACCGATCAGAATGTCTTTCTCAGATTTCCGGCAAGGGTCATCGGCTCTGATTTGTGACTTCCGTCTGAGTTAATCAATTAACAGTTTTGATCAACGATTTGTGAAATTAAGTTACTAAACAAGGGATATCAGGGGGTTTAGATGATTGTACCGATTCACAGCGAGACTTCGGAATTTCCAGTGATTTTCCGGCGAGTGCAGAAATTCCCGGCAACATTATCTGGGACCGATTCTGGTTGAAGGATTGAAGTTAATATATATCTAATAATGGATTACAAACAAAAGAGTCGAGAAATTTACTGATTTGAAGTAAGTCTCGGTTTTCCGGTGAAAGTCCGGCGAAGGCAGAATATCTCCGGCGAGTGCTAAAGCTTCGAGAGATTGTGCGATTTTGAGCGAAAAGGTTACCAGAGGTTTGGGTGGGTATTTATAAGGAAGAAACAGAATGTATAGAGTCCGAATTTGGTCTTGATTCGTGGTCAAAGTTTCTCCGGCGGTTACGACCGCAACTGACTGTTAGACGTCGGTTTATAACCGATGTCGAAGTCGGTTATAACGTTATAGTCAAAAGGAAAATGGCTAAACTCGCGGATTGCCGGACTTTCCGGTGATTGCGAGTTCTTCCACGCTGAAGTCCGGTTTTGAATTCGAGTTTTAATTTAAGTATTATTTGTTTCAGTAATTACACAAAGGTGTCATGTGGCGGAGTGGTGTAGTGTTTGTTTGTTGGAGCGGCTGACCCGGGTTCGAAACCCGGCAGCCTCATTTATTTTTTTATTCTCTTATTTTTATTATTTATTAATTATGGTTTAAAATTCTAACAATGTTTATTAATTATGTATTGTTTAAAATTAAAATGAACAATATATACGCAACGAAAATTATAACTGACTATTCGATTAATAAACGAAGCGGGTTTTGGAAACCCGTTTTTCGACGGATGTTACATTCTTAGCTACATAATACGAAATGGGAATCTTGTTGCCCTCTGGCATCGAATCTCGCAACAATAAGAGGATTCGATCAAATGCTTCATTAGTCAAATGGTGCGTATCCTTTATATTCATAAGCTTTGCTAAAAAGTCAATAGAAGAATACTTAATACAACCAGGATATAATTATGTTTCACCTTCCTTTACCAAGTCTTCAAAATCATCACGAACACCGCTACTATCTCCATTCGAGTTCTGTTGGTTAACGTATGTATCTTCTTCCATACGCTCCCCCTAACGTCTTCAATAACGTTTCCCATACCGTTTTGTGGCGCAAACCGCAACTGGAGTCGTTTCCCGTGATAGTTCCACTTCGTGTAATCCTTCCAAAAACTGCTAATACGCAAATGGCGTTTCATAGTTGCCATGTCTATTAAGCCGGAATTTTTACATACGTTACACGGACATCTAACTTCGTCGTCGTTTTTTATCACTCTTTCACACATCTTGATGAAAGACTCGAGTCCTTGCTTGTAGTGAGGTGAATGACGTGGGGAAACAATCCAACTTTTATCGTAAGTCATTATGCAACTGAAAGAAAATCTAATTTAAGATTAACAAGACAAGGGTAGGCTGCTAAACCCACTTTTTGAACACCTTATCTCATATGTGAATGTGCATTACATGATTGTTTATTTAAGAAAAATTCGGCAGCATTTCCTCTTAGCTCCCAAGTATATATGTAATGATATATACCCGAGGAGCAAAGAGAAAATGATAACCGAATCCTTCTTAAACAAACAATCGTGTGATCCACATTCACATCCTAAATGAGATGAAATATTTAAAAAAGCAGTCCCAAGTTAAACGGGGACAACCTGAAATTAATTTCTAAATCAATTTCGGGTGGGTATTTCTAAGCTCGTTATGTTTAAAATGATGAATTCAACCTCGGGCGCAGTTTTTAAAGCTTGTAATGTTCTTCATAATGGTTTAAATTTCGGGCGAGTATTTTATTAGCAGGGATTGTTTTAAATAATGATTTCAATTTTGGCGGGTAGTTTCGATGTTCATTATGTTTTAAATGATGATTTTAATTTAAGGAGGGTATTTCCTAACTAATATATATCGGGCGAGTCTTTTATTAGCTCCTTTTCTTTTAAATAAAGATTTCAATTTTGGCGGTTATTTTCTATGTTCGTTATGGTTTAAATGATGATTTTAATTTAAGGAGGGTATTTCCTAACTAATATATATTTGTCAAACTTACATAAACATAGAAATTATCAAAGTTGAACTTTTTTTTCAAACCTACACATAAACATTCAAATTATGAAGTTAAATATATTTTTTTCTCAAACCTAAACATAAACATAGAGATTATCAAGTTAAACATATTTTTTTTTCAAACATAACCATAAACACAGAAATCATGAAATTTAAACATAATTTATACTACCAACACATATACATACTTATAAACATACATACTAGCATACACATTTTTTACCAATTGCAAACATTTAGATGCACAATTGTTCATCAATTACGTACACCTACATACTAACATACAACTATATACATTCATTCATAGACTTACATACATATAAACATTCATCCTTACATACACCTACATCAACAAATACATAGATTTCCATATACACATTTTCACCAAACACACCTACATTATATATTTTACATACAAACATTCATCCTTACATACACCTACATCAACAAATACATAGATTTTACAAACACATTTTCACCAAACACACCCACATTATACATTTTATATACAAACATTCATCCTTACATAAACCTACATCAACAAATACATAGATTTTTACAAACACATTTTCACCAAACACACCTACGTTATACATTTTACATACAAACATCCATCCTTACATACACCTACATCAACAAATACATAGATTTTTACATACACATTTTCACCAAACACACCTAAATTATACATTTTTACATACAAAAATTCATCATTCCATATGCATTTACATACCTAAACAAAAAATTATACAACTTCTAAACAAAAAAAATACATATAAAACTAACCTTTTTTTAAAGTTTCAAGGAAACGAAGACCGCGGAGAAGAGGTGGTGCCGGAGAAATGATGGTGGTGACCAGAGAAGAGAGGTGGTGATCCGAGTTTTCTTCCACAAACACAAAAATACACAAAAACACGCAAAAATTAAAGCCTATAACATGAATATAACAAATGTAGATAAGAAATTTAACATAAAGAGAGTTAAACTAACGATTTGGGCAAAAACGGGGGTCTCCGACGGTGCTCAGGGACTTTTGGGGGGAAAATGAAGGAGGAGGGAAGAAATGGCGTTGTATAGGGACTGGTACGTCGACACTTTTAGCGGCGACGGCGGGTCGCCGGTATTGATATTGTGTCGCCGCTATTAGGTTAACTTGGATAAGATTTATGTGGCTAGGGTTTATTGTGGTTAAGGGACCTTTAGCGGAGATGCCGTCGCGCTAATTGGCCATATATATGTCGTCGCTATTGCTTGTTAAATCCAACCGTCAGATCTTGAAAATGATCAACGGCTGGGGTTTGGACTGAGAGCTCGGGACACGGATCGACCAATAGCGGCGACACTTTGGCTGTCGCCGGTAAAGGGGGGCATTTCTTGTAGTGATTGTGGCTTTATAAAGTTCATAATTTAAGATTCGGTTGTAGGTGCATAGAGTGGTCGGGTATAGAAATTTCAGATTTCTATCAAGTAATTCTTTGTGCGTCCAAGTAACGGGACAAATCCACATTGTTATCTGTTCTGGTAAACCAACACCCTCTCTATGCCCCATGGCTTGTGGCTGATCAAAAAGTCGTGGTTATCCTTCATGTTTCGTTATCTGAACAAGCTCTTGCTGAAGTTATTGGAAAGTCCACTGCCCGTAAAAAATGGTTAGTGCTTGAAACTGCTTTTTGCAACACCTCCATTGACCGTATACAAAATCTTCGTGACCAACTCCGACTCTCTGTCAAGGGTAATGCTTCGGTTGCCGAGTTTGGTAGAAAATTTAAAGCCTTTTGGGATCGGTCACCTCCCTGTTGATGAAACTGACAAAGTCCATGGTTTCTTTGCGGTCTTTGTGACTTGTTTGAAGCGTTTATACTATCGTTTGAGCCTACAAATCGTCACCCCCTTTCATGAATTGATAATCCAAGCCGAAAATTTGAACCTTTTCTTAGGTCCTTGCATGGTAATCCTAACCCTACTGTCGCATTTAACGCCCAATCATTTAGGGTTGTCACCAACACCCGCCCTCCTAATGGTCACTATTCCATTGGGGTGGCTGGGGTGGTCATGGCCGAGGCACGTGACCTCCCCGTTGCCAGTTATGTTATACCGATGGACACTATGATAAGTCTTGTCCCTCACTCCCCACCTTTGCCTCAAAATTAGTCACCACAGATTCGGATCTCGCAAAAGCTTTCCATACAATATGCTATGTCACTTCTATGGGTTCGGATTGGTGTACCGACTCCGGTGCCATGGATCATCTGACCACTTCGGTCAATATTGTTCATAATGCATCACCGGTTTCGGGTGACACCAAAGTCATATTTGGAAATGGTAACTCGCTTCACATCTCCCACATTGGTGACACAACTGTTGTACACAACATCCCATTAAAAAATGTCATAGTGGTTCCTTACCCTACTAAACTTACAATTTATTAATAAACTAGTATTAAGTCCCCCCGCGTTGCGGGGGCATAAAGCTTGCCAAGTAGTACTAATACTACACAACTACCAGCGACTAATAAAACGAAAAAGCTCATAAAAACAAAATAAACAAAGAACGAAAAGCATATGTAACATCGTTGAACCATGCATGCCTGTTGCGGCATTTTAATGCGAATAAATTAGACTGAAACATAAAAATAGAAAAGAATAACTAAGTCGATCTAAGACCGCGCGCGTTGCGACAAACCTGTCAAACAGGGAAAAATAGACGCGATTGTGGCGGTCTTGTCAAACGGGAAAAAATAGACGAAAAATGTTGAAACCCACACGCACGTTACGGCGTGTTCACTCGCAAAATTTTGAACGAAACGTAGAGCGAAAAACTTGCAAAAGATGAAAAGTATAGAGGACTAAATTGAAAAAAAAAATGTTTTTGAGGTTAAATTGTAAAACATGAAAGTCTTTGGGTTAAAAGTAAAATAATAAAAAAGTTAAAATGAAAAGATAAAAACTTTAGATGAAAATGAAAAAAAAAATTTTGAAAGCCACCCATGCACGTAGTAGAACACATACTGCAAGAAAATCTTGCTTATTTATTTTATAATATGGTAATTAACAACTGAAAATAATTTGGATGTTTTGTTTTTCCAACTGCACTTCAATATTGAAAAATTTGCAAAAGTAGTAGGACTGCAACTTCAAAAGAGTGATTTTAGGTGTCAAGGAAATTATTAAGTGTTTCTAGGTAGTCCTTGTTTCCAAATAGCGGACTTCTTCAACATTTTCTGACATCTCTGCAAAAGCTGCATGTCTTCTGCATTAAAGAAGAGAAGTCCGCTGATCCAAGTGAAGGACTTGGTTGTTCTTAAATCCAAATGAAGGACTTCCCTAGTCCCTGTTCGGTTTAAATTTCTTCATGGATAGTCGCTGTTTTGTTATCTTGTATAGTCCGCTGATTCAATGATTTATCTACCTAGTCCGCTGTTTTAGGCGTCTCGTTTAAGTTCCACATAGTTCATCATTCTGGATTCATTTGGTGATCTATCATATTTAATTTAAACCAACTCGATATTAAAACCGACGAGTGTCTAGCTATTAACTTGCAAGGCACGTTACGGTCAGTTAGTTAAGACCGTAGGGATTATTTAATCTCCATGTTACAAAACATGAACCCTAAAGTTTTAACAATCGTTGAAGAAGAAGCTGAGATCGATGTAGGAACTGACGGAGTTAAATTTTTGAAAGGGTTTGAAGAGTGTTTGAGATGGTTTAGGGTTTATTTTGAGGCTTTGGACGAAAGTTTTCTGAAAACGAGTAACGAACGGTTGATGTTGGAGCCGGAGGCGGGCGGTGATGTATGTAGTGGGACGGCGGCCGGAATGTTCAGTAGAGAGGCGGGAGACGGCGGAGAGGTGGTGGAGAAGGATGAGGGGAAGTGGGTTTGATGGGGTTTTGATTAGTGAAGAAGGGTGTGATGATGTGAGGGAGTTGTTGAGGAGGTATAAGGAAGGTTGGTCAGTTTTGCAGCCGGAAATGGGTGCCGGAATATTCGTGATGAGGAAGGAGACGCCGGTGGTGTGGGCTAGTGCATGGAAGCCTGTATGATTAGCGGTTTACTACTGGCCAAGTTCTTTAAAGCAAACAACAGACTTCAAAAGTCCTGCCAATGTTTCAGCGGACTTCTTAAGTCATAGAAATGAAATAGCGGACTTCGAAGGACGGCTGCAGCTTTTGCAGGTTACCTGCAGAGATGGCAGATGGTTGTGTAGTAGTCCGCTAATTGGATCAGCGACCTACCTCAAGAAAAACCTAGTCACCTAAAGGCAGTCTTTTACAGGTTTAAGGCCACTAGTTTTGCAAAAAAACTCTTCAATATTCAGGACTGAACCACTAAGCAAGTCCTAGCCCAGGGCTGATGTGAAGATGGCTTATATGTCTTGAAGATGGATTCTAAAGCCATTCCTGCATAATCTAATTTACCTTTAAAAGCCTCTTTTGAGCTTTGGCATTTACGGTTGGGACATGTGTCCTTTGACACTATTTTCTCTTTAAATAAAACGTGTTTATCTGTTATTTTAATTTTGCCCAAACCAGGTTTATGTTCATCCTGTGAACTATTTAAGGGTCGACGGCTATCCTTTGATTTAAATGAAAAAACGGCCTAAACAACCCATGGACTTGATACATTGGGACTTATCCGTTGATAACTATTGTTATATTAGTGGATGATTTTTTTCCAGATTAATTTGGTACTATCCCCTAAAAACTAAATCTAGGTTTCAAGCTATTTTATCAATCTTTAGTCTTTATGAAGTTCGTTTGGACACAATTTTCTCTAAAATTAAGATGTTTCAAAGTGACCGCAAGCAAAATTTACGAATCACTATGTTCATTAATTATTTAAATAAAATGACACCTTATGTCGTTTAACGGACATGTTCCTCCATCTTATTGGGTGGAAGCATTTAGTTCTGCGATCTAATTCCGAACCGACTCCCCACTAAATTGTTGGATGACAAATCACCTTTTAAATTATTTTTCTCTCGCAAGCCAATATATTACAGCTTTTGCCCATTCGATTACCAGGTCTATCTATACTTACGAGACTATTCGGGTCACAAATTGGAGCCTAGAAGTAAGGATGGCAATCAAATCCTGAACTCAATGGGTAAAACCGAAACCTGACACATTTGGGATGGGTTTTGGTCGGTTAATTGGGTTTGGGATGAGTTTTTAATTTTTTTTTGTGGATTTGAGATTTGGTGATACCCGTTTACCTGACCTGATTACCCTATTAAGTGTATCCGTTTACCCGATTGTATAACCAATATATTTTTTTATTTTAAACATGTGTGTATATACATACATACATACATAAAATATATATATATATATATACCACACCCCTTTTATACATAAGTATTTTATTTCGTATACATTATAGTTTACTCTAGCCGCCAATGAGTCGTTATATGCCATTCGTGAACCATACTCAAACCCTACTCATTACCAATCACTTGTTGGTGCTTTACAGTACCTCACAATCACTCGCCTGACATCGTCTATGTTGTCAATCAAGTTAGGCAATTTCTTCATTGCCCAACCATGACTCACTTCAAATGTGTTAAACACATTCTCAGTATGTGAAAGACATGTTAGCTTTCAGTTTCACCTTTTCTAAACCATATCATACTAACATTTTGGCTACTCGGACACGGACTGGTCCAGATGCATCGAAACTCGTCGCCTAGTTACGAGTATTCTATCTTTCATGAGGAAATCTTGTTTCCTGGAGTGCAAGAAGCAAACCACTGTGTCCCGCTCCAGCTGTGAGTCCGAATATCGCATCATGGCAAAAATTACTGCTGGAATAATTTGGATTAGACATCTGCTCAGGGAACTTCATGCTCTTTCTCCTAATCAACCCACTATACTATGTGACAACCGTAGTGCTTTATTCCTTACTTAAAATCTTGTTTCACATGAATGTGCCAATCACATTGATGTCGACCATCACTTTATTCGTGAACTTGTTGCTTCCGGCAAGCTCCATGCAAAGTTCATGTCGATTAAGCTTCAAGTGGCAGACATATTCACCAAAGGCATACTCAGCCTTAGTTGGAGTTCTTCCACTCTATGCTTCTCATTGGCCCGCTATTGTTCCGTTTGAGAGTGATGTTTGACACACTCAAAATTAATTTTATAAAACTTTTGTACTCGTGTAATTTCTTTTTCTTCTTGTAAGTATTTGTAAATGTGAATTATTGTTCTATTGATAGGTACATATCCTATGGGGCACGCTTCATTCATCAACTTATACAAGCTCTTTTCAAGATTCAGAACCAAGTAAAATTGGGGAAGATTTTATTGTTTTTTTTTATTATTATTTTTAACTTCAAGTTGTTCGACCGATCTCCCATATTTGACCGTAGTTGGAGCACTTTAGTGATCCTTGTCAATTTTCCTAATTTCAATTTTCACGGAAAAGAAAAAGAAACAATAAAAGTAATTAATGGTTAGAAATGTGTTGTTTGAATATTGAAGGTGTCCAGTAGAACCTTATAACGTTGAATCTACTCCACACTACCAAATAAATTATTGAGTGACATTCTAGAACGTTCGAAGAAACAAAAACCACATCTAAGTAAATGAAAGATTTATGTGCAATTTATCAACTTATTTTTAATAAATCAATATATGGATAGTTTATTTTTAATAAATCAATATATGGATAGTTTTTTAAAATAACTTCATTGTACGCTAAGATAGTTTATTATTAATAGAAGAAGGTTAATAAAAGGTCAGGGTCGACCTTTAATTTTCATACAAATATTTGATTTTGAACAAAAAAAAATAGAGTTAATTACTGTTTTCGTCCCTATGGTTTGTTAAAAATTACTATTTCAGTCCATTAGTTTAAAAAATGCGATTTCAGTCCCTGTGGTTTCACTTTCGTAATAATTTCAGTCCACCTCGCAACCATTTCAGTCCCTGTACTTACATAATAAATAAATTGAAGTAGTTACGAAAGTGAAACCACGGACTGAAATGGTTACGAAGTGAAACCACAGGGACTGAAATGGTTACGAAAGTGAAACCACAGAGACTGAAATCGCAAATTTTAAACTAGTGGACTCAAAATAGTGATTTTTGACAAACCACATGGACGAAACAGTAATTAACTCAAAAAATTATAAATAGGTGCATAATTTTGGGTTTGATATAACATCAACATGAATAAAGTAAATGAACTGATAAATATTACAATTCGTAAATTCACTTCTACATTCAAATTTGAGCTATAAACCTCTTTGTATAGTTGTACAATTATATCGACTTGAAACGTATGCTTAGTTTGAGTTTTAACCTTTTGATAATTAGAGTTTATTTTGAAATAATAGTTATTTTAAGGCTATACAGTGTCATGGAGTTATCTTTCGATCCTCGAATAGCGATCCTGGTTGCGCTGTCTTAGACTCATCAGGCTAACAACAACAACTCTCAATCAGTGGTGCGTTTCTCGGATAGACACAACTACACACGTACACCTTCTTAATCGATCTGCTGAAGTCATCCCTGATAAAGTCACAGACTAACCAGTATACCCAAACGTTCAAGTACGACCCAAACAAAATGACATTCGAACTTTCGGGCCATGACAATAGGCTCTAAATTTTGAGGCTAAGCTCGACAAGCGTTAACAGAATACAAACTCGAGTTTAACATGAGAGAGATTCTAAATTGTGATGAACACTTTCTCAAAAAATATAACACTTCAAATACATTTTTTTCGGTAATGAAACTTATTTGAAGTATTCGTACAAATTACACTCATATTAACAAAAGTGTTAATATGAACCTACAGGTTAACATACTAGCGTCACTGCTGATAACACTTGAATGTTCAGAGCCACATTTATAAAGAGAGTAGACATCAAATATGCTTTGACTTTGTTCAACCCAAGTAGTGATGTTGATGTCACGATATTAATAATGTCACGATATAATAAATAAAAAATGGAGAGGGTCCATTTTGTAGTAATTTCCAAATTTTCTTAAATTAAAATTCATTTCAACCTATCATTTTAGTCAACTACGCGCAAAGAATATTCTGGAACTTCAGCCCAACCCAATATATATAACTCAACTTGTCATCAAGGAATTATCAAACACGAAAATAAACAGTTAAGCTTCGTATATTCAGTTTTATTGTGTAAATTGCTTTGATGGACAAACAACAACAATACAAACGTGTATTCACACATTTGGACCAAAATGGTGACGGCAAACTATCCCCACCAGAGCTCCAAGTTTGCATGGGGAAGATCGGTGAAGAGTTGTCATTGGAGGAGGCAGAGATGGTGTCGCAGTTGATGGACTCTGACGGTGATGGGTTGTTGACCTTCGACGATTTGGTTAAGGTGGTTGAAGGTGCAAATGAGGATGAGAAAGTGAATGACTAAAATGGCTTTTAAGATGTATGAAGAAAAAGAGGGTTGTGGTTGTATAACTCTAAAAGTTTGAGGAGAATGCTTAGTAGATTGGGACAGTCGAGGTCCGTCCACGAGTGTGAGTTGATGATCGCAAAGTTTGACCTCGATGGCAATGGCGTTGTTGATTTCGACGAGTTTCATCACATGATGGCATGCTCGTGACTTGTGAGTTACACGAGTTTCATAGGTTGCATGCATGGTATGATTAACTGAGATATATATTTATTAGTGTTATTTTGTTCTTCTACTAATCATAGTAATTTCTGTTATTAGAGCATTGTGTATAATTTTGAATTTGGTAGGATTCATTCCTCGGGTTGTAGATATGTATTTGTATATATACGCAAGTTATATATTGTATTTTGTATTGCATACCCTTGTTTGGCGTTATGCCTTTATAACAAAGGATAAACACAAACATACCCATAAAATGCACCCGTAGCAAGAACTACTAGTCTGTCTGAAAGGATGTGACATATACAAATCTTTTCTCTATTACAGGGATAAAAAGGTTGTTTCCGCTAAATTCTCATTTTGACATGTTTAATTTAATGTAGTAAGGGCAGGCGGGCCACCACGCTATGGGAAATCCACCGCGTGGATCACCATGGAACACCACCGCTGGTGGTTCTTATAGCGCGTCGTCTTTCTAACACGTTTTGTGGAAGACGCGTTTTGAAACAAATGGACTGTTGTTTTGTGACCATTGGGGCTTGGACCGTCATAGATGATGATGTTTATTTTAAATATATATATATATATATATATATATATATATATATTCAAATCCATATTATAAAATATCACATTCAATCTCTCCAAAAAAACATACATTCAATCTCTCCACAAATCCATATTTATAAAATGGCATCTTCTACGGATTCATTTTCGACGGATAGCGAAAGTGATACGTCTTCCGACAATGACACGCTTGAATTTTTCGAGAAGGTGTATAACGTACTTGAAGGTTCGAGCCGTCCAAAGAAGAAAATGGTCAGTCGTGATCGTATACATGCCAACGAGGTGTTAATGAATGATTATTTTATGGAGAATCTGGTGTACAATGCTAAAACGTTCAGGGATCGGTTTCGTTTGTCAAAGGATTTATTTCTAAAGATTGTAGCAGACATCGAAGCAAGCGAACAATGGTTTCAAGAACGTTACGATGGGAGAGGTAAACGAAGTTTCACGCCGATACAAAAATGCACGTCTGCCATTCGCCAACTAGCAACATGTAACCCACCCGATCAATTTGATGAATACTTAGAAATATCGGAAAGAACTTCGCGTGAATGTTTTCAATTTTTTGTAACGTGATCATTAAATTGTATGCCAAAGAGTTTCTATGTAGACCAACGAGACACGACATCACACGTATTTACGCTGCACACGAGGCTAGATGGCATTTTCCAGGGATGCTCGATAGCATCGATTGTACACATATCGAATGGAGAAATTGGCCAAGAGAGTTGCGAGGGGTGTATGTTAGGGTGACGTTAAAAGACCGACCATCTTACTTGAAGCGGTGGCCTCGAATGATTTATGGATTTGGCATTCGTATTTTGGTGTTCCTGGTTCAAGCAACGACATCAATGTTTTGTACACATCGCCATTGTTTCAAACCGTAACAGATGATACCGCACCTTTCTGTCCATTTATGGTTAACGGAAAATATTGCAGACGAGGCTTTCTACTTGTGGATGGTATCTACCCATCATGGTCTGTTTTTGTGAAAGCCCTTTCATTTCCTACCGAGCCTAAAGAAAAGGGCGTCAAGAAGTTGCAAGAATCAGCAAGAAAAGATGTTGAGATGGCTTTTGGTGTTTAAAGGGTCGATGGGGGATACTATGCCGACCGGTTCGTGCGATGAATATAAAAACAATCCATAGTATAGTATATGCATGTATCATCTTGCACGATATGCTAATTAAAGAAGACGGGCGTGCAATATCTCTAGATTGGGTGCCGGATCCTCTAACACAAAATCCCGTTCCAGAAAATGTCCAACAAGACTTGCGCAACGAAGAACTTCACTTTCGGTTGAGATATGATTTAGTTGAACTTGTAGGTGCTTTAGGTTGGAATTTCCGGATTCGGACTAAGAGTAGGCTTTGTTTATGTATCTTTTTAATTTTATATGGTTATTTTTAAGTTGTAATGTAGGATTTATTTAAATGAAATTTATAATTTAAAATTTTATTGTTAATATATAAATTAAAATTGTATAGTTAATTTATAATTAAAAAAACCCATCACTAGTGATGGAGTGATGGGCACCCCTAGTAAAATCTATCAGTAGTGATGGAATTTGGCTCGATGACATGGCGTATGGTGATTGGATGTTATGAGTGATGAGTGATGGACGCCCCTACCCCCTAAAACCAAGTAACTTTATACCTTTATCAAGTTCATAATTGAAGGATTTGGTTTTAAGATTTCGATCTAAGTAGATCGTTGTGCATCTAAGTAATGTGTCAGTTTGCTGATTTGCAGAACCCTTCGATAGTATCAGTTTGCTGATTTGCAGCAGAAACCCTTCGATAGTATCAGTTTGCTGATCAGCAGAACCCTTCGATAGTATCAGTTTGCTGATTTGCAGCAGAACCCTTCGATAGTAAGGTCCATAGTGCACCTTAGGGTTGTATTTCAAACAAAATCTCATATTGTTATATTCGGTCATGTCCATAGGAGGGATATGAGCCACAAGGAAATCTCCACCTCAAATATCATTCACACGTTTGAATGCGTTGACCGTTGATGATGTTGGGTTATGTGTGGAAGCTCGATTTGGGTTGGGTCGAACAATTTTATAAGATAACTTTTGGAGGAAACTAATTAATTTGAAGACCTGGGCCGTTTCATTTAATTATAGCCCATCTACTAGTTTTTTAGAACAAGTTTTGTAACCCTAACCTTAAATAAAGTCTTGTACTTATAATTTCTCAGTCACGACTGATGAGAGGTAGTAGGCAATAAAAATCATGTTTGCAGCCCATGGACATGGGTTTCAAATCAAAACCGAACCACGTAAATCCTTGTGTTCTCATGATCGTTATTTTTCTGCATATGGATCACTTGTGTGTGTGTGTTTGTTGTTGCTTCCACGTGTGCGTTACCCTAATAGATGATAAAAGAACGCCATAGGTACGTGTCCTTGAGTGGAAGCAATCCATGATGAGTGATCTCCTACGATTAAAAGAATCTCCAATCGGTCGAACCTAGTCTAAACACCCGTTTAGCTTAGTGTTTCTTCATTGGCCCCATCCAGTACCCTATAACAACATCTCTGTTTCACCAACATTTTGATCCCATGAGTTCTACACCAATTTCAACCCCTGGGATAACGTCTATAGTGATTGGAGACACCACTACAGGGCTCGGTTTCCTGGACATTGGTCCACACACCGACTAAAGATCCTGAATCCTCAACTTCACTGAAATCGCCACATGCAGCATATTCTTCCTCAACATCACATCCTTCCACTTCGCTACATGACCCAACTCACAACAGCATAAGGCTGCTTCCACAGACCCGCATCAGTGGCTAGTCTGGAGATGTGGTATGTGGAATGATGTGTAAAATATTGTTTATATTAATTAAACTACCAAATTAAAAGGCCTTGCTAACTTAATTACACACAATTGGCAAATATACCGGTCATTATGTAGTCAAGCCGGTAAGACAGGTCTAAAATCCAAGGACTCAAAGGCACATTTCTTGATAGTAAAACTCTATCGAGTCATAGTCTAATAATGTTTAATGTTGACCGGTGAATTTTACTAATTACTCAAACTAACTAAGAATGCAAATCATGAAAACAAAGCAATCAAACAGTGAATTTAGTGAAATCAGATAAAGAAAAAGTAGCTACCTAGGCAAGAATCATGTTAACTCGCTCACAGCTCACGAGATTGGATAATTCGATTTGGCTACTGGGATCTTAAAATACATTATCTAAACCTAAACTGGATGATGGAACACTCTCGAAACATGATGCAATCTAGTATCCAGGGAAGTGTGTAAACTCACCAGTGTCTCGGTCTCTCTAAACTAATGCTATGGTACCCTAAATCTAGATATCCTATCGCTCCCACCAAAAACAATACATCCGGGAAGTGTAAGGGATGCAAAGGGTGGTGAATCTAACAAGTTTCTAACATGCGACAACAAGGATCAAAAGATAATAAATGGTCACTCACTCTCGTTTTGTTAACTCCTAAACCACCAAATAAAAAAGACAACCCGACAACCTATTACCCCTCATTCTCAAGGATTGGTAGAACACTAAGTACCTCTAGACTCTCAATCAATGTTCCTATATGCTTTGAGCTCAGAAAACCATAAACTTGTCACAAACACACAGTAAGCAACCTAACACGCATCTATAACTGAAAGACATTCAACAAGACACGTATGGAACGATGAAATGATTATAAATTACAAAGTACGTATGCATGCACATGAAAAACCTGATTTAGTTAGAAACACTCTTTACCAAAACATTAAGCCCAATCACAAATTATCCAAAACCGAAAAGCTATTTAACAATTATCCATACACCTAGGTAGCTAAGAGAAACTTAGCTACTCATGTTCATAAGCAAAACAAACACAAAAGTTCAAAGTAAACAAATCCAGAAAACATGTCTAAGAATTCAAGTTCAAAGAAAACCGAAACTAATAAACGATGTTCTAACTGAAAAGCTTCTAACTTTAGGTAATCTCTTCAATAATCCTAAGCTTCCCCTCTCAATGAAAACACTCTAAATCGCGTTTCAAGAGCTTTGTGGTTCGTAGTTAGTCGGTTCAACCGGCACTACCGGACCGTTTGAACCGATTTTTAGAACATTGGTTGCAAGCTCGTTATAGGTTCAAATCGGATAGATTATTTTATTTTATCATTATTTTAATTTCAAGTTGTTCGCTCAATATCCCACATTTGATTTGTTTGACCACAAATCTGGTCACTTTAGTGATCCATTGCATAACTTCAGTCTTCAAGAAAAAGAAAAAGAATACAATAAAAATATAATTTCTGGTAAGAAATCCATTGTTAGAATTTTGAACGTCTCGGTCCTTTACTTCTTAGTTTGAATCTACTCCACACGACCAAATAAATTATTGAGTGACCTAGAAAGTTGGAAGAAGCACAAAGGACCAAATAAACTATGTGACATTCTAGAAAATTCGAAGAAGCTCAAAGCATATCATAACTAAGTAGATAAAAGATTTATATACTATTTATCAACTTATTTATAATAATTCAAAATACGGATAGTTTTTTTAAATAAAGACTTGTATGCTAAGATAATTTATTATTAATCGAAGACAGTTAAGAAAAGGTTAGGGTCCTTTAATTTCCACTACTTTGAGTTTAACTTTTTGATAATTAGAGTGGATTTTGAAATAATAGTCACTTTCAGGTTGCATAGCCTCCAAATTGATGCTGAAGCTCGATGTGTTTTCGCCAATGAGGTAGTGATGCAGTGGTTGGAGAAAGAATTTGTGTTCCTTGTGACCCAAGTTCGATTTTCACTCTCCTCATTATTTTATGTGGCATCCAGGTGAAGAGTGAATACGGGTGGCGCCGGTTCGACTTGGATGTGAGGCGAGGTTTTACCGATTAATCCACTGGCGTGCCTTCGAGCGGGTGGAGGTCGGGTTTTCGCGCATCTGGGGAGAGCCAAGGGGCTGGCGACGGTCGAGTAGTCGACCTTGGCCACAGCACCCGGCGTCACGATTGTTGACACGTCGTTTCTTCCGTTAAAAAAAAAGCTGATGCGCTTTCACAACGCAAACTCCTTGAGAAAGATTCTAAGATGGTCATGAATTTTGCCATGTACCAAAATTTATTTTCAGTAATGAAACTAAGTTAGTATTGTAATTACATGAACAAATGTTAAAGAATTACACTTAAATGCTAGATGTGATGAACTTGAAGTTAGAGCATTTAGGTACATCAATTCTTGATTTGTCAACCAATTAATGTGTTCAATATTGCAAACAACTGTTACACTCATTTGTATATCAATATTATATTAGTCCTACGCGCGTACTGACTAGCTTGATAAGGAAATACTGAGCTGGTTTGTATTGTTGATTGTTTTGGACCTTACGACCGATATTGGTTGAAGGTGGAGGGGTTGAAGGTCGCAGACTGAGTTTGGTATGGAGGAAAGTGAAATGACGGCTTTTAAGATGTATGAAGAAGTAGAGGGTTGTGGTTGTATAATGTAGGAATTAGGTTTATTTTTTTAATAAAATAATTACAAAAATATATAATAAATAATAACGAGACTCTCGTTATTCGTGGGAAATTCTACTAGTACAATACCGGTTACATGAACTAAATAAATTAAATATAATATACAATTTAATTGTACCAATCTTGATTGAAGTCGACGTCTTTGGAAAACTTCAACCGCATCTTCTTGTTCCAACCTTGCTGCAAGACAAGCAAAAATCGTTGACGGTTTTGGTTGAGGATCGTGTTAGACACGGGGCCCTTAAAACAGATTTCGCGCCTCCTCTCAGACGGTCATGTTTCCAGGATACAACAACCGAAGCAGTAGTTATACTGCCGGAGATGGCACTCGTGCCCGAGATTACACCGGATATAATTTGATGTTCATAAATTAGGAAAAAGATGAGATTGCGAAAAAGTCAATTTAGAGAGTGCTCCTCTCTAAATTTTTCATGGAACAAAGAAACTTTTGTGAGTATTTTTTCTTCACACTAAAGAATAAACCATCATGCTCATTCTTATACTCACTAATGAAATACTTGTTCAATCATATTAAAGTTTGTGATTAAAATCGGTTTTAATGACTCATTCAACCCTATTCAAGTTGGTCATAAACAAGATAATTAATCTTGTATTAAACCGAGTTTAACCTCTTCATAAATGGATTTTAGTGGTCGGTCATAACTCTCATTTTCATTCATGACATGAGTTGAAACCGTTGACATTATTTCACTAGTGGGATGTTTCTGTCGACGCGTATGCGCGCCTTATTCGAACACACGCTAAGCTTCGGCGTGTACAAATGTCCTTGCGCCATATGCTCATGCCACGAATAGTAGCCCGTTAGTGACCTGCACACTCTACACTCGAATCCGCGCGCCACCAACAGGTGCGCCATAGGCGGACCTGCCACCCGCCATGTACTTGACCACCCCACATGGACAAAAAATACAAAGGCGTTTGAGTTTAGGTTGCTCCGCACCCGTTAGGGTCTCCACTAGTGTTTGCCTATAAGGTAACAATATATAAAGAGTGCTCCTCCTTATAAACTACTTCAAGCTTTATCATCCCACCTATGTGGGACAAGCTTAATCCATTTTTCTCATATTTGTTTGTTTCAAACATACAACTTCAAGCTCCGATGTCTCATTCATCTTAGCTCCATTTTGGACATAGTTTGGTTCGTTATGAAGCTTTCACAACGTAGAACACAAATCCACAAAATAATTATTTATACAACATATATAAATATTATTATTGGTGTCCGAAATATTTAGTGAAAAAACCAGTTTTCACTAAAATTTCCAACATATAACTCCTAAAAGTTTGAGGAGAATGCTTAGTAGATTAGGAGAGTCGAGGACCATCCGTGAGTGTGAGTTGATGATCGCGAAGTTTGACCTCGATGGCAATGGCGTCGTTGATTTCAACGAGTTTCATCGCATGATGGCATGCTCGTGACTCGTGAGTTACACGAGTTTGATACTAATTGATTCAACGTACAGAATAAATGCATTGATAGTTTGCATGCATGGTATGATTAACTGAGATGTATATTTGATTTAATCAATTTGTGTTATTTCATTCTTTAAGGATCATAGTTGTTTCTGTGATTAGTGTATTATCTGTTGTTTTGTGTTTATGAGATTCATTAATCCTCGAGTTGTAGATATCCCTTTGTAGTTTGTTGTATATACTTACATACCCTTGTTATGGCTTTATCAACTTCATAATTTCAAGATTCGGTGAGTAGTGCATAGAATGGCCAGTGGCGGATCTAGAAAATCTTTATAGGGGTAACGTTTCAAAGAAAAGGGGTACCGAAATCGAAAAAAGGTCAATTTTTTTTCCAAAATTTACACTATCGCTGGAACGTCAAGGGGTAGCGGGGGCTACCCCTTATTGTATGGTAGATCTGCCCCTGAGAAGGCAGTGTTTGCAGAATTCCCGGATTTCGGATTTCTATCCAAGTAGTTTGTTGCGTATCTCACAATCGAGCACCCATGGACCTAGTGGTCTAGTGGTTTGATACGTGTCCTCTATAAAAGTGGTGTATGTTTAAATCATTGCAAGTGTATAGTTAGACAATACGTAGGGTATAATTGTTGTAAAAAAAGTATCAGGCCTGTAAGATTTCCAAAACTCTATTGCAGCATGGTCTCAGTAAACAACCACAATGCGCATTATAACTTGGGCGTGTACTAAAGTTTTCATTTTGAGTAGCTCAGGTGCGAAACTTTAAAAAAATCCCACATTGTATCTTTAGCTATGGGTCATAAGGAAATCTTTGCCTCAAATATGAATAACGTGTTTTGACGTATTATTATGGATGATTGGAGAACTCTATAGTTAGGTGTCTTTGAGTGGAAACAATCCATGATGGGTGACCTACGAATTCAATAAGACAAGCAAAAACAAACCAGTCAGCTTCTCGTCATTATTAATTGATATTAAGTTATGTATCTTAAATTAATTCATATGTTGACTTAAACTTTTGTTGCGAGCTCATTTCAAGATTCAAGATCAAGTTCAAATCGGGAAGAATGGAAGATAATATTGTCTTTTTAATATTAATTTAATTTCAAGTTCTTCGTTCCATCTCCCACATTTGACCGCAATCGTACCGCTAAATCACTTTATGGTTAAATTTAATTTATTATATTTTTTTCTATCAATAAAAATAATTTGTGGTTGGAAATACGTTGGTGAAACTTTGGAGGTATTGGTCCTCTAGAACCTTCTTAGTTGAATCTACTAACACAACTAAATAAATAGAGTGACATTATTCAAAGTTTGAAGAAGCACATAGTTAAAGCAATTAGTGACATTCCAGAAAGTTCGAAGAAGCATACGTCAATAGCATTCACATTAATAGAGGTGTTCAAAAATCATTTTGAATTCCATGAATTCAAAATTCGATTAAATTCAATTCAATTATCAATAATTCGTTTCGATTATAAAAATTCAAATTCGAATTCAATTTAATTCAATTCAAGTAAATCGAATACGAATTTCTAATTTTAAATTTGATTTGATTCAAATTTCGAATAAAAATTATACATTTTTATTTATTAATTTTATATATAATATATATATAACTTTTATTCGACTATACTATAAATTATTTTCAGAATTTATTTCAGGTATTAAAATTACCCATTACCAAACCCACTACATGGCCCATAACTAAAACATAAGTAACAAATCTATCAATAAATTTTTAGCCTTAAAAATATGAACTTGTAATATGGAGTGGTTATTTCTGACTTCTCATTTTGAATTTTAGACATATGGTACATTATTTAGAACTTTTTAATATGATATCTTGCGTTTAGTTGCTTTATGATTCATTTTGATAGTTTTTTACATGTTTTAAAAGAATCTGAATCAAATCGAATTTATTCGAATCGAATTCGAATTTTTAATCGATTACGAATTGGGTTTTTTATTCGAATACGAATTCGAATCGAATGGGTAGGTTTTAATCGCATTCGAATTTTTAATCGAATACGAATTGGGTTTTTATTCGAATACGAATTCGAATCGAATTGGGTAGGTTTTAATCGAATGCGAATTCAAGGAAAAAAAATTATTCAAATAATTCAAAATTTTGATATTCGATTCGACGAACACCCCTAATGCACAATAGAATCCTTACGCTAATTCATCTAAATTACATTTTACTATTAAAATTTGATGACTTTAACATCCAATACATCATATACATTCATAATCAATTGACTAATATATTTTCACTCACAACTACTAAAAAATATGAAATAAAGGATTATAATGAACCAGTAATTATAAGGGTTAACTTAATAAAGGATTATAATGAACCAGTAAATATAAGGTAGTAAATATAAGGGTTAACTTCATTTTTCCACATACTTTGAGGTATATGGATAGGGATTCCAATGTATGAAGGAAAACAAAACTCACATTTCCCTAATTTGGGTACGGAGAAGGAGATAAGTGTTAGGATTCAAGTGGTACGCGAAAGTGAATTAACAAACAACACAAAACGAATTAACGGTAACACAAAATAAAAAGTACAAAAATTTTAACGTGGGTCAATATCAGTGTGAGACCTACATCCACATGTTGCAACTAAGGTTTTTCTTTATAGCTCATAAACAAGGATTACAATTACAAGATATGGATATTGAGAGAGAGAGAGATATGGAGAGAGAAAAAACTACGGCAACTAACTTGCTCACCAAGAAAACATAAAGTGCAAATCGACCACATATGCTTCTAATATGAATGATTATTAAAATAGGCCTAATAAGGCATTCACACCTAACAATCTCCCACTTGAAGTCCTCGCGATAAACCTCAATTTGCTATTCAATCACAAAGCAACATAGTCATCCAGTAACCTTCAACAACAGACATCTTTCAAGCCTCCAGTTCCTAGACAAGCTAAGATTTCAAATAACAAAAGTCTTCCAAACTTCCAGATCCAAAGAACAAGTTAAAACTTCAAATATAAATCCGCCTAGTTGCAGCTGCTCTTACATCAGTTTCCTGAAAGGCCCATTGAAGCTTTCGAGAGCCCCAACATATCAATCATACCAAACCCAGTTGTGTCTGTAACGGCCATTGACCCATCCTTTGTCTCAACCGGCTTGCACACACCACTGGATCAAAAGATACAATGAGGACCATCAACACTCTCCAAATTAAGCATACAAAGTACCTGGAGATTTTAACAATCGGAATTCTAGTATTCAAAACCTAACGACATTTTGGAAAGAGTACCGTAAAACACACTCGTGCACCTATTGCCGAAGCCTAGCTTGATTTAAACCTCCGAAAACCTTATGACTCCAGGATTCTATGCAAAATGAACCCTCTTAGCTATAGATTCAGCAAACCAGACTTTGAGGCAAGACTGTCATACTTTCCTCAGCAGGTACGATGACACATACCTTCCCAAAGTCATCATGTTTTACATTCACCATCGTATCAATGTTGTGCATGGCATGAAACAACACTCTAGAATCCATGACTTAAGACTCTTCATTGCTTTCAAACTGAGTATCAATGCATTATCCTCTGCCACATCCTCAGCTGCAGTGTTCAACTTTTTTCTTTGGACATTGACTCTTAACATGTCCCACCTCCATCAGCACACCAACTCATCTTCTAAGTTCTTATCGAGCTTCTTACACTACTCCCGTTGCCCCGTGTTATTTCCCCAACCCCTGCCAAACGACACCCCATGAGACATCTCCACTCATACTTCTCCGAAAAAATATTTTCACCCAACACAAGATCCTAGACCTCCTCAAATGTCATACAACTAGTCCCCATAGAAGTCGTCACTGTTGTGGACCATCTATCCAACAAAGATTTTAATAATAGTATAGCTTTCAATTCACGATCCAAATCTTTCCCAACAGATTCTAATTCTGCAAATTTGAATTAAGTTTATTTACATGACTTGTCACTGAGCTTCTTTCTTCCATTCATGTTGCCACTAGCTCACACAACGAAACATTTAATACACTATCCACATATGGTTTTTCATACATGCTTGACAAAGCCTTCATCATACCACAAGCCATGGCTTCCTCCATGATACTAAAAGCAACGCTCTTCGTCAAAGCAAGAGTAATCTTGCCTTTGCTTTCTTATCCAAAATATTCTACTCCGCTAGTTCCATTTTCTCTGGTTTAACCCCCTTCAGTTCCATACCCAACTCTTCTTCCCATAACAACACATTTTCTCGCGTTTTCTGCCAAGCAAAGGGTTTTAGATCACGACTCCAAAAGGGTTTTATCCTAAAACCCTTACCGACTTGCAATCTTCCAAAACGACTTCATCAAACTTTATGTGAATCGTATATCGATGCAAACACTGTGTGTTTAATGAATCTAGCTTTAATACCAGTTGTAGGATTCAAGTGGCGTGCGAAAGTGAATTATCACACAAACAACACAAAAACAAACAAAGAAACACAAGAATTTTAACGTGGTTCAGCCTTAGTATGTGACCTACGTTCGCAGGCTGCAACTAGGGTTTTTTTATAGCTGAGAACCAAGGATTACAATTACATGACATGGATACTTATATAAAGAGAAAACTAGAGCAACTAACTTGGTCACCAAAAAATCATAAATGGACCCTAATTAAATAATTAGTGCAAACCGGCCCTATGTGCTTCTAATTTGAACATTCTTTAAACTAGGCCCAATAAGGCCTTCACACTAGAGATGGGCATAATCGGGTTTTATTATTACCCGGAACCGGTTCCAACCCGGATCCGGTTCTGCTTGGAAGTCATTGGAACCGGGTATGGTGTGGAACCGGGTCCAGTTCCTACCCGGGTTCACACCCAAGAATATGGAACCGTGTAGAACCCGGGTACGGGTATTATGGAACCGGGTATGGTGTGGAACCGGGTATGGTGCGGAACCGGTTTCTGATAGTGTTGGGAACCGGTTCCTGACAGTCAAACCTGCCATTTACTGTTCAGAACCGGTTCCTGACAGTCAAAACCTGCTTTTTACTGTTCAGAACCGGTTCCTAATAAAATGTTACCGTTGGAACCGGTTCCTGATAAATGTTACCGTTGGAACCGGTTCCTGATTAAAAAAATCGTTTTTTTTTTTGTATATAAACCCCTTCCTACTTACCGGTTCTTGATAAATGTTACCGTTGGTGTTTTAATAAAGTTTGTGTAATGTTTCTTTCTATTGTGTTTGTTATGTTTGATTTTTATTATTAGTTACATTGATAAATAAAAATAGTAACAATAATCGGTTAAAATTAAAAAACAAATTAATCGGTTACAATATATAAAAAAAATAACCGGTTACAAAAGAAAAATAAAAAATTACTCAGAACCGGTTCCAGTAAGATTTTATTTGTTTGATCGTTTACTAGCGGCAGGTGCAACACTTTCCGATGAGTTTCTCTTAGGTGCGGGTACCTCGGTACAATCGTCGTCCGAATCGTTAGTCTCCACTTCTTCGTCCTCCTCTTCGTCAACAATTTTATGCTCTAACTCAACTTCATCTTCTAGACTAGTTTTATGTTGAACACGATCAACGGCATCCAAATGGTCCTTTAAGCATATTGCCATCTCTAGCGATTCCGGAGTTAGTCTTGTTCTTCTAATTGACAAAACCCTGCCACTAAGAGAAAACACACTTTCCGAAGCTACCATGGAAGCTTGGACCGTTAGTATATCACAAGCCATGGTGGCTAGAATCGGGTATTCGGATTCTTTCGATTTCCACCATGCCAAAACATCAAATTTCCTATACTCCTCGGTGGTCATAGTAAGCGAATACTGATTTTTTTTATATCTCCCAAGTTCACTTGTTGGTTCACTACCCCTTTGTTGTCTAGTGGTCTCGTCTCTAACGACATTCAACATGGTTATAAGTGGATCCCCGCTTGTTTCATCGTTAGAGGCCGTGGACCGAGACTCAAACAAATTTGTATGATTTTTTTCACCATATTTTTTAAAATAATGATCATAAAGTTTGGCCATACACTCATTGAATATTTTTTTTGTTTTTGCTTTTAAAGTTGGATCCTCCTCATGCATATCCAACTTGTCATAAATTTCATCAATTAAAGCTTCAACACCGGTACGTTTAAAGCTGAATTTAAAGCAGCGCATAGAAAAACGGGTGGTAATTCTAAAAAGTATTTTTTAAATTTTTGAATCATTGGTCTCGTCATATTCCTTAACATGTCACTAGAATTTTCAAACTTTTTAAAATTAGTTGTTATCAAATACAATTGGTCCACAACTTTAGAACTAGTAGGATAATAAACAACGGAAATCAAAGTCGTAGTTTTAAAAACTTGTAAAAAAGTACTTAGGTTATTAATATTTTCCCAAGCCGTGTCGGGAAAGGGGACGACAAGGTACTCATCACTTAAAGTTGTATGAAAAGATTTTAAAGTGCCCATTTGCTTTATAGCCATTTCAAACATATGACAAGTTGAATTCCAACGAGTCGGTATATCCCAATTCGGTCCAATAATTTTTTGGTTGACATCTTTACAAAGTTTTTTATATTCTTGATATCTTTCTTTTCCACTTTTGAAAACATCCAGGAGCATAGCTCTAAATGCTATAATAAAATCCGATACAAATTGATCTTTTAAACCGGTTTGCACTACTAAGTTAATAATATGTGCAACACATCGTGTGTGAAAAAAAAAACACCATCAAGTATTGGTTTGTACTTCAACTTTAATTTTTCAATCTGTGTTGTTTGAAGCGTTATCAAAGGATATTGAAAAAAATTTATCTTCTAAACCATATTTAATTATTGTGTCATTTATAATTTTATAAATATTTTCTCCCGTATGAGGAAAAGGAAACTCGTCAAACGCAATCGTACGCTTCATCATTTGCCATGTATCGGGATCAACCCAATGAGCAGTGACACATATGTACGATTCCGGTAAACCATGTGGAGCCGACCACACATCACTAGTTAGGTTTACACTAGTTTTTAAATTCTTAAAAAAAACAATTAAATCTTTTTTTGCATTTTCCCATAAACTTAAACAAAGACGTTTTAAAGTGCGACGACTTACATGTTTATAGCGAGGTTGTAGCGTCTCCCGAATAAGATTTGTAAGATCGGGGTCGTCGAAGTGTCCAAACGGCAACGCTTTTTGTATCACCAACTTCGCCATCCGATCGCGAGCTAATTTTTGCTCATAACGAAAAATGGTACCATCTTTGGATAGTGGAACTTGACCGGATGTCATTTCCTTTAAAGCTTTGCAATACTTATTAATATGCTTCGTTAACGTTGAGTTTGATTCCTTGGCTAATAACGATCCACAATGTTTACATTGAGCTTTTTGCGAGCCGTCACTCATCTCGACCAACTCCCAATTGCTCCTAACTTCCTTACTGCGATTACGAGACAATGTTCCAACCACATATGGAACCGATTGATCTTGAGGAACATTGTTAACGGATTGGGAATTTGCGTTTTTGGAACTCTTTGAGGCCATTTGTTGATTAGAATGTGAAAAAGAACAAGAAAGAAATGTAACAAGAAGAATAGATATGAGAAATTGTGTGCTAAACAATAGATTTCTAAACAATATATATAGAATCGGTTCCAACGGTAACATTTTAACGGCTATAACCGGTTCCAACGGTAACATTATAACGGGTATAACCGGTTCCAACGGTAACATTTTAACGGGTATAACCGGTTCCTTATAGAACTGAATTTCCGGGTACTGGTAGGAACCGGGTACGACCCGATTCAAATGGTAAAATTGTGGAACCGGGTTGGAACCAACGGGTATTTTGAACCCGGAACCGGTTCTACTTAATGTCGGGTAGGAACTGGACCCGGTTCCAGTTCGGTGCTACCGGTTCGGGTTCGGAACCGTTTTTTATGCCCATCTCTACTTCACACCAGACAATAAGCACTATATTATGAGTAGTCTAAGCAGATACATTTTTAATAGGGAAAATTACGAAAATGTCGGTTGACCAAACCACTTTTCAAATTTGTCACTCTCAGGCGTCGGTGGAGAGGGCGCTCCCGAGTCTGATGCGTCGGCTTATGGGATGTCGCCACGTGTCCAAATGAAAGGAGTTGCTTGGCTGATTCTTTAGAGTGGTTTGGCTGACTCTTAAGAGTGCTTCGGCTGACCACTCCCATTAACTGGCTTGGCTGGTTTTTGTGGCTCGGCTGACCATCATGTTATTAAATTTTTTTTTAATTAGCTTTAATATTTGAGTCTATAAATACACATATTTTTTCTTGTTAGAAAACGGGTTTTAAATGGATTATTTTACCATGAAAGGAAGAAATTATATTTTAGCGGGTTGGGAGCAGTATTCATCACCCGCTAAGTTTTTTCCACATCGGTCCAATATCCTTTACTATAGTATAACGTTAAAAAGACCCGTTATTTAAAGACAAAACCTCAAAAAAAAATTAATAAATAAAAAACCTTTACCGTTAAAAAAATATTTGAAAAAATAAAAAAAAATCACTTTATAGCCGTCACTAACGCATTAGTGGCGTCACCGACGCATTAGAGTGGTCGGGGGAGGAAATCGAGGTTTCACCGACGCATCAGAGTGGTCAGGGAGGAAATTGAGGGGTCACCGACGCATTAGAGGAGTCGGTCGACCACTCTTAAGAGTCAGCCAAACCACTCTAAAGAGTTAGCCAAGCCACTCCTTTCATTTAGACACGTGGCGACATGCCGACATCCCATAAGCCAACGCATCAGACTTGGGAGCGCCCTCTCTACCGACGTCTGAGGATGACAAATTTGAAAAGTGGTTTGGTCAACCGACATTTTCGTAATTTCCCTTTTTAACAATGTACATATAGTTTTTAAATAAAGACTTGTATGCTGGAATAATTTATTATTAATCAAAGAAAGTCAGAAAAGGCCAGGGTCCTTTTAATTTGCAACTAACGAATTGATTTTGAATGAAAATTTGTTTCTGATAACAAAATATTGTTTTTTTAATTTGTTTTCAAATATTAAGTTAAATACAAAAAAAGTAACTGGTCGATGTTTATCTTTATTTTCTTGATGAATTAAATTAAATTCAGCATAAAGGAAAGCTTGCATTTTTTTGTTATTGTTTTTTTCTCTTAATGGGCAATTTGTATTAATTTTATTTGATTCAAAATTAAATTAATATTGTTAAAAGATTATTTATTTCAAAAAAGAAATTATGTAGGCTGGTTTATTCAGCAAAAAGCAAAAAAAGTTCTTTTTTAAATACACAATTTTATAACTATTTCAAAACAAAGCAATATTAAGTGTTATAATTACAACTTAGATTCATTCTTGAGTTGTCATATATGCTTCACTTGTTTATAATCAACAGCCGGTGACAAACTTGAGATGAACGGTTAGAAGATGCGTATGAAGAGAAGAAAGCCGAGTCAAAAGCGAAAGAAGTCGGGGTTGTCATGTGAAGCTGGTGTTGGATTTAAGAAAAAAAAAGGTCTTTAACACATCTTGAAAGAGCTTTTGGTGTTGAAATTAGGGACCAACTGGATCAAAAAATAGCAAGGATGTTTTATACTGAAGGTTTACCATTTAATCTTGCAATCCACCCTGTCACAGAGCTTTTTAGTTTGCTGTTACCAACAAAATTGATGGTTATGTACCTCCTCGTTATAATTAGTTTAGAACAACTTTACTAAAAAAAACAACAATGTTCACAAGCTATGGGCACCACTTAGGTTTCATGGAAAGAAGAAAAGGTGTGACTATTGTGAGTGATGGTTGGAGTGATCCTACAAGAAAGCCTCTAATCGATTTCATGGCTACCTCAGGTACAGTCCTATGTTTCTAAAGTAGTGAATTGTTTTGGACAAGTAAAGGATGGATTTTTTATTGCTGTTTTGATGAAAAAAGTCCTCAACGAAATTGGTCATCAAAATGTTGTGCAAATCATACTAACAATGCAGCCAATTGTAAGGCGGCTGGAGAGATTATAGAGAGTCAGATTCCTCACATCTGTTGGACACCATGTGTTGTTCATCCGCTTAATCTTACGTTGAAGAACATTTGTTCACCAAGGTATATGGAAACAAATGAAACACCATACGAGGAGTGCAAATGAATAAAAGAAGTTCATGTAGATACGCTTGCAATAAAAAATTTCATCATGAACCATAACATGGGACTCTCAATTTGCACCAAGTTTACTCCTATTAGACAGCTTTCGGTTGCCAATACTCGCTTTGTCTCCATCATTGTGATGCTTAAGAGATTGAAGCTTATCAAAAGGGGTCTTCAAGCTATGGTCATAAGCAAAGAATGGCCTTCTTATAGAGAAGATGACACTGTGAAAGCAAACTTTGTTAAGGAAAAGATTGTGGATGATGAATGGTGGGAAAAGGTATCATATAATCTTAGTTTCACTTGACCTATATATGAGATTGACCTATATATGAGATGATTAGGGTTTGTGACACCGACAAGCCATGTTTACACTTGGTGTATGAGACATGGGATTCTATGATTGAGAAAGTGAAGATTGAGATCTACAAGACAGAACAACGTCCAACATCTCAATTAAGTGTCTTTTATGATGTGCATGGTCTTTTACAGGCTCGATGGGCAAATAATAACATTCCAACTCTTTAAATCCAAGGTATATGATTTTAAACTATATGCTTGATTTCTATTATTTACTTATGTTCTGACTTTTGAATGTTGTCGATGTTATAGTGATGGATGGTTACTTGAGGTTTATTCAAGAATTGGCTCCACATAGGGATGTAGAAATTTCATAAGAAAGGATTAAATGTTTTCGAATGTTGTTTCTTAATGCCTACGAACATAGAAGAGTCCTTGATGAGTATGCAATGTTTTCAACGAAGAGTAGTCCTTTTGAGGATTTAACAAGCATTTCACAGATGGCTACTATGGAACCCAAAAATTGGTGAGTTAACTTTGGTGCTCAAAACTCCTTTTCTTCACACTTTGGCATTTAGATTACTTGGACAAACTAGAAGAGATTACTTGGACAACCTAGTTCTTCTTGTGTTGAGCGTAATTGGAGTACTTATGTATTTATTCACTCGTTTATTAGGAACAAGTTGACTACAAGTCATGCTCAAGACTTGGTTTACATCCCCAATAATCTCCGACTTTTGTCAAAGAATCTGAATGACGATGTAAAGATGTGGGATGTGGGTAGAAATGCTTTTGATTCAATGGAAGATGTTGGGTTTTTGGAGGTTGTTGATCTATCGCTAGATGAATCGGAAAATGATTTAATTATTGATAAATTAATTACCTATGATTTATGTAGTGTTTTTGAATTTTCCACTTTACATCCATATATATATATATATTATATATATATAATATATATATATACTTTGTTTAATAAATTTTTTATTTTTTTATATTTTTTTGCTGTACCTGTATCTTGAATTTTTGAGTTTTTCCGTTCCTCGTACCCGTATCGTCCCCTACCCGTTCCCGTGCTACATAGATGAAAAACATAAAAATAGGTGCATAATTCCAGAACTGATATGAAAACATGAACATGAACATGAATCAAATCATAATATGAACTGATTATAATAATATATGAGCTCTAAACAACTCTTTTTAAAGCCATAATCGTATGTTATTCAAGTAGGCTTTCAAACTCAAATTAGAGCATGAGTACATTCCATTTAAGTCAATTTGACAAGAGAGTTGGTGAGTTGTGTTACTTTGGGCAATTCACAAACAAGAGAGCATCCTACATTTATAGTAATACAAGAGCTATGATCTAACAATAACTGTCACCAACACTAACAGTCTAACAGTATGCAACTAAACAATGTAAGTATAGGCTGTATATTCTTCACATACACGAGGAGCAGGAAACATTGGCTTTTGTATGCAAGTCCCCAGCATACTCATTATACTTGCAGCTAATATCGTGATATATCAGTGATATATCTATTATCCGTCCCCATGAAAAGTATCGGTCAGAATATCGGTACTGATATTTCGACGATATTGACCGATATAACCAATATATCACCAATATTTGACCGATATATCACTGAATTGTTAGTACTAAATTGCAATATATACAAATTTTGCATGATATTAAAATCACCGATATCTCACCGAGATAACCCATAACGGTCCTTGATTGATATTCGATATTTACTGCATTAACTGCATAGATTATGCTCTACCCGAACTTGTTTAGACTGAACTCAAACCCATGAGTTCCTGTCATGTGTGAAAAATACACCCCTTATACAACACCAAACATCTTGTGTATATAACTAACTAGCAAACCAACAATAAATAAATCACCAATCACTATCAGGTAAGTGGCACAAAAATATCCATATTGAACAACTCACACAAATATTCTCTGTTTGAATCTTGAAAGTACAATGAGGAGTGCATGCATTGAGGCAAATCAAATAGCAACTTGAGTATTAAGGCATCAAAGAGAGTTGCATATATAGTAAATGTGTTGCTCACTCATTAAACATTTTGAAAACTTATTGCGTGTATATGCTTCAACAAGTTTTTCGGGCCTTGTTTACACTTGTTCTCAGTAGAGATATAACTTGAGCTGGTTCTGGAGCTCCAAATACTGAACTACCAGCAACAATGCAGTTTGCACCTGCAGCTGCTGCTGTGTCAATAGTTGAAGGCCCTAAGCCTCCATCTACCTGCATCCCAAATTACACAGGTTTTAATATTATTTCGCAAATAATTGTTCTCTATGACTTACTTTGCGGGTCCGTTCATTTGGATCGCACTCAAAAGTAAAAGCTATTCAACATATCTTCACAATATATATAAACTTGCTCATAGGAACTAATAGACGTACAATTATGAATATGTGATTATGTTATGTTCAAGCATATGTGGATACAACTAAAAAGGTTGCAGGTATGAAATAACTAACCTCTATATCAAGTGTTGGGTACTTCTCTCTCAGTGTGCGCACCTAAAACCAAATTGAGATACAACAAAAATCAGCTAAGAAACTCAAGTCGGAAGTTTAGAAAAGGTCCCATAAACACAGCTCGGGTACCTTGTTCATCATATCAGGCATGAACTTCTGCCCGCCAAATCCAGGTTCCACAGTCATAACAAGAACCATTTCAACCGCATTTTCACCTTCTAGCTATGAATCAGTGAAAGAAAAATTTTAGTCTACTGAAAAAAAAAGGTTCTTTTCAACCTCAGTGCAAGCTACAACGAGAAAAATAATTTAAAAACCAATGATAGATAAGATACCAGCGGAAACACTTCTTCAACGGTGTTCCTGGCTTTAATGCCACACCAGGTCGCATTCCCTTGGACTTGATTTGTTTAACAAGTCCGGGCCAATTATCTGCAACAAAGTAACATGTTTTAGTAAAACTAAAACAAAAATACCAAAATAACGAACAGGGAAATGCAACTTACCTAATATATATTAATCCCACCTTTAGACACCTCAACATGAAATGTGAAACCGGAAGCACCAGCTTTTCCGAACTGATCGACATAATCAAGAGGATTTGTCACCATAAGGTGGCAATCAAGATACGCTCTGCACAAGAACAAAGAATCTTCTCATTGCCATAAAGCTAAGAGCAAAACTTGAGCATGGTAAAAAAGAACAAAAAATTTACTTGGTATGTTTTCTCAAACTCTCAATAACCGGTGCGCCTATTGTTAAATTTGGCACAAAATGACTGCAGAAAACGTATAGCATAAGCGTTACACAACTGTAGAATAGAAGCAAATCTACACCAACAACAACCTGCTAGTTTCTGATGAATATTCGCAATAGGGATAATAACACATACCCATCCTGCATATTAACATCAATCTATCAGTAACTAGTATAAGTGTATAACAACCAAATAAGCAACTGTAAGTCCAATCATATTCATAATTCAATAAGCACAATCAACAGTTACAGCAACAAATGGCTACAAATATCTTAAGGAGGGTTGGTTCCGGTACAAAATGTCCTTGACCTAAGAAACATAGGAAACCGGGTCAAACTAACTCTGATTGACCTCATTCCAGCGTTGTTGGAACCGGCTCGTCGAACCCTAAACCCTAAAGCTAAACCCTATGCTAAACCCTAAAATTTAAACTATAAACCCTAAAAGCTAAACACTAAAGGCTAAAACCTAAGCTAAACCCTAAAGTTAAACCCTAAAAGTTAATTTTACAACCCTAAAAGCCAAACCCTGTATATATTTTAATAGAGTTCGACGAGCGCGGTTCCAACGCCGCTGAATAAGGTCAATCGTAGTTCGTTTGACCCGGTTACCTAGGTTAAGATCGTGTTGTATTTGATCCTATCTCCATCTTAAAGGCCATAATTCTAACTGCTAGTAAATAAATAAACAAGTATAACCTAAACATGAATAATTACATGATCTATAAGACTAACAACAAGTCATAATTAGTAAATAAATAAACAAGTATAACATAAACATGAATTTAAACCTTGAAAATGAGTTAAAATTACCATGATGTCCATGTGAAGCCAATCGGCACCAAAAGTGAGCATGCGCTCAGCCTCTGATGCGAGATTGGCGAAGTCCGACGAGAGCATCGACGGTGCGATCTTCGCTTCCACCATTAGTCCGAGCTCCGATAAGGTTGTGTGATCAGAGGTGGGAGAATTGTATAGTTTTGATGTGCTATGACTTTTGGTTGAAATAGATAGGATACCAAATGCCCTAGAATTGATCATCTTACCTCCTGCTTTCATCATATTTCTTCACTATATTTACCACTCGCCGCAGTGCGGGGTGGATTCGTCAGTTATATATGTTAGATCAAAGACAAATGTTTTTCGCATGACTACGAGCCTGTATGTAAAATCGAGGAAAAATAATTAAGTCGATCTCTGACTCGCGCATTGCAACAAGCCTATCAAAAGGGGAAAAATAGATGCGCTGCGACGGAGATAAAGTGTGACTATTAATTGATTATCTATAATGTTACACCCCGATTTCCACGTGTAACCCGGTGGACCCGGATGGGGAGCATCGTGACATATGTTGATATCATTATTACCAAACAGTACAAGTAACACAGAATAGCACAGCGGAAGTCTTTAAAAATATTATTACAAGCCGAAAGGTTCAAAGATCAAATGCAATGGCTCGTAATAAAGATCCACAGGCGGATCAAAAATATACACAAAAAATGTTTAACAGACTTTGGGCACATCTAAGGACTTGCAAGATCCTCTTATGTTGCTACTGAGCAGCTTCCAGCCTATTTACGTATTTGTACCTGTAACTTAATTATTTTGAAAATACATCAGTTGACACTGGTAAATACAATCAACCGACACATTGTGAAAACATTTTCAAAATCATTTTATGCACACATTGGTACATTTGTTTGATATTTAACTTGGGACAAACTATATCTCATGTTATCGGTTTTACATAACTCGACAATACATACGGGGACCGGAAACTATGTCGGTTCATGATTAACCGACACACCACTTATTCCCTTATTGGGAAAACTCATATTGGGTTATTAAAATTTATAATTTATTCCCTTATTGGGCAACCCTTATTGGGTTATAAAATTATTTATTTGAACCGTATCGCATCTGTCAGGTTATGTCTACACCCCGTGCTTAGGTCGTGGCCATTTGCAATTAATGAGTCAAGGATATCCAGGACACGGTCGCATTAACCCCCAATGTTTAAATCAAGCACTACGAATCAAAACGGGTTATTTGAATTTCCCGACACATAGGTCTTTGAATCCATACCCGACCATGCGGTAAATATTTTACCGTATGGTTAAGAGTATTTACCTGAGCTTAGTAATCCTTTTAAAATAAGAAAATATAGTAAGCACAGCCGTATCCAATTTAAGTAAGCGTAGGTACAATTTACCGGAAGGCTCTAGTCTGGAATGATGGTATAAATAACCAATTAGAATGCTAGCGGATCTTATTTAAGTCGTAGACTTAGACCGGCTAGCTTAAAGTATTAAAAACGTACGATGCGCTTCATTAAGCGATGACCGGAAAGAATGTAGTTTAAACCCGACAAGTACAATGACTTGTATAATATGGGTAAACATATAACATTCTGGATTTTGAAATAAAAATGATAAGTAATTAAACCCGTTTCGGTTAAATTACGTAAACTAGCCTCGTAGGCTTAACTGTACGCATATAAGCGATACCGGGTAACCGGATGAGTCATGAACGAGTTCCATATGCCAATATACTTTAAACAAGTTATAATATCAGTAGGGTGTCAACTTGTATGCTCGTTGTGGTTTTTAAAATCATACTATGCCTCATAAGGGCGTTTTGGTCATTTAACGACGTATAAAAGGAACCTGCGTATAATCTGATGTTACGACCATAATTATTCTATGAAAATACTTTATTTATGATATAATATCAGTAGGATATCGAATATATGTGTGTTTTATAGTTTAAATCCAATCTATGCTCCGAATGGGCATTTTGTTAATTTCACACATAGTTTCGAAAGTATATTTGGGATCCTGAGTTTATAACATGTACCCACTGTAAAAATATTTTAAATGAGTTATAATATCAGTGAGTAACAAGTCTTGGTTGGTAATTATGGTTTAAAACCAAACTACGCGCTGGAAAGCGGTTAACGTCGTTAAATGACGATATTTATGATATTTTGTGAAACTGGTGTTATGACCAGGTTTAAATAATTAAAATATGTTATTTAGTATAAATATCAGTAGGAAAAAGGTTCCCTATGAAAATCATGATTAAAAACCATTTTAAGTGTCGTAAGGGCGTTATCGTCATTTAAGAGCGTAATACAAGATCTTGTGCATAAACTCAGTTTATAAACTGAAATGATATCCCAAAATATCCTAATTATGATATTACATCAGTAAAAATAAGTTAGTATGAGAAATTATATTTAAAACCGTTCTACGCGCCGAAAGGGCCTTTCGGTCGCTTTAAAGCATATTTTACGACATTATTTGAAAACTTAGTTTATGGTCAGATTTGTAACGCCAAAATATGTTAAACATGATATCATATCAGTAACTAATTTATTTGCAAGTTCGTTGGTGTTTAAAACCTCATTTTTAAACAAAAGGGCAATATAGTCAAAGTTTGGCATTTTTACGGAAAACTCGCATAAAACTCGGATAACTATTATTATTATCATATAATGTAACCTCAGAGGGTTGTGCTACATCATAATATGATCATAATGGGCCTTAAATCAGTAGCATACTAATCTAATTTGGTTCATAATCGAAAGTCAATGCAGAAGTCAAACTTCGTGACTTTCGGTTGCGAACCGACCCTAAAACTAATATTGACGAGCCAAACATGTTTACACATGTTCTAATAATTATTACCAAGTTGTTTATGTGTTAAAACATATTTTAGAACGTATTTAAACTTAGTTTATGAATATTCGAACTCTGACCCGTTGACTTTTTAAAAGATTAATATGTTGACTCGTCAATTGACCAAGCAAACGTGGTAATCAGGAGGTGCCCTTTTGAGGGATTAACACCTACCTAATTACGATCACGTAGCCACGTTCGTTGTGAACAATGGCTGGACCTTTAAGGTCTAAACCGAAAGTCAAAGCTTTATCGAAAACCTTGACTTTTAGCTCTAAAAGCTAAATAAAAGAACTAGCCATGGAAGGAACACTTACTTGTGGTCCTAATGACTGAAGAAAACTCAAAGGAAGCTCCCAATTGCTCAGGAACCTCCAGAAGAAAGTTTATAGAAAGAAAGAAGGATAGGTGCAAGTTTGAACTCAAGAATTCAACACCTATTTTAGTGGAAGAGGATCAAGGAGATCATTCCAGGTGTTTAGAGGGTTGTTAGGATGATTACAAGTGTTAATGAGGTGTCCAAACCAGGTTAAATGGTGGCAAAACAAGCTAGGTGTCGGATTGTGAGAGTTATGCTTGATGAGCAAGCAATTCTGGTCTGCATACATATATACGGACCATAAGGTCCTATACATACGGTCCGTAAGGACCCAGGTCAGCAGCCACAACTTTCTTTTTTTGACACTTTAGGCCCCTGGACTTGTTTCGTCGCGTTTCATCACCCGTAACCCATTTTAACCTGATTTCTAAGCTATATAAGGGTGTTAAGGTACATGTGACTTGGATTATGTCCGAAAATATTCTGTATTTCAGTTCGTTCGGTTGTACGGTTGCGCGTTTCGCTAAAATGCGTAAAACGCTTAAATGGACACAAAAACGATCGGAATTTCACAACGATGGACATCCTTGCATCCTTATCAATAAAACATAATATTTTATTGTATACAATATATTTGGACCCATATATTGGAATTGTATATCAAATACGAGAATCGGCAAGTTTCTGCAGTTTGTCAGAAATAGTCCCTAGACTTCCAAACTTGCATGAAACGTTATAATTAGTGCGTAAAGCCTTCATTGGCATATAATAGGCTCACATAAGAGTATGAATAATATTATAAGACTCTCGGTTCGTTAAAAGGTCACTCAGAGGCTTAGTTTTAGCATGTTGACACTTTTAGTCCCTTAACTATTAAATTGTCATTCAGAGGTTATAAAATAACATAACGACGTATTTAGTCCCTCTTGTTTTAGCACGTGGCATACGAGGATCGGCGGGACACGTGTCAGAATTCTATAGGACGGGTTTTTACGAGGTGTTACATGTAAGTTGGTTAAAGATGAGGTTATTAAAGTGTATTTAAGATGGGGGGAGGGGTGAAAGTGTAATTAGTGTTTGAAAAACTAATTTACCCTCATTTAAAAAATGGATTCCCTATGGTTTGTGACTGTCAGCTAGTATCAGTTCGATTCATTATAGTAACAGTACGGTATCGACACTTGGTATAGCAATCGATATCTGTTTTACGTCGATCGAAAACCATAAAAATGAATACTGGTACCGGTTCTGGTGTTGTTCAGTTGGTATAAGTTCAATTTACCACCACTCAATATAGCTTACGATACCCAAAAAATACTCTTTTACAAATACAGTAAAAAATGTATACACGGATTTTATACCTCCAAGTCAAAAAAAAAAAAAACCATGGAAACAAATATAATATTGGTACCTATATTTAAATGTAAATTGTCTTACATGTTCTTTTAATTTAAATATTAATTATCATACATAAAAAATTTTTTTCAGTTAATTAAAAAACTAAAAGATATTTGAGGACCTTGAACACCAAAAGTATCATACAATTGAAGCCTACAAGTTACTAAAAGCCAAGCCCACCAATTCCTAAAAAGCAAGGCCCACTAATTGGGAAAACAAATTACACACGGATGCTTAAAAATGAAGGATGAAAACATCGAACCCCGGAGATGAACCTTAAAAGGCTAGCCGGAAACCAACCAAGCCGTGGTCGGTGCCAGGATAGCCTTTTATATAATTAGGCCTCTTCTTTTAAAAAAAATCAGATTAAACAAGTTGTGTTTGTCTAAACCTACAAAATATGTGATTTTGCTCATGCTTGTAGTCTGGGTTCCCTCTTCTCCTCGTGTCTACACACATTGTATACATAAATTTTTTATACTAACTTAGGCCATAAGATGATGGTCCTTAATGCTACAGTCTCGAGACCCTTTCTAAAGGAATCTGGAGGTATTTTCATGTTAAGTCCCAGCTTGGGCGACAGGGATGACTAAGTGGATTGATAGGACAATTCCATCAAATTTATGTTTCGACAACAACAACTATACAGAGATGATTTCTACACCAATTATCAAATAGCGGCAACACCAAGTTTCAACCGATACGCGTTGCAATTTCAATCATTTAGCTTCAATGAAACAAATTGCCTAGGTTGTGATAACTCGTAATCCCTGTTTCTTATGTGATAGCATACATATAAGAAGTAATAGAAATGTTTAATATTTACACACGTTTTTAAATTGAAAGTCAACTAGGGTGAAAGTTCCCAAATAGTCAAATACGTTGGCCAAATGTAGCTTCATAGTTACATCGACATTCATAAGCGTATTTTAATACATATTAACTCCATGATGAAGCTTTACTTTTCAAACTTTGGATTCCTTGTAGGACCCCAAGGATTCATCCAATATTGAATAAAATTTTCAAATCCAGGGGCATTACTTTGTGGCGTTGGGGGCCACTTGCAAATATCTCACCCATAAATTTGACCTTTTGTTAAAAATATCTATAGCTTAATTAAATTTTCTCAAGATGATGTTAGTTTTCATCTAGTAATAGGTGGAATATTATCTATTCTTTTTAAAAACAGTATTCTTTAATTTGTTTTTACATTAATTTAGCCTTTCTTTTACCTAAGAGTCAGAGTTGCACTTTCAGATCAAAATAAACCGGTGGTTCGATCCAAATTAATCAATCAAATAAAGCTCAAAGTTTCAAGACTCAAGTTTGTGATATGTTTGATTTTTTGAATAGTAGTGTAGGAGTGTGCATAGGTCAGTTTTGGCTCAAAACCGTAACCATAACTGTTATGTCGGTTAAAGGATAACCATAACCATAACCGATCAGTTATCGTGGTTATGGCTATAGCGGGTCGGTTATGGGTGGTTAACCGTTAATTTAGGCCTAGCTAAAAATAAGTTAATCTTTTCTTGAACATGGAATAAATTTTTATTACATATTTCTATATATTGGCCTATTATATAGTATTAAAAATACATATAATTTATAATAGTAATATTGAATATTCAAACAAATTGATATGATATATTCCATAAATTCATATAAACATTCAACTAAAACGATGTGATATAACCCATAACTACTAAAAACGTTCAATCAAAAACATCAAAAATATAAAAAAAATAATGAATCGTCCTAAATCGACAGAAATTCAACATGTCGGTTCGGTTATGGTGGGTATGGAAACATTGATAACCATAACTGACCCGCTACTTTTTGTTTCCATAAAAACTATTTACTGGTCCATTGGTTTTTGATTTGGTTCATTTTGTCAGTTAATTCGGTTATGAGTCGGTTAATTCGATTTTAGTAGTCATAGACCAAAATTGATTATCTCTTATTTGCATGGTTGGAGCCAAAAAAATCGTCTTTGGCGTTTATTTTTCAAATTGCTGCTAATTTTGACCAAATATTCCGCCAAATCCGACCCTAGCTTGGGTCTCTACCCCTTATACTGTAACACTACGTGTTTTTACGTCCAATAAAATCCCGACACGTGTCCTGTAACTCTCGTATGATGTATGTATAAACGAGAAGGACCAAATTCGGCATTTCGTTAAATTATAATCACCTTTGGTGACGATTAAAGTTGAGGGCCAATGTGGCAAAATGCCAAAAAAAAACAAAATTTAACTTCTGGAAGGCGGTTACGGACCGCAAGGCTAAACCCTCACGGTCCGTAATCATTTGAAACTCTGTGGGCGCCAGAGGTCCTTACGGACCGCAAGGCTCACCCCTTACGGTCCGTAAGGGGCTGCCAGCGAGCAAAAACATGGCAGAGCCATGTTCTGCCACCTCTTGTAACATTTGTGTAAATCGGGTTTCGAAAACCCGCCCCAAATTATCAATCAAAATGTTTTTATTTATGTCGTTTGGTTATTTTATTATTGTCTAAAATATTAAAATGTTTCATATATAAATAATCAATGTTTAAATAACCTTAATGATTATAATAATCAATTAAATAATAATATTAATACTTAATAAATGATTAATCTTAATTAAAAAATAACGAAAAAAAAAAAAATAGGACTCAAAAAGGGGGAACCGGGAATCGAACCCGGGTTCCCCGGGCAAAACACACACCGCACACACCACTGCACTACACACATAAGTTGTGCTATTGTTAGAATCTCAATGCTCTTATATTCAAGCTAAAGGAACCCTGCAAACACCCGCCAATCTCCTCGCCGGAGATCTCGGTAAATCACGCGTAATTCCTCCAAAATCGAAAAACTGTCCAATCTATTTCAAGTAAATTTCTTGACTGTAATCGCACTGGCAATCAATCCGAACCAAATCGCAGAAATCGAGCCCTCAAACACCTCTATAAATACTAGTCGAACTCTCACAATCAAAACTCGCTCATTCTGCTCGCATTGTTCCTCTGCTCACACCTCCCCCTGTTCGCCGGAAAAACACAGTCAGCCGCCGGAAATCGTGATCCTCCACTTCTGTTCTACGATAGACTCCTGCTCTTTTCCTTTGAATATTACTCAATTAACATCGCATACTGATGGTAATCAGAAGTGAATCAAATTTAAACGAGCGGGTACAGGTTTGGTTCGAATTCAAAATGAAGAAGATGAAGTGAAAACTCGTGTTTTATGTATTTAAATTATAAGTTTCAAACGGGTTAGACACACAGTCCAGTGGTGGACTGTGTGCAAACACACTCACACGTCGCAGTTTCGAATCCACGCTCACACACCGGCCCGACCATTATCAAACTTTTTTTAAAATCTAACATTTCTGTAATAACATATTTAGTGTATAAATATAATTAAAGCGCTAGTATTGTCGGGTTAGACACCCAGCCCAGTTGGTTGGGCTGGGTGCATAACATCACCAAGGTCGCCGGTTCGAATCCCCCGACTCACACCGGTCGGACCATTTAATTCTATTTTTAAATTTAATTAAAATAGAATGAATCTAAAATGTGTATAAGAATAATTAAAATCGTGTTTCTTTCGGGTTAGACACGTAGCTCAGTTGGAAGAGCTGCGTGCACGCAACCGAGAGGTCACGGGTTCGAGCCTCAATACACGCATGCCAATTACCCCATCGAACCGGTCTGACAGTCAGCCTGTCAGACTGACAATTTTTTTTATTTATTTATTTATTTATTTATTCTATAGTTATATTAAAAGAAAATTTTATTAAAAATACCTAAATTACAAGGGTTTAAAATATTAATAAAAATCACAAAAATAAACTTAAAATCTAAACAAAGGTTTTTAATCAAAAAGTTAGCTTATTTATTTATCAAGTTATCGCGTTGTTATTTTAGGTTAGTACTCTTTCGTCGGTCAAATTCTCAACTCGTGCGCACTTATCATCAACCAAGAATACGCACCCACTGTGAGTGATTCTCTACAAATTCCCCGTTTTAATCACATTTTGGGGTGTATCATGTGTCGTATCATTTCTTTTATATTATTTAACACTTGTGCTTATATCATTGCGTGATCAAATGTGTATTGCTTGTAGTGTGGTTTATATATGGATTCATTTTATTATTTCAGTGCACTCATTTCATTAGGCCCATCAGTTTCTCGTGGGATATGAGTTGAGCATCAGGTGCCTCATTAGATCGACTCCGTTTGATTGAGCATTGATCTCAGATACATCATCATTCATGTCATATATTCATTCAATGTGGTTTGTGATTGGTTTTATATATATATATATTTGGTCACATGTGATTTATGCACAATTTTCTTTAATAAACATAATAAGCAATTATTTAAATGTTTTATCAAGGTTCACTCGCCAACTTTTGTTGACCCAAAATTTCCTCTGTTTTACACATGATACAGGTGATCAAGTTGAGGAAAGAAACACTTAGGATGGCCTAGAAGAATAAACAAGTTATTTCGTTGGAACAAACATTTAGATTTTTATTATGTTTGTAAGAAATTTTTGTTGGATATTTAAAATTTAATTTGAATTTAATAAATATGAAACTTCTTAGTAAATATCATGAGCTTTGGTGATAACCCAATCATGCCTCGACTTTTATTCCGCTGCGGGTCGGGGTGTGACAGATTGGTATCAGAGCTTGTGACTATAGGGATATAGGATAGGTTATTAGACCTTTAGAGCCTATACTATAGTTGACTAGATTTGAATTGTCTATGTGTTACATGCAAAATTCATGATGTTTATATGTTTCATGTTTATATTCACACACAACATTATGCAAACATTCTCATAAGTACATGTTAATATGCAATGCTCATCATAGATCATACCCTCATATCATATCATATCTATGAAAGCACACACCTCACAATTTCACAATTTCTGTTATTTCTTTTCGAAGATTTTTGCAATGTTTTCATATTTTTCAATTCACATCAAAGTGAGTTTTCACGACGGGCATGTAGTAACTGGAAGGGTACGAGTACCGGTAGTCGGAACGTCCTATCTAGGCTTGGCATTCGTATAAATCCAAAATAAAGGACCAGTTTGCCTACCTGGGGACTAACGATAAGAGTACGAAGGACCTATTAGGCCAAAGCATGCTATACCAAACGTCGTGTGAACTAACCCCACTTTGAGCTGTCATTGTGTCCACACCTGGACACCCTCCGACATACATCTCGCAATCATGTTTTACGATTTTCATTCGGGTGGTGCGAGTGTTAACCCGTCGACACCAATGTGAATCCTACCAAGCCCAATAGTCATGGGGGCCCACATGACTACACAGGCAATGGTATGGGGGACATTTGGAGGCCCAAACATGAGCAAACCCAAGACATCCTATGGATGTAGTTAATTTATTTTCAGTTATGTTGTTTTCATTCTTTTTACGACACATGATATCTAGGAAATTCTTGAACTCACAATCTTCCTACATATATTCATGTAGATGTCGGCTAGGCAATTACGTGGAGGTAGAAGGTCAGGAAAGTCAAATGAACGCTTGGCCACGCAAATTGCTAAACAAATGGCCGCAGTGCTTCCTGACATCGTGCTACAAGTTCAGCAAGCCCTCACCGCTAATCCCATCAACCCTCCCAACCAAGAAGACCAAAGCGTCGTCAACCCTCCTCCTAAAACCCCCAAATGCACCTACAAACACTTCAAGTATTGCGATCCCCCAAAATATGAAGGGACTGAAGGTGTCACCGCTCTCCTTCACTGGTTAGAGGAGATGGAAAACACCTTTCTCAATTGCGACTGTCCTGAGGACCGAAAGGTACGTTACGCGACTGGAAGATTGTTTGGGGTAGCCCTTACCTGGTGGAACACGGAAAAGGGTAAGCGAGGTGTTGAAGATGCCATGGCCTTAACATGGGAAGAGTTAAGGCAAATCATGACGAGACGCTTCTGTCCAAGAAGCGAAATCAAAAAGCTAGAAGATGAGTTTCACGCATTGAAACAAAAGGAAGGAGACCACACTTCATACAATAAGAGATTTCTCGAGTTGAACCAGATGGTCCCCAATCTGTTCACCCCATTATACTGCCTAATTGAACACTACATTCGAGGCCTCCCCTCGAAAATCCAAGATTCGGTTTTAAGCACTTCGCCTGCAACACTCGAAGCCGCAATGGAGTTAGCTACGGAACTCACTGAAAATCGCATTCGAAATGGCAAATTTAATGATGAAAAGAATAAAACACCCATTGAGACCCCAACTCCAAAACACTCAGGTTCATGCTCGAAGTTTGCTGGTAAGAGGAAGCGAAATGGCAAGAACTTTGCTGTTACCCAAACCAACCCTCCCATCACTGCTGCTCCAATCACCCAAGTCGCCCCTCCAGCCGCACCATTCAAAAGGCCATACACTGGCCCACACCCAAAGTGTAACCGTTGTCAATACCATCACCCTTCTGAAAACCCCTGCCAACATTGCACAAGTTGTGGTCGTGCGGGTCACACCATCTAAACCTGCCGTACCCTTCAGCGATTGAACCGCAGTCAACCTCCAACCCAAACCCAAAATCAAATTGTGGGCCAAGCCCAACAACCCTTACTTCTACCACCTGCACAACTCGCAGCCCAACCTTACCACCAACCCAACTACCCCATGATGCAATCCATGCGAGCCTGTTTCAATTGTGGGGACCCAAACCACTTCAGGAACACTTGCCCATGCCTGGTGAACATCATCCATGCCCAAGCTCAAGCAAACCCGGTAAACCAAGCTAACTAAGCTCCTCCACCTGCTAGAGGAAGAGCTTTCAATATCAACGCCAACCAAGCCAGGGCTGACAACAATGTGGTCAACGGTACGTTTCTCATAAATGGTAGTTATGCATCCATATTATTCGATACTGGTGCGGATAAGAGCTTTGTGTCTTTAGAATTCGAATCTATCCTCGACCAACCTCGTGATAATCTCGTTGAATCTCTGACGGTGGAAGTTGCTGATGGAAAACCCACTTCATTAAATTCTATTATACGCGATTGTACTCTCACCCTAAATGATCACAATTTCCCAATTGATCTCATTCCTATGAAATTGGGAAGTTTTGATGTTATCATCGGCATGGACTGGCTCAGCCGGCATCACGCTGAAGTGGTTGTGCCATGAAAAGTTCATTCGTATTCCTCTCGCCGACGGTCAGACACTACGTATCTTTGGGGAAACTCCTTCGAAAGGGCTCAAATTGATGTCCTGCCTTCAAGCCCGAAGTTATCTTCGCAAGAATTACGTCGCATTTCTAGCTCACGTCGTCAAGAAGGAAGGCAAGGAGAGGAAGCTCGAAGATATTCCAATTGTGAAAGAATTCCCGCAAGTTTTTCCCGACGACGTTTCAGGACTTCCTCCTGTGAGAGAAGTCGAATTTCGAATCGATCTTGTGTCTGGCGCTACACCGGTCGCAAAATCTCCTTATAGGTTTGCCCCATCCGAGATGCAAGAGTTGGCCAGTCAACTGCAAGAGCTGACTGACAAAGGATTCATACGTCCTAGCTCATCGCCTTGGGGTGCGCCTGTTCTTTTTGTGAAGAAGAAAGATGGAACGTTTCGCATGTGCATTGATTATAGAGAACTCAACAAGTTGACGGTAAAGAATCGCTATCCATTGCCTCGTATTGATGACCTTCTAGACCAACTTCAAGGCGCCACCTGTTTTTCCAAAATCGACCTTCGTTCTGGTTATCATTAGCTTAGAGTGCGCGAAGAAGATATTCCAAAAACTGCCTTCCGAACTCGTTATGGTCATTACGAGTTCATGGTTATGCCCTTTGGTTTAACCAACGCCCCCGCTGTCTTCATGGATTTAATGAATAGGGTATGCAAACCCTATCTCGACCGTTTCATCATAGTCTTCATCGACGACATTCTTATCTACTCCAAGTCAAAATCCGATCATGAGCGACACCTTCGACTCATTCTTACACTCTTAAGGACTGAAAAGCTTTACGCTAAGTTCTCAAAATGTGAATTCTGGTTAGGAGAAGTACAATTCCTTGGTCATGTCGTCAATGACAAAGGGATTCATGTCGATCCTTCGAAAATCAAGGCAGTACAGGAATGGTAAGCGCCACGTACCCCTACCAAAGTTAGGTCATTTCTTGGCTTAGCTGGTTACTACCGACGCTTCATTGCCAATTTTTCCCGTATCGCCGTTCCGCTCACGGCCTTGACTCACAAAGGAAAACCCTTCATTTGGGGACCAAAGCAAGAGGAGGCCTTCCAAACTTTAAAGCAAAGGCTTTGTGACGCACCTATCCTTACACTCCCTGAGGGTTGCGATGACTTTGTGGTTTATTGCGACGCATCAGGGCAAGGACTAGGCTGTGTATTGATGCAAAGAGGAAAAGTGATAGCCTATGCCTCTAGGCAACTCAAAGTTCATGAGAAGAATTACACCACCCACGACCTGGAACTTGGAGCCGTCGTGTTCGCTCTCAAGATACGGAGACATTACCTCTACGGTACCAAGTGTGAAATATACACTGACCACAAGAGTCTCCAACATATCTTCAACCAAAAAGAGTTGAATATGAGGCAACGAAGATGGGTCGAACTTCTCAACGATTACGACTGCGAGATTCGGTACCATCCTGGCAAGGCAAACGTGGTGGCCGATGCGCTCAGTCGAAAGGGATATGCGAACTCTATTCGTCTTCTATGTTTGCAAATCATAACCGATATCAAGGATCGAATCCGGGCAGCTCAACATATTTCTGTAACGGAAAATGACGTACGCGATGAGCTGTCATGTGGAGCTGAACTCAAAATTGAAACCAAATCTGACGGTATTCTATATTATTTAAACCCCATATGGATTCCCGATCGCGACAACCTTCGTGATTTCCTCATGAATGAGGCACACAAAACCCGATACTCTGTACACCCAGGAGCCGATAAGATGTATCAAGACCTACGATACACCTACTGGTGGCCTGGCATGAAAAAGGATATCGCTGTTTTTTTTCCAAGTGCCTTACATGTTCCAAAGTGAAAGCTTAACATCAAAGACCTTCAGGACTTCTAGTCCAACCCGACGTACCTGTATGGAAGTGGGAAAACATAACCATGGACTTCATTACCGGGTTACCTCGCACCTCCAGTGGGTATGACACCATATGGGTATAATCGATCGCCTTACAAAATCATCTCACTTCATTCTGATTCGCGAGGACTTCAAGAACGAGAAGTTATCTCGTATCTATATCAACGAGATCGTAAGCCGTCATGGTGTACCGTTAAGCATCATTTCAGACCGTGATGGTCGTTTCACTTCACGAACATGGCGAGCCGTACAAACCGCTTTGGATACACGGTTAGACCTTAGCACCGCCTTCCATCCTCAAACTGATGGTCAATCTGAGCGTACCATCCAAACCCTTGAAGACATGCTTCGGGCATGTGTCATAGACTTCAAAGGAAATTGGGACGCTCATCTACCGTTAGTCGAGTTCTTGTACAACAATAGCTATCATTCAAGTATCGGCATGGCTCCTTTCGAAGCTTTATATGGTCGTAAATGCCGATCTCCAGTATGTTGGCACGAAATTGGTGAAGCGCAAATCACCGGACCTGAATTGATTCAAGAAACAACCGACAAAATCATTCAAATACGAAACAATCTTCTAGCGGCTCAAAGTCGTCAAAAGAGTTATGCTGACAAACGACGAAAGCCCTTGGAGTTTGACATTGGTGATCAAGTACTTTTAAAAGTATCACCGTGGAAGGGAGTGGTTTGCTTTTGCCAGAAGGGCAGCTAGCACCACGCTACGTAGGACCTTTCAAGATACTCGAAAGAGTAGGTCCTGTAGCATACAAGCTTGACCTACCAAAAGAGCTTAACATAATTCATCACACGTTCCACGTATCAAACTTGAAAAAGTGCCTCGCCGACGAAAACCTCCATATCCCTTTAGAAGACATTCAAGTCGATGAATCAATACACTTCGTTGAAAGACCAGTGGAAATCATGGATTTCGGTGAGAAGCGTTTAAGGCGAAGTCGTATTCCGATCGTCAGGGTGCGTTGGGAGTCAAAACGAGGGCCCGAGTTTACTTGGGAACGTGAAGACTCAATACGCGAAAAATACCCGCATCTTTTTCCGGTTACAACTACTACTTAAATTTCGGGACGAAATTTCTAAAAGTAGGGGATACTGTAACATTTGTGTAAATCGGATTTTGAAAATCCGCCCCAAATTATCAATCAAAGTGTTTTTATTTATGTCGTTTGGCTTTTTATTATTGTCTAAAATATTAAAATGTTTCATATATAAATAATCAATGTTTAAATAACCTTAATGAAATAATAAAATAAATAATCAGTTAAAATAATAAATATTAATACTTAATAAATGAATAATAGGCTTAATAAAAATAACAAAGAAAATAGGACTCAAAAAGGGGGGAACCGGGAATCGAACCCGGGTTCCCCGGGTAAAACACACACCGCACACACCACTGCACTACACACATAAGTTGTGCTATTGTTAGAATCTCAATACTCTTATATTCAAGCTAAAAGGAACCCTGCAACACCCGCCAATCTCCTCGCCGGAGATCTCGGTAAATCACGCGTAATTCCTCCAAAATCGAAAAACTGTCCAATCTATTTCAAGTAAATTTCTTGACTGTAATCGCACTGGCAATCAATCCGAACCAAATCGCAGAAATCGAGCCCTCAAACACCCCTATAAATACTAGTCGAACTCTCACAATCAAAACTCGCTCATTCTGCTCGCATTGTTCCTCTGCTCACACCTCCCCCTGTTCGCCGGAAAAACACAGTCAGCCGCCGGAAATCGTGATCCTCCACTTCTGTTCTACGGTAGACTCCTGCTCTTTTCCTTTGAATATTACTCAATTAACATCGCATACTGATGGTAATCAGAAGTGAATCAGATTTAAACGGGCGGGTACAGGTTTGGTTCGAATTCAAAATGAAGAAGATGAAGTGAAAACTCGTGTTTTATGTATTTAAATTATAAGTTTCAAACGGGTTAGACACACAGTCCAGTGGTTGACTGTGTGCAAACACACTCACACGTCGCAGTTTCGAATCCACGCTCACACACCGGCCCGACCATTTTCAAACTTTTTTTAAAATCTATCATTTCTGTAATAACATATTTAGTGTATAAATATAATTAAAGCGCTAGTATTGTCGGGTTAGACACCCAGCCAGTTGGTTGGGCTGGGTGCGTAACATCACCAAGGTCGCCGGTTCGAATCCCCCGTCTCACATCGGTCGGACCATTTAATTCTCTTTTTAAATTTAATTAAAATAGAATGAACCTAAAATGTGTATAAGAATAATTAAAATCATGTTTTTTTCGGGTTAGACACGTAGCTCAGTTGGAAGAGCTGCGTGCACGCAACCGAGAGGTCACGGGTTCGAGCCTCAATACACGCATGCCAATTATCCCAGCGAACCGGTCTGACAGTCAGCCTGTCAGACTGACAATTTTTTTATTTATTATTTTATTATTTATTTATTTATTCTATAGTTATATTAAAAGAAAATTTTATTAAAAATACCTAAATTACAAGGGTTTAAAATATTAATAAAAATCACAAAAATAAACTTAAAAATCTAAACAAAGGTTTTTAATCAAAAAGTTAGCTTATTTATTTATCAAGTTATCGCGTTGTTATTTTAGGTTAGTACTCTTTCGTCGGTCAAATTCTCAACTCGTGCGCACTCATCATCAACCAAGAATACGCACCCACTATGAGTTAATATCTACAAATTCCCCGTTTTAATCACATTTTGGGGTGTATCATGTGTCGTATCATTTCTTTATATTATTTGAAATTGTGCTTATATCATTGCGTGATCAAATGTGTATTGCTTGTAGTGTGGTTTATATATGGATTCATTTTATTATTTCAGTGCACTCATTTCATTAGGCCCATCAGTTTCGTGGGATATGAGTTGAGCATCAGGTGCCTCATTAGATCGGCTCCGTTTGATTGAGCATTGATCTCAGATACATCATCATTCATGTCATATATTCATTCAATATGGTTTGTGATTGGTTTTATATATATATATATATATATATATATATATTTGGTCACATGTGATTTATGCAAAATTTTCTTTAATAAACATAATAAGCAATTATTTAAATGTTTTATCAAGGTTCACTCGCCAACTTTTGTTGACCCAAAATTTCCTCTGTTTTACACATGATACAGGTGATCAAGTTGAGGAAAGAAACACTTAAAATGGCCTAGAAGAATAAACAAGTTATTTCGTTGGAACAAACATTTAGATTTTTATTGTGTTTGTAAGAAATTTTTGTTGGATATTTAAATTTTAATTTGAATTTAATAAATATGAAACTTCTTAGTAAATATCATGAGCTTTGGTGATAACCCATCATGCCTCGACTTTTATTCCGCTGTGGGTCGGGGTGTGACACCTCTTGTCGCCATTTCCACCTTTAAGCCGGTCTTGACATGTCCTTGTACACTTGTTTACGTCCCATGAGGCTCCCTTACACCTGGCATGACCACATGAGTCCTCCTCAACTATAAATAGAGCACTTGTGATGGTCACAATTTGCTCATTCCTTCTCTTCTCCTTTTGTTCAAGCTTTGAAGGTTCTGGAGCATCTTGGAGCATTCTATGAGCTTGATTAGTCTTCTGGATCAATTCTAAGCTTTGCATTTGTTCCAAATTCTTTTATTTTAGGCGTTTAAGCCAAAAGTCAAGCGTTTACGTAAAAAACACTTTGACCTTTGGCTAAGACCTTAATGGTCCAACCATTGCTCGTGCGAACGTGGCTTTATGATCGTAATTAGGTAGGTATTAATCCCTCAAAAGGGCACCTCCTGATTACCACGAATTCCTGACCAATTGACGGGTCAAAGTAAAAGTCAATAAAAGTCAAACGGGTCAATTTATGAATAAAAGTATAACTAGTTATTTAGGTGTTATAAAATATGTTTTGTCACTTAAATAACTTGGTAATGATAATTAGATCATGTATAAACTGATTCGACCCGTCAAGTCTCGGTCTAGAGTCGGTCCGCAACCGAAAGTCGCTAAGTTTGACTTCTACCTTGACTTTCAGTTCTGACCCGATTTAGCCACTTATGCTACTGACCTTGGGTCATTTTGAGACCATATTTAAGTATAGTATAACCTCCTAAGATTACACTACATGGTTCATTAGCAATCTTAGTTTATATCCAAGTTCCGCTAAATTATTTAAACTTTGCAAAAAGGTCTTTTTGATGTAAATCATGAATCAATAAAAAATGAAACACATAATAATTTGTAAACATAAGTAAATATATTGATGTCAAGAATCTGACCATGAACCAAGTTTTGATAAAAAGACGTAAAATATGCTTTTAAATGACTAAAATGCCCTTTTCGGCATTTTAGAAAGGTTAAGCATGGTTTTATCATTAAGATGAAATACCTACTGATGTAATATAATATGTAGGACATATTGGGATAATTATTCAGATTATAAACTGAATAAAGGCCTAAGATTCGATAAATGCCAATAAACGACCAAATTACCCTTTTAAGTGTAAAATGACTTAAACCAAACCTTTGATAACCAAATCTTTTGTTTACTGATGTAACATGTTAAATAGCTTATTTTAGTTATATAAAACATGTCATAACCTCAATTTACTTTAAACATCGAATTTAACGGCATTTATCGACCTTTACGCCTTTTCGGCGCTTAGTATGGTTTAAGACCATAATTATGAGCCAAGATTTGTTACCTACTGATTTACAAACTTATTTTCGACAACTTACAGTAAATACAACTCCCGAACTCAGAATTCTAAATATGCCTTCAAGGCTATGTGTGAAATGACAAAAATGCCCCTACGGGACATAGTTTGGTCTAAAACTATCAAGCACACATATACTTGATATCCTACTGATATAACATCATAAAATTTATATTTTTATAGAATAATAATGATCTTGCATCAGATTTCTTATAAACATCTTTTATAAACTATAAAATGACCAAAATGCATTTATGAGGCATAACTCGGTTTTAAAATCATTAAAGTCATACATAATGATATCTTAGTGATATCAAATTATATTTTAAACATATTAGGATATGGAACTTGTATATGACTCCTTCGGTTACCCGATTTTGCTTATACGCTCACAGATAAGCATACGTAACTAGTTTACGTAATTTAACGGAAACGGGTTAAACTTTGTCATTTCTTTATTAAGATCCAGAATGTTGTTGGTATACCCATATTATATAAGTCTAGATACTTGTTGGGTCCTAATAATGTTCTATTCCGGTCACCGCTTAATCCGCGTTTCGTACCGTATTTGTTTTAACGTAAGACTAGCCGGTTCAAGTCTAAGACTTAACTAAGGACCCGTTAGCATTCTAATTCGGTTAACAATACCATCATTCCAGACTAAACGCCTTCCTGGTAAATTGTGTCTGTACTTGTCTTTGATTTGCGGCTGAGTTTGGATTTCTTGAAGACTTAAGCTCAGGTAAATACATTTAACTTATTTTCCCTAAACCAGCTTGGGATACGGTAAATTATTACTGCTTGGTCGGGTATGGAAATTATGTTTTGTCCAGTTGTGATAATTAACTAAATTACATAACCCAGTTTTAATCTGTTTTGTCTGAAACTCAAACATTGGAGGTGGGCTTGACCGTGTCTAGGATATCCTTAGCTCACTAAAGTGTTAGTGGCCACAACTTAAGCATTGGTGTAGGCATACATCGGTAACTGCTATTATTATTATTATTATTATTATTATTGCTTTCTGTGTGAAAGTTCAAAAGTGGTGTGTCAGTCGATCATGTCTCGGTTGCTGTGCTGGGCCCCATATGTAAAAGACAGACATGTAAAACTGTATACAAGGCCAATTGTACTGTCCCAAGTTATTTATAAAAATGTGCCTAACGCACCTAAAACCATTTCGAAAGGATTTTTAAAGTGAGTCGGTTGATTGTATTTACCAGTGTAAACTGACGTATTTTCAAAATATTAAGTTACAGGTATAAGTACGAAATAGGCCGGAAGCTGCGGGGCATTAATACTAAGGAGTTGCGACATTATAGTTGTGCCTGTAGAGTTTGTTATCCTTTTGTATAGTTATTTCCGATCCGCCTGTGGATCTTATTGCAAGCCTTGTTTGTATATCGTGTTTCGAACACTTGGACATTTATGGTTTGTAATAGTTTTATTTTACTCCAAGACTTCCGCTGTGTTGCTCTGTGTTTATTGGTTATGATGATATCAACTATACATCACAATACCCCCCACCGGACCCACCGGGATACACGTGGAAATCGGGGTGTGACAGGTTGGTATCAGAGCCAACGTTTGAGGGAATTCAACACTAGCCCTCAGTGTTTGATCTCAAACGACATAGTAACACATTCCTTAGACTCTCGAGTCTAGGCTATGACCTAGGATTGCTCATTACCTTATTTTGTATTATTTTTGTCTTGTTATGTTTTAACTTGTTTTTGGAGCAGGATCATGCCACCAAAGTTTTCTTGTGGAGCCAAAGGAAAAAGGCTGATCGGGGTGGATCATCAGGACAAGGACTATCAAGTATACATAATTACAACCCGTATGAAGGATCGGGTGATTCTTCATCACCGTGGGAACCATACCGCCACTCTATACCTCACGAGTACTCACAGCCACCTGATTCTCATCATTCGCTTCACTCGCACCACTCCCACAATAGCCACCACTCCCATCACTCCCATTCTCATTCATTCCAAGGAAACTATAACCTAAACATTTACTTGCATTCACCCTCCGTTTCTCCTCCTGAAGATTCCCCAGAACCCATGGAAGAAGATTCCGACCCTGAGATGCCACAAACAAGGTCAACGGGGCACCCTATCGAATTATCCAGCGGTTCAAATTCATACGCTGGAACCTCACACCACTACCCAGATGACTTTCAAGAGAGATGGGGACAATATGTCTTCTACAATACCCCATCTTACCACAACATACCTCCACCTGAGGAAGTACAAATGCAGCAGGTGGAAACCGCAACCACCGCTCGAACCACAACCGCCAAGAAGACGCGGGGCGCGCATGTCGGTGCGCCTAGGAACAAGGGTAGGGTCGCTTTCACCTAACCCTTACCTAACTATCCCTGAGGACCCACAAATGGGTGGACCCTCTCACACTTCACCATTTGTGGAACACCCACTACAACCAGCCGTTGAGACTTTGCCTCAACCACCACAATCAACTGTTGGGCCTTCAACCCAATTACCGTTGTGTTGCTGTGTGTTTATTGGTTATGATGATATCAACTATACGTCACAATACTCCCCACCTGGAAATAGGCCTGTAAACGAACCGAACGAACACGAACATTGGCATGTTCGTGTTCGTTCATTTAACTTTAAGCGAACACAAACACGAACACGAACATATAATCGAACACATTTTTTTGTTCGTGTTCATTCATTAAGAAATCGGCCATGTTCGTGTTCGTTCGTTTAAAGCCTAAACGAACAGTTTACGAACATAAACGAACACAATCGAACATAAACAAAAAAAGTTTAAATTGGCATAGTTGAATAAACATAAATTAACATGATTGAATAAATATAAACGAACACAAATGAACGTAATTAACAAATATAAACAAACAAAATTTAACATTAGTGAACACAAACAAAAGTGTCTAATATGTTACATTTCATCCGAAAACACATTTAAATTAGGGTTTATAGATACTAAAATTAAAAAGTTTTTTTTATATAAATATTAAGTAAGTGAAGAAAAAATTTAAAATTTCATTTTTTATTACTGGAAAACCCAATTTACTAATTAGTTATATTTATATAAGTAGTTAGAAAACCTAATATTTATATAATTATAACTATTTATGTATTTACTAAAACATAAACGAACATTCATGAACATAAATGAACGAACGTTCACGAACATAAATGAACGAACGTTCACGAACATAAATGAACGAACACAAGGTATGTTCATGTTCATTCATTTAATTAAACGAATACAATTTTTTGTTCATGTTCGTTCATTTATTAAATAAACGAACATAACGAACTTCCCGCCGAACAAGTTCATCGAACAGTTCATGAACGTTCGGGTATTTACAGGCCTACCTGAAAATCAGGGTGTGACATATACCCCCTTTTATGGATGCGTCCCTCGAACCTCCGCAAAGGGGGTGTTGCCCTTTGGAACTTCCGTTGCTTAGAGGCTTCACCCCTAAAACTAATAAGGTTCCAAAATACTTAGAATTGTAACAAACTCAAACAAATATGCAATTTGAACCTCATGACTTGTTTGATATGTATTACAATTCATTTTGGTAAACAAAATCAATCCAACTTCACTAAAATTATCTAACATAACTCACACATCATTTAAATATACTCCTAAATCTACACCAATGTCCTCTATACAACTAATACTCTCAAGCACCTGGGGATTAACGCGTTTTCGACACACCTTGATACCGCTAAGTTATACCAAGTTATATAGACTATTTGGTGTTGGATTTTATGTTAAGAAAAAATGAGCTGATAACGTGTAGTGATTACTTGGTGCATGACCCCCTTTTGTGGCCTAGTGGTAGGGGGCTTAGGTTTTCCAATGGAGACTCAAGCTCAATTATCACTTGTGTCATATTGGGTGGATATAGGCAATGAAGGATTTGGAGTAGGACTTGTGGGAGGTTGCCAGTTCGATTTCCGAGCCTAACCGGGCTTTTGTCCTACCTGGTGTTACGCAAGAGAGTTCTGCTCTTGTGGTGGCACAACGACTGTCAATTGGCAGCCGGCGGTATGGTTTCTTGGGGAACGTCCAAAAACGTCAAACTTTGATGCCAGCATGGGCCCGGTTTAAAACAACATAGTTTAGCCATAGTGAGACAATATAGGACTCTCTGATTTGAAAAATGTGATAAACTTATATATATGAAGTTCACCTTTAAAAAAAGTGATTACTAGGTGTATATTAAGATTACAAATCTTACAATAAAAGCATGAATTTAAACGCTTGCATACTTTTGCATGAAAGCGGATATTGTTGAAATTCGTAGCTAAATTATTTCTTAAGTTTTGTTAAAAATTTCTTGTTACATTAATATTTGTTTTTTTAGGCTCACATTTTGCCCTTTTAAAGGAAAATTCATGGATCTAATACTACATGAAAATATATACCACACATTAACAAAGTTGAATAAATACATTAGAGGTATTATATAGAGAAAAAAAACCCAATATCGTTTACAAAACATTTGAAAATGTTATAGGAAAATACCTTACAACGCTAGAGCATTGTAAGGCAGAGATTCACAAAAAACCAGTTCGGGGACCGAAACTGACCAAACGACCTAAACCGGTCAGTGCCAAACCGATTAGGTTCGTATCGCAAACTGGTACCAGTTCCCCCTGTTAGCATCCCAAACCGAACCGAAATTGGTTCGAACCGTTGGAACCATTTCTAGTCGTTGGTAACGAGTTTATTGTCGTTTTTGACCCCTAAATCCACCATTTAGCCACCCCCTAAGTTAAGTATAAATAGGTTTTTGATGTTTTAAGTTGATCACAACATTCAAAAACGCAAATAAAAACACACCCGAAAATGCAAAAATCACTCTCGTATACACTTGTTTTTTTGTCCGCTTTGTTTGTTTGCTACTTCAATAGTTCACTACTTCACTTAATGGCTTCATCACAGCTCTCTCGTCTTGCAAACTGTTCACTTCACCATACTACCGCAATGCCTCCATGTCTTCTCATTTGGACCGAGACGATGTATACGCCTTGGGGCATGATTTTGTACACGTTAGAACCTTAGACTAATGAGGAGGGTACACGGGATAGATTTGGTACTAATATTTGGGATCACGTTAAGGATGCATTTGACGAGGAAATGGGGTTTGCAACCAAGCGTACAAGGAACCAAATATTGTGAAAGTGGATAAGTATATCGTTAGTGCTTGAAAGATTTCATAGAATCTACCGTAGACGGATGAACAATTTGAGAGATGATCAAACCGATGAGACTATTGTTGAAAAATATTGTGCCAAATATGCACAAATGGAAGGCCGTTTACTAAGTTCAGATTTTGGACGCTTATAATCAACTTCAATTTTTATTAATATTCAAATATTTATTTAAGTTATAGGTTAAATATGTTTATTTAATAGATTTTTTTTTCAATTCATAAAAAAACTGTATTTTTTGTCTATTTTTTTAAATGTGCTCACAAGAATTGGTTTATTAACCGAAACCGAAATTAAACCAAATTGAAACCGCACTTTCAAAATCAGCTCTAGAAAATGGAAAATCATTATAATGCAAACATACAACATAAATCATGTTCCACTAGTATGATTAAGTAATAACATAAACAAGATTCCATATGGACGATCATTCAAGTAAACCAACAATTTAGCAATGGAAGACATGGAAAGAAAGAAAAAAATCAACTTCGTGATAGCTTGAGTTGGAGATTATAATTGAACGCACAAGCTTGTTACAGACATTCCATATGATTTTGATTAAATGACCGAACAAGATAATCAAAACAAACTTTTACAAAAATCAAAGGTAATTTAATGTGACTGCTTATGTTAGTTGCATTTTCATGAGGCGGGGATATTTGATAGGCCAATGTTACAATGCATTTATTTGTGGAGATTAACTAGAGATTGTGTATATAACACAACCTCCTAAATTTGTTGACCCCACTCACATTCATCATGTATTCTATTGAACAAGGCCATTTATGGTCTTAAGCAAGTTCGAGAGCCTGATTTTCCAAGTTATCTATGACCATTGTCACTTTTAAATTTGTCTAGGTGTCCTAATACCTATTCATTTGTTTATACTTGGGATTGAGCTGCTTGTTATACTCTTATTTTTGTGGATGTCAGAGATATGACATATCTATGATATTCATGGCATATATCTTCCATGTAATGTTTATTCTTTGCTAGAACCTTTTCCATGTCCTTTACCACAACCTTGATAATTTGAGCTTGCCATTAGAAGTTTATTGGTAATTTTTCTTTGATTCTTATTGCTTTTCGAGGCGTTATTCAAACACTGCTGTTCTACCCACTACTTCTTCAAACGATATTGTGTCAATTTTTATACATTACTCTATGGATGTGACAATCAATAGAAACTTCTTTTGAACCGAATTAAGTACTTTCCTAATAGTTTTCTTGTCCTTCAAAGTACTACCAAGACTTTTAGACTCGACTTTATGCTGCCCAATTTCCCCACAAATTCACTTGGTGTTTCATTTGGTTTAGTCCTCAAAGTCTATAATTCACTTCTCAAAGTGTGTAGACGTAATTCTTAAACTAAATTTGCTCCAAGATTTTGAACTTTAATTGAGTCCCCCATTTCCTTTTCCGTTAAGTATCGTGCAACGCGCATGGAAACATCATGTGTCAATGTTTGGAAGATCATTCCTTTTGTTGTGTCTTCCTTCTCATTTGTTGCTTATGTTCATTTTTAGCATCAATTATTTCCCGACATGTCATAAGCCCTCAAGATTGTTTCCATCATCAATGTCAAGTGGTGTAATTTGTTTCTGTCAACTTAGGGCATTGAAGTGTTACATTCCCTTTCTCACGAATTGATGTTGAATTGTTTGATATTATGGCTTTTAATCTTCTTAATTTTTTCATGTGTCCTTGCTTTCTTGCTTATCTATGATAACCGACACTAAACTAGGTTAATCCTGATTTAAACTTTGACTTTGTGACTATCTTGATATCTTAACTTTGTCTATACTGAAATACTTAGTTCTTTATTTGACATGATTCCTAGATTTAGTAGGAACTATAATCCAAAACCCTAGTTCACATAAGTGATATTGGAAATTACTAGGACTTGATAAGCATTGGTGAACAATTGAAAATTATCCAAATTTGAAAATTACATCCAAAAATACTAAAATACCCTAACAAGGATTATTTAGTACCTAATTTAATCCAAGAACGCCTAAAGTTTCCTTACATAGAAGCTTTAGATTGAAAATCCAACGAAATGTTACATATGTACGTACTGCATTTAGTAAATTGGTGTCAAATAAATTAAAATATTTAGCAATAATAATGATAATACTAATAATAATAATAATAATTATTATTATAATAATAATAATAATAATAATAATAATAATAATAATAATAATAATAATAATAATAATAATAATAATAATAATAATAATAATAACAATAACAATAATAATAGTTATTGTGCCATGGCTGAAAATTATATCCATACCCCAAAAAAAAAAATCCAATAACCCCTATAACTCCAAAGTTTTATCATCCCATCCCCCTTTCTCTCTAAAAACCGTAAAACACCATCTCACACCTTCAATCTCTCTCAAACACATCACCAAGATCAAGAACATCACACAAGTTAACTTCAAATCCTCCTAAACTCTAGTTAGTTATATTATTTCCTATGAATCAGATTTGGAACTAACATGTTTTAATCTTAAAAACTTATGAGTCCATCTTTAGAAACAATCAAACCGTGTAGAGAACCGCAATCATCATCATCCATCAACTCTCATTTTGGTATGAATACTTATCTTGTCTCTTCTTAGTTCCAAATCTCATGAACTAAATAAAAGTCTAAATACATAAATTTTAATATACATGTATTTGTGTTTCAGACTATGCCATTGCAACTCTACTTCTTTGTTTTTCAACCTTTTCATTTTCCTGAACTATGTGAGCTTCCCTTATCCTTTGAATTTCCTCTAGAGTTCTCCCTGATCTTCTATCATCACCCAAAAATCCTTTTGGATTATCATCAACATCTTTTGATCCACTCTCATTAGCTTTTTGCTTTCCCTGCCAACCTTTTAGCGCCGATTTCCTTCTGTGGTGGCGGTTGCGGTGCCTCTGCTTGTTTCTTTAGTTCAGCATTCTTTTTCAAACCTTTGTACTTTTAAATTTTCAACAACTTATTTACATCTTCGAGCAGGATACATCAATCTGAACATCATCACCCATACCTTAGTGTGGTATTCCATAAGAGACGATCGGTGACTGCAACAAACTTGTATAGATTAGCGTCCTGTGGTGGATCCTTATGTTGAGAGTTAATGGTTGTAACATCCGTCAAAAATGGATTTACCAAACCCGCTCCGTTTATCAACCGAACAGTCAGTCAAATTTTTCGTTGCGAATTAAATGCCCAAAATAATTTTAAACGATCCGTAATCAATTATTATGCGGGGATATATATTTAGTTTTTGAAAAACTAATAAAAATAACAAAATAAAAATGTTTTAATCATGCCCGGTTTCGAACTCGGGTCTGTATCCGGCTCAACAATGACTTATCACTCAGCCAAACAACCGCTCCGCCACTTTGATTTTCTGATGAATAAAGGAATCAATTAATTCATATATTAAAGTTCGGTAATCAAATTCAGTAATTTGCGCCCAAATTAGCAGTCGTCGGAAATCCCGACGACTTCGCCGTTTATTTACGTTTTCGCCCAATTAACCGATGACTTAACTATTACGACGGTTATAACCGACATATGAACCCGCGACATCAGCTGTAACCGCCGGAGAACGGCTGACTTCGAATTGAGACCGAATTCAGGCCCCATTCATCTCAATACTACCCTATAAATACACCCTCAACTCGCCAGAAACCTTTCACACTCAAATCGCACCTTTTCTCGGCGAAAACTCACTCGCCGGAAATTTTTATTACTTCGCCGGAAAACCGTATCAGTAATCTCTGAGCTTACTGAAACCCCTAAACTTTTACCGAAGTCACCCACAACCTTTGTAACCCTACGGAAGACTCTCTGCTGCAAGAGACTCGTCGCCGGAAGAACTTGCTGCCACCGGAGTTCTGCCGGAAAACAGAGGAGAAACAGCCGGTACTTCTCACGCCTAATTCCTTCCCTTTTTACTTTTATCTCGACTGTAATTGATCATAAAACACTAAAGGATCTTGAATCAACTTTTCGAACCAGTCAGTCGTCACTTCCGGTTAAAAACCAGTGAAGAAGACAACGTTTCAGTAATGGTTAAGTATAATTAAAATCAAGTTATTTACCGGGTTAGACACACAGTCCAGCGGTGGACTGTGTGCACTTTTAACGCTAAGGTCACGAGTTCGATTCCGGTTTCACACACGCCGCCTTGATAAAAATTCTTTTTTCAGCAAACTGAACCGGAGTCACCTTAAGTATATGTTAAATATATTGATAACCGAGTTTATAACCAAGTGAGACACACAGTCCAGCGGTGGAGCGTGTGTTCGCTAACCCACAGGTCCCGGGTTCGAGACCTGTGGAGCGCACCAGTTTTGTGATTTAATTCATTTTTAAAATAAAAGGATTTCTGTTTAACTCTAATTAATATATATATATATATATATAATTAAAATCGGATATATGACGGGTTAGACACGTAGCTCAGTTGGTAGAGCTGCGTGCACGCGTACGGGAGGTCTCGGGTTCGAGCCTCACCCAGCGCACAATAATATGCCTTCGATCCGGTCAACGTTAGTCAAAGTCAACGGTCAAAAGTCAACTGTAACAAAAAAAATAAAATATTTTTTTATTTTTATTTAATTATTTTAATTAAAAATCAATTAAAAATACTTAAAAATAACATTTTTAAGGTTAGAAAATAGCCTCAAACTCACAAAAATACACCCAACAATCCTACTAAAATAGATTAATAAAACCCGTTTACTTACCAAACCGTAATGCGATTTATCTAGGTTTAATCTCACTCGTGGTTAAAACCACTTCGCGTGCATTCAACGTCATCAACCGAACGCACCTAATGTGAGTGAATTCTTACAAACTCCCCTTTTTATTCATGTTTTGGGGTGTATCATGTGTCGTTTAAACTAATTCTCTTATGCAAATTTGTGCTATACCATTATATGAACTAAACTAGAATGTAACTATTATTGGTTGTGATGTATTACATATTGTCAAAGTTGTATGCAAATTATTTAGGCCCATCAGTTCCTCGTGGGAGACGAGAACAACGCGTGCCTTAAAACTCACACATTAGGCCCATCAGTTCGTAAGAACAACGCGTGCCTCAAAACTCATTCATTAGGCCCATCAGTTCCTCGTGGGAGACGAGAACAACGCGTGCCTCAAAACTCATACATTAGGCCCATCAGTTCCTCGTGGGAGACGAGAACAACGCGTGCCTCAAAACTCATACATTAGGCCCATCAGTTCGTAAGAACAACGCATGCCTCAAAACTCATTCATTAGGCCCATCAGTTCCTCGTGGGAGACGAGAACAACGCGTGCCTCAAAACTCATACATTAGGCCCATCAGTTCGTAAGAACAACGCGTGCCTCAAAACTCATTCATTAGGCCCATCAGTTCCTCGTGGGAGACGAGTCGAACAACGCGTGTGTCACACCCCGACCCGCAGCGGAAATAAGAATCGGGGCATAATTGGGTTATCACTAAAGCACATGACATTTACTATTATGTTTCATAATTAAATGAAGTCAAAGTTACATTTCTCAAACATTCAAACATGTTCATTCATTACAAAGGAAAATAACCAAACATAATAATCCAAATACTAAATCGTTTTATTTCTTCTAATCCAGGTCCTACGTGTTCCTAGTTGCTGCTGGTTCACCTGTATCATGTGTAAAATGGGAGGTTTTTGGGTCAACATAAGTTGGCGAGTGAACCTTATAGATAAACATTTGATAATGATTTTCTGGTTAGTTTATCAATAAAATATTGTGCATAATCATAAAAGAGCATATGTATGAAATCAAGCAATGGCAACATCAGTTACAATTATAACATACATTAACAATCGATAGCATACATGAACATACCAACATCATATGATAATTAACATAAATGAACTGTGTGATCAAGGCTCAATCAAACGGAGCCGATCGAATTGCATGAACTGGAAATGTAAATTGAACTGTGCGCTCAAGGCTCAATCAAACGGAGCCGAACGTATTGCATGAACTGAAAATGTAAATTGAACTGTGCACTCAAGGCTCAATCAAACGGAGCCGAGCGTATTGCATGTATTGAAATGTAAATAAAATGACCGATCAAGGCTCAATCAAACGGAGCCGATCGTGCGGGCACGCCCTGATCAACCGCATAATAAAATGGGGATCAAACTCAACCTCGATGGATGGGGAGCTACGGCCTCAGCAATTGCATGTACTGAAATAATAATTTGCAAACAATAATAACTACTTATCAGCAACAACTAACACACATGTCATGATATGATATATGCACAATAACTTAGTTATAATAAGTAAATGAACAAGACACATGATACACCCCAAAAACGTGATTAAAACGGGGAATTTGAAGGGTTCACTCACATTGGGTGCGTTGGATTTGAGTTGGTGAGATGCGCACGATTTAGACGAAACGAGTCAACGAGGAATCACTAACCTAAATAATAATGGGAAAAAATATATTAAATGGATGGATTTTATTAAAGATTTTAATGGGATTTTTAGATATATTTTTGTGAGTTTATGGCTATTTTCTATCCTTAAAAATGTTATTTTTAAGTATTTTTAATTGATTTTTAATTTAAATTAAACAAATAAATATTTAAAAAAAATAATATTTTTTTTACTGTTTGACCGTTGACCGTTGACCGGTTCGGTCAGCGGTAATACTTGCGCCGAGCGGGATTCGAACCGGTGACCTTCCGTTCACGCGCACGTAGCTCTACCAACTGAGCTACGTGACTAACCCGTTAGAAACCCAGTTTTAATTATATTTATCCACTTATTCGAATTTACCGAAAATTCCTTTATTTTGCAAAACGTTTTAATCTCATTGAACCGGTGTTTGTGACGGGACTCGATCGCGCGACGTGTAGTTTGTTTTGCACACAGTCCACCGCTGGACTGTGTGTCTAACCCGGTTATATTCTTGAATTATATTATACTTAACAACTACTCGATCTAACCCGGTTAGTTCATGAATAAAAAGGAATGTTATTACGCAGTGTGTGTGTAGTAAGGATCGAACTCGGGACTCGTATATAAACTTTGCACACAGTCCACCGCTGGACTGTGTGTCTAACCCGTTAAATATCCGAATTATAATTACTCTTATATTCTGAAATAGGTTCATCTTCTTCATCGGATTAAACTGTCAGCGTAATTCAACTGGTTTTGTGACTTTCAAAGATCTTAAACACTAATAGTAATTCAATAGTAAGGAATGGAAAGAGTTTAAAGAACAGGATTTACCGATTGGAGATAAACACAGAAATCCGGCGAAAGTTTTGTCGGTACAGAAATTGAGCTCCGACTGTTGAAACAATTAACAGTGTGGGTTGATTATTTATAGAACTAAATCATCTAAACAAGGTTTAAATGAAGTGTAGGATGCCTTACCCTTTCACAGTGAAATTCCGGCAATTTCAGAAACTTTCCGGCGAGGGTGGGATTTCCGATAAATGTTGGCTAAGATTGATTCTGATGATGGAATTGTGTTAGAGTTTGACTAATCACATGTTTTAAACAAAAAGAGTCGAAGAATTTACCGTGAAAATGCAAGTCCCGGTTTTCCAGTGAGTTGCAGAAAATCTCCGGCGATCGAAATCAGAGGGTCTTACAGTTCAGATTCTTGACGAAAATGAAATTGAGTGTTATTGTGATAGTTATGAATCGCACAAATGATCACGACTTGGATTTAATTAGAGTTTGGTATATTTTCGGTTTCAAATACCGGAAGTGATGAGGTCTTTAAGTTCAATCAATTAGGACTTAATTAGAAACCGATATTCATCGGTTATGAGCTAGTCAAACGAAGTCGAAAAGATTCAGCGTTCAGTTTGCCGATTTCCGTTATTCAGATATCACTATCCGTTAATTCGTGTTTGCGTATAAAACTCAATTGTTTTCCTAATGTCAACAGAAAACAATTGGTGGCGGAGTGGTTTGAAGACGGAAAGATAAGTTGTTGAAGGCAGTTGACCCGGGTTCGAGTCCGGTCCGCTACAATGTTTTTTATTTATTTTATTTTAACTTTTTATCAAATATAATTTTTATAGTTTAGTTTATATATTAATTATGTAACGTTTAAACTCAAAATACTCATAAATACTTAATGAAATTTCGTAACTTGGTATTTGATTACAAAACGGAGCGGGTTTTGGAGACCCGATTTATACAAATGTTACAGCGTGCCTCAAAACAATTATTTGGTGTTTGTGTGTTCAATATTCAATATTATGTGTTGTGTGAATAGATTTACATCTACATTTACTCATATGTGGTATGCACCTTATTTATAATCAATTGGATAAACTTGTTCAAATGTTTTCCATAGGATTCACTCGCCAACATTATGTTGATCCAAAAACCCTTTTACACATGATACAGGTGAACAGGTTGAAGAAAGGAAAACATAGGATATGCCTTAGAAGAGAACCAAGAAGCTTAGATTGATAGTTAGAACATGTTGTATCATTTATTGTAAATTTCCATTAAATTGTATTAATGAATGTGAAACATATAATAAATGTCATGAGCTTTGATGGTAACCCAATTACGCCCCGATCACCTTTTCCGCTGCGGGTCGGGGTGTGACAGATTGGTATCAGAGCCATGACTATAGGGATATAGGATAGGTTATTAGACCCTTAGAGCCTATACTATAGTCTGCCTAAATTTTAATTGATTAGGTGGTTACATACAAACTTGTGATATTTATTTATTTCATATTACAGTCAAACATACATGCTTATATACATATTTGTTATACATATATCAATGTTCATATATTCAATTCATTTTCATACTCTCATTATTCAAGGATTTTGTTGCAATTTTCAAATCCCATCAAAGTAAGTTCTGCGACGGGCATGTAGTAACCGGAAGGGTACAAGTACCGGTAGTCGGGACGTCCTGTCTAGGTTGGCATTCGTATAAATCCAAAATAACGGACCAGTTTGCCTACCTGGGGACTAACGATGAGAGTACGACGGACCTATTAGGCCAAAGCATGCCACACCAAACGTCGTTCGAACTAACCTCACTTTGAGATGTCACCGTGCCCATGCCTGGGCACATTCCGAATATCATACGTTACATATTTCTCGATTTTCTCCGGGTTTTAGTGTACGTAACCAGGCTAACACATGCGAACCATATGAAAAACCCGGTAATCATGGGGGCCCACGTGATTACGAAGGTGAAGTATGGCGGCATGCAAGGCCCAAATACGAGCAAAGCCCAAGACATCCTATGGATGTAGTAGATTTATTTTTCTATATTTATTTTATGAACGTTCATTCCCCAAACACGACCCACGATCCCAAAGGCATCCAACTCATACTCTTGACATGTATTCCTTGTAGATGTCTTCTAGCCTCGCTCGTAGGAAAATGAGAGCAGGAAAAGCCCGTGAACGCATGGCTACCCAAATCGCTCAGCAAATGGCGACCGTAATACCAAACATCGTAGTTCAAGTTCAACAAGCCCTTACCGCTAATTCCGTTAACCCAACCCAACAAGAGGATCAAAACACTGTCAATCCTTCAGTCACTAAATGCACCTACAAACATTTCAAATCCTGCGATCCTCCAAAATACGAAGGTACTGAAGGTGTCACCGCTCTCCTCCATTGGTTCGAAGAAATGGAGAACACTTTTCTAAATTGCGATTGCCCCGATGATCGCAAAGTGCGTTATGCTACCGGTCGTTCACTTGGAACGGCACTCACATGGTGGAATACAGAGAAGACCAAACGAGGTGTTGAAGAAACTATGACCTTGACTTGGGAAGAGTTGAAGGGAATCATGACAAGACGGTCTTGCCCAAGAAGTGAAATCAAGAAATTGGAGGATGAGTTTCATGCTTTAAAACAAAAGGAAGGCGACCACACCACATACAACAAGAGATTCCTTGAGTTAAATCAAATGGTTCCCAATTTGTTTACTCCCCTCTACCGTTTGATCGAGCACTACATTCGTGGCCTTCCATCAAAGATTCAAGACTCTGTAATAAGCACCTCGCCTGCAACTTTGGAAGCAGCAATGGAGCTAGCAACCGCGCTCACTGAGAACCGAATCCGAAACAAAGATCTCAAAGAAGAGAAGAAGAAGGATAAAGCATCAACCGAAACCTCAAACCCTACCCGAACCGAATCCTTTACACCACCTACTTCTAAGAGAAAACGTGATGGGCAAATCTTCGCCGTCACCCAACGCAACCAACCAGCTTCACAAGTTGTACCTTCTCAAACTATCCCAAACGCTCAAGTAGCACCCAACTCAACTTACCCAAACAAGAAACCTTACATTGGACCTCACCCTCAATGCAACACCTGCTTTTATCACCATCCATCTACCTTACCCTGTCGACTATGTGCAAATTGTGGACGCTACGGTCATTTGAGCAACGTTTGCCGCACCTCTCAAAACCAAACCTCAACCCCTACTCAACCCATGATCCAAACATATCAACAACCTCAATACCCCATGTACCCATATGTTCGAGCTTGTTTCAATTGTGGCGACCCTACCCATTTTAGAAACACGTGCCCTCATTTGGTTAACATCATAAACGCCCAAGCTCAAGCAAACCCAGTTAACCAAGCAAACCAAGCAAATCCAGCTCCACCGCCAGCAAGAGGAAGAGTTTATAACATCAACGCCAATCCTGTTGAAGATGTTAACGGACCAAACCAACCACTTAACTAGCCTTCTCTCACCAAGAATCAAGATTCAACTCCAATCACTTAGTTTTTATGTTTTTCTTTATATCTCGATTTTCATGTATCTCAGTTGGAATTTTATCCAAGAAATTTTAATGCAAATTACTAGTTCAGTTTGTTTTATACTCATTGATTTAATATTCATATCATCATACTTCACGACATATCTCAGTTTCATCATTTAAAGAAGTTGAGTCGTGTCTCACTTCTACATAGACTAACCTCTCCATCATATTAAACGAGAGAGGTTTTGTCAAACACGGATACTATCAGAATTAAGACTCAAGCGCTGGTTGTTGTGTTGTTTATGTTGTAGAGTCGCATAGAACTAATCATAACTTGCGGATAAAGTCAATGAGAATTTGACAAGAATATGGTGGATACGCCGCTGGTACTTCCTATATATAAGTATTCTTGTCAAATGATCGGAGGCATTATCAGGCGGTTATGAGAGGTTCCATGCATAGGTTGTTTGTGTGATTAAGTTATTCATTTTCAATACATGCAATAAGCTCGGCTCCGTTTGATTGAGCCTTGAGCACACAGACAATTTCATTTTCAATACATACAATACGATCGGCTCCGTTTGATTGAGCCTTGATCGCACAGATATATTTCATTTCAGTATTTTTGTTGTATTGGTTGTAGAGTTATAGGACTAATCATAATTCACTGATAAAACCAATGAAAATTTGACAAGAATATGGTGGATACGCCGCTGGTACTTCCTATATATAAGTATTCTTGCCAAAGGATCAGAGGCGTTATCAGGTGGTTATGAGAAGTTCCATGTAGGATTTAGTATTGCTTGGTTGAAATTTGTGTTACAATTACATCATCTCACTATTTAAAGAAATTGGATTGTGTTCCATTTCTACATAAACTAACCTCTCCATCATAACAAACGAGAGAGGAACTGTCACCATTCAAACATATATACTATCATAATGTGGATTCAATTATTTGTTGTTGTGTTTACTTGTGTAGATTATAGTATTGGAAGTTTTGCCTTAGGATATAACCATACTTTTCCAAACATATCTAAACTCTTATGCATGATATCATTTTAGCGAATCATTCCTGCTTAACAATACTTATACAGTAGGCAACAAAAAGCGATTCCTGTATTAGGATACTTAACCTTTACAAGGAACGTTACCGCCTCAAACAAAAACTTAAACCCTTATTTCTTCTAGGTATGTAACTGTCAAAACTAAGCACCATCATTCTTTTAGTCAAATATATCACTATTTAAATTTCGGGACGAAATTTCTAAAAAGCAGGGGATACTGTAACATCCGTCAAAAATGGATTTACCAAACCCGCTCCGTTTATCAACCGAACAGTCAGTCAAATTTTTCGTTGCGAATTAAATGCCCAAAATAATTTTAAACGATCCGTAATCAATTATTATGCGGGGATATATATTTAGTTTTTGAAAAACTGATAAAAATAACAAAATAAAAATGTTTTAATCATGCCGGGTTTCGAACTCGGGTCTGTATCCGGCTCAACAATGACTTATCACTCAGCCAAACAACCGCTCCGCCACTTTGATTTTCTGATGAATAAAGGAATCAATTAATTCATATATTAAAGTTCGGTAATCAAATTCAGTAATTTGCGCCCAAATTAGCAGTCGTCGGAAATCCCGACGACTTCGCCGTTTATTTACGTTTTCGCCCAATTAACCGATGACTTAACTATTACGACGGTTATAACCGACATATGAACCCGCGACATCAGCTGTAACCGCCGGAGAACGGCTGACTTCGAATTGAGACCGAATTCAGGCCCCATTCATCTCAATACTACCCTATAAATACACCCTCAACTCGCCAGAAACCTTTCACACTCAAATCGCACCTTTTCTCGGCGAAAACTCACTCGCCGGAAATTTTTATTACTTCGCCGGAAAACCGTATCAGTAATCTCTGAGCTTACTGAAACCCCTAAACTTTTACCGAAGTCACCCACAACCTTTGTAACCCTTCGGAAGACTCTCTGCTGCAAGAGACTCGTTGCCGGAAGAACTTGCTGCCACCGGAGTTCTGCCGGAAAACAGAGGAGAAACAGCCGGTACTTCTCACGCCTAATTCCTTCCCTTTTTACTTTTATCTCGACTGTAATTGATCATAAAACACTAAAGGATCTTGAATCAACTTTTCGAACCAGTCAGTCGTCACTTCCGGTTAAAAACCAGTGAAGAAGACGACGTTTCAGTAATGGTTAAGTATAATTAAAATCAAGTTATTTACCGGGTTAGACACACAGTCCAGCGGTGGACTGTGTGCACTTTTAACGCTAAGGTCACGAGTTCGATTCCGGTTTCACACACGCCGCCTTGATAAAAATTCTTTTTTCAGCAAACTGAACCGGAGTCGCCTTAAGTATATGTTAAGTATATTGATAACCGAGTTTATAACCAAGTGAGACACACAGTCCAGCGGTGGAGTGTGTGTCCGCTAACCCACAGGTCCCGGGTTCGAGACCTGTGGAGCGCACCGGTTTTGTGATTTAATTCATTTTTAAAATAAAAGGATTTCTGTTTAACTCTAATTAAATATATATATATAATTAAAATCGGATATATGACGGGTTAGACACGTAGCTCAGTTGGTAGAGCTGCGTGCACGCGTACGGGAGGTCTCGTGTTCGAGCCTCACCCAGCGCACAATAATATGCCTTCGAACCGGTCAACGTTAGTCAAAGTCAACGGTCAAAAGTCAACTGTAGCAAAAAAAATAAAATATTTTTTTTATTTTTATTTAATTATTTTAATTAAAAATCAATTAAAAATACTTAAAAATAACATTTTTAAGGTTAGAAAATAGCCTCAAACTCACAAAAATACACCCAACAATCCTACTAAAATAGATTAATAAAACCCGTTTACTTACCAAACCGTAATGCGATTTATCTAGGTTTAATCTCACTCGTGGTTAAAACCACTTCGCGTGCATTCAACGTCATCAACCGAACGCACCTAATGTGAGTGAATTCTTACAAACTCCCCTTTTTATTCATGTTTTGGGGTGTATCATGTGTCGTTTAAACTAATTCTCTTATGCAAATTTGTGCTATACCATTATATGAACTAAACTAGAATGTAACTATTATTGGTTGTGATGTATTACATATTGTCAAAGTTGTATGCAAATTATTTAGGCCCATCAGTTCCTCGTGGGAGACGAGAACAACGCGTGCCTTAAAACTCACACATTAGGCCCATCAGTTCGTAAGAACAACGCGTGCCTCAAAACTCATTCATTAGGCCCATCAGTTCCTCGTGGGAGACGAGAACAACGCGTGCCTCAAAACTCATACATTAGGCCCATCAGTTCCTCGTGGGAGACGAGAACAACGCGTGCCTCAAAACTCATACATTAGGCCCATCAGTTCGTAAGAACAACGCGTGCCTCAAAACTCATTCATTAGGCCCATCAGTTCCTCGTGGGAGACGAGAACAACGCGTGCCTCAAAACTCATACATTAGGCCCATCAGTTCGTAAGAACAACGCGTGCCTCAAAACTCATTCATTAGGCCCATCAGTTCCTCGTGGGAGACGAGTCGAACAACGCGTGCCTCAAAACAATTATTTGGTGTTTGTGTGTTCAATATTCAATATTATGTGTTGTGTGAATAGATTTACATCTACATTTACTCATATGTGGTATGCACCTTATTTATAATCAATTGGATAAACTTGTTCAAATGTTTTCCATAGGATTCACTCGCCAACATTATGTTGATCCAAAAACCCTTTTACACATGATACAGGTGAACAGGTTGAAGCAAGGAAAACATAGGATATGCCTTAGAAGAGATCCAAGAAGCTTAGATTGATAGTTAGAACATGTTGTATCATTTATTGTAAATTTCCATTAAATTGTATTAATGAATGTGAAACATATAATAAATGTCATGAGCTTTGATGGTAACCCAATTACGCCCCGATCACCTTTTCCGCTGCGGGTCGGGGTGTGACAATGGTGATTTGTAGGAATTTTAGATACGTTTCGTATCTTGAATGAATGTTTTTAGCGTTGTCGATCATGCTTGTGAAAATCAACCCAAAGAGGTTAAAAGATTGATGCATTCACAACTTCAACATTGTTGCAGACTAGTTAAGGTTCAAACCATCATAACCTCCTTTTTGTGTGTCATACAACATGCAAAAACATGACAGATAAATCTCCAGTCCCTAATCACCTATGTGGATGTGATACCAAATTGTAGATCCTAAAACTCTCTGGATCGTAGTGATGATGATCGATTCACACACAAACACCTAATGATTAGGTGTTTGAATGTGTAGAAATGTGAAAAACTGAGAAAACTTATAATAAATAGAAACCAAGACACAAATACTCATAGAATGATATATATCCAAAAAGATCAGATTCAATAAGCTCATGGATATACAATTTGTGCACCAAAACGGCACATTATGGATTACACACACAAACACCTGTCCAACCCTAGTGTGCACACTAAACAACCATATATAGTCCTAGCTCGGCGTACTTATAAGTACATCGGCACCCTTGTAAACACACCGCCCCAAAAATCATCTATCCGTATTTACAAACAAGTCCCTTGGCTTTTAGATATCCCACTAAAACCCTAAATAGCTAATCTAGTATCAAAGGTCTTTAACGGTTCCAATAGATCAAAATACTTGTTTTACCGAAATTGAATTGCTTGCTTTGACCAAAGTTTGGTCTTTACTTGCTAATTTAAATCACGATGATTTGATCTTTCTACTTGCTCTTTCTATTTAAATGACAATAACTCTACCTGCTCTTGCTGTTTGAACCAAAAATGGTTCTTCCAGTTGTTGACTTGTTTAATTGAACAAAAAAGGTTCTACCTCCAAAGAGGGAAAGAAACGATTTGACATGAAGAACAAAAAACAGACTTTTGATTTCCGAGTTCCTCTTTTGATCGTCCGTTTGCAAAGATGAAGAGATGTCGCTTTTATTTTTCTTCTTGATTGATCGTTACTTTGATAAATTAAAAAGACAGTTGATGCCTTCTTTTTTGTTCCTTCTTCCCTTGATTGTTTAGCACTGGTGCTTTGATACCATTTGTTGGTAAATCAGACATGAATTTGAAAAACAATTTCAAGATTGAATGATAACCTTTCTAATAAAGTTGCTTGTATTGAGAATTCTTCAACTGATTCGACACATACACGATGAAGGGTACTATAACCATAACCTAGACTGACATGTCGTTTTAAGAAATGACACAACCTACAATCTAAGACTAGCTATTGCCTTTTAAATATTACATACATACCCCCTTTACTTTGACAAATACAAATAAGACTCACAGTTGACCCAAACCATAAATAGTTAAGTTTATGGCTTTTAAGTTATTCACTAGTAAATGAGTATCACCAACACACTCTTCCCGCCAAGACTCTGTTGGTGAAGGCGTTACCGATGAGAATCAACCGTTGAAAGTGTGTCGGTAATATGGTGGTGGGTAATTTTTTTCCGACTAGACATACCGAGAGATTTGTGACGGATGTTTTAGTGGGAATTCCCGACAAGTATTCTTTAACGGTTGAGAAGTCTACTTTGGTTACCAACAATCTTCTCCGATTGTCGGTGAGCTATTACCTAAGTGTCTTAAGGTGTTGCCTATGGAATGCTCTCTTGTTGATTCCTCAGTCTTTATTTTCAAACACCTCCATATTTAATGGGTGAAACCTTTTATTGAATCATATGAAAAATATACTTAAAGTTCAATCACTACTTTATTTTTTTTTCAAAGAATATGGTTAACAAGCAAACTATAGCAACCTTTCTTGATGGAGTACCAACTCAACTACCAACCACTAACTTAAAAAGTTACTTAGGAAAGGTAGTAGTTATTGATCATAATATATGTATGGTATTTTTTATTTTATTTTTTGGATCGAATTTCCTAACACTTGTTTAATTTTTATGGTATTTTTTTGTGTCCTCTTTTGGTTCAATTCACATATCCCTTGAACTTACACGTCAAAATATGTTTTGTGAATCCACTAAATTTAAAATCCACTTATGTTCAAAGAAACTTAGAACTACGTAAGACTTTGCTTCAAAGTGAGACGAAGATGTTAAGTAGGTGTGGGGAGGTTTGTGTTTGGTTCGTCAATCAATCACAAGTGTAAGGAAAATTGAATCTATATCAACGAATATGAGAGTAGTTTATTGAACTTGTGCCTGTTTTTTGAGTGAATACTAAGTGTAATTTCTCTAAGAAGGTTTCAAACTTTAGCAAGTAATCTTGATGGGGTTTTTGAGGGATTTTCCATAACTAAATGTTTGTCGAATTTACATCGAGATAGATGGTAAACGGGCAATAAGCTGTGCCGTTACCCCTTTTTGAATAGCAAAACTAAGTCTTTTAAAAACTATGTCCATAGATCTCGGGGTCATAACATTACTATGCATGACCCTTTGAACTCGATTAAGTAGGTCCATAGCCTCCGACGCTAGGATTTTGAAGTTATTGTAGGATTTTAGCATATATTGAGTTATGATAGTGTTTATATCTATTGTTATTGAAATTTTAGTTAATTTTGGTGGCACAGTATGACTTTCGAAAACCAAAACCTAATAATATTTCATGAATCCCCCACTCGTCACCAATTCCTTTCGCGACTTCGCCACAGAAATCACCACTTATTAACTGGGGACAGTAAGACCATAAGACGGTAAAGATAGAGTTAACTTGTAACTACAATAGTTCTCTGTATTTGTTTATTTAAGTGTCATGAGCAAGAAAGAAATTTAAGAATATATTTTGTAGAAGATTAGATACGTTGGTTACTATGAGTATTTAAGAACTAATAAAAAATAAAATTATCAAATAATTAATCTTCTCAGGTTGGCGTGGAGTCAAGGTTCGATTCAATGTCTTAAAATAAAAAAATCAAAATGAAGTATTTAAATGTATTATTCATGGTGTTTGATAACCAACCTCGTTTATGTAAAATAAAATATTTTACTGGTAATTGTTGGTTACCCACACATAAAAATGGCATATTCACGCCGTTTGCATGCTCATGAAAATGATGTTATGATTCGATGTTTTGTTAATACTATCATTATTATATATTTTAATTATATATTTATTAGGTTTTAATATAAAAATAACTTGTTTCAACATGAAAATTAAAATACTAGTCATATAATTTTTTTATAACAGTTTAAAATTATTTATTATAATTTTTTTCAACGACAAATTTCATTAAAGCAACTAGCAACACGCTATTAATAAACAAGCAACAAAACAAACTTACAAAGAAAAATCACACAAGTCTTACCATAGAATACTTTCGATTGCCACTAAAGACCTATTCTTAATCCAAAGAAATCCCACGATCTCAAGTTCTCAAACGTTTTTTAAATGCTAGCTAGTTTAGAGGAGAAAACAATATCATTCCTCAACTTCCATATGTACTAAAACGATAAAAATAATATCGTATAACACCTTCTTCCTATTACTCAGTATGAACCATCAATAAGTGAATTGAGAACGCATATATTGGAGAATTTCTACACCAATTAGAGCTCAAACTTATATATTTCGAACTAAAATTTTAAACTAATAATATAATTTGTTGGAAATTTCAAACTAACATTTTTAAATTAATAATATAATTTGTTGGAATTTGCTCCATTGGTTATTGCAAAAAATAAATAAAAGTAGAAGTTAAAGTTACCAATTAAGGAATGTGATTGTTGATTGTTTATAATTATATGAGTTTGAGCATGTGTCCACGGTTTAGACCCGGGTTTGACGCGCCATTCACATGCCATTGGCTACGCCCACTCAAATCACATGTCTTTGCTTCATTTTATCGGTTTATACGTCCAAAAGTATCATATGTATATTTAACATCAAAAGATTAATAATTATAAAAGTCAATAATTTGATGAAATTAATCAAAATAAAGATATAAAGAATAAAGATACTAAAAGGTTATTAAAATCCGGTTACTTTTTGTATTGTATGCTATATACAGTGGATAAAGTTAAATTTTCACATCAAATAAATTGTGACTATTTATACTTTAAAGCGTTTAGAATATATTTTAGTTTTATATTTAGTATGGAAAAGAATTTAAAAAATATATTATAGTTCAAAAAATAAGAAAATTGAAAATAAAAAAACCCAACCCTCACACTTTCTCTCATACAACTGTAACAAACTAACAACCACTATTCATCAATCCGACTACCACGTACCGCCGGCCACTAACTACCATCCTTTACTACCCTATATCCCTTTCACAGCCTCACACTCGACAGCGCAAATGAGGTCATCATCTTTTCACCTTCTCCACATTTGTGATACCAAGCCTTACCGTAACGACATGGGGTTGAATTTTTTAATTTAGCTTTTTTAACATAAAGATAAAATTAACATGTTATCACAATTATACATTTATACACAACAACTAACGTTATGGACCAAATGTATTATATGATAGTAAAATGTTGAGTCTAAATTCATTACTTCAGAAGAAATTCTTTACACACCATCATTTACTAATAAGCTTCAATCTTACTAGTATATACTAAACAAATTTGTGATTCACAAAGTTTCTCCCTGTTTCTTACTATCAAAAAACAGTAAAAAGTATTTAACTCAAAATACACATATACAATAACTATTTATTTATCTAAATTTACCAAAGAAATCTATTTTTCTAGAAAAAAAAAAAAAAAATCTTAAAGTCATATCAAGCTTGAAAACAAAAATAGCAACACTTATGAGTGGAGCGACCATGGGCTTTAGTTAATACAAACAACTACCCTTTTAATCAATCAAATATCAATCATCTCATCTTCCTCTCTCATTTTTGGCATTTTTTGAGTTTCTACTCACAACCGTTTTTCTTTATCATATCTTCCTTCCCCTTCTTATCTTAAACGTAACGGTAAATCACACCATTCATTCATACTTTACTCTTGCTCTCCCTCTTAAACCCTATCACCATCATCTGGGTTTGATCAAATATTCTTCAACAATCATCATCAAACTCATGGGTGCTTGTGTTTCAAGTCACCAAAACCTTCTGGGAAGAAGGTTCAGGCGTTATATGGGTCTAATGATATTGTTAAACACCCCATTATTAATGGTGATCTTGCTAATAAGTCTAAGTGGTCTCCCTCAAAATCAGCACCTTCTTTTCAAGATTTTGGTAAGATTTATGTTATTTTGATCTTGATTCTTCATGGGTTTTGTTTGGTTTTTTGTGGGTTGGTGTAAAGTTGGTTGCTTTGTTTGTTATTTGACAAAATTTGATCTTTCAAGAAAGTCTAAAATAAGGGTTTGTGATAATGGTTTTGTTACTTTGTAACTGTCACTGATAAGGACTATTTGAATATTGGATCATGTAAGTTATAATAATCCATAGCTCAAACATTCAAATGTATTTCTATTAGGTTTTTGGGATTAGATTTGGTGATACTTGTTTTTGTTTACTTTTTGATTTTCCTGTTTAAGATTTGAATATTAGATCATGTAAATTATAATAATCCATAGCTCAAAAATTAAAATGTATTTCTATTAGCTTTTTTTGACATAATTATGGGGATTAGATTTGGTGATATTTTTTTTGTTTACTTTTTGATTTTCCTGTTTAAGATGCCATGAACTTAGTTATTCTTCATGGGTTTAGTTTGATTTTTTCTGGGTTGTTATAAAGTTGGTGGCTTTGTTTGTTATTTGACAAAATCTGATCAATCAAGAAAATCTAAAATAAGGATTTGTAATTGTCATTGATAAGGACTATTTGATCATATAAATTTTATAGTAATCCATAGCTTAGATATATTTTTATTAGTTTTTTTTTTTGACATAATTATGGGGATTAGATTTGGTAATATCTGTTTTTGTATACTTTTCTGATTTTCCTGTTTAAGATGCTATGAACTTAATTATTCTGTTTATTTTATGAAAAAGTTTTGCACTGCTTGTGGATTACACAATGGAATTGTTGACTTCTTGTTTTCTATGTTCAAAGTTATGATCTTGAAATATCTTGTACAATCCAATTGTTCTAATGGTAGGGTCTTATTACTGTTTTATTCTCAAATTGGGAATTTTATCATCTTTTGCTGGCTTTGTTTGATGGTGTTAAACAATTGAGTAGAAAACAAAACTTCGAATAGGAATCGGTGGAAACTTATAGGCGAAGAATGGCCCACCGATACATTTTGTCATGAACAATAATTGCTAGTTGCAAGTTATCTTCATCCCTCTTTTCTGACCTTTACCATGGAAGAATATACTTATTGTATGCAAGACAAAATATCTTTAGCGCGCGATTTATTACATAATAAAGTTACAATCAATGAAAGAAAGCTTGTTTGTAAGATTAAACAAGGATGAAACTAAAAAGATGACACTAGGGGTCTTTTTTTCTTGTACGCGTTATTTGGAATCTTGATGTACATTTGTTATATCGCGTAACAGATAGTAAAGAGGAGACGTTTTTTGACTCACAAGCATGGTTAGATTCAGATTGCGACGATGATTTCATGAGTGTTAATGGCGGTAAGATACATTTAATCCCAAATTATGTTTTAATTTTAAATGAGTGGTCTCCCTCTAAGTGGTGGTATATGTGCAGAATTTACCCCATCAAGAGGCAATACGCCGGTCCACCATAACTTCTCTGCAGGCAACTATAAATCTCCGGTTGCTGTTTCCCCAAACAAGCCGTCTCCACATGGGCAAGAAAAGAAAATGAGACTTTCTGATTTTTTCAATGATAGTCAAAGAGGAAACTATGATTCTGATAATGAGGATGATGGTGAGGCGGCGAAAGGTGGGGTGAACTCAAAGAATGAAAGCCCTCTTGTGTGTGGCGATGAAGTGTCAGCAAACGGTGGTCATGTGTTGAAGACGAAGAGGGAGAGATTCGGGAGTTGTTTTCCAAGTTTGCTTTCTTCTAGCCGTAGCTCGTCAATGAACGGAAGGAAGATGATGAGCCCGACCCCAAATCCTATTGCGGCGTGATGACTGATGAGCAAGCCATGAGCCAACGGGTTGAATGTATAGTTAAAGTTGAATGTGTAAAGCCGAATAACTTGTCTTAAGGTTGAGTATTTAAGATATACAACAAGTATATGTTTTCTAAGAGGGAGTATGTATTTCAAGATTTTTGTTATAAAGAAAAAACCTGCCTTGCTTGTAAGCTGGGCTGAGTTTTGGTTATTTGTGGGTGTTTAATAACAGTCTTTTGATTAATAATATACGGATATTTATTGATTGGCTAGTTTTAGAGGTGTAGAGAATACCCTCGTATTGGGCCTGGCCTGGCCTGGCAGGCTTTGGCCCAACTCAGCTTAGCCCACTAGAATTGACCCATTTAAGATGTATGGGCTATTAGCTCAGAGCTCGAAATTTGTTTCATACGCTGCCATTATTCGCATTAATTTTATTTTGTAAAAGGAAAATCAGACTTGTGTTTCTTCTCCTTATGTTATCCCGTATGGTTATCTGCAAATTTCCACATAATCATATTGTGCGAGTCTTTAACTGCTTAACTGAAATCATTATGCGATGTATTTGTTAGCGGGGATTTGCAATGGACTGACATCCTCACGAAAGCCATGCCACGACTAAAGATTATCGAGATGAGATATCTTCTCGGTATTGCAAGATTAAGGGGGTGATTTTAGACTAATCTTGCGTAAGTTCGGGTTAAAAGTGACCGACTTACAAAGTTCGGGTAAAAAGTGACCGGGTTATAAACTGGGGGTTTTTTGAGATTGTTTTTTATTCCTAGTTTGAGTCAAATGGTTTACTTGTTGATCAAGTTTGAGACTTATAAATAGAAGGAATTATTGTAACCTAAAACAACCAATTATCAATAAACGAGTTTTGATTCAATTCGTTCTTTGGTATCCAATTCTAACATTATTAGTGCTAAAAAAGATTTGATGTAACATGTACGGAACAGGATACGGATACTAATCTACTATTGTCTATTCATACACTTGGTATATACTAAAATAAAACTTATGTGTTCTTGGTTAACTTTCTCATAAGAGTTACATAAAAATGTTGTAATTCTTGTTACTATTCAATATAGTGTAATTTACACAAATGGTTGTGTGGTAAGATCATTATAGTGCGCATTTACTGTTTGGTAACATGTAATACGTTTGGTACCTTTCATTAACAAACACTAAAAACTTTGTTAATTCAATGTGAAATGGTCATTATACCTATTTGGTTAGGAAAAAAGAATTTTGAAACCCTAAACTCCACAGCTCACTCTCGTTCTTCTTCACCGCACACCTTACAGTGTTCGATCACTATCTCTCGAAATTTGAAGGTGGTTAAATGCTAAATGGAAAGGTTATTAAAGTCTCATTAGGCCATGGCCATCTATATGTTGTTGAAATATGGATATAAACAATCTCAGTTCAAGTGAAGCCCAATCAACATATACGCAGGCACACATAGCCTAAAATTCTAGCATAGGTAATAATCGCATATACAGGGAAGCGTTAGAATAAAAACTCATTTGCGTTAAGAAAACTTGTAAAAACACTATGTAACAAAGTTTTTATGAAAAAAACAAAGTATGACATGTAATATACATATTTTCAATTGTTTTGAGCCAAAAAAAATTAAAAAGAGCCAAAGGATTATTTAAAAGAAATAAAAACATTTCCTAGGTAACAGTCGTATAACAATAAGCAACATTGTTGTTATATGTAACTAAAAACCCTATTTATTTAAAGAGTAAAGTGTCTTTTTGGTCTGTCAGTTTTACCAGTATAGTCTAAAGGTTTCATTTATTGCATGTGGGTCCAAAATTTTTTTACCATTGCCATTTTGGTGCAACTGACTTAACCTCATCCATTTTATAACGTTAAGTCAAGGGCATTTTTGTCTATTTAGTTATTTTTATGTCTTATTAACAAAATGAATAAAGAAACAAATTAAATAAATTATATTTATATATATATATATATATATATAAGTGAAAGTGTAATGTACAATATGCCTTATTGTATAAGCGTACGAGATTTGAAGTTTGCACGTTATAAACTTTACAAATAAAAAGTCGCATGTTGTAAAATATAAAAAATCGCATGTTGAAAAAACAAAAATAAAATCGGATGTTGAAACTGAAAAAATAGCATGTTGTATAAATAAAAAATCGCATGGGAAAAATGAAGTTCGCATGTTGTAATTCAATCTCGTATGCAACATATGTTGACACAAATGTAGGTTAACCAACCTCTATATTTATATACACACACATATAACATAAACTCACACACACTTTCTTCCACCTATCTATCTATCTATCTATCTATCTATCTCTCTCTTACGATTACCATTAGCCACGGCCTCACCACCACCTGCCTTATCAACTACCATATGCCACCTTCACTACCACCAAGATCACCACCACTCGACCACCACAACCATCACCACCACTCCATGGCCACTGTCCACCTTAGCCGGATCAGATCAGGAAAAAAGGTAAAAAAATCCTAGCCGAAACAGACCAGGAACAAACTCGAATCATCCTCACCACTGGCTGCTACATCTAGTGTAACATCCGTCGAAAAACGGGTTTTAAAAACCCGCTTCGTTTATCAATCAAATATCCAGTTATAGTTTTCGTTGCGTATTTATAGTTGTTATTAATTTTAAACGATACATAATTAATAAATATATTAGAATTTAAAAACCATAATTTAAAATTACTAATAAATAAGGAATAGAAAAATAAATGTGGACGCCGGGTTTCGAACCCGGGTCACCCACAAGCCAAAACACACAACACACCGCTCCGCCACACACTGTCTTTGTGATAAACATTAAAACAAATAACACTTATAATCAAACCCGAAAGTCAAATCCGGACATCAGCGCGCCAGAACTCACAATCACCGGAAAATCCGGCAATCCGCGATTTTGGCCAAATCCTTTTTCACTAAACTGCACAAATTGATGTCGACGTCGGTTATAACCGTTGCCGGCAGTCAATTTCCGTCATAACCGACGGAAATCTTCAATCACAAACCTTGACCCAATTCAAACCCAATTCAGCCTGTTTCTACTATAAATACCCACTTGAACACTCTGGAAATCCTTTCGCTTAGAACCACGATCGTTTCCGAAGCTTTATTCATTCCAAAACACGTCGCGGAGATATCCTGCAGTCGCCGCACTTTCACCGGAAAACCGAGACTTACTTCAAATCGGTAAGATTCTCGACTCTTTTGTTTGTAATCCATTATTCGGCATGTATTAACCTAAATCGTTCAACCAGAATCTGTCACAGACAACGTTGCCGGAAATTTCCACAATCACCGGAAAATCACTGAAAATCCGAAGTCTCACTGTCGATCGGTACAATCATCTAAACCCTCTTGATATCTCTTGTTTAGTAACTTCATTGCCCAACACATTGATCAAAACTGTTAATCAATTTACTCAGCCGGAAGTCACCAATCAGAGCCGACGACTCTTGCCGGAAATCTGAGAAAACATTCTGTTCGGTACATTTTATTCCGTAATCCTCTTTATCCATTTCATTCCAACCAATTATAAGTCTTGATGATTGATTTAAACAGAACAGTCGGACTTCACTGTTCTGTGTTTTCGTAAACGAAGAAGATGAAGTCGAGTATAGGTTTAAATATAATTAAAACTAGATATTCGAACGGGTTAGACACACAGTCCAGCGGTGGACTGTGTGCACAAACAATACACACGTCCCGGGTTCGAATCACACGCGTACCTACTTTCAGAAATAAAACCAACATTTTTAAAACTTAATCAGATCACGTCACAGAATGTTTATAAAAATAATATAATCCATAAGTTAAACAGATTTAACACACAGCCCAACTGGTTGGGCTGTGCGCACTCGAACCGAAGGACCCGAGTTCGACTCCGGGTCCCTGTAACCCGTTCCGCCGTTATAAAAATCGTTTTTAATAAAAACCAAATAAGTTAAAAATTAAATAGTATATAAATATAATTAAAACAGAGAATATTACGGGTTAGACACGTAGCTCAGTTGGTAGAGCTGCGTGCACGTGTACGAAAGGTCCGAGTTCGAACCTCACTCAGCGCATAATTAAACACAGTCCGACCGGTCAACGGTCAACGGTCAAAGTCAACATTTTTTTTATTTTCCTTTTTATTTATTTAATTAGAAAATTATTTAAAAATACCTAAAAACAAGATTATTAAGGTTAGAAAACTTCCTTAAACTCACAAAAATAATTCTAAAAATCCCATTTAAGAACACTAATTAAAAACATTAATCTCAACCAAAATTTATTTATTTATCAAATCATTTTGTTATTATCTAGGTTAGTTCTTCCTCGTCAATCAAATCATAAATTCGTGCGCTTTCATCAGCATCAAAGAACGCACCCATTGTGAGTGAATCTTTATCAATTCCCCGTTTAATCATGTTTTGGGGTGTATCATGTGTCGTTTAATTCTTTATTATATTTAAACACTTGTGCATCCATCATATCCGTGATCAAATGTGTATCAATTGTTGTGTGGATTATATGTAGTTTGGATTTATCATTTTCAGTGCACGCATATCATTAGGCCATCAGTTCCCGTGGGACACGGGTTGAGCATCAGGTGCCTCATAAGATCGGCTCCGTTTGATTGAGCCTTGATCTCACATTCATTATCATTCATATCATATACTCATTCAAGTGGTTTGTGTTTGTTTATTTATATATGTTTGCTCACATGTGATTATTGTAACATTTGTAAAAATCGGGTCTCCAAAACCCGCTCCGTTTTGTAATCTTGTACCAAGTTCTAAAAGTTGCGTTAATTATTTATGATTATTTTGAGTTAAACGATACAAATTAATAAAAACTAAACTATAAAAATATATTTGATAAAAAGTAAAATAAAACAAATAAAAAATATTGAAGCTGCCGGGACATCGAACCCGGGTCAGCTGAGTCGCTACAAACACTTAACAATCATTCCCTAAACACTCCGCCACAATGTGTTTTCTGTTAACTCTAGGAAAACAAAAGAAACTTATACACAAACTCATTAACCGATGATACCATCTGAAAACCTGGTAATCGGCAAACCAATCGTCAAATCGATTGTTTACCTCACAATTTCAGTTTATAACCAATGTATTACGGTTTCTAATCAAGTTAAAATTGATTGAAACTTTAAGTCTTATCATTTTCGGCTTTTGAAACCGAAAATTAATCAAGTTCTGATTTAATTCAAGCTCCAGATCATTCGCACGATTCAGAACTATCACAACAATACTCAATTTCATTTTCGTCGCATTTTTGAACCATAAGATCTTCTGAATCAGTTCGCCGGAAAATTTCTGCAAGTCACCGGAAAACCGGGACTCACATTCTCACGGTAATTCCTCCGACTCTTTCTGTTTAAAACATGTGATTAATCAGTCTCTAACACAACTCCATCATCAGAATCGATCCTAGTCAACGTTTATCGAAAATCTTATCTTCGCCGGAAAGTTTCTGAGACTGCCGGAATCACACTGTGAACTGGTATGATATCCTAAACTTCTTTTAAACCTTGTTTAAGTGACTCAACTTTATGAATAATCGATCAACGCTGTTAATTGGTTTCAACAGCCGGAGTTTATTTCCAGTACCGACGAACCTCCGCCGGATTTTGTGAATAACATCAATCGGTATATTCTGTTCCTTAAACTCTCTCCATTCTCTACTTTTGAATTACTGTTAATGTCTGAGAACTTTATAAATCACAAATCAATCATAACCAGTCGAATTATGCTGTCTGTGTAAATCGGCGAAGAAGATGAAGTTATAACAGAACATAAGATTAATTAAAAACGGTATTTTAAACGGGTTAGACACACAGACCAGCGGTGGACTGTGTGCAAATTTCACACACACGTCCCGAGTTCGATCCTTGCTACACGCACGTCTTGTGTAATAACATGCCTTTTTGATCAAGAACTAAACCGGGTTAAAACAGATAGTTGTTAAGTATAATAAAAACCAAGAATATAACCGGGTTAGACACACAGTCCAGCGGTGGACTGTGTGCATCATGAACTTCACGTCGCGCGTTCGAATCACCGGTCCAATTGAATTAAAACGTTTTTGCAAATATAGGAATTTTCGGTTAATTCAAATAAGTATATAAATATAATTAAAAACGAGTTTATAACGGGTTAGACACGTAGCTCAGTCGGTAGAGCTACGTGCACGCGAACGGAAGGTCGCCGGTTCGAATCCCACCCGGCGCAGAATTTATCCGCTGACCGAACCGGTCAACGGTCAACGGTCAACACTTAAAAAATATTTTTTTTTATATTTTTTATTTATTTAATTTAATTTAAAAATCAACTAAAAATACTTAAAAATAACATTTTTAAAGATAGAAAATAGCCATAAACTCACAAAAATATATCTAAAATTTTCATTAAAATCCTTAATAAAATCCATCCACCTAATATATTTTTCCATTATTATTTAGGTTAGTATTCCTCGTCGATCCGCTCATCTAAATCGTGCGCATCTCACCATCTCAAATTCAACGCACACAATGTGAGTGAACCTTTCAAATTTCCCGTTTTAATCACGTTTTTGGGGTGTATCATGTGTCTTTGTTTATATACATATTATAACTAAACTATTGTGCATACATCATATCATGACATGTGTATTTAGTTTGTTGCTGTTAAGTAGTTAATATTGGATGCAAATTATTATTTCAATACATGCAATTGCCGAGGTCGCCGCTCCCCATTCGTGAGGTTTGAGCTTGTTCCCCATTTTATTATGCGGTTGAACCTGGCGTGCCCGCAACGATCGGCTCCGTTTGATTGAGCCTTGATCGCACAGTTCATTTTACATTTCAGTACATGCAATACGATCGGCTCCGTTTGATTGAGCCTTGATCGCACAGTTCATTTTACATTTCAGTACATGCAATACGATCGGCTCCGTTTGATTGAGCCTTGATCGCACAGTTCATTTATGTTAGTTATCGTATGATATTGGTATGTTCATGTATGCTATCAAGTGTTATTGTATGTTATAATTGTAACTGCTATTTGCCAATGCTTGATTACTTACATTTGCTCTTTTATGATTATGCACAATATTTCATTGATAAACTAACCATAAAATCATTATCAAATGTTTATCTAATAAGGTTCACTCGCCAACTTATGTTGACCCAAAAACTCCCATTTTACACATGATACAGGTGAACCAGCAGCAGCTAGGAACACATAGGACCTGGATTAGAAGAATAAAACGATTTAGTATTGGGATTGTTATGTTTGGTTATTTCCTTTGTATTGAATGAACATGTTTGGATGTTTGAAAATGTAACTTTGACTTTATTAATTATGAAACATAATAGTAAATGTCATGTGCTTTGGTGATAACCCAATTATGCCCCGATTCTTATTTTCCGCTACGGGTCGGGGTGTGACAGATTGGTATGAGAGCCATGACTATAGGGATATAGGATAGGTTATTAGACCCTTAGAGCCTATACTATAGTCGATTAGAAACTTATAAGAATTTTGTGTGTTATATGCCAAATTTCATGATGTTTATATGTTTTATGTTAAATGTTACGTTTGATATTGTACAAGCATGTTCATAAGTATGTATTATCAAATAATGCCTATCATGAAATCGTATGATCATAACATATCACATCCATGAAAGCACACACCACATCATGATTGATTTTACAATGATCTTCGTGTTTTCAAATCTCATCAAAGTGAGTTCTCATGACGGGCATGTAGTAACTGGAAAGGTACTAGTACCGGTAGTCGGAACGTCCTGTCTAGGCTGGCATTCGTATAAATCCAAAATAAAGGACCAGTTTGCCTACCTGGGGACTAACGATGAGAGTACGAAGTACCTATTAGGCCAAAGCATGCTATACCAAACGTCGTGTGAGCTAATCCCACTTTGAGTTGTCATTGTGTCTACACCTGGACACGTTCCGACCAAACATCTCATGAACATATTTTGTGGTTTGCATTCGGGGGATGCGAGTGTTAAATTTCCAATACTAATGTGAATCCTACCAAGCCAATAGCCATGGGGGCCCACATGACTATGTAGGTGAAGGTATGGGGGACATTTGAGGCCCAACATGAGCGAACCCAAGACATCCTATGGATGTAGTTGCATTATTGATATTTATGTTATTTTCATTTTCTTAAAGACACATGACACCTAAAAAGACACCATAAACTCACAATCTTCTCATTTTATGATCCTGTAGATGTCATCTAGACAGCATCGAAGGGGTAAAAGATCGGGAAAGACTCAAGAACGTTTGGCCACACATATCGCGAATCAAATGGCCACGATATTGCCTAACATCGTGGTACAAGTACAACAAGCCCTTGCTGCAAATCCTACTAACCCTCCTCAACAACAGGACCAGAACATCGACAACCCTCCTACCATCAAATGCTCTTACAAACATTTTAAGTCCTATGATCCTCCAAAATTCGAAGGGACTGAGGGAGTCACTGCTCTCCTACATTGGTTCGAGGAGATGGAAAACGTTTTCTTAAACTGCGATTGTCCTGAGGATCGCAAGGTTCGTTACGCCACCGGGAGACTACTTGGTGTAGCTCTCACTTGGTGGAATACTGAGAAAGGGAAGAGGGGGACTGAAGATGCGATGGCCTTAACTTGGAGGAGTTAAGGGAAATCATGACTAGGCGTTTCTGCCCTAGAAGTGAAATTAACAAGTTGGAGGATGAATTTCATGCCTTAAAGCAAAAGGAGGGTGATCACTCTACTTACAACAAGAGGTTCTTGGAGTTGAACCAAATGGTTCCAAACTTATTCACTCCAACCTATCGTCTGATCGAACATTATATTCGAGGACTTCCCTCGAATATTCAAGATTCGGTTCTCAGCGTTTCACCGGTAACACTCGAAGCTGCCATGGAGTTGGCAACTGAACTGACCGAAAACCGAATTCGCAATGGGAAGTTCAAAGAAGAAAAGAAGAAAGCCCCTGTTGAGGGACAAACCTCAAACCACCCCATTCCTTCCTCTAAGTTTGCTAACAAGAGGAAGCGTAACACCAGGAATTTTGCAGTCACCCAAACCAACACCCCTATTCCTGTTGCACCCATCACTCAAGTCACTCCTTCACCCGTGCCATACAGAAGACCCTACACAGGCCCATTACCAAAATGTAACCGTTGTCAGTATCACCACTCCCCTGATCATCCTTGCCAATACTGCACCGGCTGCGGTCGCGCAGGGCATACTGTTCAAAACTGCCGCACGCTTCAACGAACAAACCGCCACCAACCTTTAACCCTAACCCACCAACAGTTAATGGGTCAAGCACAACAACAACTACCATTTCCACCCACCCAACATTTAGCCCAGACATACTATCAACCCAATTACCCTATGGGCCAACCTATGCGGGCTTGTTTCAATTGCGGCGACCCAAGTCATTTCAGAAACACATGTCCAAGGCTGGTTAATATTATTCATGCTCAGGCCCAAGCCAACCCTGTGAATCAAGCGAACCAAGCTCCTCCACCTGCTAGAGGAAGAGCTTTCAATATTAACGCAAACCAGGCCAGAGCTGACGGCAATGTGGTCAACGATACGTTTCTTATAAATGGTAGATATGCCTCTATGTTATTTGATACTGGTGCGGATAGAAGTTTCGTGTCATTAGAATTTGAACCTATCTTAAGCAAAAATCGGGATAAGCTCGCGGAACCCATAACGGTGGAAGTTGCGGACGGAAAACCAGTTTTATTAGACTCTATTTTACGCAACTGTACACTCACCTTAAACGACCACGATTTCTCAGTCGACCTTATTCCTATGAAGCTGGGAAGTTTCGACATCATAATCGGTATGGATTGGCTCAGTCAACATCATGCGGAAATTGTATGTCGTGAAAAATTTATTCGTATTCCTCTTTCAAACGGTCAGACTCTTCGAATCATTGGAGAAACCTCGTCGAAAGGCCTCAACTTAATGTCTTGTCTTCAAGCTCAAAAATACATTCGCAAGAATTATGTCGCGTTTTTAGCCCATATCATCAAGAAGGGGACCGCAGAGAAGAAACTTGAAGATATTCCTGTAGTAAAAGATTTTCCACAAGTTTTTCCTGACGAAATTTCAGGACTTCCTCCAATCAGAGATGTCGAATTCCGTATTGATCTTATACCTGGTGCTACACCAGTTGCAAAATCTCCATATAGGTTAGCCCCCTCTGAAATGCAAGAGCTAGCCAGTCAATTGCAAGAGTTGACTGACAAGGGATTCATACGTCCCAGCTCATCGCCTTGGGGTGCACCTGTCCTTTTTGTAAAGAAGAAAGATGGATCTTTTCGTATGTGCATCGACTACAGAGAGCTCAACAAGTTAACCATCAAAAATCGATATCCTTTACCTCGCATAGATGATCTTCTTGACCAACTACAAGGTGCCAGCTGCTTTTCGAAAATCGATCTTCGATCTGGCTATCATCAGCTTAGAGTGCATGAAGAAGACGTCCCTAAGACTGCTTTTCGAACTCGTTATGGCCACTATGAATTCATGGTTATGCCGTTTGGATTAACCAACACACCAGCTGTCTTCATGGACCTAATGAACAGAGTCTGCAAACCTTACCTTGATCGATTTGTTATAGTTTTCATCGACGATATTCTTATTTATTCAAAATCTAAAGCTGATCACGAGCGTCGTCTTCGACTCGTTCTTGCACTTCTAGAAAAGGAAAAGCTGTATGCCAAGTTCTCTAAATGTGAATTCTGGTTAAAAGAGGTGCAATTTCTCGGGCATAGTCAATGATAAAGGAATACATGTTGACCCTTCAAAGATCAAAGCAGTTCAAGAATGGCAAGCTCCACGCACACCAACTGAAGTAAGGTCTTTTCTTGGACTAGCTGGCTATTATCGTCGGTTCATTTCAAACTTCTCTCGCATTGCTGTGCCACTCACGGCTTTAACCCATAAGGGAAAACCATTCGTATGGGGACCCAAGCAAGAGGAAGCTTTTCAAACGCTTAAACAAAAACTTTGTGATACACCAATCCTCACTCTTCCCGAAGGATGTGATGATTTCGTAGTCTATTGCGACGCGTCAGGGAAAGGATTAGGTTGCGTTCTTATGCAAAGAGGAAAAGTCATAGCTTATGCCTCGAGGCAACTCAAGACACATGAAAAGAACTACACCACTCATGACCTAGAACTTGGAGCCGTTGTATTCACTCTTAAGATATGGAGACATTATCTCTATGGTACTAAGTGTGAAATATACACTGACCACAAGAGTCTTCAACATATCTTCAATAAAAAAGAGTTAAATATGAGGCAACGAAGATGGGTCGAACTCCTAAATGATTACGACTGTGAAATTAGATACCACCCTGGTAAAGCAAATGTGGTGGCTGATGCACTTAGTCGAAAGGGTTATGCGAACTCCATTCATCTTCTATGTTCGCAAATTATAACCGATATTAAAGATCAAATTCGAGAAGCTCAACACGTTTCGATAACAGAAGAAGATGTACGAAAAGAGATGTCCTGTGGAGCTGAGCTAAAACTTGAAACTAAATCAGACGGTATTCTGTATTACCTAAATCGTATCTGGATTCCTAACCACAATAATCTTCGGGAAACTCTCATGAATGAAGCTCACAAAACGCGATATTCTATACACCCAGGAGCCGATAAGATGTATCAAGACCTACGATACACCTATTGGTGGCCTGGAATGAAGAAAGATATTGCCGTTTTTGTTTCCAAGTGTCTCACATGTTCTAAGGTGAAGGCTGAACACCAAAGACCCTCAGGACTTCTAGTCCAACCGGAAATACCTGTATGGAAGTGGGAAAATATAACCATGGATTTCATTACCGGGTTACCTCGCACTTCTGGTGGGTATGACACTATATGGGTGATTATAGACCGACTTACAAAATCAGCTCACTTTATTCCTATTCGAGAAGATTTCAAGAACGAAAAGCTTGCTCGTATTTATATCAACGAAATCGTAAGCCGGCATGGGGTACCATTAAGTATTATTTCTGATCGTGATGGTCGTTTCACCTCACGAACATGGCAAGCAGTACAATCCGCTATGGGCACTCGATTAGATCTCAGTACCGCCTATCATCCTCAAACTGATGGACAGTCTGAGCGCACCATTCAAACTCTTGAGGATATTCTTAGAGCATGTGTCATAGACTTCAAGGGAAATTGGGATGCCCACCTACCGTTAGTTGAATTTTCGTACAACAACAGCTATCATTCGAGCATCGGCATGGCACCTTTTGAAGCCTTATATGGTCGAAAGTGCCGATCTCCTGTTTGTTGGCACGAAATTGGGGAAGCACAAATTACTGGTCCAGAATTGATCCAAGAAACCACAGACAAGATTCATCAAATCCGAAACAATCTTTTAGCAGCTCAAAGTCGTCAAAAGAGTTACGCAGATAAACGACGGAAGCCCTTAGAGTTTAACATTGGTGATCATGTGCTTTTAAAAGTATCACCGTGGAAGGGAGTAGTTCGTTTTGGTCAAAAGGGAAAGCTAGCACCACGTTATGTAGGACCTTTCAAGATACTCGAAAGAGTAGGTCCTGTAGCATACAAGCTTGACCTACCGGAAGAACTCGACAGGATTCATCCCACATTCCACGTGTCGAACTTGAAGAAGTGCCTCGCTGATGAGAATCTCCATATTCCACTGGAAGATATTCAGATTGATGAATCCATGCATTTTATTGAAAGACCAGTGGAGATCATGGACTACGGAGAAAAGCGTCTTCGACGAAGTCGCATTCCAATTGTTAGGGTACGCTGGGAGTCGAAACGGGGACCTGAGTTTACTTGGGAACGTGAAGACTCAATGCGTGAAAAATACCCGCATCTTTTTCCTACTACTTCAACTATTTAAATTTCGGGACGAAATTCCTAAAAGTAGGGGATACTGTAACATTTGTAAAAATCGGGTCTCCAAAACCCGCTCCGTTTTGTAATCTTGTACCAAGTTATAAAAGTTGCGTTAATTATTTATGATTATTTTGAGTTAAAACGATACAAAATTAATAAATAAACTAAACTATAAAAATTATATTTGATAAAAAGTTAAAATAAAACAAATAAAAAATATTTGAAGCTGCCAGGACTCGAACCCGGGTCAGCTGAGTCGCTACAACGACTTAACAATCATTCCCTAAACCACTCCGCCACAATGTGTTTTCTGTTAACTCTAGGAAAACAAAAGAAACTTATACACAAACTCAGTTTAACCGATGATACCATCTGAAAACCGGTAATCGGCAAACCAATCGTCAAATCGATTGTTTACCTCACAATTTCAGTTATAACCGATGTATTACGGTTTCTAATCAAGTAGATTGAAACTTTAAGTCTTATCATTTTCGGCTTTTGAAACCGAAAATTCATCAAGTTCTGATTTAATTCAAGCTCCAGATCATTCGCACGATTCAGAACTATCACAACAATACTCAATTTCATTTTCGTCGCATTTTTGAACCATAAGATCTTCTGAATCAGTTCGCCGGAAAATTTCTGCAAGTCACCGGAAAACCGGGACTCACATTCTCACGGTAATTCCTCCGACTCTTTCTGTTTAAAACATGTGATTAATCAGTCTCTAACACAACTCCATCATCAGAATCGATCCTAGTCAACGTTTATCGAAAATCTTATATTCGCCGGAAAGTTTCTGAGACTGCCGGAATCACACTGTGAACTGGTATGATATCCTAAACTTCTTTTAAACCTTGTTTAAGTGACTCAACTTTATGAATAATCGATCAACGCTGTTAATTGGTTTCAACAGCCGGAGTTTATTTCCAGTACCGACGAACCTCCGCCGGATTTCTGTGAATAACATCAATCGGTATATTCTGTTCCTTAAACTCTCTCCATTCTCTACTTTTGAATTACTGTTAATGTCTGAGAACTTTATAAATCACAAATCAATCATAACCAGTCGAATTATGCTGTCTGCGTAAATCGGCGAAGAAGATGAAGTTATAACAGAACATAAGATTAATTAAAAACGGTATTTTAAACGGGTTAGACACACAGACCAGCGGTGGACTGTGTGCAAATTTCACACACACGTCCCGAGTTCGATCCTTGCTACACGCACGTCTTGTGTAATAACATGCCTTTTTGATCAAGAACTAAACCGGGTTAAAACAGATAGTTGTTAAGTATAATAAAATCCAAGAATATAACCGGGTTATACACACAGTCCAGCGGTGGACTGTGTGCATCATGAACTTCACGTCGCGCGTTCGAATCACCGGTCCAATTGAATTAAAACGTTTTTGCAAATAAAGGAATTTTCGGTTAATTCAAATAAGTATATAAATATAATTAAAAACGAGTTTATAATGGGTTAGACACGTAGCTCAGTCGGTAGAGCTACGTGCACGCGAACGGAAGGTCGCCGGTTCGAATCCCACCCGGCGCAGAATTTATCCGCTGACCGAACCGGTCAACGGGCGACGGTCAACACTTAAAAAAAATATTTTTTTTATATTTTTTATTTATTTAATTTAATTTAAAAATCAACTAAAAATACTTAAAAATAACATTTTTAAAGATAGAAAATAGCCATAAACTCACAAAAATATATCTAAAATTATCATTAAAATCCTTAATAAAATCCATCCACCTAATATATTTTTCCATTATTATTTAGGTTAGTATTCCTCGTCGATCCGCTCATCTAAATCGTGCGCATCTCACCATCTCAAATTCAACGCACACAATGTGAGTGAACCTTTCAAATTTCCCGTTTTAATCACGTTTTTGGGGTGTATCATGTGTCTTTGTTTATATACATATTATAACTAAACTATTGTGCATACATCATATCATGACATGTGTATTTAGTTTGTTGCTGTTAAGTAGTTAATATTGGATGCAAATTATTATTTCAATACATGCAATTGCCGAGGCCGCCGCTCCCCATTCGTGAGGTTTGAGCTTGTTCCCCATTTTATTATGCGGTTGAACCTGGCGTGCCCGCAACGATCGGCTCCGTTTGATTGAGCCTTGATCGCACAGTTCATTTTACATTTCAGTACATGCAATACGATCGGCTCCGTTTGATTGAGCCTTGAATCGCACATGATTCATCTTATACATTTCAGTACACATACATGCAATACGATCGGCTCCGTTTGATTGAGCCTTGATCGCACAGTTCATTTATGTTAGTTATCGTATGATATTGGTATGTTCATGTATGCTATCAAGTGTTATTGTATGTTATAATTGTAACTGCTATTTGCCAATGCTTGATTACTTACATTTGCTCTTTTATGATTATGCACAATATTTCATTGATAAACTAACCATAAAATCATTATCAAATGTTTATCTAATAAGGTTCACTCGCCAACTTATGTTGACCCAAAAACTCCCATTTTACACATGATACAGGTGAACCAGCAGCAGCTAGGAACACATAGGACCTGGATTAGAAGAATAAAACGATTTAGTATTGGGATTGTTATGTTTGGTTATTTCCTTTGTATTAAAATGAACATGTTTGGCATGTTTGAAAATGTAACTTTGACTTTATTAATTATGAAACATAATAGTAAATGTCATGTGCTTTGGTGATAACCCAATTATGCCCCGATTCTTATTTTCCGCTGCGGGTCGGGGTGTGACAATTATTGCACAAATTTTCATTATTAAATAAAACAAGAGATTAACAACAATGTTTTATCAAGGTTCACTCGCCAACTTTTGTTGACCTAAAAACTTCCCCCGTTTTACACATGATACAGGTGATCCAGTTGAGGCAAGAAACACATAGGAAGGCCTAGAAGAATAAATCAGTTTAAGCTTTGGATTATTTACATAGTTTCATTTCCTTGTAATTGTATGGATTTTGATTTGGATATTTAAGTTGTAATTTGAATTTAATAAATATGAAACATTTTAGTAAACATCATGAGCTTTGGTGATAACCCAATTATGCCCCGACTCTTATTCCGCTGCGGGTCGCGGTGTGACAGATTGGTATCAGAGCCATGACTATAGGGATATAGGATAGGTTATTAGACCCTTAGAGCCTATACTATAGTTGATTAAAATTTTAAATTGTTTATGCGTTACATACAAAATTCATGATGTTTATATGTTTTATGTTTATTGTTACACTCAATGTTATGCAAGCATGCTCACAAATACATGTTATTATACAATGCTCATCATAAATCATATCCTCATAACATATCATATCCATGAGAGCACACACCTCACAATTCCCATGATTTTTGCAATGATTTTTGTATTTTCAAATCACATCAAAGTGAGTTCTCATGACGGGCATGTAGTAACTAGAAGGGTACGGGTACCGGTAGTCGGAACGTCCTGTCTAGGCTTGGCATTCGTATAAATCCAAAATAAAGGACCAGTTGCCTACCTGGGGACTAACGATGAGAGTACGAAGGACCTATTAGGCCAAAGCATGCTATACCAAACGTCGTGTGAGCTAACCCCACTTTGAGTTGTCATTGTGTCTACACCTGGACACCCTCCTACCATACATCTCGCAATCATATTTCACGGTTTTCATTCGGGTGATGCGAGTGTTAATCCGCCAATATCAATGTGAATCCTACCAAGCCCAATAGTCATGGGGGCCCACATGACTATACAGGCGACGGTATGGGGATATTGGAGGCCCAAACATGAGCAAACCCAAGACATCCTATGGATGTAGTTGCATTATTGTTAGTTATGTTATTTTTATTCTTTTAACGACACATGACACCTAGAAACTTCTTAAACTCACAATCTTCCTATGTATGTTCCTGTAGATGTCAGCTAGGCAACTACGTGGAGGTAGAAAGTCAGGAAGATCCAATGAACGCTTGGCCACTCAAATTGCTAAACAAATGGCCGCAGTGCTTCCTGACATCGTAATTCAAGTTCAACAAGCTCTCACCGCAAATCCCATCAACCCCCCCAATCAAGAAGACCAGAGCATCGCCAACCCTCCCTCCAAAAAGTGCTCCTACAAACACTTCAAATCTTGCGATCCCCCAAAGTATGAAGGGACCGAAGGTGTTACTGCTCTCCTTCACTGGTTTGAAGAAATGGAGAACACTTTCCTCAATTGCGATTGTCCCGAGGATCGCAAGGTACGTTATGCAACAGGAAGACTGTTTGGGGTAGCCCTTACCTGGTGGAACACGGAAAAGGGTAAACGAGGAGTTGAAGATGCCATGGCCTTAACATGGGAAGAGTTAAGGGAATTCATGACCAGACGCTTCTGTCCAAGAAGCGAAATTAAAAAGTTGGAAGACGAATTCCACGCGTTAAAACAAAAGGAAGGAGATCACACTTCCTATAATAAAAGATTCCTCGAGCTAAATCAGATGATCCCTAATCTGTTCACTCCCGTGTACCGCTTGGTTGAACACTACATTCGAGGTCTTCCCTCGAAAATTCAAGACTCGGTTCTAAGCACTTCGCCTGCAACACTTGAAGTCGTAATGGAACTAGCTACCGAACTTACTGAGAATCGCATCCGAAATGGCAAATTTAAGGATGAAAAGAAGAAAGCACCCATAGAGACCTCAACTACAAATCACTCAGTCTCATCCTCAAGGTTTGCTGGTAAGAGGAAACGAAACGGCAAGAATTTTGCTGTCACTCAAACCAACCCTCCTATCACCGCTGCACCAATCACCCAAATTGCTCCCTCAGCTGCACCATTTAAAAAGCCATACACCGGCCCACACCCAAAATGCAACCGTTGTCAGTACCATCACCCTCCCGAAACTCCTTGCCAACATTGCACCAGCTGTGGCCGTGCGGGTCACACCATTCAAACTTGTCGCACACTTCAATGAATGAACCGCAATCAACCCCTAACCCAAACCCACCATCAGATAGTGGGTCAAGCCCAACAACCCTTACTTCTACCACAACACATTGCCCAATCCTACTACCAACCCAACTACCCCATGATGCAACCCATGCGAGCTTGTTACAACTGTGGAGACCCAAACCATTTCAGGAACACATGTCCACTGCTTGGTGAACATCATCCATGCTCAAGCCCAAGCGAACCCAGTAAACCAAGCCAACCAAGCTCCTCCACCTGCCAGAGGAAGAGCTTTCAACATCAATGCCAACCAAGCTAGGGCTGACAACAACGTGGTTAACGGTACGTTTCTCATCAATGGTAGTTATGCATCCATGTTATTCGATACTGGCGCGGATAAGAGTTTTGTGTCCTTAGAATTCGAACCTATCCTCAACCAAACTCGTGATAATCTCATGGAATCTCTAACGGTGGAAGTTGCTGACGGAAAGCCCGTTTCATTAAATTCTATTATACGAAATTGTACTCTCACTCTAAACGATCACGATTTTCCAGTTGACCTTATTCCTATGAAGTTGGGAAGTTTCGATATTATAATTGGTATGGACTGGCTCAGCCAGCATCACGCGGAAGTTGTGTGCCGCGAGAAGTTCATTCGCATTCTTCTTGCAGACGGTCAGACTTTACATATTTTTGGAGAAACCCCTTCGAAAGGACTCAAACTAATGTCCTGCCTTCAAGCCCAAAGATATCTCCGCAAGAACTATGTCGCATTCCTAACTCACGTCGTCAAAAAGGGAAACAAGGAAAGGAAACTCGAAGATATACCAGTTGTGAAAGAATTTCCACAAGTCTTTCCCGACGACATCTCAGGACTCCCTCATGTGAGAGAAGTCGAATTCCGCATCGATCTTGTACCTGGCGCTACACCAGTCGCAAAATCTCCTTATAGGTTAGCCCCATCCGAAATGCAAGAGCTGGCCAGTCAACTGCAAGAGCTGACTGACAAGGGATTCATACGTCCTAGCTCCTCGCCTTGGGGTGCACCTGTTCTTTTTGTGAAGAAGAAAGATGGAATGTTTCGCATGTGTATCGACTACAGAGAACTCAACAAGTTAACGGTTAAAAATCGCTATCCACTACCTCGCATCGATGACCTCCTAGACCAACTTCAAGGCGCCACCTGCTTTTCAAAAATGGACCTTCGTTCTGGTTATCATCAGCTCAGAGTACGAAGACGTCCCAAAGACCGCCTTCCGGACTCGTTATGGTCATTACGAATTCATGGTCATGCCATTCGGTTTAACCAACGCCCCCGCTGTCTTCATGGATCTAATGAATAGGGTATGCAAACCCTACCTCAACCGTTTTGTCATAGTCTTCATCGACGACATCCTTATCTACTCCAAGTCTAAATCCGATCATGAACGACACCTTCGACTCATCCTTACACTCTTCAGGACTGAAAAGCTCTACGCTAAGTTCTCAAAATGCGAATTCTGGTTAAGAGAAGTACAATTCCTTGGACATGTCGTCAATGACAAGGGAATACATGTCGATCCTTCAAAAATCAAGGCAGTAAAGGAATGGCAAGCGCCACGTACCCCTACCGAAGTAAGGTCATTTCTCGGTTTGGCTGGTTACTATCGCCGCTTCATTGCCAATTTTTCCCTTATTGCTGTACCACTCACGGCTTTGACTCATAAAGGAAAACCCTTTATATGGGGACCTAAACAAGAAGAAGCCTTCCAAACTCTAAAGCAAAAACTTTGTGACGCACCTATCCTCACACTCCCTGAAGGTTGCGATGACTTTGTAGTATATTGCGACGCATCAGGGCAAGGGCTAACCTGTGTATTAATGCAAAGAGGAAAAGTGATAGCCTATGCTTCTAGGCAACTCAAGGTTCATGAGAAGAACTACACCACCCACGACCTTTGAACTTGGAGTCGTTGTGTTCGCTCTCAAGATATGGAGACATTACCTTTATGGTACCAAGTGTGAAATATACACTGACCACAAAAGTCTCCAACATATCTTCAACCAAAAAGAGTTGAATATGAGGCAACGAAGATGGGTCGAACTCCTCAATGACTACGACTGTGAAATTCGGTATCATCCTTGCAAGGCAAACGTGGTGGCTGATGCGCTCAGTCGAAAAGGTTATGCGAACTCCATTCGTCTTCTATGTTCGCAAATCATAACCGACATCAAAGATCGAATCCGAGCAGCTCAACATGTTTCTGTAACAGAAAACGACGTACGCGATGAGCTGTCATGTGGAGCGGAACTCAAAATCGAAACCAAATCCGACGGTATTCTATACTATTTAAATCGCATATGGATTCCCGATCGCGATAACCTTCGTGATTTCCTTATGAATGAGGCGCACAAAACACGGTACTCTGTACACCCAGGAGCCGACAATATGTATCAAGACCTACGATACACCTACTGGTGGCCTGGCATGAAAAAGGATATCGCTGTTTTTGTTTCCGAGTGCCTTACCTGTCCAAAGTAAAAGCTGAACATCAAAGACCTTCAGGACTCCTAATCCAACCTGAAATACCTGTATGGAAGTGGGAAAACATAACCATGGACTTCATTACCGGGTTACCTCGCACCTCCAGTGGGTATGACACCATATGGGTAATCATTGATCGTCTTACAAAATCAGCTCACTTCATACCGATTCACGAGGACTTCAAAAAACGAGAAGTTAGCCCGTATCTACATCAGCGAGATCGTAAGCGGTCATGGTGTACCTTTAAGCATCATTTCAGACCGTGATGGTCGTTTCACTTCAAGAACATGGCGAGCCGTACAAACCGCCTTGGGTACACGATTAGACCTCAGTACCGTTTTTCCTCCTCAAACTGATGGACAATCTGAACGCACTATCCAAACTCTTGAAGACATGCTTCGAGCATGTGTCATAGACTTCAAAGGGAATTGGGACGCTCATCTACCATTAGTTGAATTTTCGTACAACAATAGCTATCATTCAAGTATCGGCATGGCTCCTTTCGAAGCTTTATATGGTCGTAAGTGCCGATCTCCAGTATTTTGGCATGAAATTGGGGAATCACAAATCACCGGTCCAGAGTTAATTCAAGAAACAACCGACAAGGTCATTCAAATTCGAAACAATCTTCTAGCGGCTCAAAGTTGTCAAACGAGTTATGCAGACAAACGAAGAAAGCCCTTGGAGTTTGACATTGGGGATCAAGTACTTTTAAAAGTATCACCGTGGAAGGGAGTGGTTCGTTTTGGCCAGAAGGGCAAGCTAGCACCACGCTACGTAGGACCTTTCAAGATACTCGAAAGAGTAGGTCCTGTAGCATACAAGCTTGACCTACCAGAAGAGCTCAACAGAATTCATCCCACATTCCACGTATCAAACTTGAAGAAGTGCCTCGCCGATGAAAACCTCCATATTCCTCTAGAAGACATTCAGATCGATGAATCTATGCACTTCATTGAAAGAATAGTAGAAATCATGGACTTCGGAGAGAAGCGTTTAAGACGAAGTCGTATTCCAATTGTCAGGGTGCGTCGGGAGTCGAAACGAGGACCTGAGTTTACTTGGGAACGTGAAAACTCAATGCGCGAGAAATACCCACATCTTTTTCCTGTTACCACTACTACTTAAATTTCGGGACGAAATTTCTAAAAGTAGGGAATACTGTAACACCCGTCGAAAAACGGGTTTTCAAAACCCGCTTCGTTTATCAATCAAATATCCAGTTATAATTTTCGTTGCTTATTTATAGTTGTTATTAATTTTAAATGATACATAATTAATAAATATATTAGAATTTAAAAACCATAATTTAAAATTACTAATAATAAGGAAAAAAAAAATAAATGTAGACGCCGGGTTTCGAACCAGGGTCACCCACAAGCCAAAACACACAACACACCGCTCCGCCACACACTGTCTTTGTGATAAACATTAAAACAAATAACACTTATAATCAAACCCGAAAGTCAAATCCAGACATCAGCGCGCCAGAACTCGCAATCACCGGAAAATCCGGCAATCCGCGATTTTGGCCAAATCCTTTTTGACTAAACCGCAAAAATTGATGTCGACGTCGTTATAACCGTTGCCGGCAGTCAATTTCCGTCATAACCGACGGAAATCTTCAATCACAAACCTTGACCCAATTCAGCCTGTTTCCACTATAAATACCCACTTGAACACTCTGGAAATCCTTTCGCTCAGAACCACGATCGTTTCCGAAGCTTTATTCATTCCAAAACACGTCGCCGGAGATATTCTGCAGTCGCCGGACTTTCACCAGAAAACCGAGACTTACTTCAAATCGGTAAGATTCTCGACTCTTTTGTTTGTAATCCATTATTTGGCATGTATTAACCTAAATCGTTCAACCAGAATCTGTCACAGACAACGTTGCCGGAAATTTCCACAATCACCGGAAAATCACTGAAAATCCGAAGTCTCACTGTCGATCGGTACAATCATCTAAACCCTCTTGATATCTCTTGTTTAGTAACTTCATTGCCCAACACATTGATCAAAACTGTTAATCAATTTACTCAGCCGGAAGTCACCAATCAGAGCCGACGACTCTTGCCGGAAATCTGAGAAAACATTCTGTTCGGTACATTTTATTCCGTAATCCTCTTTATCCATTTCATTCCAACCAATTATAAGTCTTGATGATCGATTTAAACAGAACAGTCGGACTTCACTGTTCTGTGTTTTTGTAAACGAAGAAGATGAAGTCGAGTATAGGTTTAAATATAATTAAAACTAGATATTCGAACGGGTTAGACACACAGTCCAGCGATGGACTGTGTGCACAAACAATACACACGTCTCGGGTTCGAATCGCACGCTACCGACTTTCAGAAATAAAACCAACATTTTTAAAACTTAATCAGATCACGTCACAGAATGTTTATAAAAATAATATAATCCATAAGTTAAACAGATTTAACACACAGCCCAACTGGTTGGGTTGTGCGCACTCGAAACGAAGGACCCGAGTTCGACTCCGGGTCCCTGTAACCGGTTCGGCCGTATAAAATCGTTTTTAATAAAAAACCAAATAAGTTAAAAATTAAATAGTATATAAATATAATTAAAACAGAGAATATTTCGGGTTAGACACGTAGCTCAGTTGGTAGAGCTGCGTGCACGTGTACGAAAAGTCCCGAGTTCGAACCTCACTTAGCGCATAATTAAACACAGTCCGACCGGTCAACGGTCAAAGTCAACATTTTTTTTATTTTCCTTTTTATTTATTTAATTAGAAAATTATTTAAAAATACTTAAAAACAAGATTATTAAGGTTAGAAAACTTCCTTAAACTCACAAAAATAATTCTAAAAATCCCATTTAAGAACACTAATTAAAAACATTAATCTCAACCAAAATTTATTTATTTATCAAATCATTTTGTTATTATCTAGGTTAGTTCTTCCTCGTCAATCAAATCATAAATTCGTGCGCTTTCATCAGCATCAAAGAACGCACCCATTGTGAGTGAATCTCTATCAATTCCCCGTTTTAATCATGTTTTGGGGTGTATCATGTGTCGTTTAATTCTTTATTATATTTAAACACTTGTGCATCCATCATATCCGTGATCAAATGTGTATCAATTGTTGTGTGGATTATATGTAGTTTGGATTTATCATTTTCAGTGCACGCATATCATTAGGCCCATCAGTTCCCCGTGGGAGACGGGTTGAGCATCAGGTGCCTCATAAGATCGGCTCCGTTTGATTGAGCCTTGATCTCACATTCATTATCATTCATATCATATACTCATTCAAGTGGTTTGTGTTTGTTTATTTATATATGTTTGCTCACATGTGATTATTGCACAAATTTTCAATATTAAATAAAACAAGAGATTAACAACAATGTTTTATCAAGGTTCACTCGCCAACTTTTGTTGACCCAAAATATTCCCCCGTTTTACACATGATACAGGTGATCCAGTTGAGGCAAGAAACACATAGGAAGGCCTAGAAGAATAAATCAGTTTAAGCTTTGGATTATTTACATAGTTTCATTTCCTTGTAATTGTATGGATTTTGATTTGGATATTTAAGTTGTAATTTGAATTTAATAAATATGAAACATTTTAGTAAACATCATGAGCTTTGGTGATAACCAATTATGCCCCGACTCTTATTCCGCTGCGGGTCGGGGTGTGACATCTAGGTCTTTTAAGTTGGAACCCTAGCCGCCAACCCTCGGTTATCTCTCTCTCTCCCCCTCTCGGTTCTATCTTTATTAATGGGGTGTTGATGTTGGGTGGTAATAGGTGAAGGGGGGGGGGGGTTAGGGCTTGGTGTTGTGGTGGTTGGTGACGATATAAAAGATTCAAAATCAAGAATTGTGTATGAGCTCACACTTAGAGGTGCAGCTATATCTTAGAAGTCATCCAAGCAAACGGTTATAGCTAGGTCCATGATGGAATCTGAGTTTAGCCATGGATAAGTTAGGAGAAGAGAAGGAATGGCTACGTCAGTTTGTGAAAGATATTCCAATATGGCCAAAGCCTTTGACGGTTATTCGCATACATTGTGACAGCCAATCAACGGTTCGTAAAGCACAATGTCAATATACAACGGCAAATCAAGGCACATTTGACGTAGACACAACACAGTACGACAACTACTCTCAACGAGTGTTATCACGATCGACTATGTGAAGTCAAAAGATAAGATTGTCGACCCGTTAATGAAAGGCTTAAGCAAAGAGTTATTCGTCAAGAAGGATGAGACTAAAGCCTATGCGAAAAAAAGAGTATGAGGAAACCTAAAACAAATGAATGGAGATCCTAAGAACTAGGTTCAATAGGAAAACTTTATCATATGACCAAATATGGAGACACTATGGGCGAGTACCCTAAACTAAATAGAAGGGATTCATACACCTCATGTACTTTCTTTTTCATTCCAATCAGTGACATTGAGGAGAGGCTAAGCATAATGACATTAAGGAATTTGTGCAAATCAAATTAACCATGATTTTTTAATGATTTAGGGGAATCACCTATGTTATAAAAGAAGTGGGGTCGCTTCGAATAGATTTGTTACATGACCATAAACGAACACGAGCATGAGGGGTTGACCAAACCAGGGAGAGTGTTGTGTGAACGTATATTGTCATTTACACAAATGGGGGTTGTTCAAGGACATCACATATAAAAAAACCAAAGTAGGCTAAGTATGCTTCATCAAGGAAGGATAAAAGGTAACACCTACTTATCCTACAACACTCAACTATAGAATTTGGATCTTGATATTTGAAAGTAAGAATCGATCACCATTCATGTGGAGGATTGTTGGGAAAATGGGTGAAAATATTTTTTCACTAAGTGTAAATGTGTATTTTTCCCAAACTTTAGACAAATTTATTTATATTATACTTTGGTTAAAATAAGTATTGTTTTGTGGGTTTGTTTTCTATGTTGTAAGCTATTTAAAACAAACGCACGAGGAAGAAAGGAAAATGGAGTGCTTCTGGCTCGCATTCGCACGCGCGTGGCGGAGGCGAATGGGCGCAATGTGTTGCTTTGATTGCACACTTTGCACATTAAAAACGTTCAATGTAATTTATTATTTCGTCTTTAATTCAGTCAAAACAGTTTCATCTCATGGTTTCACTATAAAACCAAATAGAGGTCTTGCTTGAAGATACACTGGCAATACACAAACCTCTCCAACTTTCTCTGCATCTTTCTGGACTTCATCTTCAAGGTATACCTTCGGATTTTAGAGTCTTCCCAGACGGTAGCAACTGTTTAGGTTGTTATACCCTAGGAAACAAACAATTCTCATAGAAGACTTGGAATTTGTTTTAAGGGACCGTGTTCAACACGATCCTCGGCCATTCGGTTTTTTTTCTTTTCTAGTTTCGTTTTTCCTTATTTCAGTTGTATTCAGTACATGTAATTTACTGTTTTCCTTTACTTTTTAGTATTGAGATTATTAATAAAGAGAGGGGTTATTGTACAAGAGGAAAGAAGTGTACGAAGTGTAGGAGACAAGTGTGTCACTTGATTTGCAAAATCAATAATTGAGATTAAGTAGTCCTCAAATATAGAGTTCACATAACAAAAAACAAGGGAACAAGTGGGAAAAAGGTAAAATAGGAAAATCAAATATTTTAACTCATAAACCCACTTCCCCTTTGATTTTCAAATGGCTATAACTTTTTCATACGTTAATACTTTTTTATAAAAATTACACTGTATTAACGAGCATTTCATTCTCTTCAATTCGAGCAGCCTATTGCTATATTTTAACATTAATTTTTTTTGAAGGATTTTGAAACCCTATTACGTGATTTTGAATACCCAGTAAGTGATTACGTGATTTTGAATACCCATTACGTGATTACTTGATTTCATTGTAGTATTTTATGTGAAACCACGCTAAGTGATTACGTAACTGTGTAACAGTAATTGACTATATAAATTACATGACTACATGATTTTAAATACGCATTTCGTGATTACATGATTTCATTATAGTATTTATGTGAAACTATACTGGGTGAGACCTAATATTTAAGATATAATAACGTATTAAGGATAAATTATATACAAAACATTAGCCAAACCAACCTATAATAGCAACATAATGTCATTTATTAGAGATTTAACCACATAATAAAGCATAAACAATCAAGTTTTTATTATTGAATGTGTAATCACATAAGAAGCATAATTGTATTAAATTAGTTATAACAAATCATATTAAATCTGTAATCACGTAATGAATTTACAGTGAATGCGTAATGATTTATGTTGAATTTGTAATCATGTAATGGGTATTCCAAAATCACGTAATGGGTATTGAGTATTCAAAATCACGTAATCACGTAATGGTATTTAAAGTCCTATAAATTATTTTTAAGAATACTGTAGCAATAGGCTGCTCGAATTAAAGAGAATGAAATGCCCGTTAATACGGTGTAATTTTTTAAAAAATATTAACTTATGAAAAAGTTATAGTCGTTTGAAAATCAAGGTGAAAACTTGTTAAATGGAAAAAAACAAATGTGTGGGCATGATTGTCTCCTACATTTTGTACAAAATTCTTCTCTTATACATGATCACTTATCTATTAATAAAATTGTTTTATTTATTTTATGCTCAAACAGATCCTAAAATTTTGTAACTGGAATGCTCATAAGTCGCAAGCACATACATATTGTTCACAAGATTACATATATTTTCTTTCATATATGGTTTGAGGTTTCTAATTTTCTAAACACCCATCATTGGCTCGAGAATTGTCCATGGCCTAATAAATCCAAACAACCCGTGAAAGATTTCGATCATTCACTAAAGTCTCACACTTCGAGCCCCTGATCTAGTAGAGTAGTACCAATAAATTGGATTAATATTAACTAACTTGAATAGTTCTACTATTTTGAATAATATAATTACTTTTGCCCGTGCTTTCTTTTTGCCGATAAAAGTATTATACACTCTCACCATAAGGGTGAGGAGCGCTACGAGTGTTATCTTGAGAACATGACAAAAATGTTGAGAACGAAAGAAAAAACCAATCAAAATTATTTTTTTAATACAAACCTAATTTTAATCAAAATACAACATAAAAAAGAATTTAATCTTTAAATGATTTATCTCTACTCTCAATATTTATCTTAATAAAATTTTTACACATGTGTAAATACAACATTTACACATCTGTAAATGACAGACGTACATATGTGTAACTTTTCTTTATTTACAGATACATGTAAATTTAGTTTCTAATATTGTATTCTAATAATGATAAGTGTAAAATTTGTTTTTGACCAAGTTTTCGCAGTTTTCTCATTCATTCTCACGGTTCTCACAATATTTAGCGTTTTTAAGATAATTATAAAAAATTAGGGTATGTAAGTAACATGTTTTCAAGCCAAGAAAACTTAAAAATTAAAAAAAAGCGCCAATAAAATTAAAAAAATGCCAAACCTACGTTACTTATGTATAAATCATGTTTACATTCACAAGTTTTTTATTTTTATAAATAAAAATTACTTTGGCGCTTTTTTATATTTTTTTTGCTTAAAATTTAAAAAAAAATGTTATTTATATACGCTAAAATTTTCATAAAAAATTGTTATATAGGGTTTTCAGGAAGTTTGGGTTTCCATTCTAACCGCACCCTATATATATACATAGGGTAAGGTTATTGTAAAAAAAAGACCAAAAGTGTGAGAAAGGTAAGAAAGAATCTCAGCCATTAGATCTAATTAATTGAAAAGGGTAATCAAATAATTTTATCATTGATTTAATTAATTTAAAACCTTCCATAAACCGTCACCCTAATTTATAGGAATACCGAATAACACTGCAAACACCATTCAGCACGTATATAACACCATCCAATAATTATATAACACCCTTCAATAAGTATATAACACCATTCAATAAGTATATAACACAATTTTAAAGATCTCTATAAAAACACTACGAATAACATTGCAACAACCATTCAACGCATATATAACACCATTCAATAATTATATAACACCACTCAACACATATATAACACAATTCAATAAGTATATAACACCTTTCAATAATTATATAACACCATGAACTGAAACAAAAAACCATTAACTGAAACATTCAATTGAACATAATTTTTTTTCTGTATATAAGTATAGTAATATGGTACTCATATTAAAGATTAAAAAACACTCGTTATTATGGTGTAATTTTTTTAAAAAACGAGTTACGTATAAAAAGTTATTGGCGTTTAAAAAATAAAAGGGAACTTGCATGTGGATTGCATGTGACTTTCTAAAATTAAAAATGTTGATTTTACCTTTATACCCGTTAATCTATAAAATTAATTACTTTAATTGTTATACTATTTACAAGATTGTCATCAAGATCTCAACCATTAGATTAAAGATCTAATGGTTTAGATTCTTTCTTACCCTTCTCACACTTTGAGCCTTTCTTACAGTCTCTACCTATATATATATTATATATATGTATATGTATATATATGTAATATATTATATAATATGTATATGTATATATATATGGTTAGCTTTATTTGTGAACAATCCGTTTGATTGAGAACGACTAATTATAACCCTTGATTATCAATACACATGTGTAAACACAAGTGTAAATCAGTTGTCAGAATTTGACGATGCAAATACACTAGTGTATTTCACTATTTAGTGATGTAACAATGGTCAGGATTTATTCACTCAGTTCACAAATACACTAGTGTTCACTCTACAAACCCACCATATATATATTTTGAATATTTGCGCTATTGTCTTTAAAATTTTGATAAAGGCCCAATTTATTTTAAAGTTTAAACCCAAATTGTTTAGAAGTTTAAACCAATAAAAATAAGCCCAACTTTGAGGTTTAAACTTAAATAAAAACTATTGTGGAAGTGTGGATTTGTTGAGGAATGGGAAATAAACAAAAGAGACCGCGGCGAGTCGGCGACAATTGACGATCTCATTCCTCAAATTTACGCATCACGTAAGTCGCAAACAACACAACGACATTGACACATGTCACACGCCATCATATCGATCGGTTGGGACTGAGTGTTTTCGGGTTGTAATTGGCTGGAATTGAGATATATTTCGATACTTTATGTTTTGTTTAATTTGTCAAACTTGTCATGTATCCTCATACATGATCCAACATTCAAAAATACAAAGGGATCTAAAGCAGCGACACGGTGTACGAGGTACTCCATCAGTTTGCGCTCACGCCACACACCCGTGCGAAGCGCCCATGGTTGTAAAAATCGCGAATAGATGCCGATTAATCGAATTAATCCCCATCATTCCGATTAACCTTCAATTAATCACTAGTCCTCATCTCGTCGCGCGACTAGCGAATAGCGACTACCACAACACCGCTTAGGGTCCCATTAGTTCCTTTGTCTAAGGGAAGAATATTTTTCAATCATAGCTTTCACATTTTCAAACATACTAACTTTTTTCCAACTAGACACAATTTGGTTTGTTGTAAAACTCTCACATAGTATAACATAAACTAGATAATAATTAAACTAATAAAAATTATATATAATTGTACAAAGTCATTTAAATAACTGGGTTTTGTAACTGTTTTTTTCCAATAATGACTAAAGCAAACTTTTTTTTCACCTAAATCAACTTATTGATTGAAGACCGGGCCTTGATTGTAACTCGTGGTATCGGTTTTGATACGTGGATAGCCGACACTAGAGGAACCTAGCTCGTCCTCTTTCTCATACGCTACACTCATGCTTAGGTAATGCAGATCGCTTTCTTACCATTTTATGTACTACAGTCTATAGTACACACCTCCTAAGAAGAAAGTACACAAGTCCTGAAGTTGAAGTACACGACCTTTAATATTATCTTGCTCCCACTTTGTTCGCATTGGCATCTTTCTCACGAGTCTACAAGTTGAGCCATATGACCACTACACTTGGGTGTTGTTTTTTTAGGAGCTAAAATATCTGCAGTCTGCGGACCACATCTACAGACATCTATAGGTGGACCAAACCTCTAAGGTATGTAAGGAGAAGGTTGTTTGTCTTTTTAACGAGTGTAAACTTTTAAAAATAAACTGGTGGCGGTGGTGGGTGGTGGACGATGGTGGTGGGTGGTGGACGGTGGACAGTGGTGGTGGTGGTGGTGGTGTTTAAAGAACTTAGAAGATCTTAAAAGTGGTTGAGCCAAGTATACACCAAGAAGAGCTCGTGCACACGTTTTTTTAATGAAACGTCTTCGGAAAACAAACAGTCTGCAGATGGCAATGTCTGCACCTGGTTTGCGCGGCGTAGACAGAAGAGCATGCGTAAATCTTTTTAAAAAAATCAAACACCACTTGGTGTTGTTGCCAAAATAATCTTTGTTAATTGGTGAGTTATAAACACATGCCTTCTCATGTTATATGCAGTTCACATTCAGCTAATTTAAAATCTTTATTCCCTAGCTTTGTTCGTGAGCTATGTGACTAATTTGCTAGATGATCCGATATTGCATGATGAAGGGAAGCTTAGTGTTCAATACACCATAGAATACGCTCACATCGATTGATTTTTATCATGGGTATAACGGCTAAAGATGTTTTTACGACAAAATTATCTTCTTTTTATCACAGGTAAAAGAAGATTATACAAAGTAAGAAACTAAGAACCACACTGCAATCATTACTTCATTTTTGTGATAATATTGTTAGCCAAAAGCAACACTAAAGTCAATTATGATTAGTTTCAAAGGCAAGCAAACTCTTTACAGTACAAAAAGATTTTGCTTAGATCACACTATATGTAACTGTCTAGAGATGTTCGATTAAACCTACCAAATAACATGAATTAGTATCTTAAAACAATGAAATACCAACTACACCATCATTGACAAGACAAATTAACCACCTTTCCAACAAATCAATCCCAGGGGCAAAGTGGTAAAACAAGGTTAGGACATTATGATATGTGTTGGCATTTGTCCAACGTTGTAGTGTGTATATATACACACACATGCCACATTTGGTCCCATACACAAATCATTTGATCAAACAAAAAATGGAGAAAAATACATATACCATGTTATTGTTGGTGGCTTTTGTTGGAATGTTGCTAATGTTATCCAACCAAGGATCGGCTGAGCAACATGTTGTCGGAGGGAAACAAGGGTGGGACGAATCGACAGATTTTGACTCTTGGGCTTCGGGTCAAACTTTTAAGGTCGGCGACACGCTTGGTAAGCTACAATATGTCATAAATGATTCGGATTCTTTAATTTTTTTTTCTGGTAATAATTTAGTGTTCTGTAATGAACCTCGTTTTATATATATAATGATTGTTAATGTTCTTTTGGATAGTATTCAAGTACAGTCCGCTGCATAACGTTGCGGAGCTTGGCAGCGAAAGTGAATACAAGAGTTGTAATGTGGGATCGGCTACAAACTCAATGAGCGATGGCAACAGTGTGGTGAAGTTAACAAAGGCGGGTACCAGGTACTTTGCATGCGGTACACCTGGACACTGTGATCAGGGTATGAAGGTGAAGATCACTACAGTCTCTGCTTCTTCAGATTCAACGCCTTCATCTACAACACCTACTTCAACTTCGACTTCGGGTTCGACTTGTGTTTCGGGATCATTTGTTTTTGCAGCTGTGTTTATGGTGCTGATGAACATGTTGTGTTAAATGGAAAAGGCCTCAGGATATCTTTAAGGTTTAACGGATTTTAAGGTTTTTTGAGTTGTTGGATAGGAATAGTTGAGCCATGATGTTCTTCGCTTTATTCGTTTTAATGTGGAATTCATATTGTTTATTGCGTACGAGTTGAGATTATAATAAAATATGTTATAAAACACAGTACTGAGTTAGAGATTAAAATAAAACTAGTAATAAGAGCCGCGTGCGGTGCGGCGCGGGTACTTCGCAAACGTCAAATGAATTAGTATAAGCGTTATTTATATGATTGAACTCAGTTTAACCTACATAAGCATTGCGATTGGATCAAAACGTAAAGTAAATTGAATTTATATCATACAAACATAAGATATTATATGCGACCCAACTAACTCGAATACCGTCAAGTCAAAACGAAAATGCGACTCAAATCATACGTAGAAATGTACAAAATAAAGCACAAAAGTTTACACCAAGTTAACGTCGAAACGTAGACAAACTCGAACTTATAGGAAAAGTATACGGATTTTCTGTCGAAATGTAGACAAACTTGAGTATTGTACCGATGATGCGGCGTGATTATAGATATATTATTATCGACCCTCTACGTTAAAACGTAGACCAAATCGAAGTTAATCGACGAATCATAATGTATTATATTTGACCGATTGTTTTTAAACAAAACTTACGCCGACACGTACATAGAAAGTAAGCTTGAAAACGTATTATAATTGAAAACAAAATTTTCTTCGAAACATGGACCAACTTGAATTTATACTATCAAATCAAGACGCATTATATTTGACCTGAATAGCTTCTGAGCAAAATTGACATCGAGTAGTAATACACAAAAATGTATTATATTTGATCTGACTTGTTTTAAAACAATTCTTTTCATCGAAACGTAGACAAACACATTTTATACCAACAAGTACATAAAAATACTACACAACAAATTAAATTTTGTAAGTTAACGACCGAAGTATTAAGAAAAAAAAACAATTTATATACTTTTGAGAGGGTAAAGGTAACATTTTACAAAAATTCACAAAAAGGTTAAGGGATTGAAAATTACATTGCGTAAACTAAATGGCCTAGAAGAGGGATGAAAATGAAAAGTTAAAAAACTTGTATGTCAAAGAGGAATGTCTAGGGGTAAAAATGAACTTTGTAAAAAGTTGAGGGCTTAAAAGAGGAATGTCCACCGACATTCCTTTAAGATTATATAAATATGTTATAAAACAAGATGCAAAAACTAGAAAATATATAAAGTTGTGTTACTTTTCTATGTATATATGTTCGAAAACTGGATTTCACTCATTAATCCTTATATCTTTTTCTAACGTCCAACAAAGCCCAACAACCGGTGCACCTATCGGCAAAAGTCTCTTACGTTTGGATTGCAGACAGCGCTAGTGACCCACCCGTCAATAAATCTAAGGGAAACCCACTGTAGCACTGCCCATAGACTCACACATACATTTTATCACAAACAACACTACAACTTACGATCTCCCCAAAATGTCATTTGAATATGGCTAGAACACTGCTACTTCCCTTGGCAATAGAAAAACAAATTCAACCCCATGGTTCATATTTTAAATTTAGTGTTTGTCGGTTTAACAAGGAAAGTTTGATTTTTTATTTATGTGAATTGTTTTTTTATCAAAGAGAAACATCAAAATTTATCCTTTTCTTCCTTCACAATACTATTATCTCTTTTGCTTGGTATCATGTGAATTGTTCTTTACTAATTATTGTCCAGCTCGCATTGTGGGGCACCAAGCCAAATATTTCTCTTTCAAAACATGTAGTCTGTGTTTCGGTTACTAGTACATACTACTCATAACACGATCTCAAAAAAATAGATCAACTCAACCAACTAAAACAAAACACTACCATACTTTTGCAAAAAAGAAAAAAAAATTAAAACGATGGAAAAGCTATAATTTTAAATTGGGGGCTAAATTGTAGTTTTTAAGTATAAATGAGCGTGAGGCAGGCGCCTGACACGAATAAAAATTACACCGACTCAACCAATTAAAACAAAACACTACCCTAGTTTTGTAAAAAAAAACTAAAACGATGGCATGATTGTAATTTTACACCGGTGGCAAAATCATAATTTGACAGGGGAAAAAAGAAAAACGACGACAAAACTGTAAATTTGAACTGGGGACAAAACTATAATTTAGCTGAGAGAAAAAAAAAACAAAACAATAGCAAAACTATAATTTTAAACGGGGCAAAATCATGATTTGGCTAAACCAATAGGCTATTTCCCTCCATGTTTGTTGTATATATAAATATCAAATTAAAGTTTGATATTTTTTACTTTTTACTTTAATTTATATAATTGGTATTATGTGAATTGTTCTTTATATCAAACTAGTGGTATGCCCCGTCTGCATTGTGGGGCGTTAAACCAAATATTTCTTAGTTTCATAATATGTATGAATATGTTTTGGTTAGTTATAGATACTATTTATAACACGATCTAAAAAAATACATCGAGTCAACTAATTAAACCAAAACACTACTGTAGTTTTGCTAAAAAAAGCTAAAACGATGGCAAGCGTATAAATTTTGAGCCGGAGTCAAAATAGTAATTTGTCGGTACCAATGAGCGATTGCTTGACATAAAAGGTTACACCAAGTCAACAAGTAAATAAATATTACTATAGTTTTGAAAAAAAAAACCAAAAACGATGAGAAGACTACACTTTTTAATTGGAGGCAAATCGTAATTTTTGAAATGGAGGCAAAACCATATTTTCAACTAAGGGAAAATTCGTAATTTTAAGCTGGGGTGAAGGTATAGTTTTAGTTTGAGCTGAGGCAAAATCGTAAATTTTAACTGGGGGCAAAAGCATAATTTTATTTTAAATTTAGGGCAAAATCGTAAATTTAAGCTGAGGGAATCAATAATTTTATTTTGAATTGAGGGCGAAATCGTAATTTTTATTTGGGGGGAAAAGCATAATTTTAGTTTGAACTCAGGGCAAATCGTAATTTTAAGCTAGGCAAAATCGTAAATTGGCTGGACCAATAGGGAAGTGTCTGGCCAGTTGCCTGGCATTATTCCCCAAACTTATGTTTGTATATATAGTAAAGTAAATAAATATATAAATAAATGAAAGTTTGATATTTTTTTACTTGACTTTTATTTTGTAAAATATTATATGTTATATTTAATCGAAGTTGTTCACTAGAGCAAAGACCGCTGGGTGTGGGTGCCGGTTTGGGGCGTGGCTAGCCAAGCAATGCCGCTGAAGCTACACCGAGCAGCATTACCCGCTGGCATGGGATATTGGCCTGGCGTGAGGAGGTGTAACAACCCGTACCTTTGGTTGTTTCCTTTTTCCGTTTATTTTAATTGTAACCGTCTTGTGATCAGGGATTTCGATTTACGGAATGGTTTATGTTATATTAAGTACATTTTTCTAACTGCAATACATCTAAACGCTTAATACACGCAACGCTAACACAACATGAATCACAAGTAACTATGTTACTTTAAGAGCCAAGTGTGTTGGCGTTCGGTGACAACTCGTGCCTTTGACCTCGCTCATCACATCGCATCGCAAACGCAATTACTTATGTGGGTTATGTTATATATGTGTCATACTTGTTTATGTTTATGTGTTACTATCGCTAAAACGCTCACGCAACTCGCTCTCTGCATTATCATGGTAAAACAACGCTTAACGCCTCGCCAAAACCCTTAACATAACTATCTAATACGAATAAACCACAGAACAAGCAACCAACGAACAAATGGGAAACAAAACCTAGCCAAAAGGCCAACTTCGCCCGAACTTGTACCAGAACCTGGAGAACTGGCCAAATTCGCTCGAGTGCAACTTCGCTCGCAACTTGTAACAGACCAGACAGGAGCTGGCCAACTTCGCCCGAACTTGCTGTCTGCCACCTTATTTCCTCTTCACCTATAAATACCCAACACCTCCATTCATTCACCCCTTGCTGCCACTTCGCACCAGAGCTCCCAAACCCGCATTTCTCTGATTTCCAAGTAAGAATCAACTCGTTTTATGCAAAACACAACGTTTTCCACTACGATTTTACACAAGGTTTACCTTCGATTTCATCAAAACTTCTCTATTTATGAAAATCTTCATCTTTTTCCATAAAACTTCTTACTTTTAACTTAGATCTACACTTAAACGAGTATTTCGGGCTTAGCCTTGGCTTCCTAAGTTAGAGATCTTGATGATTTCGACTCACCAAGTGTTAGATGTGAGAAAACTGTTTAAAGCTTTGATTTTTACACCAAAAACGGACTAACCGACATGTGTTTTGTTCACTAAGTAGTGGAACGGGGCATTGTCAACAACATACCTGAAATGGATTCGAAATTACGTCTGTTTCAAGCGGAAACCCAGATCCGGATGCACAAAGGCGATACAGCCACTTCGCATGAACTGGACTAACTCATACGAATTGCCAAGTTCACATGAATTAGCCTAAGTTCCTGTAAAATGGCTAAAACTCGCTCTCAAAGACCTCTCCAGCCTATGGTTTGCTCAGTAGCTCAAGGTTGGAAAGATGGACACTCGATTTCCTCAGCAAAGGACGCGAAAACACACGATTTTGGACACCAAAACAGGCAACTTCGCACCAAAAGGAAAAACTTCGCTTGATATTGTTACCTGACAAAGTCTGGTGCAACTTCGCTCGAATGCAACTTCGCTTGAAATTGTTACTTGACAAAGTCTGGTGCTTCGCTCGAATGCAACTTCGCTTGAAATGGTTACCTGACAAAGTCTGGTGCAACTTTGCTCGAATGCAACTTCGCACAAAGTTAACTGTTACCTCATCGCACTTCGCTTCGACCGTTTCAGCACTTCGGAAGACTGATGCACTTCTGTTCTCGCTTACAGGTTGTCCCGGCGCTCCCTTCAATCCATAGCAGAATTGTGTTTACTTGCTAAGCACGAACTGTGAGTATACTTGAACCCTTTTTCGCTTAAAACGCACTTTTAGGTGTTACATACGTTCTCTATATCAAAGCACACTACACACAACGCTAAACTCTTTTAACGCTAACCGCTCTTGCATGTTATACGTGAATCGCTGAATGTTTGTTTGCTATGTGTGAATAATGAGGACTTGCAGACCACCCTAAAGCAACGATAGTACTATAGTTTGGACTGAGCACCCGATTGGTTCGGGGGTTGTTAAGGCTCGCATATCTACTTTACGTGCGTGTTCGTTGTTGTGAACACGTATCGCGCATACTCCACCTCGCAGTCGTGTTGGTTAGCTTGTATCATTATTGTTAGCTTACTTAGATTCACTTTCTCTACGTGTACATGTTGGTTATGCGTAAACACTTTATCACTATTATTATGCTATTAAACTTGTGTACTCACCTTTACATTATTGTATTGACTTGTATTTTAACGTATGTAACTGGTTGAGGATGTTATCGCTGCAAATCGGACTTAAGATTATGCTTTAGAAACTTGTAATAATCTAGTTGTCGAATTTTGAATTGTTTGAGAATGTTTGGATTTGTAATGATTATGGAATGATTATATGTTAATTGAACGGGAAATTGACGTTTTAAATATTGTCGTTTATAATAGCCGTTATGGATTCTCTCGAACAATCTGATCGCTTAGTGCCGCGCCCTAATTATTCCGTCATCGGTTGGGGTGTGACAGACGGGTTGAGCAGCGGAGGTGGCATGATTTCATTGGTTGGCTGATAGTATCCGTTATGCCACTATAAAAAAAAGTTTTCATCATATATAAACCCAACCCATACAAAATTAGTTTTATCCTAACTTTGATATTCTATTTCCACCATAATGCGATGAGTTCTTCAAGTTCAAGCGAATCATCTACGTCTTCGTCTGAGTGTTACGAATCGTCATCCTCTTCGGATGCGGGGGCGAAAATATTGTTAACATCAGTGGCGATGATTCTGAAAGTTGTCGTTGAGGATGCAGAAGAAGAAGGGACTTCCCAACGCCCGCCCAAAAGAAGGAAGTATATTGTTCGAGAATGCGATACGACAAACGATTTGTTGGTAAGCGATTATCTGTCACCTGAACCAACATATGATGAAAAAAAATTTAGGCGTCGTTTCCGTATGAGTAAGAATTTATTTTTTAGAATATCGAAAGACTTAGAAGAGAACTATACCTTTTTTCGCCAAATACCGGATGCACGTGGTAATTTAGGATTTATCACGTGGCAAAAGGTTACGGCCGCCTTAAGACAATTGGCTTACGGTTGTAGTTCCGACATAATGGACGACTACTTAAAAATGTCGGCCCGGGTAGCTAGGGAAAGTCTCCACAATTTTTGTGCGTGTATCATTGAACTCTACAAGAAAAAATTCTTGAGAAAACCATCGTTTAGTGATACCCAACAAATTTTGGAGCATCACGCTGAATATCATGGACTCCCAAGGATGTTAGGGAGTTTAGATTGTATGAATGGGAGTGGGAACTTTGTCCCACTGCGTGGCAAGGCTCCCACACAAGCGGATACCATAGATCGTCGGCTATGATGCTAGAAGTCGTTGCATCACAAGATCTTTGGATATGGCATGCATTCTTTGGTATGCCGGGTTCACACAACGATATTAGTAACGAGGAGAGAGGGCTAAACAAACATTTAATCCAATCAAGACAAATAAGTTCTAATCTCCGATCTGATTTGGTAGAGCATGTTCGACGATTCCTAGATTCGACCACATCGACAACGAAAGCGAAGATGATTGATTTTTTTTTGTTAGTAATGTAAAATATAATACTTTTATTTATTTTTTTAATTGTTTATTCTAAATAAAATTGTTGTTATGAAAATTTAATAAAATTTTAAAAAAATACAAAATTACACTTGGTTGGGCACGCCAGCCCAAACCACGCCACCCCACACCGCCGAAACCCCCCCCCCCCCCCCCCCGTCTGGACCCCATTTTCATCACATGTCATCCCATGCCCCTAACTCAAGCCCCACCACGCCCCATAGTCTAAAGGAGATATTAATTTGTTTGGTTTATTAGTTGAGTTTGTTTTGGTTTGGTTCGAGTCAGCGGAAGGTTATGCAGATTTGGGAAAAAACAAAATTGGATCAAGGGGCTGGGGCAAATAATTCTTTTAGTTTGGTTCATTTAAATTGTTTATGTTTATTTAATGGGTCAAGATAACTACGTTTTATTAGTTGTTAAGATCAGAGTTTGATTAGGATTGGGTCAAGCCTATTAAGGGTTTATGTTTATTGTTTTGTTGTAAAATATTTTCCAAATCGTGTTTTTTTGTGTTTCTGGGCCAAAATCGGTATCAGAGGTGGTAAAACTAGAACTAGTTTAGAAACTTTCAATCCAGGTAAGATAATAATCGATTTTTTTCTCGTCTTAGAATAAGAAAGTATAGTACCTAATTCTTTTTGGCAGAAATAATCCAACAGGTAGCACAATGAAAACAACAATGTGTTGGCTTTTCATTTAGCAACTATGGAAAACACAATAGTAAGGGGCTAGTTTTTCGGTTGGTGGTCGATGGCAGGTGGCCTATAATCACAACTTTATTTTCAGAGTTTTTTTTTCTTTTGGTTGATATATAGAGTGTTGATATTATATCAATATTATTACGAATTGAACTGATACCAACTGAATACTCGTCGTAATGCGCAGAGAAATTTTACTAGTTGATATTCATTTTGGTAGATTAGTTTAGGGAATATATCACAGAATAGTAACCAAGATTTAAAAGTGTTCTAATTAGATCATTTATATCGTTTTTGTCTCAATTAGGTAACGTAACATTCAAATTGAGCCAAGTCCTTTTTTCCACGTGTCAAGAAAAAAATGAAGCATAAGATGCTCGAGTCGGATTATTTTAATATACGAAATTATATTTATTAAAAATAAAAACACTTTAATTACATTAAAATTAAAAAAAAAAAAACAAGCTAAAATTCACGTCATCACTCGACGTTAGTATCAAATAAAAGAGAAAAAAGAAACACAAATCTACATCACCACGGTTAACTATGAAATGGATGAAAAAACCGTTAATTTTAATAAAAAATAAATGTTGAGTGACCTGATTTGAACACTTTTAAAACATTCTAAAAGTGATGTTATTCTTCAAATAATGTTAATAGGCATGTATCTGAAAATGTAACAGGGGAAATTTAATAATATCCTTTACAACCAAACAAACATTAAGAGCTCCAACTCGAATTACTTCCTTTAGAACAAAATAAGAAAAACTTAACATATAACTTATTAATGATTTTTGTGTACAATTCTATGAGGTATAACTATTCATATAAGTGTCATCAACCCCTTAATGGACATTTATACTTGAACTCCCAATTGCCTAGGGTGTCTTTTGCAAAATAAAAACCAATATTGGTCACTAACCAAAAGCATTTGTGATCTACTAAAATGCTTTGGCCACATTCACTTGCAACATCTTTATTAAATATATTAAAATCAACTTCTTGTAGTGGTGTACCATCAGCATTCATCCATAAAAACTCTCCTTGATAGAAAGTTGATTCGTCAAAATTTTTGCGAAAGCTACAACGGAATGTACCATTTACGGTCATTGTTTTGTTTCCGAAATCAGTAGGCAATATGAAACATGAGGTGCTCGATTTTACCGTCAATGACCTCCTGTGGAGGGAATCCACTCTACCCAATTAGGGAGAGATTAGTATATTATATAGAAATTTACATACAACATATATATGGCAATACATTGACTACACGTGATTACAGGAATAATTTATGTGATTTGATTATTGTGATTATTATTCCTATTATCCCCCCTCAACCGAAACGGTGCGGACCGAGACATAGCATATTTAAAAAATATTCAAATTGAGTTTAGGTAAGCTCTTTGTGAAGATATCAGCCAGTTGCAGGTTGGTAGGAACAAATCGAGTGTGTAACTTTCCAGACATGACTAGTTCCCGAACAAAATGGTAGTCAAGATCAATGTGTTCTGCCCTTTTGTGAGACACTGGGTTTTGACTATAAATAATGCACTTCGATTGTCGCATAACAGTGTCGGACGATCTGGCGGAAGCGCATGTAACTCGCGAAGTAGATGAGTAATCCAAACAATTTCAGCCGCAGTGTTGGCCATGCCTCTATACTCCGATTCACAACTTGAGCGAGACACAGTTGGTTGTTTCTTGTCGCTCCAGGATACAAGATTGCCACCCAAGAAAATAGAATAACCATAAGTGGACCGTCGAGTTTCAATGCACCGAGCCCAATTAGCGTCCGAATAACCCAAGATAGACACTTGTTTAGGTCGTTGAAAGTGAGACTATAGGAAATAGTGCCTTTCACATATTGAAGAATGCGTTTCACGAGCTGAAAATGCTGATCAGTAGGAGCATGTAGAAACTGACTTGCTTGATTAACTGCATAAGAGAGGTCCGGACGAGTGATTGTGAGATATTGTAAAGCACCAACAATGGAACGGTAAAAGGTAGGATCAGAATATAACGGGCCACCGGATGTGAATGAGTCGTTTGTGGCAAGCGGTGTAGGAGCAGGTTTGGCATCTAGTAGGCCTGCCCGAGTTAATACCTCATGAGGATATTTGGATTGACATAGAAACAACCGTTTGTTGTGGAGAGAACTTCAAGGCCCAGAAAGTAATTTAACGAACCCAAGTCTTTGATGGCAAATGCTTGATGAAGATTAGCTATCAACTGACGAAGCATATGAGGTTTGTTACCCGTGAGGATAAGATCGTCCACATAAACTAGCATATACATAAGGCAGTCATCTTTCTTGAAGATAGATAAAGAGGTATCTGCTCTACTGCAAGTAAAACCCGAGTTAACAAGAAATGAACTAAGCCGTTGGAACCAAGCATGAGGAGCCTGTTTGAGACCATAAAGAGCGTTAGTTAGTTTGCACACATGCGTTGGAAAAGCTAAGTTTGTGAAGCCTGGTGGTTGTTCCATGAAGACCGTTTCACTTATATGCCCGTTAAAAAATGCATTTTTGACATCTAATTGATGAAGGGGCCATTGATTAATGACGGCCAAGGAAAGAACAATACGAATGGTGGAGGCTTTTATAACCGGACTAAAGGTGTGAGAGAAATCAACACCTAATATTAGAGTGAAATCTTGAGCAACTAGTCGAGCCTTATACCGATCTATAGAACCATCAGAATGATATTTAATACGAAAGACCCATTTCGATCCAACTACATTAGTATGTTGAGGGCGTGGCACTAATGTCCACGTGTTGTTTTGATGAAGGGCCTCGATTTCTTCTTGCATAGCTTGCATCCATTTCGAGTTCTTTGAAGCGGTTTTGAACCCACGTGGTATTGATTCGGTGAAAGGGGCGGTATATAAGGCATGATGTGAGACATATGTGAGATCAACCTGATGCTTAGGTTTAAAGATTCCAGCTTTGGATCGCGTGACCATGGGATGAGTAGTTTGGGTGTGGTCATTGTTGTGGGGGTGGGTTGGTTCGGTTTGAGATTGGGCTAGAATTGGAATGGGAGGTGGTTCAGTTTGGGTGTGGGTGGGGGCTGGACTTTGGGAGTGGATTGGTGTGCTATGATTTGGGCTTTGAGAATGGACAGGTTCGGTTTGGTTGTGGGCTTGGGGTTGGTCTATAGTTTGGTGTTGTTGGGTGTGGGCCTGTGTATGGGCTTGGGGTTGAGACTGTTGTGGCTTGGTTTGGGTGTGGGATTGGGTTGTGATGGTAGGCGGGGTGGTATCCTTGCATAAAGAACAAGGTGGTTGATCAATAGATGGAATCGATTTGGTGAGATCGTTAGGCAAAGAAGGCGAGGCGGATGACAGGTTAAAGGAACCATCATCTAGAAAGGTGGATAACTGTAAGGATGAAAGATCGATGGTTTTAGTGGGTTTGACATAAGGAAGAAGGGTTTCATCAAATCTAGCATATCGGGTTACATAAATACGAGAAGTATGTGGGTCAAGACATTTGTAACCTTTGTGTTGAGAAGAATAACCAATAAATATGCAAGGGATGCTTCTTGGTGCCAATTTGTGAGGAGAGTAGTCTCGCAAATAAGGATAGACGCGACACCCAAACACTTTCAAATTACTATAGATAGGGGTGGTAGAATACAAGAGTTCAAACGGCGATTTATTTTCCAAAGGTTGAGATGGTAATCTATTAATAATATATGTCGCCGAACTGAATGCGTGTACCCAATTGGAGACTGGTACATGAGCGTGAAACATCATTGCTAAACCAGTCTCGACAATATGTCGATGTTTGCGCTCTGCTTGTCCATTTGTTGAGGAGTATATGGATAAGAGAACCGATGAAGTGTACCATTGTCTTCAAAAATTTTGCGTACATACTGATTGACAAATTCAGTGCCACCATCGCTTTGGAAAACTTTCACTTTGCGTGAACATTGAGTTTGAACAATTGTAAGAATATCTTTAGCACCGAATAAAATTCTGATTTTGCCTTTAGTAGATAAAGCCATGAGAACCTGGAAAATCATCTACAAATACCACATAATATCTATAACCATCAATGCCAATAACCGGTGCTGGTCCCCACAAATCACAATGAACAAGATCCAATGGTTTTAATGCACGTTTTTCATTCAAATCAAAAGAGAGTTTTCGTGCCTTGGAAAGTTGGCAAGGAGAGCAAACAATAGGATTGGGCAAAACTGAAGTAGTAGATAAACAACCAAGTTTTATTAAAAGATAAATAGTATCAAATGCAACATGACCTAAACGGTTATAGCTCAAAAAAAGCTTTATTACTGCAAGCCGATGCCATCAACGCAAGCTCTTTATTTCGAAGGACATGAAGACCATCTTCACATTTTCCCGTTGCCAATGGTTGTTTCGTGTGCCGATCCTGAATTGTAAAAGTAGGATAGGAAAACGAAACATCAACCGGAAAATCACGAGTTAGTTTGCTAATGGATAATAGATTTCTTGTAAGTTGTGGAACCACCATAACATCTTTTAATGGTATATTCGAAACATGGCAGTGGCCCATATGAGAAATGGGTAAGAATGTACCATTTCCAACTACAACATTAGATTTACCCATATAAGATTTAGAGTTATCGAGAATACCCGTGTTGGTGGCCATATGCCCAGTAGCGCCGGTATCGGCAGTCCAGTCTGGAGACCCATTTGTCACATGACATTGGGTGTGAAAGGCTTGGGCCAAGTGGGAATCTAAGGTTGGAGCATTAGCAGCATATGAAGCCAGACTAGGACAAGCCGATGCGTAGTGCCCTTGGGTTCTACAAAGTTGACAATGAGGGGCGCGACGGGGACGACCACCTTGTGGGAGTTTGAAGCACGAGGCTGGTTGTTTGACCGCCCACGACCACGGTTAGACGAACCCGGGAATCGATGTGAAGTTTGGTGTGTGACAAAAGCAGCGGGTGGGGTGGTATGACCATGAAGTGATTGCAGAAAATGTTCGTGACTTTCTGTTTGAGCCAATAAATCTCGAAAAGTTGGAGACGGTTTGGTTGTGCGAACAGCGGTGGAGTACGATTCAAAGGCTGGACCAAAACCGCACAAAAACCAGTGAAATTTGTCAACCTCGTCAACGGGTTGGCCGATGGCGGAAAGCTAGTCGCATATAGCTTTAAATTTTTTACCGTATTCAGTAACAGAAAGCGAGCCCTTAGTGATTTGGCGAAGAGAATCACGCAGGTGATGGACGCGTTCAATGGATGTGTTGCTGTAGGCGGCCTCAAGAGCCAGCCATATGCTGCGGGCGGTGGTGAGGCCGAGTGTTTCGGCTGCAACCTCCTCTGTAAGCGAGGAGTTTAAGATAAGAACAACTTGTTGATCATTATCAAGCCATGAGGCATAGAGGGGATTCGGATTCTCTTTGTCATCTGCCAAAATAGTAGCAGAGGGTGGGGATAGAGAGCCGTCAACATGGCCATGAAGCTTTTGATTAGTGAGAAGAGGGAGGATTTGGTGTTTCCATATAAGGTAATTAGAAGAGGACAATTTTGTAGTAATCATATGAATAATCTTAGCCATTGGGAGTTTACTGTCACTAGAGGTAGTCATGGAGAAAAGGAGGGGAAGGGTGAATGACGGCTGAAGAGGAAAATGAAGAAAAAAATAGTTTTTTTTTTTTTTTTAACGTAAGAGAAGAAAAGGAATCGTATTTTGGCTGTGGAGGGAATTCACTCTGCCCAATTAGGGAGAGATTAATTATATTATATAGAAATTTACATACAACATATATATTGGTAATACATTGACTACACGTGATTACAGGAATAATTTATGTGATTTGATTATTGTGATTATTATTTCTATTACCTCCACTGTATATGTTTCCAAAGATGATGTTACGAAGTAAATATGATATGATGTTAACACCAAAAGAAATAAGAAGTTTTTTAGAATCCATGTTATGCTTTTTGGTTGTGTTCTTTATATAGGTGATATCTTAGTTTTTTTTTTGAAAAAGTAACAGCGTGCCAACCACCGTGACACCGGGCGCTGTTGCCAAGGTCGACTACTCGATCGCTGCCAGCTCCTTGGCTCTCCCAGATGCGCGGAAACATCCACCCGCCCGAAGACACGATAGTGGAATAATCGGTTAAACCTCGCCTCCCATCCAAGATGAACCGATGCCACCCGTATTCGCCCTTCACCTGGATGCCGCAGAAAATAATGGGGAGAGTGGGAGTCGAACCTCGATTTTTAGAGATAGAGCTCGAGTTCTCGTAAGTTAACAAGTTGAGCTCGGGCTCAGCTCAGCTTGTCTACACCCATTATAATCAATAAATGATTGTGATCAACGTCAATTGGTTCATGGCAGGTATGATCAACAACTTGGTTCATGAATGGTAGCTACGATCAACAACTATATGATAAGTGTTTTAACCGTTTGACATACCTTTTTTTTCTGAAGGGTCGTGTCGCCTCAACAAAATGTTGTGATGGTTCGGTACCTATATAAGGAAAGTATTTGGTCAGTTTTACATACGCTTCTGTACACGTATATCATACCGGAAAACATGTTATCTGATTATTAGTTTTTGTTTTTGTTTTCCTTTTACATTATCTGATTAAAAGTTTTGAGAGTAACACCAAAATGTATTTAAGATGCATAATTGAGAACAAATTTAAAATATAAAACCTTATAGACAATATATTTAACCTCATAAAACTTTATGTTTTAGGATGTGTTAACTTAAAGAAATATTTGTTTAACTCTTTTATAAACTATAATGTTGAATTTAGATATGATGCCTTGGATACTTTGGTATATTTGAAACGTAAGTGTTGGTGAAAAATAAAAAACCTGAAAGCTCGATCATCATGATAGTTAACAATTGAAGCAACAAATCGTGATCAAATTTTATAACTTCAATATCAATTTATAACTGAGTGAGATAGTGGGTTTAGAAAATAAATAAATATTATGCAAATATCTATAAATTTTGTGAGTCAATTTTGTGAGTCAATACGCACTAACGTGTGTGTGGGGTTCAACTTTTTTCGCCTGTTTTTCCCCGTTTGACAGACATGTCGCAACGCGTCTATTTTTCTCCGTTTGACAAGTTCGTCGCAACGCGCGGATCCTATATCGACTTAGTTATTCTTTTTTACATTTTACCTTTCTGTTTAATTTCTTCGTATTAACAGGCCACAATAGGCGTGCGTGGTTCAACGATTTTGCGTATGTTTTTTATTCGGTGTTATCTTTTACTTTTTTTATTTATTTTATTTTTACAAGCTTTACTACTGTGGGTGGTCGCTAGCAATGGTTTGGCATTAGTGCTACTTGGCACTATTTTACGAACATATTTCAACAATTAAGTTTTTTAATAAAAATTTATTTCGAGTTTACTGTTATACCACCTTTATTTCAGAAAAAAAAAACTATTTTTTCACGTGCATATTTTTATGTACGTGGCAGTATAATTAAATTTGATTTGCTTTACGTGTCGATGTAAACTTTTTATGGAAATGAGTCAGGTCAGATATAATACGCTTTCGTTTAAAAAAAACAATTTTTACATGCATATTTTTATGTACGTTTCGGTATAAATTTAAGTTGGTGTATGTTTCGACATAAACTTTTTTGGAAAATGAGTCAGGTGATGTTTTGTAAATTTTGTTTCGAACCGAGTGGAGTTAAATTGTGGTTTTTTTTTCCATTTTTCCAAAAGCTTTAATTAGTCTTTTTGACTATATGTGTCAGCTTTTCCGTTATGCCTTTACGTTTTCTATGTATAACTCGGGTCATTTATAATACATTATGATTGTATTGTATAAATTTGATTTACTTTATGTTTCCAATCACAATGCTTATATATGTTACATTGAGTTTAATCAACTACGTTGAAATACGCATTTTCATATGGTTATCACAAAACGTTTTGGACTACTCCAACGTTTTAGATTAATCCATTTGATGTTTGCGATGTACCACGCCGCAACGCACGCGGTCGTTATTGCTAGTTGTATTTAACGAGTTGACGCCAACCCGCACGTTGCAGCGGGACGTTTTGATGTGTGCATGCCAAACCACCAGAGAAACCTTCGAAGACAACCACTCTGCCTGGACAAAAAATAAATCAGATGATACATTCAAACCTAAATTTAAGATTTCTCATAATTATAAACATTTTAATAACAATAACAGAAACACCAACACAAGAATAACCTTCCTTCATCTCTCTCAAACACACACACACACACAGAGGTTTCTCTCTCTTTACACTCTGCCATATAATCGCATACAATATACATACATGTTCTTTGTATCTAATGATTACATATCTTTGTACATCATATACGCCAATTGAAATTCATCATTTTCGTTTGATTGCAAACACATGCAAATTTGAAATTGTATTTATAATCAATCACTATAAATTGCATATGACAAACAGATGTTGATGTCACGATTCAAGAAGAAAAAATAACTACAAACATACAAAACGCGTATGCGTGGATCGAATATACAAAGTAAAAAAGTTAACGCTTACAAATGTTTACCCAATATCCCTATGTATTTGCAGATAAAAAGAATAATCACAAACATTGAAAAAAAGATTGTTTGGTGTATTGAGTCAATAAAAAAAGTTATTCAAGAAGAATTATCAAATGATAAAGTTAAATCATGAAAAACAAAATGTTAAGCTTTGATGCTGCGAACGTAAATGAATGGTGGTTTGGTTTTGATCTAAGAATGAAGATTGAAGAAAGGGATTTGGTTAAAATAGAGAAGTGGAAGCGGTTCAATTAAAACAAAGATGATGTGGCTATTTATTTGTGAATATATGGTTATATGTCGTGAAACGATGTGATGAATCAACACACCAATTCATAAGATGGTTGGTTAATTTTATTTTTTTGAACGGAACGTTGGTTTGGTTATAGCTTTGAAGAGCAAGTTACGTTTTTTACAATATAATATATAAATGAATGAATCGGTGTCTATTACGGGTGATTTAGTGCCTTTCGAATGAAGCGGTGAGATGTGCGGTTGACGCAACCTAAGTTACTATAGAAATTGAGGGGATTAAGAAATGATATGTATAAGAAAAAGGTTCGTGCGTTGTTGTGAATTAACGAAATGGCATGGCTTTGACTCGAACCTGCGCCACTTTTGAGTTCTTGACGCTTTGCTCCCACCGCGACGGTTTTTATTTTATGTTGTGAATTATATAAATATAGTATAATATTTCAACAGACGCGACTTTTAAACCTATGGGTAAAAACCTTAAGTTGGTAATTGTATAAGAGTATAATTAACTCCCAAACTTACATATAAATGTGAAGAGCTATAACTTAGTTATCATTTAATGCAAGTGACCTAAGTCCAACACTTGATCATCCTTCTAAATTTTCATAATACCGTTTTCTTTCACAAAAAAAATTTCTTGTCATTTTCTTCTCGTATACCTTTTCCGAAACCTAAATGTGTGATAATAAATAACAATTTCTGATATTACATTAGTTAAGAACGAAACCTGAAATTTACATTCATAAATGTAAAGTACAAAAAATATAATTTACTAAAAAAAATGGTTTTCTATTCTATAAGAAAACCTAATACTAGTAACAAAACATTGTTTATCAGTTAGAGTAAATTGCACAAAACATTCTTTATGTTTTCTTAAACTTGCAGGTTCCAGCCTTAATGTTTAAAAGTTGCTAAAAACAACCTTTAAGTTTATTTTTGTTGCGGGTTCACTCCTTTACAGCTAACCACGTTATTTTCTTCAGTTAAGTTCCCTCACATGATCAACCAAAATGACGAATATACCCTCACATGTTATGCATGTGAGGGAACTTAACTGAAGAAAATAACGTGGTTAGCTGTAAAGGATTGAACCCGCAACAAAAATAAACTTAAAGGCTGTTTTTAGCAACTTTTAAACATTAAGGCTGGAACCTGCAAGTTTGAGAAAACATAAAGGATGTTTTGTGCAATTTACTCTATCCAGTTATCATAACTTTTGTTTAAACTGCAATGGGTTAACGCCTGCATACATCATAACATGGACGGGTAACACATCATTGTAGGGGCGCCAATGACTCGCCCGTAAGCGAACTGACGGATGGAAAGTGAAGATGAGTGTGTAGACCCTGTGTCAATATGTTCAAGCGAGAGGGGGCGGCACACCACAACTTTTAGCCTATGCCTGTGCAATTGATGTGATCCAAAATCAAATATAGGTCAACGGCCGATATTTGAGATATAGGTTTTTTCAATAGGATATTGGTAATCTTAATATTATGCACAATTTATATATACATACATAAAACATAAAACATATACAATATTAATAGTAGTAACAAAAGTCAAAACTCAGCAGTGCCAATATTTGAAACATGATCTAATGTAAGTCAGGGCCGGCCCAGAGCAAGAGCCGGGTGGGTGACCGCTTAGGGCCCAAATCGATATAGAGCCCGAAAAAAATGTTTCGATTATATATATATATATATATATATATATAGAAAAAATATGTATGTTAAAAAAAACTTTAAAGGGCGTGGGTTTAAGAACAGAAAACGTTAAAAGGGCCATGACAGTTTAAGACTTTTGGATTTGTGGCCCAATTTGCCAATGAAGTTCATAAAGGGTTTGAATGGCTCAATTCTTTTGAGAAACCCAACTTATTAAAGTGTAATGAAAGTATCTCATGCCCAATTCAATAAACAAAACTAAATCAAAGCCCAGTTAATGAATTGATGGGCGTTGTTGGGCCAAATAAAAATTTTGCGAATAGACCCAAATTTTTTATTTTGTACGGGGCCAAATTTTTTATTGATTTTCGTAGACGGCCCTGTTGTAAACAATGTTTTAAATACCGGTATGAACCGGCCGGTTATATCGGTTAAAATGGATACCAGAAACGGGTCCGGTACGATAAAGGCTTGTAAAACGCAAATACGATGTGTCTTATGTACCGGCGTAAATCTGGTTCTACCGGTTCAAACCGTTGAACCGGTTTGCATTATCTTGGAATTTGATTTTTAATTTTAATAAAATACAAAATTAAGGTAATATTGACCTTCTATATTTACGGTAAATAACCTAGTGTCTTCCATTCCAGTATTCCATCACCGTTGAAACTGTTTTCACATCGTACATGCAATATTGTTCATAAGTAATAGAAATGCTTAATATTAATAGTTGTTGTTTTTAGATAAAACTGTGATTAGTTATATAAATCCTAATTGATATTGAATTGGTTCTTGAGATAAGTTTGTATTTTATGGAATTATAGGATTAACTACTAACCCGATTCAACCGGTCGAACATTTTTCAAACCCCAACCCAATATGATTTAAAAACTGGCTTTTAAAACATTAGTTGTAAGTCATGAAATCTAAATCCGTGTCTATATCAACCAAGGCATCCAAAATAACAGTTAACATCAGTGATGATATTAGAACCGATATTTTACACTTATATTTTGTAAAGAGTCGATAACCCATATTATACTGATAATTAATGATCTAAGCAACATTTCAGATCACCGTGCCACAACGGCACATTTGACGGCCGGCTGCTACTCAAAATCCGGTGATTTTCCTCTGCGCTCCACCGCCAAAGTCCACTCCTCTCACAACCCACCACTTGACCATATCTATCATCACAGCCATTGATTCATCAATCTTCATGATCACCAGACACACTTCTTCTGGTACCTTCTTAACTTCCTAACCCTAATTGTATGTTACTCACTAATAATATTCTCAACTCTTTGGCCTCAAAATAGCCTTTTTTTTTCATTTCTGTTGTCTGCAAGCATCCATTGTCAAATTCAAAATAATCAAAAAGGAAATTGCATTTACTTTCTGGAATTAATAGTATTGTTAGAACTGTTTCAATCTGAAATGATTTGTTCTGATTTACAGCTCACACATTTATAGGTTTACTTTACCTTTTGGTTTTTAATCGCATTAAGTTGGTCAACAATTATCACAGCCAGATATTGGTTATATTGATTAATGCTTGTAGGTGTTCATGTGCTTAAAAATAATATGTTTCCTTAAATAGTGGTGAGGTGCTGTGTTAGTAGAGAACATCTGACAACCTCCATTGAAAGAGAGTTTAAAGCCATTATTCGCTGTTTTAAACCGATAGTTGTTGCTTCAGACTTCAAAATTACCTGTGCATTAATAATTAATCTGTGAAGTTATAATACATCCACTACTTTTGATTATGTTGTCAAAGGCGCGTGCCTGGGCGCTGAATAGCAGCCCACATATGATTGCGCCTTGAAAGACGCGTTCCGGGCTCAGGTTCAGAGCATTTTCTGGCCAAAAAAAACCCGAATAAGGCTGGAATCAACCTAATTAAGCATGAAACCAACCTCATCATCATCATCATCATTACTCAGTAAATCCCACGAATAGCAAAGCTAAGGTAGGGTCGGAGGAGGGTAAGATGTAGACAGCCTTACCTCTACCCCGTAGGAATAGAGAGGCTGCTTCCAATGAAACCCCGGCTCGGTGGTAGTTTTGCATCAAGCCTTGGACATAAGGCACATAACACTCGACAATTAAGACAAAGACCAATTAGTGCATGTACTCCCTTGTCTTTCGGCTATCAATGCCACCACATGATGCATGATTAACCATCCCCTCTTTTAACAATAATTTTCACGAAATTAGTAAAATAACGTTAAAATTAGTGCACTTTCACTTTTGCCCCTCGAGCGCCCACACATATACATTATATGCGCATACCGCAAGCGGAGCGTAGCATGAAACCAACCTAAAACAGCCTAAACAAGACTAAAACATGTCTAAAACCCCTAAAAATGGTATTTTATACTATGCGCCTAACTTATTAAGGTCCTCGCCTTTTAAGCGCCTAGGCTCTGGGCTAGGCCTATGAGCCTTGAGTGGCTTGAGTGTGCCTAGGGCTGTAGACAAACCAAACGTTCGTCGAACAGTTCGTGAATCGTTTGGCGGGAAGTTCGTTTGTTTAATAAATGAACGAACACGAACAAGAAATTCTGTTCGTTTAGTTAAACAAACGAACATGAGCAGGGGCCGCGTTCGTTCATTTATGTTCGTGAACGTTCGGTAACATGTTCGTTTATGTTCAACAATTTATTAGGGTTTTTAACTTTATTTTTTTAGTACTTCAAAATTCCCACTTATAAATTATTTGCACTGGTGTTCTTCCTCATTCTTAGTACAAGACAGGGGTGGTTTGTGTTCGTTTATGTTCATGAACACTTGTTTATGTTTGCTTGCCTTCATTTGTGTTCGTCTATATTCACGAACGTCCGTTTGCGTTCGCTTTAGTCTGGTACCTAAAATTAACAAAAACACAAACGAACATAAACAAAAAGTCTTGTTCGGTAAGTGTTTGTAAACACCTTATTTCCTTAGCAAATGAACATGAACAAGGCTGTGTTTGTGTTCGTTCGGTTCTTTGCAGCCTTAAGTGTGCCTATGCGCTTTGTCAACATAGCTTTTGAACATTTACTTCTTTGCAGAAAAGTTTCTTGCTAATATATATATCAATGCATGTAAGATAATAAGAGGCAGTAATAGAAGAATGGTAGATAAACAGTCTTACATCACACATGCATGTCACACAAGAGGATCTGTTGCATTTCAGATTAACTCTTTCCATTATACGCGGTCATACACGTTCGTTCGGTTCGTTTACAGCCTTAACTGCATCATTTTAATTGAGATTGAAAATATGCAACAAAAGAATTAATTTCTTATCTGAATACCTGGGAAGATAGAGGCATAAAAAAGGATGTTTGGCCAAATAAACTGTCTTTATAACTGATAAGAATAACTTATTCGATTTATAACTTACTGAACAATGCAATCTTTAACTGTTCCTGATGTAGCTGTTTTACATTCATGGTGTACCTTCTTTAACTTGCTAAAAGAATACAAAATTGGAAATAGAAAGTACAATATCGGTTGGTTTATTCGAACCATTCACAGTGCCTTTTGACTTGTACATCGATATTTAACGTCCCTTTTTACTGGCATATGATTTTTCCAAATGCGGAAATGCACTCAATATGTTGTGGGCTCTCAAGTCTTGCCTGGTCAAGATCCCAACCACTGGTGGCACCTGTGAGAAGAAACACACATAGCATCAGGTCAGTTACATTAGTCTATAATATACATTGTGTTTTAAAGTTTAAAGATAGAAAGATAGCGAATAACTTACCGAAGGGCCATGGTACTTTGGTAATACTAGCATGTGGCGAAGCCCCACCTGCCTAAACTGCACCAACGCCTTGGCAACCGACATGGTTTCCACCACTGTATAAGGTGTTGTGTTGGTAAGCGGATGCAAGTCCACATACATTTCCATTTCTTCTTTCGTAACCGCCACTTCTTCAATCGTTCCCCATCGCTCCGCCACATCAACCCACGTAAACTTTTCTCTGACTTCCCATTCCTCGGTTCTCCTTCTCTCGTGTAAAAACCATTTCTTCTTCAACACTAGTAAAAGATGCGCTCTCAAAACAAGCCCATGGACTTCACTCATCTGACCCACCGTGGGCACCATGGTGTTATCAACAACGGCAAAAGCATTATGCGTCGTGTTTCTCAAAACCTCCACTATCCGCCCAACCTTTTCAATCCCACTTAACGTGACCACCGGGGGCTTAACGTCGGCTAGTTCACCAACGGTTATGTTTCTCATCCATGGCTCAGGGTGCGCTTCCAAGAATGGCAGCCCTTTAAGTTCTAGTATTATCTCGTAGATACTCGGGTTGAAGCAGTCTCCGACACTTTTGGAAATCAGAAGGACGAGCATAGTTATCGGGAGTAAAAGAAGATTGTTGGTCAACTCAAGAAATATTACGCAAAGCGAAACTGTCATCCTCATTGAACCTGCCATCAATGAAGCTGCACCTAAGACCGCAAACAGACCTTGGTCTATTGTCGTGTAGGGTCCCATTGCCATACCGAGCAGGCGGCCGTAAGCTGAGCCCATGAGGATGATGGGAAGGAATAGACCAGAGGGAACCGCAATCCCGAATGTGAAGAGTCCCAATATGCAATAAAGTATGAAGAAAATGAATAGTGAATATACGCGGTATTCACTCGGAGTGTTGGTGGAGAAGATGTTGCGTACTGCATCATCGTTGGTTGTAAGGAGGAGAGTGGCTAGATCGTTGTAGTGTCCTTTCGGGCAGTTAAATTTCTTGAAGTTCCCCATTCTTCCTGTAGTTGGGCACTCAGTATCCAGAGGAGCAGATGGATCACATGGCGTACAGCTCGCAAGGAATGGTAGTCCGTACAAGCATGCTGAGGTGAACAACGAGACGCTAAGACTCAGCAAGATTTTCGCTAATTTCCCTTTTCTGCAAGAAAACATGACAATTAGTGCTGAAATTTGTGTTGTGAAGTGATATCAAGTATTAAAGGTTATAAAGGCTTACTCGTTAATGAGATTGTATAGACGAAGGACCTTGTGAAGGACGTAATTGTAAAGGCTTCCTAAAACACCTCCAATGATTCCAATTACCGTCACAGGGATGAGATCAACAAGATGGTAATTAACCGAAACGCCACTTACGTCAAACATAATAAGCCCACCTTCACCAAAAAGTCCACACTCTCCCGATTTACAATACTCCATGAACGCTCTTAGCACCACCACTACAACCGCTGTGCTGAAAAACGTTCTCCACAAAAGCGCACTTCTCCACCATGTTGCCACCTCTTCAAGAGCAAACAACACACCTCCAACCGGGGACCGGAAAGCAGCACACACCCCTGATGAGGCCCCACACGTTATGATATCTCGTCTATCACGATCGTTGTTGAAGTAACGGATCCACTTCCATCTAATCCTGTAGTTATCGGGCCCGCCTTGAGCTAATAACGAAGCAATGCAAGCACCGATGTGAACCAGAGGCCCTTCTTTCCCTAAGTCCAGCCCTGCAGCCACTGCTCCTATGCTTCCAATGATCTATAATCATCATGGATCGTTTTAGAATAACTAACTAACTTTGTTAACTAATTAACTTTCTTAATTAATAATTTAAATATGTTGCGTGCACCTTAACAAACATTGTTGAAGCACCATACATATTGGGAGTGTCTACACCATTTAGGTAAGCTTTAATTTCCGGAATACCAGGCCCGGCTGCAGTAGGTGCAAAAAACACTACTAAAAGTGTTGACATAAGTGTCAATACGAAATTAACCCGGTCATTAAGAAGAACCCCATCATGTATCTGCATCCACCGTGATCATACATACACGGGTTACACAATGTCAAATACGTAATTAATAAGTCTGTCGAATAAGTACCTCTTTCTTTCTATGTAGTGGGTTACAGCCAGTAGTTTGTATCCTGCAATATTCTCTACTGCAAGATTGATGAGAGTGGCTATGACACCTGTCAAAAGCCAACTAGGAAAGCCAATAACCATTTCAAGAATACATACTGCAACACTTGAGCTTGTGATCTGGTTCTCCAGTCATGTTTGAACAGATCATTCTCATTGATCCTGACATATCAAGAAAAAGTTTGTTTTTTATTCAAGTGTTTCATGAGCAACTGCCAATTGAAATGAAATCTTTGATGAAACTTACTCGTAATCCAAGCTTTCGATATACGAAACTTTGGTGCCAACAAGAGCTAGTGGACTCGAAGAAAGTGTCCGGTTTCGCTTGAGAAGCGGCTGATGTAGAGAATTGCTCTCTGGGTCTCTTTCGTGTTGATTTGTTTGTTCTTCTGTGTTGCTTGTGGTGGTAGTCTCTGCCATTTGATCTGAATCTTTCTCCATTTGGTTGATACAGATGCAGCCTCTCTCTCTCTCTCTCTTATCTCTCTCTCTATCTTGTCTCTATTTATCTCTGGTATTTATATAGTTTGTTTGAGGTTTGAGTCATGGATATAATGCAGTCATGATGTGTTGTGGTTCAATGGATTGCTTCCAAAAGATGCACCATTCTTTTTTTCTATCAGATCTAGGATAAGAGCAGGTTTAAATTGTAACATTAGCAAGTGTAAATCATAAAATATATAAGTGGGGTCCACTATACCACTTGGTATAATGGTCTATGTCAATATTTTGGAAATATGTGAAGCAAAGAGGCCTTTTTATTACACAATGATTAATAAAACCAAAAGAATCATGGCACTTCTAGTATGCTCCACCAGAATTGGTACCAGTCAAATCATGAACTTCAAATATTGAACTCTATTTGAAAAATTTGGTATTTTACTTATTTAATACTGGGAAGTTTTACATTTAGTTCCCAAAGTCAAGGAACAGTTACAATTGAACTTTAATTTCTTACAATTTTGCAAGTGTCATTTTGATATATTAGATTTGATAAACTGTAAAAATGATCCATGAGGTTTAGTCACTTTTGTCATTTTAATCCAAAACTCAAACCTATTGAATCTGGGTCCCTGTAGTTTTAATTTTGTAATTTTCATTCAAAAGCAAAATCTGGTCAGATTTTTCAGTTAACATCCAGATTTTTTGTCTTTTTCTTCCCTTTTAATGAAGAGTAAAATGGTCAGATTTTTTTAATTTGTTATAATAAAATGTTAAAAGACCGTTTTGCCCTTCATTAAAAGGGAGGAAAAAGACAGAAAATCTGTATGTTAACGGACAACAAAATTGAAACCACAGGGACTCAAATTCAAAACGTTTGAGTTTTGGACTAATGTGACAAAAGTGACCAAACCTCTAGAACCACTCTTTAGATTTTGTTATCTGCACATATGTGGCATTTCAAATGATTTTTGTCGGTAGATAATATATCCTTTTCTTTTGTCAAATGATGACATTTCAAACCTGGACAATAACTTAATTGTTGGTCAAGTCCTTTTCTTTAGCTACAAGATGAACATAATATGCGTGTTAGATACATAATTCTCCAAGTCGATGATATAACCCGTCAAAATTGAGCTCTTAACGATAACGTTATTCGTAGCTGAATAACGATAATTACATGAAATACGTTAAAATGATGTTCCTCCCTATGAGGTCAAGAATTCGAGTGTCACGATTGACACTAATATAGAATTAGAAGTAGATTAGATTGTTGTTTAAAAAAATACGAGATGGTTACACGAGATGGTTAAAGATACATGTGCGATACGTAATTGAATAAAGTAGTTAAAGAAATGATTAGTCATCAATCTTTCAAATTAAAAAAATAAAAAATAAAATTGAAGATCTTTGATAACAAATCGGAGGGCTGGAATAAAAACGGCTCTTGGGGTGAGGGAAAGGCCACTGATTTCACATGTGCTTTTATTAATCGTTTTCACGTAGCTACAATGTAGAGGTTCAATCAGACAGATGGGATGAACATGTGTTCTGTTGTTGGTCCACGTGGCCTTTGAAAGTAGGCCAACTATTTAATCACCCCATGAGGTTCATGATATTGGCACCTTTCATGTGAATGTTTTTTTATGGGACGGTTGAACCATAGCCATCGGACCATACATATTTGTTTTTCTTGGTTTCTTATTGTAACTAGTTATTTATATTTGTATTGTGAACAAATCTCCTTGGGATTTACACAAAGCACAAATGATACATGTGGGTGGACTTTTTTTAATGTTTTTGTGAGTCAGGACTAGCAAAATAAAAATAATTTTAAATAAAGTTAATGTATTTTTCAAATGAACAAAACCATTACATCAAGAGAATGTCTAATTTTTACAGGTATTAAATGTCTAATGAGTAAAAGAATACATTAAAAAATTCATGTTTTTTTACAATCAATTTTGAATAACAAAAGTTCGCTAAAGTTTGAGAAAAGTCGTAAAAGTAAAAATCATTCACTTGAAGTGAAGTAATACGGTCCGAGGGTCGGGCAAAGCCCATGGCGGTTTGTAACGTCGTCAGATTTATGTCAGTTTTGCACGTATATTAAAGATCCCCAACTACAAATTAATTAAACATTATGTCTATTTTAAATTGGACCATCATCAAGTTTAGAGTTAATTGTCCGGATGGTCCCTGTGGTTTTATGTTTTTTTCACGTTTAGTCCTTACTTTTTGGAAATAGCAGGTATGTTCTTATGGTTTGTTATTTTGTTGCTCTGATAGTCCTCTGAGTAAATGTTAGGGGACTATCCGAGTAACAAAATAACAAACAATAGGGAGCATACATGCTATTTTCAAACCAACATTTACTCAGGGGACTATCCGAGTAACAAAATAACGAACTATAAGGAGCATACCTGCTGTTTCCAAAAGGTGAGGACTAAACGTGAAACACAGGGACTATCCGGGTAATTAACTCTCAAGTTTATTTGCTTTTATACATTGTTTCAAATATGAATTTGTCAATTTTTAGAATCAACTTCTTATCATTGGACAAAGAGTTAAATGCTTGGTTGCTTCCTGTGGTTTGCAAAAATTACAGACTTGGTCCTAGTGGTTCACTAATTACACACTTGGTCCCGGTGGTTGTAATTTTTGCACTCGGGTGGTCCTTATCACTAATATCTGTTAAGTTTTCCAGTTAAGTCCATGTTAAATGACCAAAATACCCTTGCTTATTACCAAGTTATATATATCTTCACATGTCTGTTCTCAAACAAGCAGCACAACCACCACCATATCACCTTCGCCGCCATCTCACCTCCACCCCCGAACACCCACCGCCACCGTCTCACCTCCGCCACTTCTCACCTCCACCCCGGAACACCAAAACACCCACCAACACTGAAACCCACCACCACCAACGAACACCTCCACCACCGGGCAGGCTATCACCACCGCTGATAACCACCAAACCAGCTCGTTGCCCATGCTGCTTCACACCGCCACAACCACTTCTTCCCCAAATCACCGCCACACACATATGCATCAATTACACATAACACACGTCAATTTTAAAATAACACAAACAATCAGGAACAAAATTACACAAAAACAAATCATCAGAAACTAAACACGATGCAGTGAAGTCGAAGGGGCGACTGAGGAGCCGGCAATGTCGGATCCGATGATGCACATATCGGTGGTGGAAGATGAGTTGCAGGTTCATTTTTCCGGTAGTAGGTTCCGGCAGTTCGATGTGCATCATCAGCTGGGAGGTAGAGAGAGAGGTTGAAGGGTGTACGGTGGAGGTTGAAGGAGGTGGCGATGGCGATGGCAGGTAGGTTTTTTGGTGATGGGCGGTGGTTTACGATGACGGCAGTAGTAGCGGCGGCTGGTGTGGTGTTCCGACGACCCACGTCATTTTTCCGACGGGTTGGGTAGTTGAGGGCAGTGAGGGTGGTGGTCGTTGGTTGTTATTGGGTGGTAGATTTTTTTAGGAGATAAGATGATGATGAAGAGGCCCCCTGTTTCAAGTTAAGGAAAATAGGGAGATTAATTACCTGAAACAATGAATGGGAGGAGAAGGTAGGAGACGGCGGTGGAGGCGTTGGTGGAGGTGGGAGACGGTGGTCTTGTGGTTTTAGAGAGAGAAAAGGAAAGTGAGAGAGAGAGATCAGGGTGAAGAAGAAGAATGTGTTTATTTATTTTTGTTTTTTAATAGTAAGGGTAGTGTGGTAATTTTACATAGATTTAACTGAGAAAGTTAACATGGGTTAGTCATAAGGACCACCCGAGTGCAAAAATTGCAACCACTAGGACCAAGTGTGTAATTAATGAACCATTGGGACCAAATCTGCAATTTTCGCAAACCACAGGAACCAACCAAGCATTTAACTCTTGGACAAATGAAGGCTTTCTTTTTACTTATTTTAAAGCACCTTAAATATATCTTCTTCTTTTTTATGTATAGAATTAATAACAAACTTGTGAGAACAGTTATTTTCATATTTATACATTGAAGTCTATGTTTTACAAGTTCTTATCTTTATAATTGTTAAAACCTTACATAATCAAAACTAAGTCCATATATATGTGTTTTCATCTTTTCGTGTATGATCAGGATTGTTTTAGAATTATTTAGTAGTATTTTAGATCGTAATCTTAAATATAAATGTTTTAAAATCCAAAAATCAATATTATTAGTATTTTGATTGTAATCTTATCTTAAATGAGTTATGTATGTCCATTTAAAAAACTGTATTATTAAGATATAGAAATGATGTGTCCATTTTGGATCATGATTTGACATTTAGGTTTGAATATTAGTATTTGGACCTTTTATTTATACCACATATTTTTTTGACACCTGGAGTTTAGAGTCCATATTGTTGATAAAAAATGGAGAAACAAACCCCCGGAGAGTAAGGATCTCAAAAGAGAAAAAAACCCATTATCACAAATCCTTTTCTGCCATTGAAATGACAAAAATAACCTTTTTCATCAATTAAATATTATTTGGTATAAGAATATAACAAGCATATGCTCATTGTTCATCCACTGTAAGAAGTCACATATAACTTGAAAGCATGTGTGATTCATTATTAAACTCATTGTTATCCGCTATAAGAAGTTACATATAGCATGTGTGATTTATTATTAAATGTCAAATTTGACATTAAATTAAACTTATAATATAATAAAACAAATTTGAAGGATAAATGATATGATCATTACTTTAGGTATTTGTTTTTAAGTTATGTTGTTTTGCTATTCAACAATTGATACCCATTTATTGTGTATGGTGTTATTTGGATAAGGGTGGTTGTCATGCTAATAATGATGAGTTTCTTGGCGATTTAGAAAGGAAAACAAATACAAAGACTGATATTAAAATTGATTAGAGGCCTAGAAGAACAATAAGATATTAAATGACGGATCCATGTCACCAAAGTAATATGAGATAAGATAATAGAAAGTCAAGAGTGCTTAAATGTGTGATGGAATGCGATAGAGGAGGTTTGTTTTAAATGATAGGTTATTATACACGGATGGATTGCCGTCATAAAATATACTAATTTTTTTATTTTTTTTTTTGGAAAAGGCAAACTTCATTAAAAACACTAGCGAGACGCTAGAAACACAACATACAAGGACTACATTCTAAAGTTACACCAATCCCTCCAAGGGACCAAGACATCTCCTTGAGAGGGGATCTATTTTTCAACCACAAGTTCCCTAGCGATGTCCCCCATAGTTTTAGAAACGGATTCCATGGTAGTGTTGAAAACTTATCGTTTCTCGTCCTCCATATGCACCAACAAGCAATTAAAACAATACTGTGGAACACCTTTCTCTTTTGTCGATCCAAGTTGACATGTTTATGAAGCTCCAAAAGGTCGTGTACAGTGAAAGCATAAATGGGACTCACATCACACCACCTGCTTACCCAACTCCATATCCTTTCTGCAAACCAACAAGTGATTAAAAGATGTGTAGCCGTCTCCTCCTCCTCATTGCATAACCACAAAGTTCTGATCCCACATCAACATGCCTAGCAGTAAGCGTCTTGAAAGTAGGTATCTTTCCTATTTCCGCCTTCCACAAGAAAGCATTCACTTTTTTGGGACCCACGAATTCCATTCCATCACATACGGCTGATTATTTTCAACCCGTTTACATAAGACCTTCTTAAGCGACTTCACCGAGAAAACCCCACTCGAGTCTTTCTTCCACACCCATGTATCCGATTGATTGGATAAAACTATAATATCTAGCCCGCTATTGAAATCTTCCAGTTCATTTTTTTCTTCCTGATTAAAATTTCTTCTCTTCCATCTCCACTTCCATACCGTGTTTTCGTCTACGACTTCATACCGATCCTTAACAAAACAATTCTTATATTTTTCCAATTGAAAAATGTTTGGGTAAACATGTTTCAAGGGCAATTCCACCAGCCAAGCATCCAACCAAAATCGAATATTCCCTCCCACCCCCACCTTACCTTGGATACACATCGGAAGATCCACGCCTTTGCACCAGGGGCGGACCTAGCATAGAACAAGGGGCAACCCTCGTTGCCCCTTGACGCTCGGCGGTGTTAGTGTAAATTTTGGAAAAATTTGACGTTTTTTTCGATTTCGCTGCCCTTTTTATTAAAACGTTGCCCCTTTAGGTTTTTTCTAGATCCGCCACTGCTTTGGTCATAAGTCTTTATCAATGTTTGCTATCCCTTTCCATACCCCTGATGACTTTTTTTAAAATGGAATATAAGGAAAAAATCTAGCCGATCCATGTAGAGCATCTATCATTCTCCTCCACAAGGCCGTCGACTCCGTTTTGTATCACCACCACCACTTGGCCAAAAGAGATGAATTAATGTCCCTCAACGGAGCTAAACCGACACCACCTTCCTCAATAGGTTTCGTCACCCTCTCTCACTTAACCCAATTCATCCTCCTCCTTTCTTCGTTGCCTCCCCAAAAAAATATCGTCTTTTTGCTTCCAATCTATCAATGACTTTCTTTGGCGCTTTAGAAATAGAAAAATAATAAGTTGGTAAGGATTCCATAACCCTTTTAATAGAGGCAATCTTCCTCCGACCGAAAGACAAGAAGCCTTCCATTGCGAGGGTCTTTTATCAAAAACCTCAAGCACTCAATCCCAATTTCCAATCGGGTTCATATTAGATCCCAAAACCAAACCCAAATACGTGCAAGGAAGATATCCTGGATGTTTAAGTTGGGACTTTTAATACCTTGATTTTAAGACCAAAATCTTATGGCATATGGTTATGTACTGAAAGATATGGTCATGTGTTTTGATCTTAATTTTACAAAAAGGCACATGCCTAATTCAATAAATTTGTGTATTTTTCTTTTCATGCTCATTGATTTATTTACTTCAGATGGCTATATAACTAAACCTTACATAGAGTCGCATATAATGTTAGCTCAATGTCGTACCAACTCATCCAATCCAACCACATCATCAAACTCTCCCATAATCATTAAAATGTAATTAATGGTAAAAGATTTACTATTTGCTACCTCAACATCCAAATGGCTACCTATTTTGCTAATATGGAGATTAAGCTTTCTTTATACTATATGATATAAAAGGCCTACTAAATAAAACATTATCATGAACAAGTTAACAAGAAAAGTTCTCATGACAATAATAAGAGTCACTTTTGCTTTTTTTTGGCATTGTTGCAAAAGTCGGCCTAGTGGGCCTTGTACTCGAAGCCTAGGCGGCCCTCGGAATCTAACCTTGCCCCTTTAGTCTGGTTGCCAAACATAGTTGGGATCGGTCAAAGTCAGTACAAGTTGGTCCAACTCGGATTTTCGTTTGTTTTTTACTCATGTCCGCTATTTTTCACCAATTATTGTTGAATTTCATTGTTTTTGACGAAGATACATTGGAAGACGACAATTAAATGATTACTATGTTTATAATATTAAAGAATAAATACTATCTTTTTGAAATATTTTAGTATTTGAATTTATATCCTTTTATATTGATATTCACGTATTTTATTAGAAATATTAGTAGACTTATGATATTCATTGTATGTATGTGTGTGTGCATATAATCTCAATAATTAATTTATTTATAATTTATCATGTCTGAGTATTCCCCGTCTAGACCGAGTAGTCTCAACTCCTAGCGACGATCTGGAGCGCCTAACTACTTCTGCAACATTGTCTTTTCGGTTATTTGAAAAGCCTGACCTATCATTTTGGGGTTCTAGTTTTTCCTCTCTATAATTTGCCTACCAACTCGACTTACTATTACATAAATACCACCAAACTTCAACTTTGGGCAACCACTTGTTTGTGACCTGATTAACGTCGAAGTGCTCATAAAAAATAGAGAGTTGTACGTGCTTCCTAAGTCCTTTAGCTATTAGGGCAAGTAGAGAGTTGATCCACAAGAAGTTAAAGGAAGGTGTTATTTTTCCAACTAGCTGATCAATCTACACATTAACATAAACTCGGTTTTTGTTGATTGTTTGCAATAAAGAAAATTTAAAGCTAAATTGGTTAAAAACAATTATTAAAAGAAAGATCACACCTAGTTTTAGCAATACGGAGAATCACATAGACATGATTATGTTAAACTATATGATTTGATAGATAACGAAAAGACAAACTACTTGATTGTGATGATTAGAAATCTTAAACCGAATAATGGCACAATTGAAGATTTATCTAATTAATTACCGGTTCTGATTCAATAACTTAACCAATCCCAATTGTTAATCATACAAAATCAATGACTAATGGAAAACTAATTGATGTAAAAAAAAAAGTAAAACTAAGGTTTAACACGAATATTCGATCTTGATTCGAAACAAGAATAAAGCACTCATGAAGAAGACTAAACATCTATTTACGCCTGAACAAATGGTTAGTATCAACAAACAAAGGTTCGCCACAATAGATATTATAACTACAACAAAGTTTTAAAACAGTCGTTAAGAGACTTAGAATAGATGTTAGGATGATCAGATGTTTCTAACATCTGAAAAAAAATTTGTTAGAAATGTTAGATGTCGTTATTTGGGTGATGTCAGCCCTTGTAACTAGCAATATTTTTACTTCCAATAAATAGATCTCACATGTCAGAGATCTATTTATCACTTTTACAACATTCCTTTTGTACGAACAGATACTAGTGATCAGGCTAAGGCCCCCCGTAGTGGGGCGGTTTGCTTGGGTTTTTTTGTGGCGAAAACGCCCCAAAGCACCGGCCACACCACTACGCCGGGCGCTTTGGGTGTTGTTTCTTGAACCGCCGTTTTGATCAAGGCGGCGTTTTGGAGTTTTGTTTTCAAAATTATGACCGTTACAAACGGTCAAATGTAAAAAAAATATTTTAAAATACCACAATTAACCTATATATTCTCCCTCATCTCTCATTTTTTAAAAAAAAAATCAACACGCTTCTCATACTTTCATCCTATTCTTTTCCCATTTTTTATAAAAATTTACAAGCTTTTAACCATGAATCCTTTCAACCGAGGTTTTATTCCTCCACGTTCGAGCGGCGATACGAACCAAGCTAGCCACTCTACCCGTCCCCTTTCTCCGGTACCCACTCGGCCCACCCCATACGTATCCGGTTTCGTCGAGTTTAATCAAAATCAACACGGGTTCTTGAACCTTTTGAACCAACCACTTACTTGGGACCCCAACATGTACGGTTGGAACCCGAACCAAAACATGGGCGAAATTGGTTCGTCTCAAGCATTCGGGTCGCCCTTACGCGAGCCCGAGGTTATTCTGGAGACACAACCGGACATAGTGGAGACACAAAAGGGTAAAGCAAAACGCTCGCATAAAAAGAAACCCGAGAACACCGATACCGACAAAAAAAAGTTCAACCGTGGAGTGATGATGAGTATTACACGTTAACCCGAGCTTTTGTCGACGTGTCGGAGGACCCCGTAATCGGGTTTTTTTGCGTCTTATTATTATTATTTTTTGCGTCTTATTATTACTTTTTTTGTGTTTTTTTATGATAATTATTTGTTTTTTATAGCCAACAACCAAAGTAAAACCGTTCTTTGGAACCGTATCCGAACTCTATTTTTTGACCTAATGGGTAGGGGAGACGATTACCGAGCTGCGGACTCAATATCGGGCAAATGGACCGACATCAATAAAAAGTGTACAAATTTTCATACTGTTTACCTACGGATGAGAAACGGTTGGAAAAGTGGGAACGAAGATGAGAACATTACGTAAGCCGCGTTGATCGAGTATCAAACGAAAAATGGTAGTTTCTTGTACATGAGGTGTTGGCAAATTCTCCGGCATAGTCCCAAATGGGCCAACATCCCTTGCCTTTGGAGCGAATTCGGTCGGCGAATAGGCGTTGGCACAAAAGGAGCGAATCGAAAAAAAATATAATCTTTGAGTTTTTTTATTTTTAGTGTGATGTTTTTATTTTTATTTTTAGTGTAATGTTTTTTTTAGTGTAATTTTTTATTTTAATGAAATTTGTTTTTATTTTTATATAGTTACAAATTAATATTATATAATGGAAATTAATAATTGAGTAATAAATACGTAGGGGCGTTTTGACTATGACATCTAATGTCAAAACGTCCCAAAACGCCACATGCTAACGTGGCACGCCACATGTCAGACAACGCCCCTTCAGAGGCTTTTTGACTATACATGGCCTAAGGGGGAGTGATAGTCCTTACTTGTAAACTGTAATCTTTTGATTATTAAACACACTATGACTACTTTCCATATTTGTGCTTGTGTATGAATTCTGTTGAAATCATTTAATTCCGTAAAAATTGTACTTCATTGTTCCATTAAAACACACACAAATACACACTCGGACCCGAATAATCATAATCGAAAGCCTTGGGATCAAGTGGGTTCGACCAAAATCGCTCAAATCTATTATGTGGAGGTTGTAATTTGAAACCCTAAGTTTTGGGAGTTAGATTGGTGGTTGAAACCACCACAAATCTGGACATTCGCGCGAATCGACTACACCACTAACTAACAAGATCTAGACACACAACCGTGCCATTATCTTGTCGCCTGCCACACTTGTACGATTACTCGGCATTAGCTGGCACAATTATGTGTTTGTGCATGCACATGCATGAGTCAACAATATTGGTAAGCACAGTCGTGCGTCGCCTGGAGTTAGTTTTTGAGGCTCTTCGGAGGTTCACTGGCTTGCATCCTTGATGAACGGTCATGCATGGCTTAGCTTGGTGATTTCTACACCGGAAATCCAAATGCCACTGCAATTTCATAAAGGAAACTATCAAATATCAAATCGCATGAAAATGCATTTAAAGAGGTCAAATATGAGGATAGATATGCATAAAATGTGTCCAAATTGTTACACATCAACAAATTTTGTTTAATTTTGTTAAAATTTTCTTAGATGAATTTCATTATATACCTTTTGTCATATATCATCTTGTGCTTTGCCACATTATATTGATTATTCTTGATCTTGGCTTTTGTTGATCTTGAGTGCATATACTAGGGCTGATCAATTGTTGAGAAAAATGCAACTGACGGAATGGTCAATCCAGGCGGGCGAAATCGACCATGAAAGTGTTGCTTTCTTTGTTATAAAATAGTCTGACCCGACTGTCAAAAAGAAAAAAATATGTAATCATTTTGATAGACATCCGAGCACCGATAATTATGACACCAAGAAAAAAGTCATGGGTTCGCAACTAGGCTCACTACGTATTAAGGTTGACTTCTATGATCGAAAATGGTGGTGTTGATGTAGGTGACAAGTATTGACGGAAATGGTGGTTGATTATTAAGGCACCAGTTGGATATAAAGGACTCATCCCATGTGAAGGATAGGAAACCACAGATATATGACATGCACTTCAAGTTAGTAGTATAATCGTACATGTAATCACATAGGGGCACGTAATCACGTAGTGTTACATAATTACGTAATGGTACACGATCACGTCGTGTATACAAAATCAAATAACTTTATAGTTGTTCTGAATATAAGGCATATTACGTAATTACGTAATGTTATGTAATCATGTATTGGTATGTAATCACGTAGCATATTAAACTGTTATTATTTTTTTTAAACTATCGCAATACGCTACACAAATTGAAGAGAATAAAATGCTCATTTTATTGTGTAACTTTTGTAAAAAAAAATTGTCAGCGTATGAAAAAGTTAATCTTGGAGTAAGTAGGTTTAAAAGTCAATAATAGTTGCTATTATTTATTTGCCCTTTCACGACTTGTTTTTGTACGTAAGGCTGTAAATGACCCAAACTTTCAGCGAACAATTCGTGAACTGTTTAGAGGAAGTTCATTTATGTTCGTTCTTTTAGTTAATGAACGAACATGAACAAGATATTTCGTTCAATTAATTAAATGAACAAACACGAACAAAGGTCCCGTTTGTTCGAATACATTCGTGAATGTTCGGTAATATATCCGTTTATGGTCATTCATGTTTGTTTATTTGTGTTCGTTTGTTTATGTCAATTTGTTAAAAAAAAATATTTTTTAATATTTCACTTTCCGTCTGAAGTTTTACTTCCCCTCTACACATTAGTTAATTATATTAAAAAAAATAGTAAAATGTAAACCCTTATCTAAGCATATGGAAATGGTTGTGACACAAAAGACATTTTTTTGGGGATATATCTAAGCATATGAAAAGGTTGACGCAAAACTTGATTTATCGTAAGGTGCTTAATTTCTTGATTTAGAATTTTAATGGTTGTACTTGACTACTTGTGTCGATATAATGTTTAAGGTTGATGGTACTTTCTTTTTTAATTTCAAGCTTAATGTTCGTTTGTGTGTAGTTTACGTTCATTTGTGTTCGTTTCCAGTATTCACGAACTATTTGTGAACAACTGAAATTTCTTTAACAAATGAACAAAAACATAAACTTTTGTTCGACATGTGTTCACGAACATCTACATTTCCTTAATAAATGAACATGAACATGGGCTTGTACGTGTTCGTTTGGTTCATTTACAGCCCTATTTGTACGTGATTACCAGATTTTGTTACCCATCAATCTTAATCATTGAATTGCTAGATGAACGTTCCACATGTCCTCCTACACTTCCTAAATTATTTGGACTTTGTACAAGAATTTTGCCCTGAATATTAATAGCTGATATGAATTTTTAAAACAAAGTGACACAAAGATAAATGATGAACCAAAAATTCAAAAGTAAAAAAATAAAAAATAAAAAAATTGAGGTTACCATGACCTAATTATCATCACTTTATGGAGTTGGTGTTAGTGGGTTGATGATGTAGTTTAGCCTTTAGAGTATTGGCTTGTCATATTTTCTTTTTAAAATTATGGACTTGAGACACTTCTGTTCTTATTATTTATTTATTCGAACCTTTTGTTTATAAAAATGCCGACTTGATTACTGAAAGAAACAAATAAAGATTAGTTTACCCGACTAGTGAAAATAATATCATAGCTTTCTTAATCATTGTGATGCATATGGCCATATGGGTTAAGGATAAACATCCTCTATATGACCATCCACATTGTACCTAAGCTTGTCTCACTTTGTTCCGACTTCACGAGGAACTCCTGCGGAAGGAGAAGGAGAAAAGAAGAAGATGATGATGATGACGACGACGACTAATAGTTCAAAGCTCATTGGAGGGAGCTTTTCTTTTTCTTATTGAGCGACTAATAGTTTTTTACTTCAATGATTTTATGTAATATCCTTACCAGAAGTAAGTCAGTTTTTCGACAATGTGTTCCTTGCAAAATCGACACGATATCATTCTGTAGTTGGTATTCACTTTTAGATTAATTTATTATTAATATGTATTTAAATATATTAGTAATTGAATTAATTTGTAAAGCTTCTTAAAAGTTATTTTATTTAGATATTATACGTTATTTAAAAAAAAATATTTTAAATTACTCCAAAATTACTGAAACATTATACCTTTATTAAAAGAAACACATTTATCCACACAAATGATAAAATTTGGTTACCTCACTCGCTAAAGTTGATATAAAAATCAAAACTTATATTTTAAATCACTCCAAAATACTAAAACAAAAACCAAGATCAGCGGGAAACTGTTAATCAAATCTTGTTTTCTTAAGCGATATTGGATTTAAATTACCCCAACTTTCATCAATTAGCTTATAACACTCACAACTTACGATTTGTACACCAACACTCCCAACTTTTAACTTATTGAGCGAAAACACTCCTAACTAATTGAACCCTTACCCTGTTAGCTGATGTCAGCTGCCACGTCATCAAAAAATGCCACATCAGCCACCACATCATATGCCACAACAGCAAAATGGGCCACATCAGATTCAACATCAGCAAAGACTAACTAGGTTAGGGTTCAGTTAGTTAGGAAGTGTTTTCGGCCAATGAGTTGAAAGTTGGGAGTGTTAACGACCAATTAATAAAAGTTCAGGTTATTTAGATCCAATATTCCTTTTCTTAAAGCTAATTATTTCAAATCATAAGGCCCGGTTTGATAGAACTTTTGATAGTACAATTAGAATTAGTTCTACTAAATAATATGTTTGTTTGCCCCAAAATTGAGTTGTAAGAGTGGAGAGGGTATGGATGGCAATCAAACCTGAACTTGATGGGTAAACCCGAAACCCGATACATTAGGGACGGGTTTTGGGTTGGTTAATCGGGTTTGGGAATAGTTTTTATTTTTTTTCATGGGTTTAGGACGAGTTTGGGATTTAGTGATATACCCGTTTACCCGACCTAATTACCCGATAAAGTGTACCCGTTTATCTGATATAATTTCTTTTATAATATTAAATATGTATATATATGATACATAGATTTTTTTACACATATAAGTATTCGATTCTGTATACATTGACGTTATTTGATATCTATTTTTGTAGTGACAATACGAAACGTAACCAATTAGTAGTTACCCGATGGCTTTTGGGTTGAGTATACCTAACGGGTAAGCTTTTTAAATTAACGGGTTTACCCGAAACTCGCGGGTATGCCCGATACCCGATGTGTATTTACCCGCTAGAAACCCGAAGGGTTTTGGCATGGGTTTGAGGTTGGGATTACCTAAACCCATCCCAAACCCAACCCATTGCCATCCCTAGGAGAGGGCGCTCAGTTCGCTCACCAAAGATACCCTTCCACCAACCAATCCAACGACACCACCTCAACTCCCTGCATGCCGCAACCTGAAGACCACTCCACTGGCGGTGGTGTTCCCTCCTAGAAACACATTTCAAGTGTGTATGCAAGCCCGTGAACCTAATCCGCAAACGTTACCCGAGGGGGTGGTGGCGGTGTACCCGCGTCGGGTAATTAGCCGCGTGCCTTACTCATATGGCCAGGGTCGGCCCAAGGGTAATTAAACCCAAGCAATGGTTTTGGGCCACCGTTTAAGAAAGGCCCCTAAGTTTAAAAAACGACTGCTGGTTTATGAATATATGTTTAAATTAGGGCAATTAAAAACTCGCAGAGGTTCGAGATATTGTACAAGGAGGGCAGGTGTCCGAGACATTGGCAAACCGATTTTTTTTGTTTGTTGTTATTTTTAAAGACAAAAGCCAAGATCCAACAGGTACAAGCCCAACAAAAAAAAACCTCGCTGGTTTCTGTTTATCAAATAATTAGTTAAACTAGAGTGTTCAACTTCTTAATAAGTTACAGGATTTAAAAATAATAACATTAATTTTGCCAAAGTTGTAGAGCCCAGATCTGAAGTTCCCTTTAGACCTTTCATACGGTTGAACCGGCCCTGTATATGACACCCCTCCACTCTAACAGGAATATATTAGTACCAAGTATTCAAGCAATCACAGGGAATTGATTAAAAATACAAAATAACCCATCCAAAATAAACTTAATATATATTTCTTTTTATAATAGAATATTCGATTTTAATAATCCCAATCATTCATCATTGGCCGCCAACAGTCCCAACTTAATATTCCTATAATAATAATAATAATAATAATAATAATAATAATTGTGCATTGCATGCACTCTTCTTCATCAGTTTGTTTCTCTCTCTTTCTTCATGTCCTTTTCTCTAGTGATAATTTTGTAGTTGTTGATTGGGTTGTGATTTCCCGTTACATGTTGGCAATGCAATGGATAAACTCCTAATTCGATACACAAATGGGGAATGTTTTCTATGTTTTTATTTAAACATTGGAAATAAAATGGAATTTTATGAGCATGTACAATGTTTTCTAGGTTATTATTTGATATATGACATGATACAAAAATGCACAAGGTTTATCGCTTCTCATGAATACCAAAGATATCATTTCAATGATTGTTATGGTGGACACTAACCCACTACGTTAAAAGAATTATATAATATGGCACATTCATCCACAAGAAATGTTATCAAAAGATGTTTATGTATATGGAAGGCAAGGTGGAAACCTTAGTGACAACACATTATCCTTGTGAAATAGGATTATAATGACATGTTGACTCTTTATGAACTTTTAACTTTTTAAAATAAAAATAAATGTCAATTGGCCCATTGGAGAAAAGAGGTATAGCGGATGAAGAAACGAAGTGTAGAAAACTCTAGAGTTGGTGAAATGTCAATTAACCTCACGCGATAGTTTTTCTTCACTGATATTCTCTTTAAAGCGGTAGAGATCATCGTGTACAAATCATCTCTCTAAGATGGTATATATCATCACAACATCTATATAGCGAGATATAGTTCATTTATGTTTCTTGCTTGTTACAAGTTGGAAGGGGTCACTAATAATGGTCACACTAGTCTACGTAGGTGATCATCTCCTGAACGTTTCACTAATCTAAGCAGTGATCACCTCTTTATCTTCTCATTAATTTATGTAATGATCACTTCTCTCTATTTACTCACTAATCTAAGTAGTGATCGCTTCTTAATGTCCTCACTAATCTAGATAGTCATCACCTCCAAATTCACTACCAACTTTGGTACTCATTTTCACTTAACGAATATTACAATGGTAGTATCGACATTCTTTCTTACTTGTACATTTGAATCTGGATCTATCAAACTAATATAATACATGCGTTGAAAAATACTTAGCATATCACTTAACTTGTTAGGGTTAGCATGAGACAATATTTCAAGGACGTGACACTCAACGCCGTAATCTTAACATGTATTAACTATGATCCTACATTTTTATGTCCACCGTATGAGACTAACAACCCCAAAAACATAAGTGAACATTTTACTACAACACTTTCCTAACAAATTGTATTGTAATTTAATCAGATTAATAATAATAATAATAATAATAATAATAATAATAATAATAATAATAATAATAATATATAATAATAATATTTTAGTTCATAGCCCATTCCCCTATATTTTCAAAGTGGGCCTTCCACATATAACAGGCCGGGCCTAATCTGGTCTGGGCTGGCCTGACTTTCTACAACTACAACCGTATATCTTAACATGTATTAACTATGATCCTACATTTTTATGTCCACCGTATGAGACTAACAACCCAAAAACATAAGTGAACATTTTACTACAACACTTTCCTAACAAATTTGTATTGTAATTTAAATCAGATTAATAATATAATAATAATAATAATAATAATAATAATAATAATAATAATAATAATAATAATATTTAATAATAATAATATTTTAGTTCATAGCCCATTCCCCTATATTTTCAAAGTGGGCCTTCCACATATAACGGGCCGGGCCTAATCTGGTCTGGGCTGGCCTGACTTTCTACAACTACAACCGTCCTCATAAATTCAACGCAGACGGTGACAGGGGGGGGGGGGGACCGTACCGGAGATCAGAAAAGTAAGTCGCAGACCTCCGTCGTCAAACCACCGGAACCCACTCATCTTTACCGGAGTTTCTACCCTGCGCTTCCAGGTCTTCTTCTGCTTTTAATTTCTATATTCCTCCGTTAATAATCGTCTATTATTCATCCGCAATTTTCAATTTTCGAAACTAGGGTTTTAATCGAATTTGTATCAATTATATTGTGAAAGTTCTAATATTTTTGAGCTTTTGAATATTTAGGTTCAAATCAACTTGCAAATTAGGTTTAATTACCTGCAAATCTGTGCAATTGTAAGAATTAGGGTTTTTGTTTCTACACAAAGATGTCTATGAATAACAATACTCCCCAAAAGAACTCACCTTTTGGGAACTCTATGTCTACAAACCCTAGTTCCCATCTTCAGTCGCAGTCACAGGCTCAACAACAGTCAGGGTCACCCTTTGCTAGTCAGTTTCAGCTCTCTCAGTATGCTGCAGCCCATGCCCAGGCCATAGCTCAAGCGCAGTCGAAAGCTCAGGCTCAAGCCATGGCCCAGGCTCAGGCTAACCATGCCCAGTTTCAGGCACAGTTGCAGGCTCAAGGAATGTCGCTTAATCAGTCACATGGACATTTTTCTGGTAATTCACCGTCTTTTCCTGGATTGGCGAATTCCGGGATCAAACGGATGCCTCAGAAGCCGGTTGGACGGCCTCCTGGGGTGTCAAATGCTAATACTATTTCTCCCATGAGGATGATGGAGCTTACGCCAGCTCAGCGGAATAAGAAGAAACAGAAGCTTCCTGAGAAGCAGTTGCTCGAAAGGGTGGCTAAGATTTTACCACAGTCTGCGCTTTATACGGAGCTTCTTGAGTTTGAGTCGCGTGTGGATGCCGCGTTAGCGAGAAAGAAGATAGACATTCAAGATGCGATTAAAAACCCTCCTTGCATCCAGAAAACGCTTAGAATATATGTTTTCAACACTTTTGCTAACCAAACTCGTGTAAGCCCGATGAAGCCCAACGATGAGCCCCCTACTTGGACGATGAAAATAATAGGTAGAATCTTGGAAGAGGGTATGGATCCTGATCAAGCTACGATGAGTCAGACATCGAGCCCCATGTATCCCAAGTTTTCATCTTTTTTCAAGAGGGTAACTATTTCGTTGGACCAGAGGTTATATCCGGATAATCATATGATCGTGTGGGATAGTGCGAGATCCCCAACACCCCAGGAAGGGTTTGAGGTGAAACGAAAAGGGGATAAAGAATTCACCGCAAATATACGGTTGGAAATGAATTACATGCCCGAGAAGTACAAGCTTTCGTTAGCTCTAATGGAAGTTCTGGGAGTTGAGGTGGATACTCGCGCCAGAATTATAGCTGCAATTTGGCATTACGTGAAAGCTAGAAAGTTGCAGAATGCGGATGACCCGTCATATTTTAACTGTGATGCGGCTCTTTGGAAAGTATTCGGTGAGGACAAGGTTAAATTCGCGATGGTCTCGCAGAAAATCTCTCCTCATTTGTCTGCACCACAGCCTATCCATTTGGAACATAAGATTAAACTTTCGGGAAATAGTCCAGTTGGAAATGCGTGTTATGATGTGTTGGTGGATGTCCCGTTTCCAGTACAAAGGGAACTGAATGCTTTACTGGCTGCTACTGAGAAAGCTAAAGAGATTGAAGCTTGTGATGAAGCGATATGTACTTCAATTAGGAAGATTAACGAACATCGTAAAAGGCGAGCTTTTTTCCTTGGGTTTAGTCAGTCACCTGTTGAGTTTATCGATGCTTTGATTGAATCGCAAGGAAGAGATTTGAAGGCTTGCAGCAGGGGAAGCAAGCCGTAACGCTGAAAAAGAAGCCCGTGCTGAGTTCTACAATCAGCCATGGTATGTTCACCATCCTACTTTGTTTTCATTACCATTATTACGTCTTTCGTAAAGATTCTATTTGTATTCTTTACAATGTTTTACTTGATTAAAGATTATTTAATAATTGGTTTGGTGGGTTGTATAGGGTTGAAGATGCAGTTATCCGTTACCTGAATCGCAAGCCAGCTAATACAGGTGTTCATGGAAGTACATAAAAGCTCATGAAATGAGAAGCGATTGAGAAGAGCTGTGTTAATTTAAGATATCGAATTAAGAAGTACCGTATGAGACTTTTAATTTGATGCTAAGATATTTAACATCCAGGTTGTATTTTGTAGCTTGTTGTTGATCTTATAAGGGATTGGCAGATACTCATAAGTTGAGGCTATTGTATACTCTTAAGCACCTTTGTAACTAATAGCTACCCTTGCCCTTTATTTTTGCTTCGTCTGTAGATTGATGTCTTGCCAACTGCAAATGCCTGTTTCTTTTTTGCTGATTTTACTTGATTGTTTGGTCTTGGTTTTAAGTTTTGCGATGTAGGTGGTGAGAAGAAATACACTCATGCTAATTTCCAAGGTTAGTCATCATGCTCAATCTTGTTGCTGCTGAGGTTATTAGGGCTAAATGTTTTAGATAGAATAAAATCAATAAATGAATAATTGATATTTTAGCTTAAGTTTTGAGATTTCGGCAACTCATCATATCTAGAAACTGTAGGATAGATAAAGGGTTCTAGGCTTCAATAATACTATAATAGGGTGTTTCCAGTGAAGTTTGTTTTATGTTTTTTTATATAGTACATGTAAGAAGTAATATATGGTATAATAATTAAAATAGTAAAAGTCGAGTGAAATTATAATTTACTTCGCCTAGTGATTTTCAGACACTTGTGCGGCGACTTAGATGTATTCTAAATTACGCCTTTTGACCCACAATGGTGGCGACTAATGTGGAATGCAAGCCTCTTAAACCAAAGTTGCTATAAGGAGAGCGATTACAAAGAGCTTTACAAGTATTGCTTTGTGGGATTTGGTGCTGGTTTGGGCTGAAGGCTTATTTAAGAACCAATCAGCAACTCACACACGCCCGTCTAATCTACTTTCTAATTGTATTCTAAAGTTTATGGTGGGACTTGAACCCTTGACCTTTTGGGGAGGGGGACACAATCTAGCACACCAAGATACCATTGGGCTAAATGCCTTTTGGAAGCGCACTATGACGTTATGGTTTGTTAATGCATCATGTTCATCATTTTGCTTTATAAATGAGAATAAACGCTCATACCCCTAACACATATTCCATTCGTTAGACTTGCGTACGTACCTACCAACTGATCTAGGGGTTGGAACATATAAGATATCAAAACAGGTTTGGGTTAGATGTTTGTTTTCTTAGGCTACGTGGTGGTATTGGGTGTTAAGCACCATAGGCGCTATAGGGGGTGGTATTGATACCTTGCCAGTCCAAGAGCGAGCATTCACAAGATGTTGTGTGTGTGAGTTATGGGTATTGATGAAAAGGGTGACTTTATCCCATAACTTGGTTGTTAAAGGGGCGGCTCTATTGGTGATGTAGCTCTGAGATTGCACAATAAAGCCCATAGGGGCTCCAAACATACCCTTTAGCCTTAGAAGGGCCAGGGAATGATTTTATCCAAAAGTTTTTGTTTAAATTTTTTTGAATTAGTTCAGGTGTGATCATAAAATTATAACTTCTAAAGTAGGAAACTGTTTGAAGAAATCAATTTAGAAGATTTTTTACACTTGTACCTTTTATTGTCATACAATATTCATGTTTAAAACAGTCTTAATTTAAATTCGGCCTTATGTATTGTACTTTTAGCTTGTATTGAACCAAACCGAACAATTAACAGATAATTTGGTTAGGCGATAACTGATTAACTGAAATTGTGGTTCGGTTCGATGATATATATCTATTCAAAATGTATAAAATGTATGATATTTGTGAGATTAACAGAATTGGATGTTCTATTTATAAGTTTGCTTGCTATTAAAAAAGGAACATAAGATTATTGTGGAAGGAAGAGTCAATTACGTTGTTTTTAGCAGAGTTGACTACATTCATTGCATTATCCAGCCATACATACATTGTGAAAGAATGAGCCCAAAAATATTAGATGTTTTGAGTGTCCATGGTTTATGTTTCGATTTAGTGTCTTGCTTCCCAAACATTGTATATATTTGGTGATGAATAAAATGTCGTTTGCCGTTAAAAAAAGAAAAAAAAAACAAAGGTTCAAAGTTTTTTTTTTTTAACTGTGAACTTCAATAAAAAGGAGCAGACCCAAGCCGGGCCGCCAACCAAACAGACACAAACAACAAACCAGCAGACTACATATCTACGAAGTTATTCCACATATCCCATGAAACATTTTTATACTTAGATCTATTAGTAAACCACAAGAAACTAAGGGCCTTCACTTTGCTGCATAACGTATCAATCTTCAACGTTTTATTTGAGAAAACATCACGTTCCTTGTTTTCCAAAGCGCCCAACAACCCACAATCATGATGCCATGCAGCGCCTCTTTAGCCTGATTCGAAATACTGAAAAAAGAGGCCGCGTCTAACAGATCCCTGACCAAAAAAGCATAAATGTTTGGCACCTTAACCCAAGCACTCAACCGTTGCCACATAGCCAAAGCAACGAAGCAAGCTGTGAAGATGTGATCGACAGATTCATCCCCATGATTGCATAACGGACACGTAACCGAGTCGATATTTATGTTCCTTTTCCTTAACTCTAACCTGGTGGGAATTTTCTCCATCTTGGCCCGCCACACAAGGACATTACACTTAAGAGGAACCCACCTGCACCATGGTTATAAGTTGAGATTGTCAGTTAATTTCTATAAACCGCACTGAACGTCTGAACCCAAGCATAATATCTGATTAATCAAAACTGACCAGTTTTGTAATTTCTATAACCAAACCGAGCCGCCCCGTGAAATTGTTATAGGTCTCTGCTTTTTTTAGTTTTTTCTTTTATTTTTGCTTCAAACCATCTCTCTGATTTTTACTAACTTTAAATATTATATTATTAGGATAATATTAAAACAACATTCTCACTATTCATTGAAATAATTCTCTCTAATATAATTTTGAAATAAAAAAGTCCTCACACAGAACAACAAAAACACATGTAAGTCTAGGAGTGCAAACGAGCCGACCTACTTGAGCTCGGCTCGGAAAAAAAAAAAGGTCGAACTTCGTTCATCAAGCTCGAGCCGGCTCGCGAGCCTAAACAAACCCACTTCTTATATATATTTTTAATTAATACTTTAATTATATATTTGAATAATAATAATAACAACAATCACTATTTATAAAATTATGAAAAAAAATAAAAACTACGTATAAAATAATAATTATAATTAATATAAATTAAATAAAACTTGATAAACGAGCTGAGTTGAGATCGAGCTTGAAAAAGTACATACGAGCTGAGCTATAGAAAGAAAAAAAGCTCGGATCTAGCGGAGCTTGAGCTTTCTTAAGCTCTCGGCTTGGCTCGTTTGCACCCTGATAAGTTCTTAACACAGCTTGTATATTAAGTCTCTACAGTTGTATAAAATATATGCAGTTGTGAAATACATATAAAATAATAACTAAATATGTAATAAAAAATTATGGTTGTGATTTTTGGAGAAACTATGTTGTTAACTAGAAGTTTCTTTTCTTTTATAGAAAAGTTTGAATTACCTTTCAGCTGCTAAACTCTTTGGACCAACAGGTTTAGAATTGGACTGACAACTAACCTTCGGCAATTAACGTTTTAAACTTCCATTTGACCATCATATCAAGTAACCAAGTAATATTGTAGTTTAACCATTAGCTATCATGTTAAGCTCTACAAATAGTTCACTTGCCTTGGCCGTCAATTTCGCCAAAAACAAACATTTTGACCCCTCTTTAGAAACAAGATTTCTGTTGGATGCCACCTAACTCTGTCATGTTCAATAGCAGACAAACTTGGACCACTGCAACATGTCAACATGCGTGAACATGAAAACCAGTTCCTTTCAGGTTGGCACCGTTGAATTATATAAATCGGACATGTGGTTGGATAACTTGCCAAAACCCTTCCACCAACAATATACAATACAATACAATACAAACAACCACCACCAACCTAATGAACATAGTTTTATCACCACAAAAAAAAATATAACATTTTAGGATATTTGTCATCTTTGTAAACACGACTTTTGCCATTACACACAGGTTATCCCATAATTTGTTCATTGCATAAGCTAGCTAGCTATTAAAAGTAACACAAACACCATCCACCCGTAAAACATTTATTCATCAGCAGCAATCGGCCAGGTTTGTAGTCCGGCGCCCCCCACAAAACAACTTCACTCAAGCTTGCGCTTATACAGAAGCTCCATGAAGAAAATGTTGCTTAACATCCTACTACACTTGCACAATATTACCCCTAATCCATCTTTGCTTATGCACGATACAGATACCCTTTGAGCTAATACTGGCAGCAGCACAAACTTTAAACCCCGTTCTGTTCACAGAGGTCGAGCAAGTCCAGTGTCTGCAATAACATTGTTACAACTCCATAAGCAGCAGGCTTCACATAGGCAAACAAATAATAAAAAGATATCGACATGTGAATATATGATATACCTCGGGGATGGACAGCTCAAGCCGAAACTTAGGACCATCATAGTGGTGCAAGACTGGCCTAAAAGCATCTTCCTCCAATGCTTTGCAAACTTTCCTTATACGGATCCTCACCTGATTTAGCACAAATTAAATGAGATTGCTGACGCAGACAAAAACCATGCATCGGATCCACCAAAGAAAAGATGATATATGTTGTACCTGAGCAGGAAACCGAGATTCGCCTTTGCATTTCTTGTCCTCCCAAGCAGTTGGATCGATGTTGGAACCACCAAAAGTTGTTGCCTACATAAGGTTGCTCAAAATAAGTAAAAGCAGTAGCACCAAGCTGGTAAAAAAGACATACGCCAAAGCTAGAAAACGATACAAGATTATAACTTTATAATCTTGGGAAGGATTTGAGAGACCAATTTCTAGAATCCGTCACTTAAACACCAGTACGCATAAATCAATTGAGCATACGAAGAAAAACAGAAGCCCCTAGATCCATTGTAAAAAGCAACATGTCTGAGATTTAAACAACTGTGAAAATGTAAAACTGTCAAGAAAAACACACCTCAAAAATACCATGCAGCTGGTGAGTGGTATAGTTGTAGAGAAACAGAGGTAACCCAGGCGTGATTGCTCGAACAGAGTCCCTGTATCTTGGTGGCAAACCTGCGGCACAAATAGCATATCGCCATAATTAACAGCAAAGCACAAAAAAAGATAACTATACGCAGAAACCGCAAGACAAAAGATAACAGATAATGTCTAAACTTATAACTATAAACTTCAATAGATATAAGAGTAGAGAATTACCAAAGAGTTGTCTCTTTAGGTCCTCCTGCATAGTGTCATTGTTACAGACAAAGATATATCCACCAAGAACCTCATCCCTAGGAAGAGTCTCAGCTGCAGGCAAAGTCTTGAACCTTTTGTCAGCAGCATTGTTATTGTTGTTACTATCGTTATTGTTATTGTTGTTGCTGCTGGTGTTAAGATCCTTGTTGAGACTGTTTCCAGGATACTTCCCACTAATCAAATTCTCCATAACCCTATTGTTCCCTTTCTGATACACAGCATTCGTGTTGTAAACCGCATTCCGAAGCGAATTTTTGTTCATGCTCTCACTCATTTTCATGTCAAGATTCAGATTTAGCATATTAAAGCTGAGGCTTTCAAACTTGTTTTCCTCTTGGAACCCTACATTATCTCTTGGCCTTGGGTCAACCGACACTTTCGACAGATCCAAATTGTTTCTCCGTTCGCCCTTTGTCCTGGTCTGTTCAGCCAACCTCGACGCCGCTGCGTACCACTTCTGATCCTCCGACACTTTCGACTGCCCTCGAAGTTCATCCCCTAATTGCCAGTAGCTCTGCATATTCTCCATCCTGCAAATTCAACTCGATACAGTCAATACAAAGCACAATCATATGCACACATGAGACACCAATAATCATATAAAAGTACATCCTTTACCCAAAAACTATATCCAATATTCCATCATATATTACAAAAATACTAGCAAACAGCATTTTTGTTTCAAAAAACCGATTTCATAATTGTTTAGATAAAAACTTAACTGAAAATCGAAGCGAAAAAAACCTAACCGAATAATTCGATTACTCGGTTCAATTACTACTAGAAAAACAATCATCTATATCAGATCACATAAACCTAAATTTACACAAACAAAAACCCTAACATTTCATTAAACTCAAATCAATCCACTAATCGACAAGTAAAATTTCACTTTCCCCAAATCTAAACACAAAACCGATCCATTAACACAATAAACAACAACACATACGCATCAATTACACATAACACACATCAATTTTTATATATCATAAACAATCACAAACAAAATTAGACAAAATCAAATCATCAGAAACTAAATACGTACCTGGATAAGCTCAGTAACAGAAAACGGATCTAATCCTGAGTGTATATGGCTAACAATAAGTCTGCAAATCAGTTGAATTTTGCCGTTAAAATCGAAAATAAAACCCTAGATTTTGGGGATCATAAAGCTAGAAGTGAGAGAAAAAAACGCACCGTTTATTTTATTATTACTATCTCCTAGAAGATGAGACACGAGAGGGGGAATCAAGATTTTTTCTAAACTTATATAATTAGACTGTGTTAAAAATGGGCATGATTTGGTGAGTTATTACGGGATTGCCATTAACGCGCTGGTCTGAGAGGGTAGGATTGTGTGTGGTGCAGAAAGCATGTGATATACTTAAGTGTTGTCGGCAGGTCGAATGTGAGCCGTTGGATGAGGTGTTTTTGAGTTCGTGAATTGAGGAAAGTGATGAGGGTTTGATGTAGCCAATGGGTGAGTGGCACCTTTTGTGGTATCAATGAAGAACCCGTTAAAGGTTGTCTTTTCTTTTTTGAATTTAATTTCTTAATTGTTTTTTTATTATCGACAAACATGCTTTGGTATAATGGTATAATGGCAAGTTTATTTTCCAGCTTATTTTTTTAACGGTTAATAAAATCATCGGATAAGTATTTTCTGATGCCCTCAATCGAGTAATGCATCATCACCCGAGCCATCAGTTTTGGAAAATCAGCCCGCCCAAAGGCCCATTACGATAAAATCCGATTCGGCTCGGTTTCGTGTGGCCTTAACTGGTCTAGCTTCTTCGTTGACGCCATTCGTGTGGCCGGCAATAATCACATCTCTTTTTTCTCTGCTCAAACTACTAGATATACATGATATTTGAATCTACAACCTCCATATTTGTATTCTATGAGACTAACACGAGATTTCTAATCAATAACTTCAAAATTTGTGTTTTTTGGAAAATCCACGTATGATTCATTGTTCAAAAAACTTCATATATGTTATTTATGTGTTGTATGCATAATTCAAGATCTATAGAGATGGGGTCGTAACGTGAGAGTTACAAGCTTCAATTATGTGTTTGTACCTTTTGTTCTTTACCTTCTCAACTAAATTTTCTTCTCAAATGATCTTTCCCCTATATATATATAAATAGTCTAACTCTTTTTTTCTCTCTCTACCTCATTTCTCTCTACATCTTTTTCTCCCTCTCTCCACCACAACTAACAACCGCTACCATCAACATCAACCATCACACCCACCTACCACCATCCTTCACCAACAACCGCCAACATCAACCCACCTGCCACCGTCCTCCACTAATAATCTCCACCATCAATAGCCGCCAACATCAACCCCACCACACCATCATCCTTTATCAACCATCATCAGCCACCATATGCATCTAGATCTCATCTCCTTCATCAACCTTCAACCCAGAATTTGACCTAACCCGTCTTGTACATGAAAACCCCATTTTTGTATTTCGAACAAACCCTAACCATCCACCAAATCTGCAACCACCATCGCAAATTCGGTTCCTGAAGAGATAGAGATGTGGAAAGAGAGAGAGAGAGAGGAAGAGTGATGTTTTGGTTTGATGACTCTGATCCAGATCCAAATCCAGATCTCCGGATGTGGGGGGTGATGTAGTGTAGAGAGAGAGGCAGAAAGGGGAAGAGTGGTGGAAGGAGGTTGCGGTGGTGGTGGTGGAAGGGTGTGGTAGTGGTGATGGTAGAGAGAGGAAAAGTTCTTGTTTCTTTAGAGAGATAAAGAAATGAGATTATATATATATATATATATATATATATATATATATATATATATATATATGATTCAGTTCAAGAGAGAACCAATCTCAGTTGCGAGAACCATGAGAACTGCTATCATCCAATAGCATATTTACACATCACCCATAACCAAATTAAGTCAAAATGGTATTTTAGTCTTTTACTTCCCATGTCACATTTTTTTTTCTCTTCTATTTAAAAATCAACATGTCACATTTTTTCTCTCTCTTCTATTTAAAACTTAACATGTCACATATTTTCTTTCTTTTATATTTAAAATTCAACATGAGACATCCATTGAGTCGTGATTTTTGGGTGAGTTCGTTTGTTAAGATCCTCCAATTTCGTAAATCCGAAATCGAGGTGTCGGGGGCGTAAAAAGATGTTTGGTGTAAAAAAATTGTAAAAAAGTTTTTGAAAAAAAATTGTAAAAACGTTTTTGTAAAAAAGTTTTTTGTAAAAATAAAATATTTTTGTTTGGCGTAAAATATTTTTTGTTTTTTGAAAAAAAGTTTAAACCCGTAAAAAAAATTGTTTTAAGTTTAAAACCACGTGTACAAAAAGTTTAAACCCATGCGTAAAAAAGTTTAAAACCGGCGCGTAAAAAAAGTTTAAAACCGCGCGTAAAAAAACTTTTATACCGGCACGTAAAAAAAATTTTAAATCGCGCATAAAAAAAGTTTAAAATCGGCGCGTAAAAAAAGTTTTAAACAATCGCGTAAAAAATGTTTTAAAACCGCGCGTAAAAAAAGTTGAAAACAAACCGGCGTAAAAAAAGTTTAAAACCGGCGCCTAAAAAAAGTTTAAAACCGATGCGTAAAAAAACTTTCTAAAACGGCGTGTAAAAAAGTTTGAACCCGCGCGTAAAAAAAGTCTAGAACCGTACGTAAAAAAAATTGAAACCACGTATAAAAATTTTTTAAAACCGGCGCGCAAATAGAATTTTAAACCGGCACGTTAAAAAATTATAAATCGGCGCATAAAAAAAGTTTAAAACCGCGTGTAAAAAAAATTAACACCGGCGCGTAAAAAGAGTCTGAACACGCGCGTAAAAATGTTTAAAATCGGCGCGCAAAATTTTTTTAAACCGTTACGTAAAATAATTTTCTTACTGCATGATTTAAAAATAACATTAATTAAAGCACAATGATTACAACTGTAGTTACCAATCATTAAAAAACCTAGTAAAAATAACAATTTACGCTTATCGCACTAAAAACAAAAATTTATTAATTAAAGCATAATGATTACAACTAATTTATTGTCTTTCAATCTTATCCATTAAAACATTTTTTTATTAATGTCTTATATTGGTTTATACGGTTCTCACAACTCTGGGTGGTTCTCATTTTACCCATCTCCTATATATATATATATATATATATATATATATATATCTTTAAAATGGTTTTTTGAATAATAGGGTAGAAAGACAATTATACCCTCATGTACCTTGCACATGATTTGATTTGACAAAAAAAAATTAACTGGGTTGTAGCTAAAGGACAGAGCGTGACACAACTGATCATTTTAGATTAAATCAAACATGGATTTACTAGTATTTATAAAAAAGAAAAAAAAAACTATTCACCTTTACACATGAAATCATAAAAATAACAATTTATATTCATGCACATACACTAAACCTCCCAAAGTACAATTTATATTCATGTATGGACTCATAACACACGCCAACCCTTATCCCTAATCCACTTTTAATCAATGCACACAAAAGATTCACACAATATTATTATCACATGCAATAATGGAAACAACACTTTTACATAGTTAATGTTACCCACTATTATCCCAAAATAATGGTTAAATATATTCAAGAACTTATTTTTTTTTTTAATTTAGATAAACTAAACGCCTCCTAAAGTACAATAATCAGCTACAGGGTTCAACATGTTAAACCCTCATTGAACTTTTTCCACCCATTTCAAAACCATTTGACTATTTGTTTGTGAATTAACCCACACATAGATCGAACCGTAGTTTCTCGGTCGTTCATCTGGACCCGATTAGGTCACCCCCCGGTACTATCACCACTTCTCCATTGATTCACTAGTCCAACTACCAACACTAGCAATCAAATCATAAATAAGGATCATTGATTTCATATGAAACAATTGATGATCTTCTATTTGATTAAAATTCCAGCCTATCTCTAACCCATGATTGAAAAAAAATTCTAATTGCCTATGACTTTGGAAGTCCTCTGACTATTTAAAAAAAATCTATTCGTTGTGATGACAATTATGGTAGTCAAGGGGATGACGATGATAAACTATGACGGAGATATTTGAAGGCAGTCGCAAGGCAAAGATGAAAGTGGGTGGATTTAGGTGAGGTGTTTACTTTTTTGTTATTATTTTAATTTGAGTAAATTGCATACATTTTTTCAATAGAATTTTTTTACACTTTAAATACCACCTAACCTTACATTTGTAAGGATTTGAACTCACATCATTTTTGTGTGAGGCAAACACAATATCACCGGACCATTATGTCATGTGTACGTAAATCACATACATCGTCCTTGTAATTAAAGTAGAGCTAATTACATAAATTGTCCCTTTTGTTATAAAAGAGTATTTTGATCATTTTACCCGGTTTAACTAGAGAAAATTAATAGAATTTACCCTTGTACTCCAAACTTATACAAAATCGAAGCCACTAACCTCAATTTCTTACAAAATCAAAACCCCTTTCCCCAAACTTGCAACTTTTAGAACTTACTACCCAAAGATGTGACTTAGTCAAAGACCTGCTGGGGTTTATGTTACAATCTAGGTTAAACCCATCTAACAAAAAGTGGAATGATAAACAATAAAATTTAAATCATGAACCTAAATAATGATTTATAACAGAGGGTGTTAAATGTACTATTTTTATTATTTTTTATGCCCTCTTTATCATAAAACCACATTAGAACTTCCCATATTTACCTCTTATACAAGTCATTGTTTTAAAGAGGATATTCTTTTTTTTACAAAACAAATTCAAAAGTGTAAAATATATTACAAACGTTTTTTTTTAAATAAAATTCTTGCCATGTAGGCATCTCCTCTCTCTCTTTCACACTCAGACATGAATGCCTGTGACACGGATGCCACAATCATCCGTGTTGTATGTCAATGCTTTAGACATTTGTCATCTAGATTAGGTTTATTTTGGTGTTTTTCCCTTTTGTTAGGTTGCCTTTTCTTTTCATTTTTGTTTGGATCTGCCCATTTCCCTTCTATACATTCCCTTTTCCTTGAGTTGTGTTTTTAAACATCGAATTGTCGGTTCTAAGAATATTATCAATCAATTAAAAAAATATACAATACTATATTTCAAACTTCTATGGCCGGTTTTTCCCATGTGTTTTAGTTTATATAATGAAAACTCAAATTCTTGTTTCTCTCTACTTGCAACTCAAATTAATATCAAGTGTTTTAGTTTATACAAAAAATCAAGTGTAATTATTGAGAAATCGTTTAAATTAATTAATTAAAATTGTGATGGGTGCGATTGTTAGTTGAGTACCATAAGTCTATGATATAAACAATATAATATATGTAATCACGTTGTTGTGATAATAATATCATTAGTTTAAAACCAGTTGGCGATGTGCTTCGTATCACCATCGAATATTCTGCAATTTTTAAAATATATCCTTTTCATTCCACTATTAGTAGAGTTTTAATTTTCAGGAATGATTGATTATTAGATGTACCAATTATCACGAGACTTTAGTCTCTGAATTTTGAATTTGAATTAATAATATTATATACTGTTATCATCATCATCATCTAAATAATACAATATAAAGGTCGCTATCTCCTTGACTTGTATAAACTTCAAACACATTGTCTTTTCATTTCATTTTATTGTACAGTGTTAGTTTAATAGTGTTGTGTAAGAATTAAATACTTAATATTATGTTGTTGATTTGTTATTTCATTAATGTAGTGGCGGAATCAAGATTTTTTTTAATAGGGTCCATTTTATTTGGTGTTCAAAATTTTTATAACAATACGTTAAAATTTTCGGGTCGGCCCTCGTTCGGGTCGGGTTATAGCAAGGTTTGAACTAGATTTAAAAAAATCAAGAAAAATGGGCTATATAGGATTGAACCCATGACCTCTTGTTAGAGAAAAGGAAGATTTACCACTACACTAGCCTTCTTTTTCTTTCTATAGTGTCTAAACCTAATTGTATTTATGGGTTCATTAGACAATTTAATTATCGAATCTACTAATTTTTTTAAATACATTGGGGTCCATTGACCCCGACACACTAGACATGGGTCCGCCCTTGCTTACATGAACATAAACATATCATCAAAACTAAAAAAATGGTTATTTCATACTTACATGAACATAAACATATCATCAAAAACTAAAAATCTAAAAAGAATGGTGAACTCACTGATATCATCAAAATTTAAAAAGAAAAAAAGACGAGTGAACTCACCGAGTCATGAGCTTTCTCGAAGTAATTAAGAGCTAAGTTTCCAGCTTAGATTGAACACAATGAAGTGAGCTAGTTCGACTTGTATCGCTATTTCCACTAATATACATGATTTGATTGGTTCGATGTATCGCTATTTCCACTAATATAACATGATCTAATTGGTTCGATACAAGGTAGTTTAGCCCAACAAATTAAGTTAGTGGCCCAACCGCCAATCCATTTTGTGTACCACTAAAATTTGGTTCAACAATATCTCAGCATCATAAACTTACATAGAGTTTTTTTTTTCAAATATGGTTAGATTTAGAGATCACTGGCAGGTTACATAAGAGACGGGTCTCATGTCGGTTTTAAAAGCGTCTCTCCAGCCCTAATTACCCATACATATCGATTTTTTATTTTTTAAATTAGTGCCCTGGCCGGTGGGCATAAGGTTCGTGGGTGTATCCGTGGGTATCGGGCATACTCGTTTACGATATTACGTGGTTAAAAATTTACGTTTTGATTGCCATTATCCGAAAACTTAATCTTAAAGGAATATTGGATTTTAATAATCCCAAGTATTCGTCATTAGCCGACAACAATCCCAACTTCAAAAATAACCACCAGCAGTCCCAACTATTGACATATTGGACACCCATACCCTGACTAAAGAACCCTAACATCGTTAGTCTCCGGTCACCGGAAAACCGGTTTTGGACAGAAAAAGGTTCTAAAGGTCCGATCTAAGTTTACAAAGAGGTTTGGGAAAAGATGTTAAGTTTTATGGTCAAAAGTTGACTTTTCCGCCAAAAAGAAGTTTTCCGGCAAGAAAATGAGTTTTCCGACGACTTCAATAATCGAGGGCTTTTACTAGTAAAAGGTTTCTAAAGGTCCGTAATAAGGTTGCAAGAGGTTTGGGACGAAAATGTTGAGTTTTCTGACCAAAAATGAGTTTTCCGGTCAAAAAGTTTTTCCGGCGACCGGAAACTAACGGCGTTAGGGTTCTATTAGTCAGGGCCCAATGGAGGTCAATATGTTAATAGTTGGACTGGTAGTTTTATTTTTGAAGTTGGGACTGTTGGCGGCCAATTGCGAATAGTTGAGATTATTAAAATCCAATATTCCAATCTTAAACTCCGACTTCATATATCATAGATCCAACTACACACCTAGTCGTTTTATAACTTTCATATATTTTAAGTTTCTAACGGCGCCGACATGATTTGTTATATCTTTTAAGATTATAATATATCTTTTATGAAAGTATTGTTTGTACATACTTAACTATTTGTTGACTACTATCTTAACACAACTAGTTGTTATACCATAGTTCAAAACATATAATATCAAGAGATGAAGACTGCATTGCGATTCGTGTGTTTGTTGTTAGTCTCATCATCATTATACTCAGTAAATCCCACCAATAGCAAAGCTAAGGTAAGGTCTGCGGATGGTAAGATGTAGACAGCCTTACGTCTACCCTGTATGAAGAGAGGCTGCTTCCAGTGAGACCCCAGCTCGATTGTTTGTTGTTAGTCTATTGAGTCTAAAGTTGAGCGAAGAGCGCGTGAGAGGTATCATGGCGAATAAGGTGAATATTGAAAGAGTTTGTTTGTGACGCCCTACCATGTACTTTAGTGGGATGAACGGCAATCTAATGCGTCAGTCAATACATGAAATATGTTTTGGATCCGTGATGTCGAAATTGAACAACAATGGAGAAAACCATGTCTTCAAGATTGATGAAGATATCTGAACTTAATTCAAGATTCTTCCATTTTTAGATCAGTTTTTACTCTTCACAGTAGCCAACGAATTTATAGAATTTAGTTTGTTTTTATAATTTTAGGTTTTTAATATGATTTTCATCCCACAATTACAAAGTGTGGTTAGGTACGAGTGGAAATACCACTACACAGTCTTCTTACAATTAACTATTGCAACAATTACTCGTGGAGAGGATTAGTGGCAGACACAAAAAAAAAAAAAATTGGGCAGAAATTCTTATGTCTCGGTTGCCAAATACTAGAAAAGAAAGTTGTCCAATTTGTGTCGGACCAATAAAATATATAATCTTACGTTAGATTACAGTTAATTAAAATAAACCAATAAAATATAAATAAATTTAGAAAGTTACCAATTTCAATGTTTAAAACACATTTTAGAACATTCAAAACCCTTTGAAATTTTACCTTATAATTACACTAAAATAGCTATATTTTCTCTAATTAAATAATATTTTTTATATCTTTATCATTAAATTTTCATTCTCCTCAAACATTCAGTATACAGAAGCAGTAACATTTTCTCTTTTCTTCACTTATAACCACTTTTTATAATATAAAAAAGCACTTCATCTCTTCTCCTATCACCAACTTGTCATTTCAATTTAAATATAAGTTAAAAAACTTTTCACCTTGCAACTCAAGAACTCCATCATCACCGGAAAGAAAAGTTCCAGTCAAATCGTCTTCTTCTTTCTTGTATTTTCTATCTTTCAAGAGTTCAAGGAGTGTGATTGCAAAATTCCTTAGGGGCGTTTAGGATTTTCAAGCGTATATAACACTAATTCTTTTAACGGGGGCGGCCGCCACCCAACCGCACCGCATTGCATAGGTCCGCCCCTGGTGAGCCTAATTGCATGAATATTAAGTCAACACAATGTTACTCGAGCCGGTATATTGTGTGGATATGCATGAAGAGAGAATTTTCTTTTCCACGTTTGTGTAACATGTGAAATTGGAAACCAGAACGTCTCACTTTATTGTGTATTCTTTATGATTAGTGGCCCGGTTAAGCAAAAGTCGAGATGGCCGAGTTGGTCTAAGGCGCCAGATTAAGGTTCTGGTCCGAAAGGGCGTGGGTTCAAATCCCACTCTCGACATTCTTTTTCATTTTTATTTGTATGTTTCTAACTTTTTAAGTTATTATTTTTATTTGTTTTATAAAATTGCTATTCCTTTACTTTTCTTAGCGTGTTAACTAACAATGGCTTTTGTGTTTGTATAAAATTCATTTTTTATTCACCATATATAGCTACTAGATTATGGGTCCGTTCAAAACGGTAAGCTAATATTTTTTAGGTGTTCTGCTAATTAATAAGCGAATATCGAAATTTGGTATGACGTATATCGACAAAAATGTAATCTTAGCAACCAAAATGATGATCAATCCAGCATTTAACTAGTTACATCCTATTTAATCACACCATACGTATTTTATAATTAACACCACCAGCAAGCATGAACAGGTGAACAACACTTTCAACCTTTTATTAAAAGAGTGTTAATAACATAATATCTCATTACATCATGAAAAAAACTTTTTTTTATTTTTTGATAATAAAATGCTATTTAATAACTAAGAGTGTTTGTTTCATGAATTTTGATGGTATTATATTTAAATGTCATTCTTTAGTTCGCAAAGTTTGCTCAAAGTAGTTCGCAAAAAGCTCTAATCGAGTCGTTTTAAGTGAGCTCGAGCTTAAAATGAGCTCATTAAATAAATGAGCACAAGCTTCATATGCCAAGATTGGCTAGGCTCCCGGGTATAAACAAGGATATTATTTATATGAAACAACAACTATTTTTAACATATATGTTAGTTGAGGAGTTCATGGACGTGTTTTAGGCCACTTAGAGTGGGATGCCCGTAAGGATGTGATGATTTTGTAGAGAGATGTGGGGAAGTGACGTCTGATAAACTAATACATTAATTTATCCACATTTCACTAATATTTTACTATGTATTTGTTGAATTGAAATGTGTACTTAATTGTGTCATAAGTGAACTTGCAGGTCTAACTGATGGATGGTTTCATGAAAATTTAGCTAAAAACCAGATAGACTATAAAAAGAAGGATTTGGTTGCAGTTTAGAAGATTTGAAGAAGCGACTTGGTTACATACAACCGCATGGATGTATAAGAGCAATATGTCAAGAAATACGGATTCATAACCTACACTAAAGATATCGTACTACCATATGGTTGCATGAGAAACTTTATTATATGTTTGGATGTTGTTGTATTAACACTTGTTATGTGAAAATAATAAGTAAACGATAGATAAACCCCTAAATTATGATGACACAATTTTGCTTTAGGATAAATCAAATGTGCAATATGTATGATATAAGATATTGTATACGTGCAGTGTGACCACTTAATTAAACATGTACGTATATTTTATAAACTAAGTGATTTTGTAACATAAAACTTAAGATGGTTAATTACCAATTAAAATCATGTGACAAACACTTAAATGTGATTTTCAATAATAACTAACCTAAGACTACACCTAGTATTCTTGAACAAATAAATAGATATAAATTAGGTAAATTTATATGCTATGTGACTTTATATGTCATGTGATTTATATCTTCATTTTCTAAACTTAAGTGAAATTATGTATATTTATGCGTAACAACGTGTTATTAACGAACCTATAACTGGAGTATAAAGCATTATCCTTAGCTTAAATTTCGAGGACGAAATTTTTGTAACATGGGGAGAATGTGACAACTTGTACTTTTGACCCTAATGATTGAACGGGTTACACATCTTAAAACATTTATTATTGTTAGTTTAAATGATAAAAACTTGCGGTGAGTGAAGCATGTTGTGAATCAATATTTTTGGCCAACTGTACTGATTTAACATAAATATTTATTTATTTGTATATACTTCAAATATTCGTTTTGAACTATTTGTATATACTTCAAATATTCGTTTTGAACGGGTTAAGATAAATATAACTACCTAATTTATTTAGAGTTTAACCAAATTGTTCCTACCATTTTATAGTAAAACTTGTTTGATTTAATTTTGAAAAGTGCAAGTTGGTTAGAAGGTAAATTCCTCTTGGTTTGTAGGGTCCATGGGTCATTGGTCATGCAAAACTAGAGCAAAGTTTTGTTTTCCATCAGATAATGAATTGGACTGGAATTATAACTAGTACGTTATGTCACAAAGTGATCATAACTGGTTGATGAAAATACATCATGACTTAATAAAGTTGTATTTTCCAAATGGAAAAGTATCAGTAACCTTTCCAACTGACATCAACTTTTGTTTCTGCGCAATTTCTCTCTCAAAGTAGGAGTCAGCCATGTGTTGTGTCAGAGTTAATTCCTTGAAACTGACGTTATAGAGTGTGAGTATAATTTTAGATATATTTTAAGTACTTTTTACCCTTTATTCAAGCTTTAAATTTATAAAAACAGATATGCAACTATCACTCTCGACAAAGCGCTAGGGCAAGTACACCCATCGTTGACGTAGTGTAGTGATGGTAAGAACCGAGATCGTCAAAGGACACAATAGCTTTTAGTACCGGAATATCGTCGACGTCTAATCTAATCAAATTTTTAGGAAAGGTTTTTTTTTATAAAAATAATAAAATGCCTAAATTAATAGAGGAAACAAATAGACAAGATAGAATCACTTGGTTCCGACTTATTATTTATGTGTCCTTTATGATTTCCACCTTCGAGTTTTTAAGAGATTATCTTAGTTATAGTGGCATACCCCTCTTTTGGAGGCGACAATACCCTCAGCCATATTGGTCTGAGTCAGCAGAGATATAGTCCCACAAGGCTGGAATATTGAAAGATAATTAAGTAAGTTATTAATGCAAAATATGGCATGTCCCTCTTTTGGAGGCAACGCTAACCTCAGCCATTTGGTCTGAGTCAGCAGGGATACAGTCCCCAAGGCCGGTTTAAAGTTTTAATAGTAGTTTGTTTATAAGGGATTCAAGCTGTTCTTACTTCCCCCGATTTGATGCTATCTGCCTCAAAGGAAGTTCTAATAAACTTGAACCAAGTCCTCGCAGGATCTATCACGAACAAGGCAGACTTTCAGCATACACCTACCCTCAGCAGTCGTGCTTAATTTAACCGTAAAGCACAAAGATGTTAATAACGAAAATGTTGTAGATTATTAAATTCAATTCAAAAAAAACTGTTAATCAAAGTCATATAATACAAGAATGAAATATGTAACAATCCAACATGCTTTATTTGAAAACTCTTCGAGTCCTCTTTGGTTCTATGACCTCAACTTTAATGGATGATGTGAAATGGGGTTTTGGGGTCAATAATGGTGGCAGTGTGAAATTGTTTGCAAACATTGGTTTAATTTAATCAGCACTTTTATTTATATGTGAAAACAGTAGTGCACATGCTGTGTGAGCACACCACTTTAATCACTCCTTCTCTTTTCTTCATTAATGAGTATGTAGTACCAGTCTCATAAGGCTCAACAAACGGAGGCCCGTATTGTATGTGTAATATCATGATATGCTAATCTAGAATGACAGAGTGTCATAACGGAATGGCCGGCTCTGATTTGAGGTCTCTCTGTTCTAAGTCTGAAGGGGAGCCCTAATGTAATGCATGTACTGAAAATGATAACTTTAATCTAGACATAATCCAAACAACAATTGATACATATTGAATACACATTTGATCACGGATATGATGGATGCACAAGTGTTTAAATATAATAAATAATTAAGCGACACATGATACACCCCAAAAATGTGATTAAAACGGGGAATTGGTAGAGATTCACTCACATTGGGTGCGTTCTTTTGATGATGTTGGATGCGCACGAGTTTTGGATTTGATCGACGAGGAAAAACTAACCTAAAATAATAACGAAATGGTTCGATAAATAATTGGATTTTATTTGAGACTAATACTTTTAATTAACAATTTTAATAGGATTTTTAGATTTATTTTTGTGAGTTTAAGGTCATTTTCTAACTTTAAAAATATTATTTTTAAGTATTTTTAATTGATTTTTAAATTAAATAAATAAAAAAAATAAAATTTTGACTTTTATTGACCGTTGACCGGCCATTGACCGTTGACCGGTCGGACTGTGGTTGAGTGTGCACTGAGTGAGGTTCGAACCCGGGACCTCTCGTTCGCGTGCACGCAGCTCTACCAACTGAGCTACGTGTCTAACCCGAAATATTTCTGATTTTAATTATACTTATATACTATTTAGATTATTCAGAATTCTATTTAATTTAAAAAGGTTTTTAAATCATTGAACCGGTGTGAGGGCCTGGACTCGAACCCGCGTCCATAGCCTTGTATTGCACACAACCCGACCAACTGGGCTGTGTGACTAACCCGAATGATATGCGATTTTAATTACATTTATATACTATCTGCGCCTTAATATATATCAGTATTAAAAATGGTTGGAAATTTGTAAGAACCGGGCAGCGTGTTAGGACTCGAACTCGGGACCATGATATTAAATTTGCACACAGTCCACCACTGGACTGTGTGTCTAACCCGGTATAATATTCAGTTTTAATTAAACTTATACACATATCGCCTTCGTCTTCGTCATCTATAAAGACACAGAACCAGATGCCCAACTGTTTTTGTTTAATTCGATTATCGAAACTTATAATTGGTTGGAAAGTATTAGATAATGAGATTAAAGAACAGATTGTACCAAACAGGATGTTTTTCTCAGAACTCCCGGCAAGGGTCGTCGGCTCTGATTTGTGAATTCCGTCTAAGCGGATCAATTAACAGTTTTGATCAATGAGTTGTGAAATTAAGTGACTAAACAAGATATAGCAGGGGGTTTTAGATGATTGTACCGATTTACAGTGTGATTTCGGAATTTCCAGAGATTTTCCGGCGAGTGCAGAATTTCCGGCAACGTCGTCTGGAACCGATTCTGGTTGAAGGATTGAAGTTAGTATATGTCTAACAATGGATTGAAAACGAAAGAGTCGAGAAATTTACTGATTTGGTGTAAGTCTCGGTTTTCCGGTGAAAGTCCGGCGAAAGAAGAATGTCTCCGGCGAGTGCTAAGACTTCGAGAAATGGTGCGATTTTGAGCGAAAAGATTACCAGAGACTTGGGTGAGTATTTATAAGGAAGAAACAGAATGAATCGAGTCCGAATTTGATCTTGATTCGTGGTCAACATTTCTCCGGCGATTACGACTTGAATTGGGGGATTAGACATCGGTTATAACCGATGCCGAAGTTAATTCATGCGTTCAGTCAAAGGGAACGGTCGAAATTTAGCGAAAACGTCGGTATTTCCGGCGACTGCGGATTGGGCGCGTTGATTACTGAATTTGATTTCGTGTTTTATTATAAGTATTAATTGTTTCATTATATTGACAAAAGACAGCGTGTGGCGGAGTGGTGTTGTGGTTGTTTGGTGACCCGGCTGACCCGGGTTCGAAACCCGGCAGCTTGATTTTTATTTTTTAAGCACTTATTTTTACTTTTTAATAATTATAGTTTTTTTAAAATTCTAATATGTTTTTAAACATGTATTGTTTAAAATTAATATTGACCATAAATACGAAATGAAATTTTTATAATTGGATATTTGATTAATAAACGAAGTGGGTTTGGAAACACGTTTTTCGACGGATGTTACAGTATCCCCTACTTTTAGAAATTTCGTCCCGAAATTTAAGTAGTAGTGGTAACAGGAAAAAGATGCGGGTATTTTTCGCGCATTGAGTCTTCACGTTCCCAAGTAAACTCAGGTCCTCGTTTCGACTCCCAGCGTACCCTAACAATTGGAATACGACTCCGTCTTAAACGTTTTTCTCCGAAGTCCATGATCTCTACTGGTCTTTCAATGAAGTGCATAGATTCATCGATCTGAATATCTTCTAGGGGAATATGGAGGTTTTCATCGGCGAGGCACTTCTTTAAGTTTGATACGTGGAATGTGGGGTGAATTCTGTTGAGTTCTTCTGGTAGGTCAAGCTTGTATGCTACAGGTCCTACTCTTTCGAGTATCTTGAAAGGTCCTACGTAGCGTGGTGCTAGCTTGCCCTTCTGGCCAAAACGAACTACTCCCTTCCACGGTGATACTTTTAGAAGTACTTGATCACCAATGTTAAATTCCACGGGCTTTCGTCGTTTGTCTGCATAACTCTTTTGCCGACTCTGTGCCGCTAGAAGATTGTTTCGAATTTGATGGATCTTGTCTGTTGTTTCTTGAATGAATTCTGGACCGGTGATTTGAGCTTCCCCAATTTCGTGCCAGCATACTGGAGATCGGCACTTACGACCGTATAAAGCTTCGAAAGGAGCCATGCCGATACTTGAGTGATAACTATTGTTGTACGAAAATTCAACTAATGGTAGATGAGCGTCCCAATTCCCTTTGAAGTCTATGACACATGCTCGAAGCATGTCTTCAAGAGTTTGGATGGTGCGTTCAGATTGTCCATCAGTTTGAGGATGAAAAGCGGTACTGAGGTCTAATCGTGTACCCAAGGCGGTTTGTACAGCTTGCCATGTTCGTGAAGTGAAACGACCATCACGGTCTGAAATGATGCTTAAAGGTACACCACGACGGCTTACGATCTCGCTGATGTAGATACGAGCTAATTTCGTTCTTGAAGTCCTCGCGAATCGGAATGAAGTGAGCTGATTTTGTAAGACGATCAATGATTACCCATATAGTGTCATACCCACTGGAGGTGCGAGGTAACCCGGTAATGAAGTCCATGGTTATGTTTTCCCACTTCCATACAGGTATTTCAGGTTGGGTTAGAAGTCCTGAAGGTCTTTGATGTTCAGCTTTTACTTTGGAACAGGTAAGGCACTTGGAAACAAAAACAGCAATATCCTTTTTCATGCCAGGCCACCAGTAGGTGTATCGAAGGTCTTGATACATCTTGTCGGCTCCTGGGTGTACAGAGTACCGTGTTTTGTGCGCCTCATTCATAAGGAAATCTCGAAGGTTATTGCGATTGGGAATCCATATGCGATTTAGATAGTATAGAATACCGTCAGATTTGGTTTCGATTTTAAGTTCCGCTCCACATGACAGCTCATCGCGTACGTCGTTTTCTGTTACAGAAACATGTTGGGCTTCTCGGATTCGATCTTTGATGTCGGTTATGATTTGCGAACATAGAAGATGAATGGAGTTCGCATAACCTTTTCGACTGAGCGCATCGGCCACCCCGTTTGCCTTGCCAGGATGATACGAATTTCACAGTCGTAGTCGTTAAGAAGTTCAACCCATCTTCGTTGCCTCATATTCAACTCCTTTTGGTTGAAGATATGTTGGAGACTCTTGTGGTCAGTGTATATTTCGCACTTGGTACCGTAGAGGTAATGTCTCCATATCTTGAGAGCGAACACAACGGCTCCAAGTTCTAGGTCGTGGGTGGTGTAGTTCTTCTCATGAACTTTGATGTTGCCTAGAAGCATAGGCTATCACTTTTCCTCTTTGCATCAGTACACAGCCTAGTCCTTGCCCTGACGCGTCGCAATATACTACAAAGTCATCGCAACCTTCAGGAAGTGTGAGGATAGGTGCGTCACAAAGCTTTTGCTTAAGGGTTTGGAAGGCTTCTTCTTGTTTAGGTCCCCATATGAAGGGTTTTCCTTTATGAGTCAAAGCCGTGAGTGGTACAGCAATACGGGAAAAATTGGCAATGAAGCGGCGATAGTAACCATCCAAACCAAGAAATGATCTTACTTCGGTAGGGGTACGTGGCGCTTGCCATTCCTGTACTGCCTTGATTTTTGAGGGATCAACATGAATTCCCTTGTCATTGACGACGTGTCCAAGGAATTGTACTTCCCTTAACCAGAATTCACATTTCGAGAACTTAGCGTACAGCTTTTCTGTCCTTAAGATTGTAAGGATGAGTCGAAGGTGTCGTTCATGAACAGACTTAGACTTTGAGTAGATGAGGATGTCGTCGATGAAGACTATGACAAAGCGGTCGAGGTAGGGTTTGCATACTCTATTCATTAAATCCATAAATACTGCTGGGGCGTTGGTTAAACCAAATGGCATGACCATGAATTCGTAATGACCATATCGAGTTCGGAAGGCGGTCTTTGGGACGTCTTCTTCATGTACTCTGAGTTGATGATATCCAGAACGAAGGTCGATTTTTGAAAAAAAGGTGGCGCCTTGAAGTTGGTCTAGAAGGTCATCGATGCGAGGTAATGGGTAGCGATTCTTGACCGTTAACTTGTTGAGTTCTCTGTAGTCGATACACATGCGAAACGTTCCATCTTTCTTCTTCACAAAAAGAACAGGTGCACCCCAAGGCGATGAGCTAGGACGTATAAATCCTTTGTCAGTCAGCTCTTGTAGTTGATTGGCCAGCTCTTGCATTTCGGATGGGGCTAACCTATAAGGAGATTTTGCGATTGGTTGTAGCGCCAGGTATAAGATCAATGCGGAATTCGACTTCTCTCATGGGAGGAAGTCCTGAGATGTCGTCGGGAAAGACTTGTGGGAATTCTTTCACTACAGGTATATGTTCGAGTTTCTTCTCCTTGTTTCCCTTCTTAACGACGTGAGTTAGGAAGGCGACATAGTTCTTGCGAAGATATTTTCGGGCTTGAAGGCAGGACATCAATTTGAGTCCTTTCGAAGGGGTTTCTCCAAAGATTCGTAGGGTCTGACCGTCTGCAAGAGGAATGCGAATGAACTTTTCGCGGCATACTACTTCAGCATGATGTTGGCTGAGCCAGTCCATACCGATTATAATATCGAAACTTCCCAACTTCATAGGAATGAGGTCAACTGGAAAATCGTGATCGTTTAGGGTGAGAGTACAATTGCGTATAATAGAGATTAATGAGACCGGTTTTCCATCAGCAACTTCCACCGTTATGGATTCCATGAGATTATCACGAGTTTGGTTGAGGATGGGTTCAAATTCTAAGGACACAAAACTCTTATCCGCGCCAGTATCAAATAACATGGATGCATAACTACCATTGATGAGAAACGTACCGTTAACCACGTTGTTATCAGCCCTAGCTTGATTGGCGTTGATGTTGAAAGCTCTTCCTCTAGCAGGTGGAGGAACTTGGTTAGCTTGGTTCACCGGATTTGCTTGAGCCTGGGCATGAATGATGTTCACCAAGCGTGGACAAGTGTTTCTAAAGTGGTTTGGGTCTCCACAGTTGTAACAAGCCCGCATAGGTTGCATCATGGGGTAGTTGGGTTGGTAGTAGGATTGAGCTACATGTTGGGCAGGTGGTAGGAGTAAAGGTTGTTGGGCTTGACCCACTATCTGATGGTGGGTTTGGGTTGAGGGTTGATTGCGGTTCATTCGCTGAAGTGTACGACAGGTTTGGATGGTGTGACCCGCACGGCCACAGCTGGTGCAATGTTGGCAGGGATGTTCAGGAAGGTGATGGTATTGACAACGGTTGCATTTTGGGTATGGGCCGGAGTATGGCTTTTTATATGGTGCAGCTGAGGGGGCAACTTGAGTGATGGGTGCAGCAGTGATAGGGGGGTTTGTTTGTGTGACAGCAAAGTTCTGTTGTTTCGCTTCCTCTTACCAGCAAACTTCGAAGAGGAGACAGAATGGTTTGAAGTTGGGTCTCAATGGGGGCTTTCTTTTTCTCCTCCTTGAATTTACCGTTTCGGATGCGATTCTCGGTAAGTTCGGTAGCTAGTTCTATTGCGACCTCAAGTGTTGCAGGTGAAGTGCTTAGAACCGAGTCTTGAATTTTCGAGGGGAGGCCTCGAATGTAGTGTTCAACCAAGCGGTACACTGGGGTGAACAAGTTGGGGATCATTTGATTTAGCTCGAGAAATCTTTTGTTGTAGGAAGTATGATCTCCTTCCTTTTGTTTTAACGAATGGAATTCATCTTCCAACTTCGTGATTTCACTTCTTGGACAGAAGCGTCTTGTCATTATTTCCCTTAACTCTTCCATGTTAAGGCCATAGCATCTTCGACTCCTCTCTTACCCTTTTCTGTGTTCCACCAGGTAAGGGCTACCCCAAACAGTCTCCCGGTTACGTAACGTACCTTGCGATCATCGGGACAATCGCAATTGAGGAAGGTGTTCTCCATTTCCTCAAACCAGTGGAGGAGAGCAGTGACACCTTCGGTCCCTTCATACTTTAGGGGATCGCAAGACTTGAAGTGTTTGTAGGAGCACTTTTTGGAGGGAGGTTGTCGACGTTCTGGTCTTCTTGATTGGGAGGGTTGATGGGATTTGCGGTGAGAGCTTGTTGGACTTGAATTACGATGTCAGGAAGCACCGCGGCCATTTGTTTTGCAATTTGGGTGGCCAAGCGTTCGTTTGACCTTCCTGACTTTCTACCTCCACGTAGTTGCCTAGCCGACATCTACAGGAACATACATAGGAAGATTGTGAGTTTAAGAAGTTTTTAGGGGTCATGTGTCGTTAAAAGTAATAAAATAACATAATCATCATAATGCAACTACATCCATAGGATGTCTTGGGTTTGCTCATGTTTGGGCGTCCCCCATACCATCGCATGTATAGTCATGTGGGCCCCCATGACTATTGGCTTAGTAGGATTCACATTGGTGTTGGCGGTTTAACACTCGCATCACCCGAATGAAAACCATGAAATATGATTGCGAGATGTATGGTAGGAGGGTGTCCAGGTATAGACACAATGACAACTCAAAGTGGGGTTAGTTCACACGACGTTTGGTATAGCATGCTTTGGCCTAATAGGTCCTTCGTACTCTCATAGTTAGTCCTTAGGTAGGCAAACTGTCCTTTATTTTGGATTTATACGAATGCCAAGCCTAGACAGGAGGTTCCGACTACCGGTACTCGTACCCTTCCAGTTACTACATGCCCGTCATGGGAACTCACTTTGATGTGATTTGAAAAATACAAAAATCGTTGCAAAAATCATAGGAATTGTGAGGTGTGTGCTCTCATGGATATGATACGTTATGAGTATATGATTCATGATGAGCATTGTATAATAATATGTACTTATGAACTTGCATAACATTGAATGTAACAATAAACATAAGGCATATAAACATCATGAATTTTGTATGTAACACATAAACAATTTTAAAATTCTAATCAACTATAGTATAGGCTCTAAGGGTCTAATAACCTATCCTATATTCCTATAGTCATGGCTCTGATACCAATCTGTCACACCCCGACCCGCAGCGGAATAAGAGTCGGGGCATAATTGGGTTATCACCAAAGCTCATGATGTTTACTAAAATGTTTCATATTTATTAAATTCAAATTACAACTTAAATGTTCAAATCAAATTCATATAAATACAAGGAAATGAAACTAAGTAAAACAATCCAAAGTTTAAACTGATTTATTCTTCTAGGCCCTCTTATGTGTTTCTTGCCTCAACTGGATCACCTGTATCATGTGTAAAAATGGGGAAAATTTTGGGTCAACAAAAGTTGGCGAGTGAACCTTGTTTAAAAACATTGTTATTGATTTCTTGTTGTATTTAATATTGAAAAGTTGTGCAATATTCATATGTGAGCAAACATATATAAACAAACAATCACAAACCACCTTGAATGAGTATATGACATGAATGATAATGTATTGTGAGATCAAGGCTCAATCAAACGGAGCCGATCGTATGAAATGTATGATGATGTATGTGAGATCAAGGCTCAATCAAACGGAGCCGATCGAATGAGGCACCTGTACTCAACCCATCTCCCACGGGGAGCTGATGGGCCTAATGTAATGCATGTACTGAAAATGATAACTTTAATCTAGACATAATCCACACAACAATTGATACATATTGAATACACATTTGATCACAGATATGAAGGATGCACAAGTGTTTAAATATAATAAATAATTAAGCGACACATGATACACCACAAAAATGTGATTAAAACGGGGAATTGGTAGAGATTCACTCACATTGGGTGCGTTCTTTTGATGATGTTGGATGCGCACAAGTTTTGGGATTTGATCGACGAGGAAAAACTAATCTAAAATAATAACGAAATGGTTCGGTAAATAATTGGATTTTATTTGAGACTAATACTTTTAATTTTAATAGGATTTTTAGATTTATTTTTGTGAGTTTAAGGTCATTTTCTAACTTTAAAAATATTATTTTTAAGTATTTTTAATTGATTTTTAAATTAAATAAATAAATAAAAAAAATAAAATTTTGACTTTTGTTTACCGTTGACGGCCGTTGACCGTTGACCGGACCGTTGACCGGTCGGACTGTGGTTGAGTGTGCACTGAGTGAGGTTCGAACCCGGGACCTCTCGTTCGCGTGCACCCAACTCTACCAACTGAGCTACGTGTCTAACCCGAAATATTTCTGATTTTAATTATACTTATATACTATTTAGATTATTCAGAATTCTATTTAATTTAAAAAGGTTTTTATCATTTGAATTGTGAGTGCCTGGATCCCGAACCCGTCGGTTCATACCTTGTTTTCGCTACAACAACTACACGACCAAGGCTTTGCCTTGTTGTACCTATACGAAAATTTCATTTTATTAATTTTTTTACTATCATGGCCTTAGATATAGTTTAATATTTAAAACATGTGGAATTTTGTAAGTATTCGGCATGCGTTGTTGTTATTGAAGTGAACGGGCCATGTCAACAAATTGCACAAGTCACATGGACGGATGTCTAACTTAATATCAGTTGTGAACTAACCTTACGAACACAAGTTCGCCTTTCGTTTTCACTTAAAAAGAACCAACTCCCAAACCTTTTTAGTTTTTACTTATGGCTTAAGGTTGGTGGAAACACTCGATTCATCAGAAAAAGAAACAAGATTGATCCAAAACAGCAGTTGCTCAGAACTCACTTCGGCAATGTCACCTGATTGTGTGAAAGTTCGATCCAACTTGATCAAATCTTAACCATTTTGCATCAATGGACTTGTAATTTAAGGAATAAACAATATTGCCAACTTGTTCTTAGATGAATTGGACCTGTTTCAGGATTGAATTCGGAATTTACTCAAGTATGTTCCAGGCATACAGTTTCGCAAGCGTTGAACTTCTATCAAGTTGCGAAGTTGTATATGTCTCAATGATTAAACCGCAAGAGTCGAGAAATATATTCTATTTTAGGTGTACGCGTTCTCTACAGTTCTGTATCCTTTGAAAGTCCCAACAGTGAGATATGACCCCTTTTACTCTTAAGCACTTTTGGTGATATGTTGCTATTTGAAGCAATAAAAATTCAATGTATTCGGTGTAATATTTATAACGGAGAAATCTGCATGAATCGATGAATTTTGATTGCTTGTACGCACTTAACATTTCTAGGGTTACCGCACTCTGAAGGGGGTTAGTAAGCTCGATTTTCATTTCTCGATTTAATTCTCTTTTAATGGGACACTTGTTCGAAATGTCGACAACGCGGTTTTTGGCGTACTTGATTGTAGTACATGTTAATTTACTGATTATGTGATTTCTACGTTTTTTATTATGTATAACTGTTTCATTTATATTGTACAGAAAGACATATGTGGCGGGTTTGAGGTTGATTTGGAACGGATTAGGATCGGTTCGAAACCGCATTGATATGAATTCTGGTTATGCACTTATTTTTTTAACTTGAATTTTAATTTTTTAAATTAATATGTTTAGTATGGAATTAATTTTTTATATATTGTGACTTAAATAGGTTATGGAATTTTCATAAATTGGTTATTTGATTTTTAACACGGTTGGGTTGTGAAAAACCAAAAGATTTCTTCGAGATGTTGCAAATTATCCCTATTTTAGGAAATTGTCGAAAAAGTAGTAGTGGTAACAGGAAAAAGATGCGGGTATTTTTCGCGCATTGAGTCTTCACGTTCCCAAGTAAACTCAGGTCCTCGTTTCGACTCCCAGCGTACCCTAACAATTGGAATACGACTCCGTCTTAAACGTTTTTCTCCGAAGTCCATGATCTCTACTGGTCTTTCAATGAAGTGCATAGATTCATCGATCTGAATATCTTCTAGGGGAATATGGAGGTTTTCATCGGCGAGGCACTTCTTTAAGTTTGATACGTGGAATGTGGGGTGAATTCTGTTGAGTTCTTCTGGTAGGTCAAGCTTGTATGCTACAGGTCCTACTCTTTCGAGTATCTTGAAAGGTCCTACGTAGCGTGGTGCTAGCTTGCCCTTCTGGCCAAAACGAACTACTCCCTTCCACGGTGATACTTTTAGAAGTACTTGATCACCAATGTTAAATTCCACGGGCTTTCGTCGTTTGTCTGCATAACTCTTTTGCCGACTCTGTGCCGCTAGAAGATTGTTTCGAATTTGATGGATCTTGTCTGTTGTTTCTTGAATGAATTCTGGACCGGTGATTTGAGCTTCCCCAATTTCGTGCCAGCATACTGGAGATCGGCACTTACGACCGTATAAAGCTTCGAAAGGAGCCATGCCGATACTTGAGTGATAACTATTGTTGTACGAAAATTCAACTAATGGTAGATGAGCGTCCCAATTCCCTTTGAAGTCTATGACACATGCTCGAAGCATGTCTTCAAGAGTTTGGATGGTGCGTTCAGATTGTCCATCAGTTTGAGGATGAAAAGCGGTACTGAGGTCTAATCGTGTACCCAAGGCGGTTTGTACAGCTTGCCATGTTCGTGAAGTGAAACGACCATCACGGTCTGAAATGATGCTTAAAGGTACACCACGACGGCTTACGATCTCGCTGATGTAGATACGAGCTAATTCTCGTTCTTGAAGTCCTCGCGAATCGGAATGAAGTGAGCTGATTTTGTAAGACGATCAATGATTACCCATATAGTGTCATACCCACTGGAGGTGCGAGGTAACCCGGTAATGAAGTCCATGGTTATGTTTTCCCACTTCCATACAGGTATTTCAGGTTGGGTTAGAAGTCCTGAAGGTCTTTGATGTTCAGCTTTTACTTTGGAACAGGTAAGGCACTTGGAAACAAAAACAGCAATATCCTTTTTCATGCCAGGCCACCAGTAGGTGTATCGAAGGTCTTGATACATCTTGTCGGCTCCTGGGTGTACAGAGTACCGTGTTTTGTGCGCCTCATTCATAAGGAAATCTCGAAGGTTATTGCGATTGGGAATCCATATGCGATTTAGATAGTATAGAATACCGTCAGATTTGGTTTCGATTTTAAGTTCCGCTCCACATGACAGCTCATCGCGTACGTCGTTTTCTGTTACAGAAACATGTTGGGCTTCTCGGATTCGATCTTTGATGTCGGTTATGATTTGCGAACATAGAAGATGAATGGAGTTCGCATAACCTTTTCGACTGAGCGCATCGGCCACCCCGTTTGCCTTGCCAGGATGATACGAATTTCACAGTCGTAGTCGTTAAGAAGTTCAACCCATCTTCGTTGCCTCATATTCAACTCCTTTTGGTTGAAGATATGTTGGAGACTCTTGTGGTCAGTGTATTTTCGCACTTGGTACCGTAGAGGTAATGTCTCCATATCTTGAGAGCGAACACAACGGCTCCAAGTTCTAGGTCGTGGGTGGTGTAGTTCTTCTCATGAACTTTGATGTTGCCTAGAAGCATAGGCTATCACTTTTCCTCTTTGCATCAGTACACAGCCTAGTCCTTGCCCTGACGCGTCGCAATATACTACAAAGTCATCGCAACCTTCAGGAAGTGTGAGGATAGGTGCGTCACAAAGCTTTTGCTTAAGGGTTTGGAAGGCTTCTTCTTGTTTAGGTCCCCATATGAAGGGTTTTCCTTTATGAGTCAAAGCCGTGAGTGGTACAGCAATACGGGAAAAATTGGCAATGAAGCGGCGATAGTAACCATCCAAACCAAGAAATGATCTTACTTCGGTAGGGGTACGTGGCGCTTGCCATTCCTGTACTGCCTTGATTTTTGAGGGATCAACATGAATTCCCTTGTCATTGACGACGTGTCCAAGGAATTGTACTTCCCTTAACCAGAATTCACATTTCGAGAACTTAGCGTACAGCTTTTCTGTCCTTAAGATTGTAAGGATGAGTCGAAGGTGTCGTTCATGAACAGACTTAGACTTTGAGTAGATGAGGATGTCGTCGATGAAGACTATGACAAAGCGGTCGAGGTAGGGTTTGCATACTCTATTCATTAAATCCATAAATACTGCTGGGGCGTTGGTTAAACCAAATGGCATGACCATGAATTCGTAATGACCATATCGAGTTCGGAAGGCGGTCTTTGGGACGTCTTCTTCATGTACTCTGAGTTGATGATATCCAGAACGAAGGTCGATTTTTGAAAAAAAGGTGGCGCCTTGAAGTTGGTCTAGAAGGTCATCGATGCGAGGTAATGGGTAGCGATTCTTGACCGTTAACTTGTTGAGTTCTCTGTAGTCGATACACATGCGAAACGTTCCATCTTTCTTCTTCACAAAAAGAACAGGTGCACCCCAAGGCGATGAGCTAGGACGTATAAATCCTTTGTCAGTCAGCTCTTGTAGTTGATTGGCCAGCTCTTGCATTTCGGATGGGGCTAACCTATAAGGAGATTTTGCGATTGGTTGTAGCGCCAGGTATAAGATCAATGCGGAATTCGACTTCTCTCATGGGAGGAAGTCCTGAGATGTCGTCGGGAAAGACTTGTGGGAATTCTTTCACTACAGGTATATGTTCGAGTTTCTTCTCCTTGTTTCCCTTCTTAACGACGTGAGTTAGGAAGGCGACATAGTTCTTGCGAAGATATTTTCGGGCTTGAAGGCAGGACATCAATTTGAGTCCTTTCGAAGGGGTTTCTCCAAAGATTCGTAGGGTCTGACCGTCTGCAAGAGGAATGCGAATGAACTTTTCGCGGCATACTACTTCAGCATGATGTTGGCTGAGCCAGTCCATACCGATTATAATATCGAAACTTCCCAACTTCATAGGAATGAGGTCAACTGGAAAATCGTGATCGTTTAGGGTGAGAGTACAATTGCGTATAATAGAGATTAATGAGACCGGTTTTCCATCAGCAACTTCCACCGTTATGGATTCCATGAGATTATCACGAGTTTGGTTGAGGATGGGTTCAAATTCTAAGGACACAAAACTCTTATCCGCGCCAGTATCAAATAACATGGATGCATAACTACCATTGATGAGAAACGTACCGTTAACCACGTTGTTATCAGCCCTAGCTTGATTGGCGTTGATGTTGAAAGCTCTTCCTCTAGCAGGTGGAGGAACTTGGTTAGCTTGGTTCACCGGATTTGCTTGAGCCTGGGCATGAATGATGTTCACCAAGCGTGGACAAGTGTTTCTAAAGTGGTTTGGGTCTCCACAGTTGTAACAAGCCCGCATAGGTTGCATCATGGGGTAGTTGGGTTGGTAGTAGGATTGAGCTACATGTTGGGCAGGTGGTAGGAGTAAAGGTTGTTGGGCTTGACCCACTATCTGATGGTGGGTTTGGGTTGAGGGTTGATTGCGGTTCATTCGCTGAAGTGTACGACAGGTTTGGATGGTGTGACCCGCACGGCCACAGCTGGTGCAATGTTGGCAGGGATGTTCAGGAAGGTGATGGTATTGACAACGGTTGCATTTTGGGTATGGGCCGGAGTATGGCTTTTTATATGGTGCAGCTGAGGGGGCAACTTGAGTGATGGGTGCAGCAGTGATAGGGGGGTTTGTTTGTGTGACAGCAAAGTTCTGTTGTTTCGCTTCCTCTTACCAGCAAACTTCGAAGAGGAGACAGAATGGTTTGAAGTTGGGTCTCAATGGGGGCTTTCTTTTTCTCCTCCTTGAATTTACCGTTTCGGATGCGATTCTCGGTAAGTTCGGTAGCTAGTTCTATTGCGACCTCAAGTGTTGCAGGTGAAGTGCTTAGAACCGAGTCTTGAATTTTCGAGGGGAGGCCTCGAATGTAGTGTTCAACCAAGCGGTACACTGGGGTGAACAAGTTGGGGATCATTTGATTTAGCTCGAGAAATCTTTTGTTGTAGGAAGTATGATCTCCTTCCTTTTGTTTTAACGAATGGAATTCATCTTCCAACTTCGTGATTTCACTTCTTGGACAGAAGCGTCTTGTCATTATTTCCCTTAACTCTTCCATGTTAAGGCCATAGCATCTTCGACTCCTCTCTTACCCTTTTCTGTGTTCCACCAGGTAAGGGCTACCCCAAACAGTCTCCCGGTTACGTAACGTACCTTGCGATCATCGGGACAATCGCAATTGAGGAAGGTGTTCTCCATTTCCTCAAACCAGTGGAGGAGAGCAGTGACACCTTCGGTCCTTCATACTTTAGGGGATCGCAAGACTTGAAGTGTTTGTAGGAGCACTTTTTGGAGGGAGGTTGTCGACGTTCTGGTCTTCTTGATTGGGAGGGTTGATGGGATTTGCGGTGAGAGCTTGTTGGACTTGAATTACGATGTCAGGAAGCACCGCGGCCATTTGTTTTGCAATTTGGGTGGCCAAGCGTTCGTTTGACCTTCCTGACTTTCTACCTCCACGTAGTTGCCTAGCCGACATCTACAGGAACATACATAGGAAGATTGTGAGTTTAAGAAGTTTTTAGGGGTCATGTGTCGTTAAAAGTAATAAAATAACATAATCATCAATAATGCAACTACATCCATAGGATGTCTTGGGTTTGCTCATGTTTGGGCGTCCCCCATACCATCGCATGTATAGTCATGTGGGCCCCCATGACTATTGGCTTAGTAGGATTCACATTGGTGTTGGCGGTTTAACACTCGCATCACCCGAATGAAAACCATGAAATATGATTGCGAGATGTATGGTAGGAGGGTGTCCAGGTATAGACACAATGACAACTCAAAGTGGGGTTAGTTCACACGACGTTTGGTATAGCATGCTTTGGCCTAATAGGTCCTTCGTACTCTCATAGTTAGTCCTTAGGTAGGCAAACTGTCCTTTATTTTGGATTTATACGAATGCCAAGCCTAGACAGGAGGTTCCGACTACCGGTACTCGTACCCTTCCAGTTACTACATGCCCGTCATGGGAACTCACTTTGATGTGATTTGAAAAATACAAAAAATCGTTTTCAAAAATCATAGGAATTGTGAGGTGTGTGCTCTCATGGATATGATACGTTATGAGTATATGATTCATGATGAGCATTGTATAATAATATGTACTTATGAACTTGCATAACATTGAATGTAACAATAAACATAAGGCATATAAACATCATGAATTTTGTATGTAACACATAAACAATTTTAAAATTCTAATCAACTATAGTATAGGCTCTAAGGGTCTAATAACCTATCCTATATTCCTATAGTCATGGCTCTGATACCAATCTGTCACACCCCGACCCGCAGCGGAATAAGAGTCGGGGCATAATTGGGTTATCACCAAAGCTCATGATGTTTACTAAAATGTTTCATATTTATTAAATTCAAATTACAACTTAAATGTTCAAATCAAATTCATATAAATACAAGGAAATGAAACTAAGTAAAACAATCCAAAGTTTAAACTGATTTATTCTTCTAGGCCCTCTTATGTGTTTCTTGCCTCAACTGGATCACCTGTATCATGTGTAAAAATGGGGAAAATTTTGGGTCAACAAAAGTTGGCGAGTGAACCTTGTTTAAAAACATTGTTATTGATTTCTTGTTGTATTTAATATTGAAAAGTTGTGCAATATTCATATGTGAGCAAACATATAAACAAACAATCACAAACCACCTTGAATGAGTATATGACATGAATGATAATGTATTGTGAGATCAAGGCTCAATCAAACGGAGCCGATCGTATGAAATGTATGATGATGTATGTGAGATCAAGGCTCAATCAAACGGAGCCGATCGAATGAGGCACCTGTACTCAACCCATCTCCCACGGGGAGCTGATGGGCCTAATGTAATGCATGTACTGAAAATGATAACTTTAATCTAGACATAATCCACACAACAATTGATACATATTGAATACACATTTGATCACAGATATGAAGGATGCACAAGTGTTTAAATATAATAAATAATTAAGCGACACATGATACACCACAAAAATGTGATTAAAACGGGGAATTGGTAGAGATTCACTCACATTGGGTGCGTTCTTTTGATGATGTTGGATGCGCACAAGTTTTGGGATTTGATCGACGAGGAAAAACTAATCTAAAATAATAACGAAATGGTTCGGTAAATAATTGGATTTTATTTGAGACTAATACTTTTAATTTTAATAGGATTTTTAGATTTATTTTTGTGAGTTTAAGGTCATTTTCTAACTTTAAAAATATTATTTTTAAGTATTTTTAATTGATTTTTAAATTAAATAAATAAATAAAAAAAATAAAATTTTGACTTTTGTTTACCGTTGACGGCCCTTGACCGTTGACCGGACCGTTGACCGGTCGGACTGTGGTTGAGTGTGCACTGAGTGAGGTTCGAACCCGGGACCTCTCGTTCGCGTGCACCCAACTCTACCAACTGAGCTACGTGTCTAACCCGAAATATTTCTGATTTTAATTATACTTAATATACTATTTAGATTATTCAGAATTCTATTTAATTTAAAAAGGTTTTTAAATCATTGAACCGGTGTGAGGGCCTGGACTCGAACCCGCGTCCATAGCCTTGTATTGCACACAACCCGACCAACTGGGCTGTGTGACTAACCCGAATGATATGCGATTTTAATTACATTTATATACTATCTGCGCCTTAATATATATCAGTATTAAAAATGGTTGGAAATTTGTAAGAACGGGCAGGTGTTAGGACTCGAACTCGGGACCATGATATTAAATTTGCACACAGTCCACCACTGGACTGTGTGTCTAACCCGGTATAATATTCAGTTTTAATTAAACTTATACACATATCGCCTTCGTCTTCTTCATCTATAAAGATACAGAACCAGATGCCCGACTGTTTTTGTTTAATTCGATTATCGAAACTTATAATTGGTTGGAAAGTATTAGATAATGAGATTAAAGAACAGAATTGTACCAAACAGGATGTTTTTCTCAGAACTCCGGCAAGGGTCGTCGGCTCTGATTTGTGAATTCCGTCTAAGCGGATCAATTAACAGTTTTGATCAATGAGTTGTGAAATTAAGTGACTAAACAAGATATAGCAGGGGGTTTAGATGATTGTACCGATTTACAGTGTGATTTCGGAATTTCCAGAGATTTTCCGGCGAGTGCAGAATTTCCGGCAACGTCGTCTGGAACCGATTCTGGTTGAAGGATTGAAGTTAGTATATGTCTAACAATGGATTGAAAACGAAAGAGTCGAGAAATTTACCGATTTGGTGTAAGTCTCGGTTTTCCGGTGAAAGTCCGGCGAAAGAAGAATGTCTCCGGCGAGTGCTAAGACTTCGAGAAATGGTGCGATTTTGAGCGAAAAGATTACCAGAGACTTGGGTGAGTATTTATAAGGAAGAAACAGAATGAATCGAGTCCGAATTTGATCTTGATTCGTGGTCAAAATTTCTCCGGCGGTTACGACTTGAATTGGGGGATTAGACATCGGTTATAACCGATGCCGAAGTTAATTCATGCGTTCAGTCAAAGGGAACGGTCGAAATTTAGCGAAATCGTCGGTATTTCCGGCGACTGCGGATTGGGCGCGTTGATTACTGAATTTGATTTCGTGTTTTATTATAAGTATTAATTGTTTCATTATATTGACAAAAGACAGCGTGTGGCGGAGTGGTGTTGTGGTTGTTTGGTGACCGGCTGACCCGGCTTCGAAACCCGGCAGCTTGATTTTTATTTTTTAAGCACTTATTTTTGCTTTTTAATTATTATAGTTTTTAAATTCTAATATGTTTATTAAATATGTATTGTTTAAAATTAATATTGACCATAAATACGAAATGAATTTTTATAATTGGATATTTGATTAATAAACGAAGCGGGTTTGAAAACCCGTTTTTCGACGGATGTTACAATCTATACACTGAACGAGGCATACCCATACCACCCTTCTAACCCCCTTCCAGGCAGTTAACGTGCTTTATATAGACCGTAAAGACACGAATGAGTGAATCAACGAAACATGAATAGATGATATAATAAACTTCAATTTCAATATAAAAAACTAGTTATTAAAGTCATTAATACATACCCAATTAAAAATTTAACCAAATCCAAGCATTGCCTTTGTTTGACAAAAACTCTTACGATCAATATTGGATCTCAAGATCACTACACACACTTTAGGATGGATGATGGATGAATATGGTGGTTGATGGTGGTATTATGGTGGCAGGTGTGAGAGAAGTGGTTTGCCAAGGGTTGGGTTGTAATGAAACCAAGCACCCTTATTTATAGCTGAAAACAGTAGACTCACATGGCTCGTGCTGCAGGGCACGACCCGTGTCTTCCTTCTTCTCTGTCTTCATTTAATGAGTATGTCAGACCAGTCTGCTACACGGCCTCATGTGTCAACGGCACGGCCCGTGGCCATTGTACCTGCTGTACTATCCCAGATATACAAATCTAGAAGTTGACCACGACTCGTGTCTAAGGGACATGGCCCCGTGTCTCTTGTTTGCATCTGTTTGTCTTTTCTGTTCTAGAGTCTTGAAGGGGCACGACCCCCTGCCGACAAGGCACGACTCCGTGCTTTAACTTCTGATTCGTTATTTTTAGTCTTGGGATGAAGCTCGGAGGGTTGGTATAGTGTGTTGTCTTCCCTTCTTTCATACTTATGCTGGTTTTCGTCGTTAATTTGTTCCTTTTGTTCATTTAAGCTCTTTTAATCCTGAAAATCATAGTATACAAAGAAACACATTTTTTCCAACATTAGTACTAAAAAGGGTTGATTTTACACCGTATTTGATACAATTTTTATGTTGCATTTGACGCATATCAAACTGTAACAACTCAAAATTTTCGTTGTTATTTTATTTCAGTTTATTCCGTTTATTTTCATCATTTGTATTCTGAGATTCGATTATGGGGAAAATTATGTTAAATAACTATGTTTATTTACAATTATATCGCATTTAATCGCTTATTAATCGCTAATTCATCGCAATCACCGGTAATTGTGTTACTTTAATAGCCAAATGTGTTATTGTTTAATAAACACTTGTGCCATCGCATCGCAATTCGCAATTAATTATGTGGAATTATGTTTTATGTGTGTTATATTTGTTTATGTTATGGTTATAATCGATATCGCAACGCTCTCACCCGCACGAATCACTAAATCGCACTATTATATCAATTACAACGCTTAATATAACTATCTAATACGAACCGAATCGCCAAACGAACTCATAACGCGAAATAATCAAACAAAAGTTGGTCACTAGGTCAAGTTCGACCGAACTTGTACATCACAAGTTCGCCGAACTTGTCTAAGCCACAATAACTCATCAAAACCAACAAGTCCTCCCGGACTTATCCCATAAACGCAAAACACAAGCAAGTTCGCCCGAACTTGTAGCAAGTTCGCCCGAACTTGTAGCAAGTTCGCCCGAACTTGATGTTTCAGCCCACCTTTCTCATCTAACCTATAAATATCCAGCTCCTTTTCTCATTTGAAATTGCTGAAAGTTCGCCCGGAGCTCTCCAAAACCCAAACCCTTTGTTTTCTAAGTAAGATTCAACTTGTTTTCAAGCTACAACAACGTTTTACAACGATTTTGCACAAGGCTTTGCCTTCGTTTTCATCAAATCTCTTCTGTTTACGAAAATCTTCATCTTTTTATGCAAAACTTCTGTTTTTCACTCAGATCTATGCCTAGATATGAGTAAAACCTTTAAAACATTGATTTTTACTAAGTATTCGGACTAAATGACGTATGTTTCGTTCACTTTGAAGTGGAACGAGGCGTTGTCAAGCAAGATCTCAGATCCGGAAGCACAAGGACGAAATCGTCACTTTACACAAGCTGGACTAACCCGTACGAACCATCAAGTTCTCCGGGTTAACCCAATTTTCTGTAAAATGGCTAAACTCACTCCAAAAGACCTCTTCAGCCTAAGTTTTACTCAGTGGCTTAAGGTTGGAGGGATGAACACTCGATTTCCTCAGCAAATGATGCGGAAAAACACACGATTTGGATGCCAAAACAGTCAAGTTCGCTCGGGAAAGCATCAGTTCGCCCGAACTTGTCACCAGATTGGTGACCAAGTTCGATCGAACTTGATCAAATCTTCACCAATTTGCACAAGTTCGCCCGAACTTGTACTGATTTCCAAGGAAATCAGACAATTTCGTCCGAACTTGTATCACCCTTCCTCAAGAAGGACAAGTTCACCGAACTTGTACTCACAGTAAGTCCAGACATACAAGTTCGCCAAACTTGTACTTTCAAGTACAAGTTTGCCCGAAATTATCTACTGCTCCTTCAATCGTTAACCGTTTTAGCAATTCGGAAGACTGATGCACTTCTATTCGCTTACAGGCTGATCCGGCGCTCTCCTCAACTCATCTAAGTTCCCGTATCTCTCTTTAAATGCACCAACAGTGAGTATACTTGAACCCTTTTACGCTTAAACGCACTTTTGGGTGTCACATATGTTCCTATATCAAATCACATCACACAAATCTCAAATGCTTATTCGCAACCCGCTGTTACATGATTATACGTGAAATCTGCTGAATTGTATGTATTGCTTGATTGCTTGTACGCCACCCTTAACATGATAAGATACTAGAGGTTGACCCGCCACTCGGAGGCCCGGGGTTGTTAAGGCTCGCATTTTCATTTCTCATTTATATTCTCTTTTAGGATGTGGACACTTGTTCGCATGCCTCGATCAACCGCGGTTTGTTGGTGTACTTGAATCTAGTAGTTACATAGTTCACAACTCTTACGTATGTCATGCGGTGTATGCTAAACGCTTTTATATCTATTATGTATGCAAAACCTGTATGCTCACCTTTACTTAATTGTATTGACGTTTTATTTTAACATATGTGGCGGGTTGAGGATTTGACTACTTGCAAATGGATTAGGATTTGGTATTCTAGAAACGCATTGTAATATGAATCTAGGGGATATCGAACTTGATTTGTATTATGAGAATGCTTGAATTCTGTAATTTGTTTAAGGATTATATGTTAGTAGTATGGGATATTAATGTTTATATATTGTCGCTTAAATAGTGTTATGGAATTTCTCATGAGACAATCTGGTTCGCCTAGTGCCACTACCCCGATGTTTTAGCCATCGGTTGGGGTGTGACAAAAACCAACAGAATTTCTTAGTACTGTTGCAAATATATCCCATTTGTCAGGAAGAGATCTAAAAAATCTATAACTCAGAGCAACATTTGTAAAAGTTTCATTAGCAAGCCTTAGCTCCCTAATTAGACGATTAAATCGCTCAAACTGTTGAGTCAGGGATTCTCCCATAACATGTGTCAATGTTTCATGTTGTTGTTTTGAAAGTTACTTTCAAAGTAAATCGCTCAAACTGTTGAGCCACCAAATTGTTCGTTCAAAGCATCCCACACTTCTTTGGCGTTCTCATAGTGGAGCAATCCAGCATAAATTTCATAGGGTAAGGCCATGGCAAGTATCCCGAATGTCTTAGCGTCGAGCTCCAATATCTGAAAATCTTGCTAAGAATAACCAACGAGCTTCTTAGGAACATTAATATTTAGTTGTTCAGCACCCAGTACAGCGGAAACATATGGACCAAAAACCACATATCTCCAGCAACCAGTGTTCTGTTGGGATAAGTGGTGACACATCCTTCGTTTCCAGATTTTGAATTCATGTTGAACGAGCATCAGTGGCTTGTTTTCCGATCCGATATTGTGAGGATCATGAGTGATTGACATCTCTCTTAATTCTATTAAGAGTTAATTAGAAAACAGAGTATCAGAATAATTTTGATGTTCCGATTGGTCTAATTTTGATGTTCCGATTGATCACTCAATAACTTATCAATATGAGCTGGTATGTCTTCTGAATCAACGACTAAGTCAATTCAGTGGAACATAGCTCTGATACCAATTGTTGGATCTGAGAGTTATTGAATTGTGTGTTTTTTAAACAATTTGTAATTGACAAGTAATTAAACAAACAACGATAACATACACATCAGCATAAACACTTCTAGATTTGGGAATGATTGTCAATGATTCACATATTATTTATATGTTAGGTTACAAACAATTGTACAAAGGTATCCCCCCCTCACCAGGCGAACTCTCTTTCTAAGTTATTATGTTTTTCAACTCTTAGAGTTGCATTTTCAGTTTATAAAATTAACTATTTATAGAGGAGAGAACTGCTAGTGATACCGTAAAAGGGACCCAAAACAATCCATTAAATGTGTAACTGCCAACAATTGTGTAAAACTATTGGACAATTAGTAAATAAAGAATTAAAACAGAAACCACTCTAAATTACAAATAAACAACTAGGATTCCAAAACTACTGGTAGAACCTAACACTTATGGCATCCAGTACTTCTGGTCTTTCTTTGACTTGTTGACTTGGTCTTCTCATCTTCAGTCTTCACTTTGTTAACTTTGACTATTGACTAGTTAACAAACACTTTTCATTCCAACACTTGTACTTGTTGTCTTATATCTTTAGGGTAGCAATTATTTGTTCAAGTAGTGTAGGTGGTTGTTTGAATAACTTTCAAGGGAGGAAATTTTTGGACATTGAATTGCAATCTAACTTATTGCATCAGGCACGGAGATGGTTTCCCTTGTGTTCTGGCTTTCATCATCAACAGATCTTACATAACCCAACAATTATGTTATTAACATGTTGGCATATATCTTTCTATAGGTTTGTTATTCTTAAAATGAAACCCACTTTTTTCGTTGTGTTTAATGATCCTAAAGTAAAATTTGTGGTATTCAGTTTAATTCAGTATATTTTAACTTTATATATCTAACAAGATACATATATATTATTGTTTTGAAACATTTAATATTTAGGTTGTGCCACCTTCTTTTAGTAAGGAGTATGTAAGAAAAATGTTCCAAAAGGTTGTCAGGCTTAAATAATGGTTGGTTCCAAGACCATATTTGTTCCCACAATACAACGAGTGTAAGGTGATCTAGCTTTCTTCTATGGTTGAAGTTGGATGGTAAAAAAAGGGTGACATTATGGTGTTTACTTTTTTTTTACTTTACTCTTTCCTTACATGTATCAAGTTGATGTTTTTCGTGTTGCAAATGAAATTAAAGTGAATAAAGTTGGTAATAGAAATGTTATTCTTCGAATTAGGGCTCCACTCAATAAAGACTATCGAGATGTTGAAATGTTTGGTCATGTCCTATCTGGACAAGAAACCAAAAAATATGGTATTATTTTTCATACTATTAATCATTTACATTTATTATTTATTATTGTTATTTACGTTAAGGCCTATAGTTTATTATTTATTTTACGTTAAGGCCTTGGCCTTAATGTAAATAACAATAATAAATAATAAATGTAAATGATTAATAGTATGAAAAACAATACCATATTTTTTGGTTTCTTACTAACAAGGAATGATGCATTTTAATAAATCAAATTATACATATTTTTTGGTTTCTTACTAACAAGGAAATGATGCATTTTAATAAATCAAATTATGGTATTGTTTTATTATATTGATTTATTAAAATGCATCATTCCTGTTAGTAAGAAACCAAAAAATATGGTATTGTTTTTCATACTATTAACCATTTACATTTATTATTTATTATTGTTATTTATAATTTGATTTATTAAAATGCATCATTCCTTGTTAGTAAGAAACCAAAAAATATGGTATTGTTTTTCATACTATTAATCATTTACATTTATTATTTATTATTGTTATTTACATTAAGGCTATAAGTTCATGTTTTTCGTGTTGGTTTATATTAAGTTTGTTATTTTCATTATTAACTCTTCATAGATGATTTCTGAACAATTTGCGAAAAGGATGAATTATGAGAACTTCGAAGGTAACATGTTTGACATTTATCTAAACGAGGTTTAGTGAAGAAGTTAAGGATGGAAAAACGTCGAGATCATTTTTATTTTACTGACGGATGAAAAGAAATGGTTGAACAAATACTACTTAATGTAGCATATTTTGTGATGTTTCATCAAGTTGAGAATCAAAGTACTAATGGTATTATGTATCTTTCTGATGGTACTCATATCATAATTTCAAAAGATGAACCTTTTTCATGATGATGGAGAATATGTAGAAGCTGAAATGTTGAAGAAGCAAACGTTGCTAATTCTTATGTCTTCACCCACATTGCCAGATATCGCATTACAATACTCTTTGTTCTTTTTTGTTTCTACTAATAGTACTTATATTGTATAGTAATCAATTACTTGTATTATTTTTAATGATTTCAATAACATCTGCTTGCTTTTATTGAACTACTTTTGTAGCGCCTGTAAAAGAAACTTGCTCAAATGGTAAACCTTCGGTCTGATAGTATCCTAAAGGTGTTAAGTTTCGGATGAGTCTTAAAAAACAGATGTCACATGGCAGACCAAGATATGCGTTAGAAGATTGGCCTTCATTTCTGATATCAAATGGAATCGAAGATGGTGATATATGTACCTTCATTTACTCTAGAAGTGAAGGTATTTTGTTTCTTAACGAAGAAGTTGCCAAAAACATTAACCCTGTTGGTTGAAGATGACTTGAAGGTGGTTGGTTTGTTTCTTCTTTTTGTGGTTCATATTCTCAAATTTAAATACAAACAAAAACAAACAACTAATCAAGTTACTCTATCCTCGTGTTTGAACTTTACTCTCGTCTAAGATCACCTCCAAATCCAATCGCCTCACGGCTCTCTTTCGACCTTTTTCTAATCTTCATCCTTCGTCCTTCTTCAAACATTTTATTTCGTTTTCACGTATAAAATAAATATATAATCCAACATCCAACATATATAACTTATACAATATTATATCATCATTGTTATTTAAATCTCTAGATTTCTTCATAATATAATATTAAATTAAAGTTAATATTCTAAAACCCTAGCAAGAGAGATAGATGGGGTGGGCATGACTCCTATATATACAAACCGGACCCACGACCACCCCTGCATCAAAGGTAGCTTAACATTTCAGCCAACTAGACACCGTACGCCGGCGAAACCACAACCCAGATGGATCCCGACTCACTCTCCAAGCATTTCGTCGAGCATTACTACTCCACCTTCGACACCAATCGATCCGGTCTAGCCAACCTCTATCAAGAAGCCTCCATGTTGACTTTTGAAGGTCAAAAGATCCAAGGCTCCCAGAACATCGTCAACAAGCTCACGTCTCTCCCGTTCCAGCAGTGCAAACATACCATCACCACCGTCGATTGCCAACCTTCTGGACCTGCTGGCGGTATGCTCGTCTTTGTTAGTGGGAATTTGCAGCTTTCTGGTGAACAACATGCTCTTAAGTTCAGTCAGGTATTTCATCGAACACCTTGCGGGCATGTTATGTGTTTGTGTTATTTCGTCCAACACCGTTTGTTTTTGGATCTGGTTGTTTTCAATAGTAATTGGGTTTTGATCTATTTGCTGTTTTGAATGGTAAGTGAGTAATTACAAATGTCTAGTTTTAGGATAGTTTGGTCTGAACAAATCTGATCATCGGTTGAACAATGGGTTTGAGTATTTGAACAAATTAGACAATCGATTGAACAAATCTGACTAGAGATGAGAATATCTTATATGTTAGTGTTTAAACGTTAACAAGTTAAAATATTATCTATAAATACATTTTAGTAACAAACTTCTTAGCACATGTTGTGCGCGGGATCAATTCGCATAGGACCGACACACGCATTTTAAAACCAAGGAACCAGTTGGAAACAGCGGTTCGTTTTAAGCACAATGATCAGGAGAGTCTGGGATAAACAACTATTGTCAAGACACATTTTGTTTATCCTAATTACGCTATTGTTCAAATTCGGGATAATGTAGGATTGATCATTATGATCTTGAAAACAATTTATTGTAGACATAAGTGATCTGACAATGTGTTAAGACCTGAAATCTTATTTATTTAGCTGTTCCCAACTTCCCGTTGTATGCACATTGATGAGTGTCTTGCCTGGATTAGTTGATAGTAAAGATTTGTTTTAAATTTTTGAGGTGCATTGATAGTATACCTTATTAGGTGGTTGTTTGATACTTAGTGAATGCTGCATATAATGCAAGGAAGTTATATATCTGACTAATGTTGACACATTGCAAAAGAAAATAAGATGTATAATCTGTACTAATGCTGTGTAAAGTCTACTGGTATTGTGGCCATTTGATAGTCTCATGCCTCTTAACTAAGGTGGAAATGTTGATACGGGTGAGGTGGGTTGGGTAACGGGTCAAAACAAGATCGGGTCAAAGTGGATAGTTTTGTATGGGTTGGACCTGGAAACAGTTGGTTTATGTTATCTTCTTTTTTCACTGTTATGTGCAGATGTTCCATTTGATGCCTACACCACAAGGAAGCTTTTATGTCTACAATGACATATTCCGTTTGAACTATGCTTGAGCTCATCTATAACTAAAATGCGTCGGAAGTCCAATCCAGAACATGCTTGTTTTATTTAGTTTTGGTGTTAAAACATTTGAATGCTTTTCTTTTCCTTGAGAACATGTTTCTTTCTTAAAAATACGGTCATGTTTGACTACCACAATTGGTTGTACATTACATCTTAAATGTTGAATCCGAGTGATTTTATTACTATTAGAAAGGGAAAGAAGAAATACAAAAGCAAATAAGTAGAAAGTGCATAAAGTTAGAGATTAGGAATTACATACAAATACTAAGCATAGATATGTATGTCTAGTATTACAAGAAGCAATATAAGGAACAAACCATAGAGCACTGTATGCAGCAACATGGATATGACACTCGTCTTCATGTTCATGAAACCCAGCGGTGACTCGTTTCCAGGCATCTGAAACACGAGTCCTGGTGCTAGAAAGGCAAACAGTGCTGAAGCTAGGATCGGAGCCGCCCAGTCTTGCATTTCTCTCTCTTAGAACAGCAAAGATGTTGATGATAAGTTTGCATATATTATTTAAACACTGGGTGTATAGATGCCTAAGGAATTTTATTCTCATAAAGCTAAAGAATAAAGCACCCACTTTTACATGTTTTATTGTGGATATCTGTCAAGAGCATCAATCAAGGGAAAAAAGCTACCTTTTTTTATTTTTATTTCTATTATTTTTACTAAATATGTAACATCTAGCCCATCACACAACATGTTGCTGGGTTGTATTTTGTAATTAATGAAAACATGTTATACTAGCCGGTGGATTGTAATAAATGGATTAAACAGGTTGTAAACGGGTTGGCTGGTTGAATTGTTTAATTAAACATGTCAAGTGAAGCACGACTTGTTGATTAAACGAGTCAAATATGACAACCCACAATCTGATTATTTTTGTGTTTTGTTTCGGGTTGTGTTCGAAATTATCACCGCTGTAGTTACGACTTTGGTGATATCAACGATATCAAGGCCTAAGACAATTCTTACCACCCAACATATCTCCTTTGAATGAAGTACATAATCATATAATAAGATAAATTTGTATTTAATCAAACAAGTACACAAATGTGATGGATTTGAGTCAGATTTTCAAGATCACTGTCATCCACTTGAATATGACCCCTGATCTTTTAAATAACCAAATGATCACACATTACATCAAACTAAATACATATACAACAGCCAATCAGTTATTGAGCAATCATAGTTTAGATTGCATCATTACAGTTACATAACCATCCAACAAACAGTTTATTTTCAATTTATAATTCATCACTTTCAATATGGTAGCCAAGTTTTGAGATGGTGATTAATTCCAAGAAAACGAGAGGACCTGTGCCGCTTCATTTTCTAACAATCCTTCTGTCCGGAAGTGAATCATCCCAATCAACTGATTATTAGCGTGACCGCTGTTCAGTCCTGTTACATCTCGTGGCAGAAGATGTGGACCCGAATGCTGACTCACTGAACCGTTGAACTGTACCAGGTTTTTGGTTGGATCAGACACTGCAGAATTATGTATCGTGTGTTTTGAGTTTGACAGAAGATAGAGAACACTCTTGGGCTCAACAAGAAGATGCCCTGATGATGGGTTTGTGTTAACAACTTGCTGGAAAGAGGATTCGGAAAATGATTGGTTGACTTTCTCAGAGTCAACGCCCAACAGAAACGGGAACCTTCGTTTTCTGATACTGCAGAAACGGGCATATGAGTTTGACGGTGTTCTCTGTTCCGCAGTAACCTGGAATTTCGGTTTCAAGTTGTGTTTTTCGCGCCAGTCCCCAAATGTAGTCGCCGGTGAACCACCAAAGTGGAGCAGTTTTGTACCTGTAAAAAAACAACTTCTTGTTTATATCTAAACTTTTAAAATCAAAATTTTGAATCGGATCATAAACCTTGATGATTGGTGTAAAAGCTCCCGTAATTGAAGTACATGGACTCGGGTCTAGCCTTTCTTCTACGCCGATTATGCCCGTCAAGCCGCTTCCTGCAGCTTCTTTTCACTTCATCAAACTCCCCAAGTGAATGAAACCTATGAAATACGAGTCAACCGGTTAAAAGTTAATACAATCAACCTTAACTAAATCAAAATATAAATTTGTAGTTTGTTAAAATCATACCTACTACATTGCTGGCAGAATCTCTGCTCTTTGCCACATATGGTGACAACAGGCGTCTTGGAATGCGTTTCACATACCCTATGACGACGGTGATAGTCTCTGCAGCCGCTAAGGTCCGCCCTGCATCCGTCCACTAAACAACACACTTGTTGCTCACTAGATTCAACTCTTGGTTTCTTGGATGAACAAGAAGGAGAAGATGGCATTATTGAATGTTTTTGCTCAGTCAATCCGCTCAAGATTCCATCGGTTCCATCAATTCCATCGATTTCATCCCTATTGGAGCCAGAAAAAGCCTCCATATCTTGATTCTTTTCATTCAGCACATCAAAATCATCTATGTCGAGTTCGGTCAAGTCCCATGAAGAAGATGGTGTGAAAACCCAATCCATGATCTACAACAACACTAACAAATAAAAAGATTCATAAACTTTTAAGATAATGGAATCTTGATCACATGGTAGCAACTAATAAAAAGCAAAGAATCAGAAACTGTTGAAAAGGGACTTGCACAGTGCAGAAGATAAAAGTGGGATATAATCAACAACAACTGGCAATTGACATGGATTTCCATAAGTAAAGAGTATTATATTAAGAACAAACAGCTGGTGACAAAAGAGTCAATGATGAGCTCTAAATAAAAAGGGTGTTGTGTTGATGTTACATTCATATTTTTAATGTCACAACATGCAGATTAAAGGCCATAGGTTGATCAAGGAGGACCATTTGAGAAAGAGAGTTTTGATCTGTAGTTTTCTGCCCCCTTAAATGGTCCCCAAAAGCTACAACTTTGATTTCAAACTTATGAACAGTTGCAGAATGGTGATGTTTATGAAATTATGATTATCAATTATCAAAACAACACACATAGTCTTCAACTCATCATCTTCAGAGTCTTAGACACCCTTCTGATTCTGTGTGCAACATCCTTAACAAACAAACATAGTACCTTTGTTTGTGTTCATGGATATGATCATATGAAACATGAAAGTGATGCAAAACGACAGAAGTTCTGCTTCTCTGATCATACTCCATTGCTACCCACTTTGTTTTTGTTTGATGTCTTTGTCAATGTCAAGTCAACAACATAAAAAACAAAGAAAAGGTTGCACCAAAATGTGTTTTTGCCACTAATAATTTTATGAATATGATATGCAGAAGTTTACAAAATCAAGTTTTTTATTTGAATTGTTGGTTAGTGCTTTTGATTTTTTCTATTTGGTTAGAGTTTTAGTCCCTCAAATAATTACATTTAAATAAGGTTTGTTAAGTGGTACCAAACACATGCCTTGTTATAGAGAATTAGGATGTTTTCCTCTAGAAACAAGTATGTTTTGTATTGATGAGTTAATAGGTAACACATCAATCATTTAAAAAATCTTATTTCTTTTTCAATCTTATTATATTCACAATTTCTTTTTAACGTTTTTCATATAATGATTGCCTTTTAAGATGTATTTTATAACCAATCCATTTTATAATAAATCAAATTATTTATATAAATATAACTGATTTATTTCTTATAATAATTTAATAAATATGATGTGCAAAAGTTTACACAATCATTTCTTTATTTGAATTGTAAAGTAGTGCGTTTAAATTTTCTAGAGTAAAGTATATTTTCAGTCCCTGAGATTAACACCCGTTCGAAGGTTCAGTCCCTATTTAAAAAAATCAACACTCTAGTCCCTGACGTATTCAATTGTTCATAATTAAAACCGTTGCACTAACTGACCGTTTATATTTATGTGAAAGACGAAAATACCCCAATGTTTACTTAGAGCTTCAGTCCCGAATGTATAATTCATATTTTCCCTCCATATTTAAAACTCTTTCCTAATCTAGTAACTAACCACCTATTATCCTTAATTACTCAGCAATATCATATTATTAACATTAAAAAACAATATGTAACAAGACCTGTAAACAAAATTGAAGTTCCTTTGAAATGAGTTTCACCATTAGAAATTCAAATGGGTTTGAGTTTTAGAACCTGAATTAGGATTGACTGTTAGAACTTCAATTAGGATTGAACTTGCAATTGCAATTGAGTTTCAATAGGAGAACATGAACTCCCTTCATTGTCACTGGTTTGACAGGTCTAGCAATGCCTAGAACTTGAAATGATATAGACTTTTAGAACTTGAATGGTGATTGACCATCACACCTTCAAGTGACTTTTACTGTTCAAATAGGTTAAATCAATGCCTACCAAAATTACACATGCTTGAAGTTTAGTCTAATTATGCTGTGCAAACTTAACTTTATGCGTAACAAACAAACAACTCTTATGTGCAGCAAACAAACAATTCTATTTGAATGCTACAACTAATCCATCTACTTATGTGCAACAAACAAACAATGTCATTTATCCATATAAAGTCTACTTATGTCCAGCAATGTTATTTGAACCTAAACACCCTTCTAATCATCTACTTAAGTGCAGCAATGTAATTTGATACCATCTACTTATGTCCATCAATGTTATTTGATCCTAAACACCCTTCTAATCATCTACTTATGTGCAAACTTCAACTAATATCATTTGATGTTAAGCATATAAAACATAAATATGCTGCAAACTTCAACTGATATGCTGCACATAATATCATTTGATCCTAAGCACATAATGTAACGCCTCGCTTTTTGAAACTTACTTTAATTAGAAAGTTTATTAATGTACCTATTTTTGGAAACTTACATCCGTATCGTATTCGTATTTCGTTCCTGCTTTCGTAATTCGTAACTTCGATTGTAATGAAATGAAACTTTTATATGAAATATACATGGTTTATACACATTTATACATTGATTCGTACACCTATTTGTTTCATAATTTATAGAAATAAACTTAGCTCGTAAAACGTGTATTCTTAATTTTCGAACATTCTATTCGTACAAGATACTTGGTTATGCAATTACGAGAATTATAATTATTTGACGCTTCATTATAAATTTCACACTTGTTATCTACTTTGTGACATTAAACTTTTATAAACCTGTTCTTTTCACCAATTAAACATTAGCATATGATGTCCATACTTCAAAAATACCATGCCACACCTTAATATATGTTAATTATATAATATATAACATCTATTAACAAAATAATAACATTCATTTAACAAAAAATAAAATGGGGACAACCCACTTTAAGGGTGTGTTTGGGCTTGTTTCAAGCCTTAATGACCCATTAATCTTGTCCAAAGCCCAACTCATTGAAACCCTAATCCCTTCCCTATATAATGAACACTTCCCCATCCTTTATTCCACTTTTACAAGCCTCCAAACACTTCAAAAACCCTCCTAAACTCAACTGAGTTTTTCAGCAAACTTCAGAAAGTTCAGCAATTAAAAGTGAGTTTTAACTCACTTCTTCTTCTGATTTCTTCTGTTTTTCTTCCTAAAATACTTGGATAACCTCTAGGAAAGTTTTCACAAGTTTGCTTGGGCAAACTAAGATGAAATCTCACCCAAATGAGGACCAAAGTGACTACAATTTTCTGCTTGTTTTTATTTTTTATAACTTCATTTTTTCATGTTTTCTTCACCTTTTCTTCCTCTACAATGGTTGTAATGCCTCTAGGGATGTTACCATAGGTTTTCCATGGAAAACCAAGGTGGAACAATACCACTTTTGGCTTAAAGCCTATAAAAATGAAATGAGAAGGTTGGAACACTTACAAGTGATCCAAAGAAAGACTTAGAACTCAGAGGATGCTCCCAAATAAGCTCAGGAACTTCCAAGTGACAAGAGAGGAGAAGAGATGTGAATGAGCAAGTGTTTGAGGAGCTTGGAGGTTTCTATTTATACTTGTTCATGATGCCCAAGATCATGCCAGGTGTTAACAAGGTTCTCCAGAGGTTGATTAGTGTCTAGAGATGTGGCATACCAGAGAAAAGTGGCAAACTCACGGGCAAGGTGGCAAGCACAGCATACTGGCCAGCATTCTGCCACTGGCAGAGCCTTACGGACCGTAAGGGGTAAGGCTTACGGTCGTAAGCCTTTAAGCGCGCCCCTGGTTTTAAATTGTTACGGACCGTAAGGACTTATCCTTGCGCTCCGTAACCGCCTCTCAGTTCCAAAGCTTCATTCACACTTACAGTCCGTAAGGGACACTCAGAGGCCATAAAAATGGCATGTTGTCACCTTTGATCCCTTAGTTTTATACTTGGCATTTAGAGGTAATAAAAATAACATAACGATGCATTGGTCCCTCTCGGCCAACACGTGGAACACGAGGATCAGCGGGACACGTGTCGGGATTTAACTGGACGGGATTTTACGAGGTGCTTTTTGTCTAATTAAAGTCAAAACAGTCTAGAAAAAACCAAAACTATTTGACTAACTAAAGTCAAAACTATGCATGTTTCATTAATTAAAGTCAAAATTGTGTATCTTTCATTTTGTTTGACTATTTAAAGTCAAAACTGTGTAGAACAAAACCAAAACTGTAGGGATCATGGTTGCATTTATCCATTATCTTGTTTGACTATTTAAAGTCAACATTGGCAAACATATGCATATTTCATCCTGTTTTATCATGTTTGACAATATAAAATCAACATTGGAAACACAAGTTAATCAAAACAGAAAGAGAAACATAAATTAACAACCATAATAGAACATACACATTCATAAAAGTCAAAGCCTCCAATGTCAAACTACCTACATAGGCAAATACACCATGTCTTAAACCTAAGAAATTGTCTCCAAATCAACAACCAATGTACAATAACACATCCAACATAAAATTGTCTCAACAAAGTCTGTCAACCTTAAACAACCATCTCCATTGCACTATTGAGTCTGAGTTTCACTGGGTGCCCTTGCGTAGCATTTTGTGACTACTGATCGTCGACACCACCTTGACCCATGCAGCTTCTCATCTGATGGCCCTTGTTACCACACTTGCTGCACTTGTTGATCATGGATGGTCTTCACCACCAAGAGTCTGTTTTTGTCTTCATTGAGATCTGAACTGCAAAGGGGCAAGTGGGTTTCATATGACTTTTATCATGTTTTAACCCTAAACCCCTGTAATTCCATTTTTTATCCCTCACCCACCTTTTCAGTCTTGAGACTGGGATTTGTACCCAAACAATCTGGTACCTTAAATGCACATTTTTTAAAATGTAAATTTGCCTCCAGGAATTAACAACATAATTTTTCACCATTTCATTATGTTTATCCTTTTTGGGAATCAACTGACCAACATAAAATGGAACCAAGGAGTCCCGAATTTCAGCAGATTTTCCTTTCTGCTTCCGAATTTTCTTAGCAACCCTCTCCAACACGCTGCAATCTTCATCGCCTTCACTAAAGTCATTATATCACATGTTATGTCTTCGTGCGTAAGGTCCATATCAACAATCATATTTATGGCATCCCCAACTGTGTCATTGACTTCTTCAGTGTCAATCTCAACATAGGATCTAAATTTTTCCATATCTACTCTAAAATATAACAATACATTTTCGACATCCTCTTCAGCAACATAGTCTACATCATTTTCATCACTCTCAGAATCATCCACAACTTTAGTATGTTCTGTTTGGCCCTGGAATGGGTTGCTTGAAGAGGAAAAACATTGACTTTAAACACAATCTTCATTTTCAACAGTGACAATTGCCTTACAAAAGGGTGTCAACATTCTTTGATGGCACAACATCATCTAACGATTCCCTCACTACATTGGAATAACTAATTTCAACATAGAGGTCAATAAGCTTATACCCTTTACTGGCTAGATCACATAAAGTGCTAAATCATGGTCAACTGTCAGCTGCCTAAGCCGAAAATTCCAATAAACATGAGGATTTTTGGTAAACTAATAGAATAAGTCGTCTACTGAGAGTCCAATCTCTTTCATAATTTGGTCCAGGACATCAAAATGAAATTGCTTAGTATTCCATTATCAACATATGTAATCTTACCATTGTTTTACTCCCTTCCTGGATAATCCAAAAATTCACCCCAAGATGAACCTTGAGGGTACAGAAATTTGGTTGAGTTGCCATAACCATGAACAAACACGTGATCATCAGTGATTTGAAAGCTATAAACCCACTCAATTTTGCGAAACTTAACAATCAAACAATTACTGTCTAGGTCTTCAGCATCGCAATACACGTCACTTGCACGGATTCACCAATACATATCTGCCATCTCGAGTGTCGATCGAATGTCGCATGAAGATTCAAAGGATTTAGGGCTTTGTACATGGTGTGGACTAACAACCGGGTAATTAAATGAGGGTCTCAATTAGTTTTTTCTTATAAATGAGCCATTGAAAGAACGAAAGTAATAGTTTTCTCTTACCATTGACGGTCAAACCTGGTCAATAACAGAAGTTGGGTAAGGGGACTTGACTGGTAGTGAGCTTTTTACCTTACGGGGTCTCAAGAAGCAAAAAAAGGATTCTAGGGACTCAATTTGCTTCCGCTTGGAACGACCAGGGTCGCAAATTGCATTTGACTCTTCTATTTGTTTATAATTCTAGTCCCCCAATAATTGGGTTTGTTAAATGATATCATATGCATGGATAACCCACTTGATAGAGACACTTGTTTTTTCAAAACGGGGTCTTAGGTTCAAATTTAAACAAATGAAATTGTAACGCCTCGTTTTTCGTAGCTTTCTGTTTTTAGGAAGTTTATGTCGTAATTTTATTTTCGGAAACTCGTTTCCTTTGTAATCGTATTTCATTTCAAGACACTAAATCGAGACTTCGATTGTAATAAAAATTGATCTTTTATATGAAATTCAAGTTGTTTACACTTAACACATACTTACGAAGATTTAACTTGCAAACAATTACCATGTGCTCGTGATTCTTAAAATAAACATTTGGTCATTGTTTACAAGACGCAAATTTCATGTTCATTACGCTTAGTTGATACCTCAAAGCATATGTAGTACATACTTGTTATATTGGTTTATTACACATACTTATGCATAACATATTTTTTCTACTCCTTGCTTTAATTCATGTTTAATACACCTTCTAGCCTTGATACATGCTCAATACACACTAGAAATTGTATGACATGTTAACCTTATATAAAATTACATCTTATTATACCTTTTATATCAATTAAACAACAAAAAAAATATAAAAGCTGCCAAGCAGGCCTTGCGACCGGACTAACCTTGTGGCTGTTTTGGGCTTGTTTTTCAAGCTTAAACTCCTTCTAAACTTGTTCAAACCCCAGCCCACTTAAACCCTAAACCTTCCCCTATAAGTACCACCTTATTTCCAGCCACACTCCCACTTTTACACTCCTTAAACCTCACTAAAACACTCATAAACTTAGCTGAGTTTCAGTAACAACATCAGAAACTTCCAACCTTAAAAGTGAGTTTTAACTCACTTCTACTTTGATTTTCTTCTTTTTCTTTCTTCTACAACACTTGGATAGCCTCTAGGAGGGTTTTCACAAGTTTCTTGGGCAAACTAAGGTGAAATCTCACCATTTTTTGAGGTCCAAAGTGCCATGAACTTTCTGCTTGTTTTTATCTTTTTATAACTTCATTATTTTCATGATTTCTTCACTTCTTCTTCCTCAACAAAGTTTGTAAAGCCACTAGGGATGTTACCATAGGTTTGCCATGGAAAACCAAGGTAGAACAATACAATTTTTAAGGCTAAACTTTCTGTTTTGAAAGATGAACTTATAAACATTAGTTAAACTTACTTTTACTAAACCAACTTATGCTACTTTAGCCTCTAATCGAGCTCATGATTAGGGAGCTAGCTAAGGTTGTTTCATACAAATTAGAAGTGTTTATTCACTCCAAACTTTCTGTTTTGTAAAGGGTTTTTAACCCACAAGTGTTGTATCCACCGAGCTTGTTCTTGAAACAAGACTTGTGATGGAAGTGTGTGATTATTTGGAAGCTTGGGCTATCCTACCTCAATCCACCACCTCACTTGATGATTTCACCTTGCTATCCTAAGTGGTTTACTAGACCTAAAGATAACCTAGCCCCGTTTAACGTCGACACTTAGGTGATTCTTTCCATGTCGGAAGTGAAAACTCGAGTTGATGCTTACTTGGTCACTTAGTATAGTAAGAAGTTGTCCATTTCCATTTTCATTCATAACCATCCTTGTTGTCTTCATGACAACTTGTGCATTGGTGAATATACAAAGGAGGTCTTAAATGGAAGGTTATCATCCTACCTACTTGCATGACTTATATGAGATCCTTGTAATACATGTTGGACTAAACTTATACAATAAACTATATAGAATGAATAGAACATATATAAAAATATAATAATCGAACCCTCGATGAAAATCAAGTGATTATTCGTCATGGTGCTAGGTTACGTCATCTAAAATACTTAAATTCTCTTACGATTCTAATGGGTATTTAACCCATGAAATCATTCTAACCCCTATGGGTTCTATAGTGTCAAGAACGAGTATTTAGTCTAGATGAGTATTTTCTCGTATACCTACTTTTCTTATACTTAACTTTCGAATCTAAATCCACCGTTACCATCTAAACTACTCACACACCAATGTTTCCTGGTGTAGAAGGACTCCGTGTTCCACCTCCAAACCAACAACTCTTCACGGATTAACAAGTGGAAGCTTGCAAAATCGTGAGTACACTTGACCCATTTTCCTTTTTACACAATTTGGGTTGTAACTTGTTAACTTACAAAATACACAAATGTAACGCCCCGCGTTTCTATACTTTCATATTTGGAAACCTTGTATGGTACTTCTATTTTTGGTAAGCGTTGTATCTTGTATTCGTCTTTCATTGTAAATGTTGTAAACCGAGACTTGGATCGTAATGAGAAACTTGTATTTTATCCATATTATGTTAATCATAGTCATGTTACACTTATACTTGTTCATACTTTAAACATGAAAACGTATTCGTGGTATCTCAATCGTAAACGTGTGATAACTTGCAAACATGGTATGTATGCGTATCGAGACTTTAAACGTGAAACTCGTAATTGTTAAGCTAAATTCGTTACGAAAATATAATTACCTATTCATTTATTAAGTTAATTAATTCAAATTAATTAATTTAAATTAATTAATTAAATGAATTAATTAAATCAGTTAATAAAATTAATTGAGTTATTTTACAAAAAATTAAAATGCTAATTTTTTTTTAACTATATTAACATTTAGAATATAATGTTAATACATATATCTTCTTTAAATAAGTCCAAGGTCTAAAGAGTAATTATTGAAACCTTGAACTATAGGGACCATTCATGCCATGTTTAAAACTGAATTTATTAGTTTTAATCAAAAAAATAATAATAATGCCAAAACCGGGTCCGCGGGTTTCAAACCCGGGACCTCCGGTTCACATACTCATGCCTTAACCACTCCGCCACACTCCAATATTTGAAAGGAACCCGGACATCAAATGATTTAACCACTGTTTCCGGCTGAGCTGATCGTGACCAGCGGGCAAACATCCCTTTTATGGGCGGGTTTTTGGTATTTTTTTGAGTTTAAATCACTTTTAAGCTATTAATTACCCATCTAAACCTCACCTAACTAACCCTAACCTTCTCCTAAAAAACCCCAAAGTGTTTCCACACATTTTACACTTTCTAAACTCCATCTAATCCCTCTCTAATCACTCCAAAAACTCTTGCAACATCAGAATTCGAGCAGATTGTGTAACCTTCACAAAAGTGAGCATAACTCACTCAATACTCAACGAATGACCTCATTCTTCTTCCTACTTGCTTGGATAAACTTTGGGTTGAATTCCTAGGGTTCTCCATGGAGAATCCAGACCTGGAAATGCCCGAAATGTCCACAAACTTTCTGTTTGTTTTCAAAACTTTTCTAAACTTGTATTTCTCATTCAAACTTGATTTAATCTCATCTCAAACCTATGTCCGAACACTTACAACACTCCTTGTGGATGGTTAGGATTAAAAACAAGGTTGAGAATTCATACATGAGGTTTAAACCTCACAAATATTCTTTTTTTTTAATGAACTTTAAAGTTCATAAGAGGTGCAAGACTTGAAATTGTTTATGTGAGACTAACTAGGTGAACTAGGGCTCTCCTAAATCAAAGTCCACACACCACTTGTGTTTTAACTAGCTTAGTGTATTATTTACTATTATTAATCTTGTTCTAAGACCCTCCTTGTTACCTTTGGTGACTTTGTGAAGTGGTGAACAATCATATGAGGTCCAAAGTGGATGGTTAATCCTCCCACCTCCTACTTGACTTACATGATACTAAGAGGTTCCAAAGTGGATGGTTCATCCTCCCACCTCTTACATGATTATAATAACTATATAGATAGACTATATTATAAATCCATAAAACCAAACCCTTGATAATGATTTAATAGTCATCTATCAAGTTAATAAGTTTAATACTAATGTATGTAGTTCGTTGTCACGATTCTAATAGGTCTTGAACCTATGAAAACACATTTAATCCTTAGGGATTCTTCATAGTGTCGTTGACGAGTGCTACATCTTAGTAACTATTTTAAGTTATAATACTTTCATGCTTTATCACACTTATTTTAATCATGCTCAAATACTCCTAATCTTCCGTTTAAACTCTATACTCATACGCCTCGTTTCCTCTTGTAGGATAATTCGGCGTCATCCTCGAACCAACGTATTCACGGATTGCCAAGTGTAGAAAAGACTAACAAACCGTGAGTACACTCGACCCACTTTTGTTTATAACACTTTTTGGGTGTAACATGTTTCCATATACAAAAATCACGAACACTTAAACTCTATGAAACGCACAAACAATCTTATACACATGTATACTTGATGCTTGTCTATAATTCGTTATGCTATGCTTTAGTCATTAACTATTTCTAGCCTTCGTTTGACATGCTTAGCGCTTAGGAATTCACGCATCACCTCCATGTGTTATTCGTGAGGTCATGTTAAAACATCGTGATTGCGTTAAGTGTTTGATTATTAGTATTGCAGCCTTGATATTGCTCTTGTATAGATTTAGTTGCCATGAGGATTGTTTAAACTTATTCGTATACACGTATGTATGCCTAAAATTGTGTACTCGCCTTTGCTTTCGCATTGACATTATTTTAAAACATGTTACAGGTTGAAGGAGATGATGCTATGAAAACAATATAGCAAGGACTAGATACACACAAATTAGACGTTAGGTTTAATGTTGATGTATCAATTTTGTTATAACTTTGCAAATGTTATGTTGTTTCTTTGTTTTTTGTCACATTGATGTATTTGACAATTTTTATGAAATGAAATATGGTTTAATTAATTATTCACTTATTAATGTTGTGAGCAATGAGCAATCTCGTTTTCTCTCATCCCGATGTTTCCGCCATCAGTTGGGGTGTGACAAAAAATACACACAACATACTTTATACACTCAATTTGTTATACATGCTTATTGTTATGCTTAGGTTCATGCTAGAAACATACATGCTTCTTGTCATTAACTTTGCTAGCCCAACTTGACATTTATAGCGCTGTAGGAGTAGCACGCCGCTCGTCGGGGTCTTGTTAAGTCTTTTATTCATAAACTAGTCTCGTTACTTTTGTGGTGAGGGAGCTTAATTCTTGTGGACACTTGGGTTTGACATTTAGTACTGCATGCTAGTTTACCTTATATATAATTGCCATGTGGATTCGAGTAAATTGTTTTTGTACCTATGCTATGTACTTTAAAACTTGTATAGTCGCCAATACTTTGCGTTGAACCATATTTTAACATGTTACAGGTTGATGATGATGTTATGACGAATCTAGTAGGGACGACATAGAAACGCACAGGAAATACTAGACTTGAATATCTTGTTTTGATGAACTTATTGTACTTGTCTATTAAATTGTTGAAATTTGAATTTCCTTGTAATGCACTTGACAATTTTTGATATGCAATGAAATCGATTTTGAATTAATTATTGTGCAAATAGTGTTATTTGTGATGAGCAATCTATTTCGTCTCACTCCGATGATTCCGCCATCAATTGGGGTGTGACAATTATTTAAGAATTATTGGTGTAAAATAGAATAGAATTGTTCCTTTGCAAACATTCATTTCTTCCTCAATCTATAATTATTCACAAATATTCTTATATTTTCACATCATGACAACCTTTACATTTATTTTGTATTCAATATTATATATATATATATAAATATATATTAGTATAAGGTTAGATAGAAAACCCTAAAAATTTGAGAAAACCCTAGAAAACCCAACCTCCCGACATTTTTTTTGAAAAAAAAATAACACATGTAATATACATGTTTTTACGAGTTTTGAGCCAAAAAAATCAAAAAAGCGCCGAGTGGATATTTAAAAAAAAATAAACAAGTTTCAGCAACTTTCATCACTAACATGTGTTAGACAAAAGTTGCTGAATTTTGTTTATTTTTTTTTAATATCCACTTGGCGCTTTTTTGTTTTTTTTGCTCAAAACTCTTAAAAACATGTATATTACATGTGTTATTTAAAATAATGTCGGAGGTTGGGTTTTCTAGGGTTTTATCAAATTTTTAGGATTTTCTATCTAACCCTCCCTATATATATATATATTAATATATATATAGTGGGGTATGGTTCATGCGAGAACCACCTTTATTGCGAGAACCACGACAACCAATTGAACACAAAAAAGTACCTAAAAAACTAAAAAAACACACAATTAAAAAAAAATCGCTCTTTTCGTCAGTAATTTTTTTTCGAGTAACAGTTATAGATGCAGATGTGCATCTGTACCATTTCTTGACAAATTCCATAATACATTACTAGTAGTAGACAATTTCACTTTCATTTACACTACCATACGTAATACACTACTTTTACATCACCAATATTAAAAATGCACATGTGCATCCTTATGTATAACCATGTTATAACGTGTTTTGGTACAAAAATTTGTATTTTGAATGATGAAGTAGGCCCATATACATGTTTTTAGGTTAGTTACATCTTGTGGTTGATGGTTTGGTTATATTTGTCACTTTATGATGCAATATGTTGTTTGGATGGTATAAAGGGTGTTGATGTACATGTAATAAAGTGAAATATTGGTAATGGTATTGTATTATGGATGGTAGGAGGTAATGGTATTGTATTATGGATGGTAGGAGGTAATGGTAGTGTATTATGGACGGTATGACAGATGAAAGGGAAAATGTATTCAAAGTAGTGTACCAAAACACGTTATATCATGTTCATAATATCGATGCACATGTGCATTTCTAATATTGTAATGTAAAAGGTAGTGTATTATGGATGGTAGTGTAAATGAAAGTGCAATTGACTAATATTGGTAATGTATTTCGGAATTTGTCAAAGAAATGATACATATGCACATGTGCATGGATAATTGTTACTTGAATTTTTTTAGTAACAAAAATTAGCGATTTTTTAAAAAAATATTAATTTTTTGTTATGTGTTTTTTGGATTTTTTAGGTATTTTTGGTTGTGTTCACGTTGGTTCTGCAATTCTCGCAATAAAGGATGGTTCCTAACGGTCCTTCTCTATATATATTATATATATATATAGAGAGAGAGAGAGAGAGAGAGAGAGAGAAAGTGTAAAATACAATTTGTCTAATCCTAAATTTGTACGCGACCATCTGATGTGACGCGTGGCAGTTTTTAAATTTTCCAATTAAGGGCTAATTTGTCATAGTTCATCATCAGCGGGGTAAATTAGACATTTAATATCAACAATCGTGAGTTCGTTATCCCCTGTAACCCAATAATTATGCTCGTATCAGTTTCAAATCTTCAATTTTTTTAAAATATCAAAATTGCGGTTAAAGGTGTGAATCTAGGGTTCCATTATTCACTGGTTGTTTTAGTGGATTCATAGAGCAGTAATGCATGAACACAGAGGATATCGAATTTGATGATGCTGAAGTCGTCGGTGTTCATGATGCTTCCGATCAAATGCGGAATCCGACATCTAAATGTGATATTAGACGATCTCACAAGTAAGTTTAGCAATTAAGCATTTAAATGATTGCAATTCAAATTAAGTTTCGAGTAACGGATGTTTAATTTTGGATTAATTCAAGCAATATATTATTTTCCGAAGTTGAAATGGAATAGTTTATGATAAGAACCACAAGTTCTGTATTGTCTATACTGTTAGATGCAATATTTTTATCAGTTATTGAAGTAAGCAGTTTCTGTATAATACCGCTAGTTGTATGTGTCTGTAATTAGACATGCGGTATTATCAGTTTTTATAATTAGCAGTTTGTGTATATTGTATGTTTCATTACTTCAATAGGCGGTTTTATCAGTGTTTACAGTTAGCGGTGTAGTTGTATATTTTATTACCTCATAGATTCAATATTAAATGCGTGATTATTAACTTTATATGTCTTATTACAAAGATTTCTGTTGTTATTATGTGCAGGAAAGACTGTATATTCCGGAGGTTGATGATGCATCGTGTGTGCCTGTGATAGGAATGGAATTTAGCTCCACTGAGGTAGCATATGTTTTTTTATCAGACATATGCCAGAAGATCAGGATTCTCTGTCCGAAAAGGCGGAGAAAATATCGGTAGTGGAGGTATTATCAAGGCTAAATATTTTGTGTGTTCCAAGGAGGGACATAAGCCACAGGCTTGGGAAGATCCTTATGCGCAGTTGTCAAAGCCCTATAAAACTAAGAGAAGACCAAGTATTCGTACCGGTTGTAAAGCATAACTTATGCTTGGTTCGATGGATGGGGTGGCATTCACTGTTAAGAAGTTTATGGAAGCACACAATCATTCTTTTGTGTGTCCCCAAGATATACATTTATTACCGACCTATAGGAATCTTTCCGAAGTTCAAGAAGAGATGATATGGGACCTCGGAACTCTAAATCTCGGGCTAGTCAAAGCATTCAATATAATGAGGAAAAGATACAGCGGTTTTGAACATGCCGGCGCTGCTGTTGACGATTGCAAGAATTTTAGGGCTAGGATTCATAGTTATATAGGAGAGTATCATGCTGACATGATTGTCAACAGGTTAACCGAAAAAAAACAACACTTGATTGACTATTCATTTGTACATTCTGTTGATGTAAACAAGCGGTTAAAGGGACTATTCTGGGCAGACGGGTTGTGAAAACGTAACTATATGGAGTTTGGAGATGTCATATCATTTGATGCCACGTTCAAAACCAACAAGTAAGTGAAAATTGTTTTATTCTTTATATTTGTATGATATGTTGTTTGTTCTTATTAAACTTATTTGACTGTCTGTAGATATAAAATGGTTTTTGTACCATTTACTGGCATTGATAACCATTATCGGAATGTAACGCTTGGAGCCGGGTTGTTAGGATCGGAAAGTAAAGAGTCATACAAATGGCTCTTACAATCATTTTTGGATTCATTTGGTCATCAGCCGAAGGTCGTTGTCACAGATCAGGACCCGGCGATGAAACAAGCTATCACCAGTGTTTTCGATAAGACCCGCCACAGACTGTGCATGTGGCACATCATGAAGAAAGTTGCAGACAAGGTCAGATATATGCATTTTCATTTAACTTGCGAGATTATTACAAAACATGCGTGATTAACTGTTAGGACATATCACATTTTACAACATGCTTGATTAATTGTAGTGTTTGCAAGATTAATGTGTATACATCCGTTATTTATCAAACACTCTCTACTTTCCCCAACAGGTTGGTCATGAGTTATGCAATAACGAGGATTTTAAGAGGAGGATGTGTGACATCGTGGGACTGATTCGATTGTGCCTGAAGAGTTTGAGAGAGCTTGGAAATTGATAATGATTGAATTTGGTCTAACTTAAAATAAGTGGATCGACGACATGTTTGTCATGAGGTCTTCTTGGATTCCGGCTTATTATCGGCATGAGCCTATGTCTTGGCTCATGCAACCACTTCTAGATTAGAGAGCGGAAATCATTTTTTCTGTCAGGTGTCGAATTCCCAACTCACCCTTGTCGAGTTTTTTAACCATTTTGATGGGGCAATGGACGTGCAAAGGTCCATCCATCAAAAAATGACTACATTTCTAGAAATACAACGCCAAATCGTTTTACTGAATCTACCTTAGAACTTGATGCTGCCAGAATTTACACAAGGTCCATTTTTTTTATCAATAGTCTGAGTTAGTAGCAACTCTGTCTGAGTGTCTTCCTATGGACACCAAAGTTGAGGGTGATCTCGTAACAATATCAATGAAGGATTTCAAAGCACACGGTCAAGGATTGTTAGAGGTAAAAGCAGATAAGAGCCATTTTTTGGAACTCATGCGTAATTATTCTAGAACATGTGTTATTATTTTGAACTCATCATTTTGCATTTTTGTTTATAGGTAGGTGTGTTTCAAGAAGGTAGATGGTGTATTTGCACCATGCAGCTGTCTTAGATTTGAACAATATGGTTTGCTGTGCCGGCGTATATATTTTGTATTCAAAATGTTCGTAGTCAAAAGAGATTCCCAATAAGTATATCATGAAGAGGTGGACTAAGCATGTGTGCCGAATGAACTTAATGGAACCTTCGACATAAAAGTTGATGATAAAGACGAGCATCATAAGGCTAAACAGGTTGCATATGAGATAGTGCATACGGGAGAGTATCTTGCTAGTAATTTGATTAGAGATTTTGATCAGCTTGTGATAGTCAGGCACGAAATGAGGAATATGAAAGAAAAGGTTGACGAGCTTCGCATAACTAAACCTATTGATCCACCGTATGATCGATATTCAAAGTTATTCGGTTTCGGCCAACCGAAAACTGATGCTCCACTGATGGTTCGTGTCCCTACAGGCATAAGGAATAAAGGTCGTGGTTCTCATAAGAGGATCAAATCAAAGAAAGAACAGATGATTAGCCGAAAAGGTAAAAGAACTCGGACTTGTAGTGTATGTAAAGTTAAAGGTCATGATATTCGAACCTGCGAAGTATTAAAGGGACAACAAGAGGGTCAACAATCTGGTGTGGCCGGAAAGAACAAAAAGAAAAGGGCAGCAGTCCACCTACACACTATCCCTATAGAGAATGATGATTTCGAAGAGGATGATGGTGAGGAAGAGGTCGATGAGGTAGATGAAGGCGACCTCAGTTATTCTGATGAATAGGAAGAGTTCGATGAGGATGATGAGTGACTCATTAACAACAACTATTTAGCATTTTTTACCTGTTTTTTACATCATGTTACAACTAACTTTATTAGAAATACAAAAACAATTGTGTTTTTCATTATATGCGGTATAATGTCATAATTTTATATGTGTTCTACAAGTTGCGGCATAATTTGACTCTATTATAAACAGATAAACATTTGTCCTGATCAAATATGGTGTGTTTTCGAAAACTCATGCAGCATAACGATACATCATGCGGCATTATTTGTTCATCACAAACACCAAGCACAACTACAGAACATCACCATCACAAAAATATAAAGCAACTTATAATTTATATTTTATATAGAAATTAAGTTCCAACGTACATCACCATTCCAAAAGACGATCCCAAAACCCTAATCATCCCAAAACAATAACAAAAGACATAACAGAGTTTTTTTAGCAAACACACATACCACCTACTTTGAGACAGAGATCTTATCAAGTTCCTTCTCGTTGTTCTCCATATTTTCTTGCACTGTCATCACCGCATCCTTCAAGTAGGAGTACACCAAATGATCAGCAGAGGACTGATTCTTCATGACTTGTATGGCTTCGTCCCTGAATGAAGATTGTGGTTCTTCAAGCAGTTGGCCCCACACCTGTTGGTTTTTCTTCGCCTGTTCAGGCACCTTGTTCTGCACATCAAGAACAAAGTAACTGGAGTTCACATCCGTTGTCATTTCCGTCAATGTCCGGCTTGAGAGTAGCTCTTTGATCGCAATGTTTGCAGGTTCATATGAGATTTTCTTTTGAGAGGTTTTAGATGATTATGTGTTGAGTAATTGGTGGAAAAAATCTCTGGGCTTCAGGTCATATATGATGATGGTAATTTAATTTGGTAGTTGGGGGGCGATTGTCTGCGTAATTAATTAAACTACATAATTACCAGTCACATCTCACAGCATACGTTTTTTCCAGATAGTTGAAGTAAAATGGATATTTTTTCATTGTTTTAAGTCAAGTTGCGGGTTCATTTAATCACCGTGTGTTAGGGTGGGGAGGGGTTGGTCTGCGTATTTAAGCTAATGATATAATTACTAGTCACATCTGGGAGGTGATTTTTTCGGTTAATAGCACTTTATTGGATAACTTTCATTATGTTTAAGTTAGCTTGCGGGATTTTGATGACAATAACTGTCTGTTAGGGTGGGTGAATTTATTTACCTTACATCATCACTAGTCACATCTATGCTAGGCTCTGTTTTCAGAGAATTTAAGTTAACCCCACCTTTTTTAAAATATATCATCTTTTATGTTGTGTAACACATCTAGAAGTTTTTATCTTAACTTATGTTAATGACGCTTGTTATAATTTGCATCTATGTTTACAGTTTGATAACATGCTTTGCGGCATTTTAAAAAACAGAGCCAACTGACTCCTTGTATAAAATTCCAAATACATGAACAGTATTTCTGATTCAATAATTAACTTGCTCTATTATTGTACATGTCTTTTAGTAGTTGATTTCTCTTTTTACAATCATAGCTCTACCAATCAAATCTTATAAAAAAATGGCAGATTTAGCTTTATCATCTATATCCTCAAGTTCATCATCTAAGATTAGAACGCCACTTAAAAAGAGGATTGAGGAACAAATCGCTCAAGATAGGTCTTGCAAACAATTGTTGGAAGGGTCAGAGAGAACATGAAAAGGAGAGAAGAAATTCTCAATTTACTGTCCGAAATGCAGGAGTCTAGCGTCTGAGAGGTGGTATGATGTTCATGGTTGATTTAGGAGAGCGCGACGAGAAATAGTTAACGAAGCTTGCGGAAGCAATTACCATTTTAGGTTGTTCTATAGATACTAAGATCACGTTTTTACAGTCCATCTTCTAAGTCGGTCAACCATGTGTTCTTGGTTTTGTTGTACGAGTTGTTTAAATATGGGTGTTTTCTTCTATCTAAGTGTGTATTTCCTGTAGTGTTTGTGATTTTCGAATAAATTGGTATTTCTTCGTGCTTCATATATTGAGTATAATAATTGAGCAATCTTTATGATCAAACAATTCACAAAACATGTTATAAAATGCTAAAACAAAGTTCATTGTTTACACATCTAATGACCAAAGTACCAAAACAATCTTTCGCTGATTTTCTTATCAAGTCCGTGCAACATATCTATGTTTACTTGATTCTTCTCAAATGCCTTTGCTGCTTCGTATACTTCCTTTCTTATAAGATTGTAGTCGGACAACACAATCTTACTAAGATTGTAGTCGGACAACACAATCTTACTAAGATTGTAGTCGGACAACACAATCTTACTAAGATAGCGGTACCTTAGGAAGCGAAGCTGTGAATCTTGAATCTCCTTTTGATCTTCGTTCACGAACCCTGCATTCCATGGTGATATGCCTTTGTACGTTTCCATGTGTCTCATCGTGAATACACCACAGTCGACCTTGTTTTGAAGAGTTCTCCAATCCATCTGTTTCCTTTCTATTTTTGTTGTTTCCATGTTTCTTATCCCTTTTGTTTTCTTTACTTTTCCTTTCATGTATAACATGAGAACCATTCTCTACAATCATTTAACAAATTACGTTAGTACATAGCCGACGTAGTTTAAAGTGTTATGGTTCCGAAAGTACAGTTTTTAGAGATTAGTGTAGATTTACCAGCTGTTCCAGAAGTCCTTTGTATCGCTTAGAAAATGCTTGTTTGATTCTTGCGTTATCAATCAACTCGATTTCCCCGGTCTTCATGTGGAAGCATGGGCAGTAAAAATGATTTACTTGTAGTACAGGTATGAAGATAAGATCCACTATTCCAATTTTTTTAACCCCATATTTTAACAGCACATCATCTAGACTTGAACCAAACACTTTCAACCGTTCATCATCAGTGTGGTTAGGCTCGTACATTGCGTCAGGCTGGACGAAGTAAAAGCGAGAAATTAATTAAACAAATTAAAATTGAATGCGTGATTAAAATGGGTAATTTATCAACAGACGTAGTGCCTATCACAAACATAACTAGAGCATAAAAAGACGTGATAACTCACATGCGTAATATTACTCACACGTAGAACATAACAGATGTAATTAACATGCTGGATTATATTAAGGTCAAAATGCATAATTAACAGACGTAATTTTTATCATGGGCATATTTAACTGACATAATTAGCATGCTAGTCATCAAATGCGGGATTAACATAAACCTGACTTAAAACAGAAGTAGTTCATGTGAAACTTCACTTACAATCATGGTACTTGTTAAGAACAGCCGGTACGGCGATGACTTTTTGTCCCTTTTTTCTCTTCAAAGTTCAATACGTCTACAAAATCGTCTATACCATTTGAAGCAATGTATTGTGATGGGTGAAAGCTTTCAAAAACAATTTTGCATGTTTCGACTCCACTGGTTGATTTGTAAACCATTACGCTGCAATTAAAACCAAGAAGTTAAATTTTGAAAGTATTTTCATTAAATACGTTGGGATTATACGGAAACAACTGTACTTACTTAAGTTCTTCGGTCGGAGCTAAGAGGTATGTGATTATAGTTTTGTCACGGTCTAGAAGTGGGTCATACAAGTTTACTATTTGTTGCAGTAAGGTGATCTGTATGCTTCACCTAATTCGGCCATCCGTTTTTCATTCTGATCCCTCACTCGCTTTATATACGTTCTCACTATTTCTTCTCTCCTTTATCAGCAGGGGTCTTGGGCAGTTTTTGCTTACTGGCCGATGAAGTTTGTAGGATGGGTGCCAATTTTAATAGTGATTCCACTGACTGCATTTCTGCGTCCATCACTTCGTCTACAACGTTTGGTGGTATGCGTGTACCAAAGACGTCCGAGTTTATCATTTCTAATTCATTCAACATGGACTCGGTGACTCTATTTTGTGAGTGTGGATTTTGTTGTGTTGCCGCTGCTAAATTGACAATTTCTTCCATTTGCTGAACCCCTTCTGTACCATCTTACATCCCTGTTTGGGTTTTCAAAATCATTATTTTCATATAAGAGCAAGAAGCTAGTCATCATTATAGTAAATATTAACTAGGCAGTAATTTTATTTTTAGCATGGGTGTCAACTTCTTTGTATACGCCAATGTCTACAGTTTGCAATCGTGCTAAACAAATGTTTGTTTCACCGTCGCTGGTCATCCCTGCGTCTATACATTCGAAAAGTATGTAAACAGTTTGGCTAATATGATTTTTTTAAACTATGAAATCCCGCAAGTTATAACTTCCACATGCGTGATTAAAATCTAACCTATAAGGTTGTTATACGTCTACTTACCTTCTGTAGTATGGTCAGGTTGTCCGTATACACCTTCTCCCATCGTTTTCAATTTTGCTATGTATGTGTCTGAAATACCGCCATCCTTATTTATCATATTTTCTGTGACAACTCTTAATTTCGAGGTTAGAACCGCTCGTTCTTGTATTTATAAATCGAGTCTTATATTTATTTTATTCGATGAGTTAATTTTTATACTTAACTAACTTATATTAAAAGTTTGCGTTATAAAAGCGATTAACTTGGAACAGAATTCTTAACCTTTCTGAACCGACTCGAACCGCTTGAACCATAGCCATGTCTCGCTAGTCGACCCAACCTACTCGCACAACCCGAAACCTTTGAGGGTTAAAACATAGCGTGTAGACTATGTATGACATTACTAATTTATGGTACATATATTTAAATCTTGGTTTAGTATTTAAAAAAAAAAGAATAAACAACAACAAACTCATCAGTACCACTTTCCTCCCATATTGCGGCCCACACTTTCCAACATCTCGTTCCTCCTTATTTGTGTAGATTTAGCCCGGTTGTGGGGGATTCAAGCCCACTGCCAAACACACTTATCTCTTCTAATTCCGCTTGGTTTTGGCCCACCTAGAATTATCACCGCCAAACATGGTATTAAGTTGCGTAACTTGTGCATGCATCTCAAACAGTTTCTAAAACTCCAAAAAACCCTACCCGACGATCGACCATTCTCCCCTCCCTCTCCTACCTTCCATCGACCGCCAAGGAAGTTGTTCAAGTTTCCGGTTCTAGCTAGCAATCCGCCTCATCTCGGTGCCCTCTCTCTTACACGCTAGCTTTCCCTTTCATCTCTCACTTCAGGTCAGTTCGTACTTGGTTTGTTTCGGTTTGTAGTTCTCGTATACACATCTGCGTTTTCGGTTTTACGTGAGCTCTAGATGTTTATATGAGGTTTATTTGTAAACTAGAGATGATAGAAACCGCGTTTCATCGGTGATGTGATCGTATAGGCGTTTGTTTACGGGTTGAAACTCTTTGTTACATGGCTGCGTTTGTGTATACTCACGATGACTAGAATGTTCTACGTTGACAAGTGTAGTTTGTGGTTGCATGAATGTGTATGATTATAGGTGCATGATCATATGTGTAGGTGAAACTAAACACTATGGGTCGTTGGGTGCGTTAGTTGTTCGGCTCGGAACATCGGTAACGAAAACAGGTTCTGTCCCACAGTTACAGCCGACTTTAATCGGCTGTAACCGGGTCGTAACCTAACAAAATCTGGATTTTCCATAGTCTATAACGTGTTATTTCGAAATACGCTTTTAATGGCGCTGATCATGACTTTTGGACGTCGTTTTTATTTTAAATAAATTATTTCGTTTCAGCAATTAAAGCTGCGTTTTTCGGTAGATTTTACGTGTTATTTTTCGAGTCATAACTTGGTGTATGATTAGAACTAGATCATGAAATTTATACTATAGATAACCTTATGTGTCGTGCGAACCTCCAACTGGAATTACGTCAATAGGATAAGCGAAGGATTTTAAATAATTTTTCCGTGAACTGCAGTCAGAAATTGACGAACCTGATTGCTGCTTAGTAAATGATTTTTTATAAATTTTTGGTAGATAGCTAGACTCTAAATATTTAATACAATGCTAACCCCTCTGAGCGGCACGTCATATATAAATATCATAATTTTTGCAGTTTCGTAAGTATAGTAAACGGACACCCAAAACAGCCTATTTTCAGTGAATTTTGCTATGCATGATTATAAGTGTATAATTGTCGAACTTCGTACCTTTTATATTCACACATGCTAAATAATTGTATAAATGGTGTAATTGCATGACGTATGCTATGTTGTGAACACTTGCCTTAAAACTACTCGGTAATATATTTGTGACAACTTGTACGCATGTTAATTGCTAGATACGTGTAGGATTTGCATGAATTAGTAAACGATCCCTAATATTCTTGATAACCATAATAGGACGTGGTTGACCGTACTAGCTCGCATAACTTAATCTACCGAGCTAAACTAAGGTGAGTTCACTGCTCTTTTACAAGCATGCGTCTAGTGGAAAAAACAAACTAATATCCTTGGACGGGATACTTTGCAAACTTTTATCCCTAGAGGGGATGACTACTATTCCTTGGAGGAATAGTTTGTTATAACTGTTTTGTTTAATTTCGATGTTGGATAATACGCTCAAATCTATCACTTTAAGTCCCATCTTACTACCGAACTAGTTGCTTGGATGGCAACGGGGTATTAGTTGATAGCACTATTAGGCTTGACAACCTCACACCATACCTGGGAGGACGGGCGTGAACTAATGACCTTAACCACATGACCAATGTTGATGGGCATTGGGGAAGGGCAAACAAACTGACGTCACTACGGTATCGAGTTATTATCAACATGTCTTTAAACTAAACATCAACCGGTTTACGTTAAACAAAAACTGTGAACTCGCTGGCTTAATCGCTGATACACTTTTTCTGTATGCTTGCAGGTTGTTAGATGATTCGTGAATGGGAACTTGCAGTATGGGGAGCTTGAAGTGTCATGGGGCGTGTTTCTTGATTGCAAACAATAAAACTTTACGCTTTAAAATATTTTGATTTCAATTGTTTGAGATACTTACACATGCTTCCGCTGAACAGATACTATTTTGAATTGTTTAATTTAAAAGTCACTTTTCATGTTGGTTATGATGACTTTGTTTTATATTACCTATTGTTAGTTCGACATGATTAATGGCTAGATCCTGATACGTCACACTCCTCGCGGTAAAACTCCGCAGTGGAAATTTGGGGGTGTGACAGTTTGGTATCAGAGCCACTGGTTATAGTGAACTAGGTTTTAAAAAAAATGTTTTTTTGTAAAACCAGACTATAACCGAATCAGTTCCGAAAACGACCATGACACTGCGCTCCAAATTGCAAGGTTCATCTTGTAGTATCGCATACACTATGCATTTAGCATAACATATGCATTGCATTGCATATAGCCACACACACAACCCCAATTATAGTATGAAATCATGTTATCTATTCATGCTACAATGCATTCGTATGAATTTTTTTAAGTCTTTTGTGATCTCCATCGTTTTGACAACACTTTCTTTTGGCATTCGCATATGAGGATCTCTTGATACAACTTAGGAGGAATTGGGATGAACATGCAAATCGAATTATCATTACGGGTGCACACGTAATAATAATTGGGAGTGCATGTGAATCCCAGTGAGACCAAGCGTGTGTAAAGGGATTCTGGCCCATTATCCGATATAAGTGGGTATTCAAAAATCCACATGAGCATAGCGATGATGGATTCCTGCCTAATCTTGAACTATACTCTCTTCACCTTTCTTGTTTACTTGTACTAAACATGGAAATAATATACGCTACATATTTTTCACATATCGGTATCTTGTGGATGTAGAACCATGAGTGGACGCGGTGGATGTGGTGGGGCTACATGACTCAGGCCCAGATCCAAGCTATAATCAATGCACGGGTTGCGAAGCTTTGCAGCACAGAACAACAACTGCTCAACCTCGAGCTGTACCTTTAAGACGTTCATGGACTGCAAGCTTCCTCTTTTAACGGCACAGAAGGAGCGGTGGGTCTTCTTCACTAGATTGAGAAGTAGAGTCTGTCTTTGAGATGTGTGATTGCCCAGTTAACAATCGGTCAAGTACGCGACGGTACTTGGAAGGCAAGTGCTCTCATGGTGGACACACATAGTCAGATGCTTGGGTTGGCGACTGCCAATGCTACCTCTTGGAACGATTTCAAGAATCTGATAAGGGGGAATACTGTCATAGGGACGACATTCAAAAATTATAAGTGGAGTATTACTACCTAAAGATGATCAGGTCCAAGATCGAAGCTTGCACGAAGAGGTCTAATGATTTAGCTGGTCTCTGTCCTAACATGTCGGAGCCTGCCTACAACGAATCGAGCTTTACCTCAAAGGTTTAGCCCCTGAGATTCAAAGCTTGGTAACTTCAGCTAACCTTCCCATGATTCAGCAAGTTATTCATTTAGCACATCGCCTCACAGATCAAGCAGTCGAGCAGGGCAAGCTGCCCAAGCGAAACACTACTGCTTCTAACACCCCAAACGACAACAAACTCAAGTGGAACGACTTAGACAAAGCCTCTAACTCTAGTCAGCAACAGAAGAGGGCTGACAATAATAACCGCAACTTCAACCAGTCTTCTGCTACCAATCAGAATCAGGGTTCGTACGCTGGTAAACAACCGAAGTGCAACAAGTGTAACTATCATCACCATGGGTAGTGTACCCAGTGTGTCAAATATGCGACAAGGTGGGTCACATGGCTAAGGATTACAGGGCTCCGTTTCCAAAGCAACAACAACAGCAGCAACCGCAGCAGCAACAACAAGGGGATCGAAAGACCTCTTTCAGTGTGGAAGTGAGGATCACTTCAAGAGGGATTGTCCGCAGCTAAACCAGAATGCCCACAATACCGGGAAACAACAACAACGATAATAATGGCGGAAATGGTGCTCGCGGGAGAGCATTTACGATTGGCGTGGGTGTCGCCAGGAACGATAACACTATATGATCAGTACATTTTCTGTAAGCAAACTTTTTGTTTATGTTTTATTCGATTCTGGTGCCGATTGGAGTTTCATATCCTTGAAGTTCAGTAGACTGTTAGGATCGACCCCAAACCTCTCTTGAAAATCAAACACATTGAAGAATTGGCTGACGGTCAGCCGAGTGAAACATCCCATATATTCATGTTGGGTGCAAACTCGATCTTTAGGTCATGTGTTTGACATTGACCTCTGCAGTCATCTTAACGCATTCCTTTCGCTCTTCCGTTACTGTTTAGCAAAATTTCAGGATGAAATTCCCTTTCAAATTGGGGATGATGTGGTGCCTGAGGAAAATTCATAGTCATCTTAACTCATCTTTCATTCTCATGTGTCTACTTATCAAATTTCGGGACGAAATTTCTTTCAACTTGGGGATGATGTGACAACTCGTAATTTCGAGATTAGAGCCGTTCATTCTTGTATTTATAAATCGAGTCTTATACTTTTTTTATTCGACGAGTTAATTTTTTATACTTAACTAATTTATATTAAAAGTTTGCGTTATAAAAGCGATTAACTTGGAATAGAATTCTTAACCTTTCGGAACCGACTCGAACCGTTTGAACCATAGCCATGTCTCGCTAGTCGACCAAACCTACTCGCACAACCCGAAACCTTTGAGGGTCAAAACATGATTAATGGCTAGATCCTGGTACGTCACACTTCTCGCGGTAAAACTCCACGGTTGAAATTTGGGGGTGTGACAGTTTGGTATCAGAGCCACTGGTTATAGTGAACTAGGTTTTAAAAAAATGTTTTTTTGTAAAACCAGACTACAACCGAATCAGTTCAAAAACGACCATGACACTGCGCTCCAAATTGCAAGGTTCGTCTTGTAATATCGCATACACTATGCATTTAGCATATACATATGCATTGCATGCATATAGCCACACACACCGCATTATAGTATGAAATCATGTGTTATCTATTTATGCTATGATGCATTAGTATGATTTTATTTTTAAGTCTTTTGTGATCTACATCGTTTTGAAAACACTTTCTTTTGGCATTCGCATATGAGGATCTCTTGATACAAGTTAGGAGGAATTGGGATGAACATGCAAATCGAATTATCATTACGGGTGCACACGTAATAATAATTGGGAGTGCATGTGAGTCCTAGTGAGACCAAGCGTGTGTACAGGGATTCTGACCCATTATCCGACATAAGTGGGTATTCAAAAATCCACAGGAGCATAGCGATGATGGACTCCCGCCTAATCTTGAACTATACTCTCTTCACCTTTCTTGTTTACTTGTACTAAACATGGAAATAATATACGCTACATATTTTTCACATATCGGTATCTTGTGGATGTAGAACCATGAGTGGACGCGGTGGACGTTGTGGAGCTAACATGACTCAGGCCCAGATCCAAGCTCTAATCAATGCATGGGTTGCCGAAGCTTTGGCAGCACAGCAACAACAACCTGCTCAACCTCGAGCTTGTACCTTTAAGACGTTCATGGATTGCAAGCTTCACTCTTTTAACGGAACAGAAGGAGCGGTGGGTCTTCTTCACTAGATTGAGAAAGTAGAGTCTGTCTTTGAGATGTGTGATTGCCCAGTTAACAAGCGGGTCAAGTACGCGACCGGTAGTTTGGAAGGCAATGCGCTCTCGTGGTGGAACGCACATATTCAGATGCTTGGGTTGGCGGCTGCCAATGCTACCCCTTGGAACGATTTCAAGAATCTGATAAGGGAGGAATACTTTCATAGGGACGACACTCAAAAATTAGAAGTGGAGTATTACCACCTAAAGATGATCAGGTCCGAGGTCGAAGCTTACACGAAGAAGTCCAATGATTTAGCTGGTCTCTATCCTAACATGGAAATTTGGGGGTGTGACATTTTCAGCAGCATCACAGCCTTATACATTTAGTGCATCTGGTCAGTGTCTAACTTAAATTACTGAACTTTTATTCAACGAATTGAACAAATTAGTATACCTGTTGTACCTTCCATGTTTTACATTGGTGTGTTAGCTAATGCATTGTCGGGGGAAGTCAGTTGTGAAGTTTCGCCCCTTTCTGCATTCTTGTCCTCTCTTCTATCTTCACCACCAGATTCTTGATATGCAGATGATACGGTATTCTTAACCGTATCATCCCACGTTTTACATAACCTCATAATTTGTGGATCCCAGAAGCACTTTGCTCGAACATCTAAAACGAGCATATTCATTTCTTTGACAACATCAGTGTACTTCTTTATATTGTTATCCATTGTTTTCATCAATACCTGCATATATTCAAATACTCGTTGGTTCAACATAAGAGTCATGCGGCATTACATCAATGTCTAATTTATTAGCATGCGGGGTTACCGTAATTGCTAGCTATAATATTTATTAAAGAATCATGCGGCATTAACTTAATTGCTAGGTTTAACTATGCGTGATTTTCAACTAAAGTCTATACCTTAAATCTTAATGTCTAATCTATTAACCTGCAGGATTTTCATGATCACCATGCGTGATTTCCTAACTATAGCTTGTACCTTCTTATTTTCTTTAGATGCCTCATGTGCAGCCTTGTCATAGCTGACCCCGGTTAGCTGAAGCGGGATGTTGCAATAATCAATGAGTTTTTGTTTTTGTGTTTGTGACCCGATGCCCATAACCAAATTCAGCTCTGATACATCATTAAATTCTTGGTTCCCCTCTAAAAATCAGAAGTACATGGTATGTAACCCTCATCAACACACTCCCTCTCGGATGTCTTACGTCTTTCATACACCGTGGTGATATCAACCGGTGGAAGTGTGTATTCCTCAGTTACTGGTAGCTCTGTTATTCCGATTGATGGGTTGTTTTCTCTACTGCTGCAGCCTCGTGTAATGGGATGTTGTTACCAAAAATATCTTCCAACAATGTTGAACGTTGTCGAGTCTTCTCATGACCCGTATAACATCCGTCAAAAACCGGATTTACCAAACCCGCTCCGTTTATTAACCGAACAATCAGTTAAAAATTTCGTTGCGTATTTAATGCTCAAATTAATTTTAATCTATACATAATTAATAAGTATATTGGAATATAAAAGTTATATTTGAAAAAGTATTAAAAATAGTGGTTTAAAAATAAAACAAGGCTGCCGGGTTTCGAACCCGGGTCAGCCGGGTCAACCTGGTCAACAACGATTTAACTCTCATCCATCAAACCACTCCGCCACTTGTGTTCTTTAGTAACATATCAAAACAATTAATTCAAATATCAAACTCGAATTCAAAACTGACACGCCCAATCGCAGTCGTCGGAAATCCCGACGATTTCGCCGAGATTGGACGGTTTCTTCTGATTTAACCGAAGCATTAACCTTAACATCGGTTATAACCGATGTCCAGCCCGCGACATCAGTCATAACCGCCGGAGTAATATTTGACCGACGAATCAAGACGGTAAACGGACCCAATTCGTCGATGTTCTTCCCTATAAATGCACCCTCTAACCTCTGATAGCCTTTTCGCTCACAATCACACCCAATCTCGACGAAATTTCACTCGCCAGAAACTTTCTGCAACTCGCCGGAAAACCGAACCTCTTCACCTCTGTGCCTTACTCTAAAAACAGAACACCTAGAGCTCATACCGAAGTCACCCACACTCACCTCAAGCTACCTGAAGACCTTCTGCCGCAAGATAAACGTCGCCGGAATAACCTGCTGTCATCGGAATTTCGCCGGCGAAACAGAGGATCTCTGTTCGGTATATCTTACACCTAATCTTTCTCGTTTTTATTAATCTCACATGTAGCTAATCACAACTTACTAAAGAAATTGATTAAACTGATGAAACAGTCGGACATTGGTTCTGGGATTAAGCTTAACGAAGAAGATGAAGTTTTCAGTTATATATATATATAATTTAAATCAAGTTATATCTCGGGTTAGACACACAGTCCAGCGGTGGACTGTGTGCAAATAAACACGCATACGTCTCGAGTTCGATTCTTGTCACACGCACACTCGCCTTAATAAAAATGTTCCTTTTTTTTTACTGAACCGGATTCACTCGCAAATAGATTTTAAGTTTAATGAAAACCGGAATAATAACCAAGATAGACACACAGTCCAGTGGTGGACTGTGTGCGCGTTTAAATCATATGTCACGGGTTCGAGTCCAGGCTACCGCACCGGTTCTGGCAATTATCAACTTTTTATATAAGGACAGAAATGAATTTATCTAGTTTGTATATAAGTATAATAAAAACCAGATTATTTACCAAGTTAGACACACAGTCCAGCGGTGGACTGTGTGTCAAACTAAACCACAGGTCCCGGGTTCGAGACCTGTGGCGAGCACCGAGTCATGCAATTAAATCGTTTTTAAATAAATGATTTTCGGATTAATCTAATTAGTATATAAATATAATTAAAAACATAAATATTTCGGGTTAGACACGTAGCTCAGTTGGTAGAGCTGCGTGCACGCGTACGGGAGGTCACCGGTTCGAGTCTCACCCAGAGCATGTCATATACACGACCGAACCGGTCAACAAGTCAACGGTCAACGGTCAAACAAGTCAATGGTCAACAGTCAAAAATCAACATTTTTTTATTCCTTTTATTTATTTATTTAAATTAAAAAATCAATTAAAAATACTTAAAAATAACATTTTTAAGGTTAGAAAATAGCCTTAAACTCACAAGAATATATCCAATAATCCTACTAAAATTGATTAATAAAAATCCGCTTATTTACCGAACCATTATGTTATTATCTAGGTTAGTTTCACTCGTGGTGAAATCAAACTTCGTACGCATTCAACATCATCAACCGAACGCACCCAATGTGAGTGAATCTTACAACTCCCCTTTTTAATTACACGTTTTGGGGTGTGTCATGTGTCACTAAAATTAACTCGTTTATTTAAACTTGTGCCATACCATATTGTGATCTAAACTTAGAATGTATATATTGTTTGTAGTTATGTATTTCATATTGTCAAGTTGTATGCAAATCATTCATTAGGCCCATCAGTTCGTAGAACAACGCGTGCCTCAAAACTCATTCATTAGGCCCATCAGTTCCTCGTGGGAGACGAGTTGAGCAACGCGTGCCTCAAAACAATCTATTATTGTATGTGTGTGCATTATTTAATATTAAGTGATTTATGAATAAGTTTACATCTATATTTACTCATATGTGGTTGTGCACTTTATTTTATAATCAATTCAATAAACTTGTTCAAATGTTTTTCATAGGATTCACTCGCCAACTTTTTGTTGATCCAAAAACCATTTTTACACATGATACAGGTGAACAGGATGAAGCAAGGAAAACATAGGAAATGCCTTAGAAGAAAATAATGAAGTCTAGAATGATGTGTAGGACATGATGTAATTATGATTGTATGTTTTCCCTTTAAATTGTAATAATAAATATGAAACGTTATAATAAATGTCGTGAGCTTTGATGATAACCCAATCATGCCCCGATCACCTTTTCTGCTGCGGGTCGGGGTGTGACAACCCGCTTCACACTCTTCAGGTGCGCCATGTCGTTGGTCTTCGTTTTGTTCATCTCCTTGATCGTCATCGTCATCTTCAACATCTGTCAGCGGCCCATTGTTGTATATATGCTATTCCAGTTCGTCAATCATACGAGAAGTAATATACTTTATAACAGGCAATTCGACAACAATATCTGGGAAAATGCGGTGCCTTTTGTTGTACTCATGGGCGTATAAAAGCTGCATCAATGAAGTATGAGGAAAGGTAAGATGATAGTAAGAATATATGCGTCTTTTTACTGTTCAAATATTCTAGATAACATACTGTTAGAAAGGCCACATGTCCATTATACTGTGAATCCACCTTTTTCCAACCTTTTCTTGTTCATTTAAGTGATTCTAAGATGTACGAACACCAATCTAGTTTTTCTATATCTTCATCTTTGTCAATTGCAAGCAAGAAAATCTGTTTTATGGTCGTTGATTTTGTAATCTCTACAAACAGTGTGGTCCAATAAGCTAGAAAATTCAACTTGAATAGTCGGCCGCCTTTCTGTTGTCGTTTCATTGTTTTTGCAACCAATCCATGAGTAATCTTGTTTGTGGGCCACTGATTTTTAAACTCATCTATAGTAGTAGCAGTATTTTTTCAACTATTGCACCCTTTCGAGGTTTATTTTTTTCAATAACAGGATTAGGACCCATCGGGATACCAAACACCTCGTGTACTGAATCCCATGTTACTTGTATCTTATGATTGCCCACGTTAATAGTGCTAAATTGCTAGTCATAGTTTCGCAGGAGCCAAAATCCCAAATGTGTACATATGTAATGAACTTTAATATCAAGATCAAAACCAAAACCTATGCTTTTGACAACTGCTATTTGTGCTGCAGTAAAATTATTTACGATATCTACGAAAGCAGAAGGACTACACCTTAGCATTACCGCCTTGTGGTGATATCCATAGAAAGATCTAGGCTGTAGCCTAGGTGGTTCTGGTTGTTCAATATTCTTCTTCTATTTGACAAGATCATTATGTTTCTTTTGTTTTTGGACTTTCAACTTCTTAACGGGCTCCTCAAAGTCTTCAGTATCATCAACATTTGTCTTAGACGCCCTCTTTCGTGTTTTTTTCGGTTTTTTTAGCTTTCAAAATGTTTATTCGTAGTTCAAAATCATCGCCATCTTCACATTCTGTTACTTGAGTCCTTTTCTCATGTTTACCCATTGTCAACTGCTTTATAGGTGGTTCAAAGTCATCATCTTCGTCTTCAGGAACACCTACTGTGACACCCGGCTATTTAGGCTGCACCGTACAAATGTAACACGTGTCATGAATGAATATAAGGTCGTATTTGATTATTTATGATGTTTGTATATGGTATTTGATGTGTTGGTAAATCCGAAGTTTGATAAAAATTATGTTGGCAACAATAAGATAAACGCTTATCGCGTAACTGTTAAAATGCGAAACGAACGTCGGTGACCGCCCGATTAATGTTAAAATTCTAAAAATAGTCCGTTATGATTGAAATAATATATTTAATCATATTCGTGAGGAAAAATAATTTAAAACGCTAAGAAACACTATTTTTCGAGTTTAAGCGCGTACAGCGCGATACTGCGCGTATCTGACAAAATACTGTCAACACAGCCAGTCCAGGGAAACTAATAATTATTATAGTAATAATTTGACAAGTTTATTTTTATATAATGATAAAAATAAATTAAAATGCTTAAAATCCCTATTTTGCGAATTTAAGCGCGTATTACGCAACACAGCGCGCATACTGCCAAATACCAACAACGTAGCTAGATGAAACACCTGGTATCCAGTTAGATACCGCTATTTAGTCTATATATGTGTATGTATAGGATATTGTGTGAGAGAAGGGACTAGGTGGCGGCATTAGGGGCTGCCCACCTTTTTTATTTTGCTTCTAATTTGACAAGTGTTGGCCTTGGAAAGATAACACAATCATTACAGCATCCTACACATTCCATTTAATCCATACAACATCCAACAAAATCCTCATCTCTCTCTCTCTTGATTCTCGGCCGAAACCACACACACACATTACCATTTCAAAATTTTGAAGTCTTGAAGATTCAAGTTCATGCAATCTTGTTTCAAGTCCATTTGAAGATCCAAAAGGGTTTTAAAGGTGTTTACTAGAGGGTGCAAGCTCCATACCATCATTTTCATCAAAACCCATCAAAATTTTGAAGGTATAAAACTTACTTTAAAAACCTTGTTCTTGATTCTTGATGATATTGATGATGATGGAAGTTTCTCAAAGTTTCTTAGATGATTCACTAGCTTGAAAACTAAAACAAATGGGTTTTTGGATAAAATAAAAATGGAAGTATGTGTGTGTATGAGTGTCACCGTACATATATATATATATATATATATGTGTGTGTGTGTGTGTGTGTGTGTGTATGAGAGTTGAGTTTTGATATTTGTTGAACTCTTGTTTGATTTGATCATTGGAAAGTTCATGCATGTGTGATTAAAAGTGATTCACATGAAAATGACTAGTGATAAGAATGTTGTGAAAAGTGATTTTGGAATCACATATATGTATATATGTAGCCGTGTATATATGTATGTATATATGCATTGCATGTGAAATTTGTTGATTAAATCTTTAAAGTGTAGGAACATATATATATGTGTCTTGCATTTATGATAAGTGATTGGATGATGATCATGAACATGATGGTATTCTTGAATGTTTGAACATGAATTAAATATGTGTTGGAAGTATTTAAGTTCATGCAAGATGATGATGATATGATATGACATGCATTAGGTGCTTGTACATAAGCATGCATGATGATGTAGGGTCATGAGATGATGATTAAATTATGATAAGATAAAAATGGTTTTAGATCAGATTATAAACCATAAAAATAAGGTTATTTCATGTATTAAAGTGTAATGAAACTTGTCATAAAGTTTACTAGCTTTGCATGTAGTACATTGTGCTTAAAAAGTTGTAAAATACGTGAAATCGCATGATTTGTGTGACTTACACAAAAACTGCACTAATCTGAATATAACCATCATTGTAATCAGTAAATAACATATATTGTGTTAAAACATCATGTTGTTTCGATTTCGGATGGTTATGGTATCGTTTGACGCAAAAACTATGCGGTAAAAACGGTAAAAATTGCCTTTTTAAGAGGTTTTTACGAAGCTATTTTAGATCAGTAACTAAACTGATATTTTTTATATAAATATAAGTATTTTAACTTATATTAAGTTTATTTGGTGTTTGGTTAGTCATACGTGACTTTCGATGCCCGGAAACATTACCGAATCGCTAAAATACGCATTTTTCAATGTACACTACAATGGGTTGTTCATGGGTGAACCTTATGTGTGTAAATGTGTTATGTGATTTAAATATGTATATGATGATATGTTAAGTGTTGACATGATAGCGGGAATTAAGTCTATGCATGTACGCTTGTATGTTTAAAACGGTAGAATCGGTAAAATCGCGTTAAATGTGTAACTTATTTGTCGAGCATGAAAATTGATACATAGGTTAACTTAATAAGTTATTTCATGTATGCATGCTTTAAATATAATAAAGTGTATGAGATAACGAGATTTTGCGTGTTATGATATTGTGTAAATGTGCACGTTTATGTATATATATTACGACCCGCAAATCGTAGATATATATAGTACTTATAAACTGGAGTGTTAACGGATATAACATTAAGGGTCACCAATAATATCGTTCGAGTCGCAAAATCTTAATATATATATATATATATATATATGAACTCACACACACACACATATATATATATATATATATTAAAGTGCCAACATAATAAAAAATAATGACTTTTCGAGAAAATCTCAAAGTTATGTGAAAATTCTAAGATTTGGAGAAACTTAGGAATTTGTGATATGTTGATTATTAAATCATGCCTACGTATATTAGGACGTGTAGAATCAAATTGTGGGATCGCGCTATTTTAAATACGCACCCAAAGGTGAGTGTCACTAAACCCTTCTTTTTACTGTTTTGTATATGTTTTGGGGGAAGAACACGCCTTAAAGGATTAAAGATGTTTTTGAATAAAACATACCTTTGCTTATATAAAATGTATATTTTCATGAAAAATATAAGATTTTGATGATATCAATATGTTTCGGGTAGAAACGGTTTTGTGAATAAATATATTTCGGGGATGAAACGGGGATTTTACGGTGTTTTAGAGAAAACGACCGTGTAGATTTAAAAATGTTAAATCTAAAGTTGTGACGAATTGGCTCGGTCTTAAGAGAGTAAGTACCGGGTATGGTTTACGTTTCGGTGGGGACTTCGGGGAATTCGTACAACGTGAAATATTAAATTTATCATTTTAGTAGAATATATATTGTTCATGAGGCAAGCGATATAGATGGCCCGATATGGGCGCATGCGCAAGTATCGCCGTTTAATCATTTAAGTATTGAACACGTGGAATTGTTGGTAAATCTATCAAGTTGACTATCCCGTCGTGAAGGTTTTGGGAAACGCTTGCGACGGCTGACTCATGGATTTTGTTAAGGAAATAAATTAACTTTCAAAAATATTATCTGGATGTTTTGATAATAAACACATAATTATAAAATTTTCCTTGTTTTAAATTTGAATATGTGAGCTCACCCTCCTTTGTGTTGACACTTGATTTTAACGTGTTCTTCAGGTACTTGAGCATGGCTTCGGGAATTATGGCGTATCTTGTGGTTGTTGATGCATGGTGGTTTTGAAAATGTTTTGGACAAACTTTTAGAACTTTGGGACCTATGTAATAAGATCCATAAGGATCAGAAACAACTTAACTGTGGTGTGGTTGTGACGTACTTTAAAATTTATGTTTTAAAAACTATGTTTTAATTAAGTTAAATGTCCAACATTAACAATACATCGTCCGACAAGATATTTATGGGCACCAACTTCCGTCACCATTACGTTTATATTTCCGCTGCGACGTTTTTGGGGTGTTACAGAAGTTGGTATCAGAGCCAACGGTTGTTAGCGAACTAGATGTTTTCAGGGGAAAACTCTAGACTTCAACCAAAGAATTTTGAGATCTAAGTCCAAAATTCGGGAAGCCAAATTTTTTTTAAATAAACATGGATTTTTATCATGTATAAGAACCATTGCGTGTTATTGAGCATACGTGTTACTCTGTTTATTTGGGCCTTATATGTTATTTTTCATTTGAACACACACTTACTTTGTACGGTTATATGTCACAGATTTCACACGAGCACGAGGTTATCGAGATTCATGACTCAGATAGCGAGCCAGAATTCGAGACTTCACCTAGATCCGTTTTTCCAGAGATACCCTCTGTTACCCCTTAGATCGTTAACATGGCCGAATTTGCCTCATCGTTTTATGATGGCCCTACTGCATTCGCCAGCCAGGTCGAACCCCGTTACGCGCATACTAGTAACGGATGGATAGACGATGATGATTCTGTTCCACCCTCGGTTTTCGAGATCGGACAGTCATCTGGCACAGTGCCCATAGTTGACGAGCTGAGTAAAGGTACCCCTTTGATTGGAGGATCATTCGGGATTGCACCAGTGGTGGACGCCACAACTGTTACGGTTCTACCCTTAGAGCCCATAGTAGCTCCACCCACTGTCACTGTTGAGCCCCTACCTGAGATCCCTCCACCCGTTACGTCTGAGTCGTCTGTTCAGTTGTCCGAGTAACGAGTTTCCACTGCACCTACACTAGTCTATTTCCGACGTAGGAAGAGGAACGACCTGTCGGAGACATCGTCTCAACCTCCAGAGCTGCCATGGACTATGCTTCGAAGAAGCAGAAAGGAGTATGGGTTGATCGATGCTCACATTGCGACCGTCAGTTGGGGCTATACGCGGAGACCTAGAGGCGACCAAGGGAAAGGTGAAGGACTTAGAGGGGCTGATGGATTGGTTTGACGATCTTAAGGATTTTGATGACAATGCTATGTATCATATGCATGGAGGATAGTAGAGTTGGAGGAGCTTGTGAGGAATCTTCTAGAGTTTGTTGGTTTGAAGAAATGATTGTAGTTTTTGTTTGTGTTGTTTGTTTTGTATGTCTCTTTTGATAAACCCTTATATTGGCTTGCATGCCAAATTTTTGGAAATTTAGGAGGAAATTTTATCTAGACTTGTTATTGGTGGTTGATTATGTCACACCAAATTTTGATTGGTCGTTGTACTATGAACAAACTTTGTAATTTCCATGATAAATATCAAAGACATGGGTTCTCTTTTGGTTAAATTATTCTCATTATTATGTGGATGCATGTGTATTGTTTAGTCCACTATTATTTGATGATTGATATATTTAAATAATGTCTTATTTGATATTATTATTGCAATAATAAAAACGACAAGATGCCGCCAAAAGCGAGACAGGGTACTGGACTACCTACCACCCCAGAAGAGTTGGCACAACTGATAGCGAACACGTTAATATTGCCTTGGAACATCGCGAAGCCAACCAGAATATTGGGCAAGGACGTGACGTGGTGCTCCTAGGCATGGTGATGGTGGTATACAGATTGGAAACCCGCAAGGTAATATAATGATCAGAAAAGTTTTAGTAGTTCCTGTGTTATGATATAATAAGAGCAAAATCTTGATTTTTCATTAATCTTGTGAACAGTGCATGGATGTATGTATAAAACATTTCAGGGCTGTAACCCACGATCATTTACTGGTGCTGAAGGGCCTCTTGAAATCATTAGATGGATCGAGAAGATGGAGTCTGTGATGGCCATCAGCGGTTGTGCTGCTGATCAAAGGGTTAGGTATGCTTCGTGTTCATTTCTTGATGAAGCTTTATCCTAGTGGAACACTCAAGTTCAAGTTTTGGGCGAAGACGCTGCTTACGGTCTTACCTGGAACAAACTAAAAGAGATGCTTCTTAAGGAATACTGCCCACGTAGTGAGATGCAGAAGATTGAGACTGACTTCTGGAATTTAACAATGGAAGGCCTGAATGTCAGAGCTTATACATCTCGATTCAATGATTTGGCTAGATTGGTTCCACGAATGGTCACTCCTTAATACGTTAAGATAAAAAGGAATATTTGGGGATTGTCGCCACAAATTCGCAGTATGGTTACATCAGCGAAGCTCACTACCTATCTGGAAGCTACTACTCTAGCGAAATCATTAGCGGATGATGTTGCTCGCAAAAGTAGCCTTAACAGGAAGGAGGAGACTGGGAAGTCGTCGGGAAAAGTCAAGGCAGATGGGAAATCTGACCGATCAGAGCGTTCTGAGCCTAGATCTAGGGATTCACGGAAGCAAAAGTATGAGAGCTCAAGAAAGGATTCCGATGAGAAACGTGAAAGGAAACGCGATTCGGGGAAAGCATATGTGGCTAATTCTAGTGGTTGAGGAAGGATAATGCCAGGGATGGCGGAAGTGGTTCAGTGAAGAAGACTCACGGAGATGAGTAGGGAAAGTGTGCTAGATGTGGTCGAACTGGACATGTTACTCGCAAGTGCTATGCTAAGAGTACGTCGGAGGGAGTTAAGCTCGAGGGATGCTATGAATGCGGAGAGCAGGGACATTTCAAGAGGAACTGTCCGAATATGAAGGGTCAAAATGCCAGGGGCAGAGCTTTTGAGCTGAATGCTGGGAAGGCATGTGATGATCCTCCAGTTGTTACTGGTACGTTCCTAATCAATGACCATTCTGCGTTCGTACTATTTGATACTGGTGCTGACTTGAGTTTTGTTTCGAATAACTTTGAACCGTCTATGAGTTCTTAAACCAGTAAGCTAAGTAAAAAGTACTCGATAGAATTAGCAAATGCTAAATTGATAGAGACTATCGAAGTCACTCGTGGTTGTAGAATTCGGTTATGCGATCATAGTTTTAGTATCGATTTATTACCAGTGGAGCTGGGTAGTTTTGATGTAGTGGTTGGGATGGATTGGCTATCCAAGAACGGAGCTGAGACCCTTTGTTCGAAGAAACAAGTGCGGATACCTCGTCCTGGTGGTGGTGAAGCTTAAGTTGTTCACGGTGACCGACGAGTCGAGTGTCAGGAGTTGTTAGTATTATGGAGATGCACAAGATGTTGCGTAAAGACTATCCGACGTTCTTGGTTAACGTAGTGGATACGAAGGCTGAAAGAGGGAAGATTGAAGAAATTCTTGTAGTTCGCGATTATCCGGAAGTTTTCCTTGAAGACTTGCCTGGATTACCCCGTGCGAGACAGATCGAGTTTAAAATTGATCTTGTACCTGGTGCTACATCGATTGCAAAATCTCCATACAGATTAGCATGTCAGAAATGAAAGAATTGTCAAATCAGCTTCAAGAGTTATTAGACAAAGGTTTCATACGACCAAGCTTTTCGCCTTGGGGAGCACTGTGTTGTTCATGAAGAAGAAGGATGGTTCCTTCAGAATGTGTATTGATTACAGAGAGTTGAACAAATAACTATCAAGAATCGGTACCCTCTACCGAGAATCGACGATTTGTTCGACCAGCTTCGAGGATCAAGCTACTACTTGAAGATAGACCTGCGTTCAGGTTATCACTAGTTGAAGATTGCTGAGGAAGACGTTCCGAAGACTGCTTTTAGAACACGTTACCGCCATTATGAGTTCTTAGTCATGCCTTTTGGCTGAACTAATGCGTCTGCAGTGTTCATGGATCTCATGAACAGGGTATGCAAACCCTATTTGGACAAATTCGTGATAGTATTCATTGACGATATACCAATCTATTCGCGAACCAAAGAAGATCATGAGCAACATTTGAAGATGATTCTGGAGCTGTTGAAGAAGGAGAAGTTGTATGCCAAGTTCTCTAAATGTGAATTTTGGATTCGAGAGGTGCATTTTCTTGGACATGTTATAAATGAGAAAGGTATACATGTAGACCCGTCGAAGATAGAGGCGATTAAGAATTGGGAAGTGCCAAAGACTCCGTCAGAGGTGCGACAATTCTTAGGACTTGTGGGTATTACAGAAGATTCATTGAGATTTTTCAAGAATAGCGCAGCCATTAACGCTATTGACCCAGAAGGATAAGAAGTATGATTGGACAGAAAAGCAGGAGAAAGCTTTTCGGATGTTAAAGGAGAAGTTGTGTATGCACCTATTCTATCCCTGCCTGAGGGAAATAACGGTTTTGTTGTATACTGCGATGCGTCACGTTTGGGCCTTGGTTGCGTGCTTATGCAGAAGGACAAAGTGATAGCCTATGCATCCAGACAACTGAAAGTGCATGAGAAGAACTACACAACTCATGATTTAGAGTTGGGAGCTGTTGTGTTCGATTTGAAGATTTGAGACATTATCTGTATGGCACGAAGTGTACGATTTACACAGACCATAACATGCGACAACAGTGTTAGGTAGAGTTACTCAATGATTATGAGTGTGATATTCGTTATCACCCAGGGAAAGCAAATGTTGTTGCTGACGCGCTCAGTAGGAAGGAGCGGGAGATGCCTCTGCATGTGCGTGCTTTGGGTTTGACCATACAAACGAATTTGACCGATCAAATTTGTAATGCACAGCGAGAAGCTTTGAGAGATAAGAATCTGAGTAGAGAAGGTTTGAGAGGTTTGGAATGTGAACTGATACCAAAAGCGGATGAAGTGATGTACTTCATGAACCGAGTTTGGGTTCCGTTATGAACGAGGCTCATAATACCAGATATTCGATTCACCCAGGTTTTACCAAGATGTATCAGGATATTAAGGAATTATATTGGTGGCCGAATATGAAGAAAGATATTGCGGTGTATGTGAGTAAGTTCTGACATGCTCGAAGGTTAAGGCTGAACATCAGAAGCCGTCTGGGCTTCTGCAGCAACCAGAGATTCCTAAATGGAAGTGGGAGCATCTTGGAATGGACTTTATCACCAAATTGCCCCGTACGTCACGTGGACATGACACCATATGGATAATTGTGGATCGATTGACGAACGTCAATTTGCTCATTTCTTGGCCATTAAGGAAACAGGCAAGACGGAAAAGATATCGCAGTTGTACCTCAACGAGATTGTAGCCCGACATGGAGTGCCTGTGTCAATTATCTTCGATAGAGATGGACGATTTGACTCCAGATTTTTGGCGATCTCTTCAGGAGTCGTTGGGTTCTCGTTTGGACATGAGTACTGCGTATCATCCTCAAACGGATGGTCAGAGTGAGAGAACCATTCAGACGTTAGAGGATTATGTTAAGAGCGTGCGTGATTGATTTCGGTGGAAGTTGGGATACTCATTTTGCCTTGGCAGAGTTTTCTTACAACAATAGTGTAACATCCGTTATTTTTGTATTTTCGTTTATTTTCCATGGTACCGAATCCTATCATTTGTCATAACTCATAACACATCCAATTCATTTATTTATTTATAATTAGTAAAAAAGGGGAATTGGCCTTTAATAATCCCACCTAGACCTTATGGCCATTAATAATCCCACCTCAGAATATTCCCCACACTAGCCCACTTTTCACTATATTTTTCCTACAATGGTCCTCCGTTAAAAAAACTTAACGGAGTTCAGCTTTTTTCCAAATTACAAACAGATTTTTTAGGGCTTTTGATCAGAACAATGATATAAGTCCATTGATGTAAACTTACTTCGAATGGGGCTCCAAGTAACTTGATTTTGGTTAATTGAAAATTTAAACACCCGAATTGAAGCGTCGTTTTCATCGTTTGGAGCACCGTTTCGAGGCAAGTTTTACATCAATGGACTCGTATCGTCGTTCTAATCAATAGCCCTAAAAAATATGTTTGTAATTTGGAAAAAAGCTTAACTCCGTTAAGTTTTTTAACGGGGGACCATGGAGTAATTGGGGGGGGAATATTCTGAGGTGGAATATTAATGGCCAATAAGGTCTAGGTGGGATTATTACAGGCAATTTCCCAAAAAAAAAAACAAATATAAAATTTTATGTTTTAGTCGTTATATTTCAATAATAACATTTAAAGTCTTTTAAGTTTTTAGATAATAATAATAATAATAATAATATAATAAATAGAAAAGAAACATATGGATCAGAATGATCCTATTAATTAATAATAGGTTTATTACAATTTTGATATTTGAATGCTTTTACATTTAGAATTAATTATTTATTATTATCAAATTTGTTTATTTACCTACTAGAATTTTGAGACATATAAAATTTAAAATAAAAAAACATGATATGAAAAGAAAATATGGGTCTCTACTAAACATGTCTGTTTGTAAGAAAGCCTTTTTGAATAAAGAACCAAATTACAGGGACCAGAAGTGACAAACTAACCAAAACTTTAAAAAAGAGAGATTCACCAGACGTTTTTGTTTTCTTCTCCGGTAACTCCGTCGGACTTTCCGGTGAACCCGGAAGTCCGTAATCAAGTCGTTTTATTCCGTTTTTCTTTCACTAATATATATCTCCATCCTATACTTATCTTATCATTTGCTAAGATTATGTGTATCCATTAACCCTTTAAGCTCCGAAAATTCAACTTAAGAATCTTCATGCTAACCGACTTCGTTTTAGTATAAATACATCACCTCTGATCCCGTCTCACTCGCCATAATTTGCAATTATATACAAATTCGCTCTGCGTTTTCTACACACTTCAGCGGAATCTTAGCTCCGGCCATACGCCGTCCATTGTCTTGTCGAGCCCAATCAGGTAGGTTATAATCTGCTTTCACTTCGTTTTGCTCTGTTGATCAAAGGCCTACATATAAACCTTAACAATAACGCTTACACCTTCAATTTCGAGTTATACGAATTTGGGATTGTATTTAAGCTAATTTGGGAACAAGGAGTTAACACAGATTTACCTCTGTTTGGTATGGGTAATGAATGAACGAGGGAATGTAATGGACGAGGTAATGGAATAGATGAGGGATTGCAATGGATCATTACCATTCCATGTCTTGTTTGGTTACTATGTGGGAATGGAATGAATTATTATTGTGTATTAATTGTGGGTGAATATAGGTGGTGGTGGGTTATGGCGGAGGCGGCGATGGGTGGTGGCGACGACGACGAATGGCGGTTGAGGCGGCGATGGCGGGTGGTGGTCACGGAGGTAGCGGCAACCATCGGCGGTGGTTGGTGGCGACGAAGGTGACGGTGAGTTGGCGGCGACGATGGTGGTTGGTGGTTGTGGCGTTGAAGGTGGTGGTGGGTGGCAGCAGCGAGTGGCGGGTCGTGGCTGCGGCGGTGGTGGCTGTCAGGTGGTGATGGGGCGGCGACGACGTGTGGTGGTGACGGAGGTGGCTGCGGCTGCGGCCATCGGTGGTGGTTGGTGGCGGCAATGGTGGTTGGTGGTGGCGTTCGACGGTGGTGGTGGGTGGCGGCGGCGGCGATGGTTGGTGACGACGGTGGGGTGGCAACGGTGGCGGGTCATGGCTACGGCGGTGGTGGTTGTCGGGGTGGCGGCGGAGGCTAGTGACGGGTTGCGGGTGGAGGCGGCAATGGCGTCGATGGTGGGTGGTGGTGATGCGTGGTGGCGGGGAAGGGTGGTGGGTTTTGGTGTTGTGATGAATGATGCAAGAGGGGATGAAATGAAAAAAAAACATGGGGGTGGATGGAATGATTTTGAGGGAATTGAATGGCTTATGGAATGGGTAATTCCATTCCATTGACCAACCAAACACCTTTTTCTTCATTCCCTCATAATAATCCATTCTATTCCGTCTTCCATTCTGCATACCAAACACTACCTTAGTATAAACTGAAACCTTTAACGTTGTGAATATAGGTCTCATAGCCTTCAAAACAGAAAGTAATTTCCAAAGTTTATGATTTAAAAGTTTTATAAAATTTATTTTTGTTATTTAAAACCAATCTCTTAGAACAAATAATTTCATTTAGTTAACATGTTTTATCCAAATAAAAATCTAACTAATTAGTGGATGTATTATACACTCTCTTTACTCCAAATTTATTTCTTTTTTTTAAATAAAATATATTCCCAACTTCAAATTAATTCACTGATCAGTTACTTTCATTTGAACAAACTAGATTATTATTTATATAAATGCCGAATAGCAAAAATTCGTTGTATTTATGTCTAGCCATTTTAATTAACAATATCATATTTTATTAATTATTGTTATTATTTACTAAATAATTCATAGCTTTTATTCCTAAATCAATTATTTTAATAAATAACTTATAACATTTTTTTTCATTCAACATCATAATTAAAACTATAGTTATTCCCAAATTAGTTTAGAGATTCTTAACTTCCTGTACTCTTAGTGTGCTTTTGATAGTAATCCTTACCTATTAACTCAATCTTGATAGAGTAACACTTTGGGATTTTCTCAACTTATTCAATACAATCAGGTTGTGTCATAGTCCCCTTTTTACTATTTTTACACTTTTGGGTGATTCATGTGTCAATATCAAATACACAAACTATCATACATGTTATACTCAACTTATAATTCGATTCTATGGTCGCATGCTATCCATGTGTTTATTTGAACTTACATATTACTACTTGTACATTCATTAATTACGATCAAGCCGCGTGGTAGTATGTTATAGCGCTATAGGATTGACGCCCCATTCCCACTCCTTGGCATTTTTAGGGGAGTTCCTTTTGGAATGATAGAAACCATTATACTAGCAAGAGGTTAACCATCTGGGTTCCTCACTTACAAGTCGACACAAGGTTTGAGTGTGCTTTTGGTTTCATGTTTCTATTTCAAATTGCTTTAGATATTATGTTACGCCATTGAATGGTACAAAATTTTCCAATTATACTTATATGTACTAATACCCTACGTTACTCGCCACCTCTTTGTAGTTGACTTTTATTTTGCACATGTTTCAGATAATTATTGTTTGATGATGCTAGACAAGATTTGCTACTCACATAGAATGCTTATTAGACAATAATACGGATTTGCCTTGAACTATGTATTTATCCTTGATGTACTGGATGTTTTAAGTTAATTAATAAATATTTAAATTTTAAATAGTTCCATGTGCTTTTAAACCATCTATCAAAGTAATGCCGCGATGTTTCCGCCATCGTTTGGGGTGTTACAAATAGTTACCACGCTAGTATCAAAGCTGCTCCGTTTGAAGCTTTGTACGGAAAGGAAGTGTCGATCGCCCTTGTGCTGGGCTGAGTTGGCGAAAGGCAACTAACCGGACCTGAGCTTATCCAGGAAACACTGACAAGATTGTCCAGATCAAGGAAAGGTTGAAAGTTGCCACCGGTCGACAGAAAAGTTATGCAGACAACCGAAGGAAACCGTTCCAGTTTCAAGTCGGAGATCGTGTTCTGCTAACGGTGTCACCTTGGAAAGGTGTTGTGAGATTTGGGAAAGGGGGAAAGCTTAGCCCGCGTTATATAGGTCCTTTCAAGTTCTCTCTCGAGTTGGATCAGTCGCGTATAGGCTTAAGCTGCCACAGGATTTGAATGGAGTTCATGACGTGTTTCATGTTTCCAATATGAGAAAGTGTCAGTCGGATGAGACACTAGTTATACCCCATGATGAGGTTCAAGTAGACGATAAACTGAGATTTATCGAGGAACAGGTTGAAGTTCTAGATGAGAAGATTCAGAAGCTTAGGAGGAGTCGGATTAAGTTGGTCAAGGTTCGCTGGAATTCTAAGCGTGAACCCGAGTTCACATGGGAACGACGGGACCAGATGCAACGAAAATATCCGCATCTCTTTGAGTCTAATGCGAAAACGAAACCCGTAGTGTAAGAATTTCGGGAAGAAATTTCTTAAACAGGGGGAGACTGTGACACCCGGCTATTTAGGCTGCACCGTACAAATGTAACACGTGACATGAATGAAATAAAAGCCGTATTTGATTATTTATGATGTTTGTATATGGTATTTGATGTGTTGGTAAATCCAAAGTTTGATAAAAATTATGTTGGCAACAATAAGATAAACGCTTATCGCGTAACTGGTTAAAATGCGAAACGAACGTCGGTGACCGCCCGATTAATGTGAAAATCCTAAAAATAGTGCGGTATGATTGAAATAATATATTTAATCATATTCGTGAGGAAAGATAATTTAAAACGCTAAGAAACTCTATTTTTCGAGTTTAAGCGCGATACTACGCGTATCTGACAAAATACTGTCAACACAGCCATTCCAGGGAAACTAATAATTATTATAGTAATAATTTGACAAGTTTATTTTATAGAATGATAAAAATAAATTAAAACTCTTAAAATCCCTATTTTGCGAATTTAAGCGCGTACTGCCAAATACCGGCAACGTAGCCTGACCAGGCAAATAAAATATTGATCAGTAATATTTGGAGTGTTTATTTTCATAGAGCGTTGAAAATAATTTAAAACGCGTTAAAACGCAATTAAAACGCTAGATAAAACACCAGGTATCTAGTTAAATACGAGTATTTAGTTTACATATGTGTATGTATAGGATATTGTGTGAGAGAAGGGACTAGGTGGCGGCATTAGGTGCTGCCCACCTTTTTTATTTTGCTTCTAATTGAAGTGTTGGTCTTGGAAAGATAACACAATCATTACAACTTCCTACACACTCCATTTAATCCATACAACATCCAATAAAAACCTCATCTCTCTCTCTCTTGATTCTCGGCCGAAACCACACACACACACATTACCATTTCAAAATTTTGAAGCCTTGAAGATTCAAGTTCATGCAATCTTGTTTCAAAGTCCATTGAAGATCCAAAAGGGTTTTAAAGGTGTTTACTAGAGGGTGCAAGCTCCATACCATCATTTTCATCAAAACCATCAAAATTTTGAAGGTATAAAACTTACTTTAAAAACCTTGTTCTTGATTCTTGACGATACTGATGATGATGGAAGTTTCTCAAAGTTTCTTGGATGATTCACTAGCTTGAAAACTAAAACAAATGGGTTTTTGGATAAAATAAAAATGGAAGTATGTGTGTGTATGGTGTGGCAGTACATATATATGTGTATATGAGAGTTGAGTTTTGATATTTGTTGAACTCTTGATTGATTTGATCCTTGGAAAGTTCATGCGTGTGTGATTAAAAGTGATTTACATGAAAATGACTAGTGATTAAAGAATGTTGTGAAAAGTGATTTTGGAATCACATATATGTATATATGTAGCCGTGTATATATGTATGTATATATGCATTGCATGTGAAATTTGTTGATTAAATCTTTAAAGTGTAGGAACATATATATGTGTCTTCCATTTATGATAAATGATTGGATGATGATCATGAACATAATGGTGTTCTTGAATGTTTGAACATGAATTAAATATGTGTTGGAAGTATTTAAGTTCATGCAAGATGATGATGATATGATATGACATGCATTAGGCGCTTGTACATAAGCATGCATGATGATGTAGGGTCATGAGTGATGATTAATTGATAAGATAAAATGGTTTTATATCATATATAAACCTTAAAAATAAGGTTATTTCATGTATTAAAGTGTAATGAAACTTGTCATAAAGGTTACTAGCTTTGCATGTAGTACATTGTGCTTAAAAAGTTGTAAAATACGTGAAATCGCATGATTTGTATGATTTACACAAAAACTTCACTAATCTGAATATAACCATCATTATAATCAGTAAATAACATGTATTGTGTTAAAATATCATGTCGTTTCGAGTTCGGATGGTTATGGTAACATTTGACGCAAAACTATGCGGTAAAAACGGTAAAAATCGCTTTTAAGAGGTTTTTACGAAAACTATTTTAGATTAGTAACTAAACTGATATTTTTGATATAAATATAAGTATTTTAACTTATATTAAGTTTATTTGGTGTTTGGTTAGTCATACGTGACTTCCGACGCCCGAAAACGTTACCGAATCGCTAAAATACGCATTTTTCAATATACACTAGAATGGGTTGTTCATGGGTGAATCTTATGTGTTTAAATATGTTATGTGATTTAAATATGTGTATATCATGATATGTTAAGTGTTGACATGATAGCGGGAATTAAGTCTATGCATATACGCTTGTATGTTTAAAACGGTAGAATCGGTAAAATCGCGTTTTTATGTGTAACTTATTGTCGAGCATGAAAATTGATACATAGGTTAACTTAATAAGTTATTTCATGTATTCATGCTTTAAAATTGATAAAGTGTATGAGTTAACGAGATTTCGCGTGTTATGATATTGTGTAAATGTGCACATTTATGTATATATATTACGACGCGCAAATCGTAGATATATATAGTACTTATAAACGGGAGTGTTAACGGATATAACATTAAGGGTCACCAATAAAATCGTTCAAGTCGCAAAATCTTAATATATATATATATATATTATTAAAGTGCCAAATAATAAAAAATAATGACTTTTCCGAGAAAATCTCAAAGTTATGTGAAAATTCTAAGATTTGGAGAAACTTAGGAATTTGTGATATGTTGATTATTAAATCGTGCCTACGTATATTAGGACGTGTAGAATCAAATTGTGGTATCGCGTTATTTTTAAATACGCACCCAAAGGTGAGTGTCACAAAACCCCTTTTTTTACTGTTTTGTATATGTTTTGGGGGAAGAACACGCCTTAAAAGGATTAAAGATGTTTTTGAATAAAACATACCTTTGCTTATATAAAATGTATATTTTCATGAAAAATATATGATTTTGATGATATCAATATGTTTCGGGTAGAAACGGTTTTGTGAATAAATATGTTTCATGGATGAAACGGGGATTTTACGGTGATTTAGAGAAAATGACCGTGTAGATTTAAAAATGCTTAAATCTAAAGTTGTGACGAATGGCTCGGTCTCAAGAGAGTAAGTACCGGGTATGGTTTACGTTTCGGTGGGGACTTCGGGGAATTCGTACAACGTGAAATATTAAATTTATCATTTAGTAGGATATATATATATTTTTATATATATATATATATATATATATATATATATATATATATATATATATTGTTCATGTGGCTAGCGATATAGATAGCCCGATATGGGCGCATACGCAAGTATCGCTGTTTAATCATTTAAGTATTGAACACGTGGAATTGTTGGTAGATCTATCGGGTTGACTACCCCGTCGTGATTGGTCGCTCCGATCAAGTCAAACGACGAATTGATATTCTATTATAGTCTAGTCTTGATTATACCCTTATTGTTAATTATAGTTCGTAATGTCTTGCAAACATACGAGTCTGAATATTTGATGCTATAAATTTAATATGTAAAACTTGGGAAGATGCTTTGGATCGAAGGTTTCGGGAAACGCTTGCGACGGCTGACTCATGGATTTTATTAAGGAAATAAATTAACTTTCGAAAATATTATTTGGATGTTTTGATAAAACACATAATTAGAAAGTTTTCCTTGTTTTAAATTTGAATATGTGAGCTCACCCTCATTTGTGTTGACACTTTATTTTAATGTGTTCTTCAGGTACTTGAGCATGGCTTCGGGAATTATGGCGTATATTGTGGTTGTTGATGCATGGTGGTTTTGAAAATGTTTTGGACAAACTTTTAAAACTTTGGGACCTATGTAATAAGATCCATAAGGATCAAAAAACAACTTAACTGTGGTGTGGTTGTGACGTACTTTAAACTTTATGTTTTAAAAACTATGTTTGAATTATGTTAAATGTCCAACATTAACAATGCATCGTCCGACAAGATATTTATGGGCACCAACTTCCGTCACCATTACGTTTGTATTTCTGCTGCGACGTTTTTGGGGGTGTTACACCTACATACATATATATATCATTGACCTGTCTCGTAGCATACGCCCACTTTCAAAATCAGACATATGGTATCTTTGACACCATATGAATCTCAACTTAACCAACACACATATGACAGAAACCTTAACATTATTTGAGTCTAAATCCCTAAAACAATGGACCCCAATATGTCTCATAGCATATAGCCAGTTAAACATTATGCCGCTAGTTATGAAACCATATTAATCTAAAATCAACTAACACATATATGACAGAAACCCTAACATTATGTCTGTATAAATCCCCCAAAACAATATGACTAGTAGCATACTCAACTTAAAAATTATGCCGTGTTATCAACCATATTCACACCCGACCCGCAGCGGAATAAAAGTCGGGGCATGATTGGGTTATCACCAAAGCTCATGATATTTACTAACAAGTTTCATATTTATTTAAATCCAAATTAAATTCAAATATCCAGCACAAAATTTCATACAAGCACAAACGATAAACCAAACGATTGTTCTAAATGAAATAACTATTTATTCTTCTAAGGCCATCCTATGTGTTTCTTCCCTCGGCTTGTTCACCTGTATCATGCGTAAAACAGAAAATTTGGGTCAACAAAAGTTGGCGAGTGAACCTTGATAAAACATTTAAATAATTGAATTATAATGTTGTTTAAATAAAATTGTGCATGAATCATATGTGAACAAATGTGTATATATAACCAATCACAAACCACATTGAATGAACACATGACATGATGAATGATGTATTTGAGATCAAGGCTCAATCAAACGGAGCCGATCTAATGAGGCACCTGATGCTCAACCCGTATCCCACGAGGAACTGATGGGCCTAATGAAATGATTGCACTGAAATGATGAAATGTATCCGCAAATAAACCACGTAACAATTATACACATTTGATCAGAAAATGATATTAGCACAAGTGTTAAATAAAATGAAAGAAATTGTACGACACATGATACACCCCAAAACATGATTAAAAGGGGAATTTGTAGAGATTCACTCACATTGGGTGCGTATTCTTGGTTGAAGATGAGAGCGCACGAGTTGGAATTTAACCGATCAAAGAGTACTAACCTAAAATAATAACGCGTCAAACCGATAACTAAATAATTTAATGTTTAGGATAAAAACTTGTGTTTAGAAATTTTAGGTTATTTTTGTGGGTTTTATTGATATTTTAAACCCTTGAATTATATATATATATATATATATATTTCCTTTTTTAACCTTTTAATTGATTTATTTCTCATTTTAAAAATAAATCATAAAGTAAAATATATATAAATTAAATAATAAATAATAAAAAAAATGTTGCCAGTCTGACAAGGGCGCTTGTCAGACCGGTTCGACTGATTGCAGGCGCGCGTGTGGTGAGACTCGAACCCGTGACCTCTCGGTTGCGTGCACGCAGCTCTTCCAACTGAGCTACGTGTCTAACCCGAAAGAATCTGAATTTTAATTATATTTATAAACACTTTAGGTTATTTCTAATTTAATTAAATTTACAAAAAGATTTTAATAATCCGACCGGTGCGTGCCAAAGGACTCGAACCCGAGACCTTGATGGTGTGTGCACCCAGCCCAACCAACTGGGCTGGGTGTCTAACCCGATAGAACTAGGTTTTTAATTACATTTATCTACATACTGCCAACTGTTATATTTCAGCAAAATAAAAACGGTTATGCGGTCATGAGCCGGATTCGAACCAGGGACGTGCAGGCCGTGTTTGCACACAGTCCACCGCTGGACTGTGTGTCTAACCCGGTTAAAACTTAGATTTTTATTACATAAAACACATAACCCACTTAATCTTCTTCATTTAGAAATTAACCCAGATTTATACCCGCCTGAATTATTTTGATTTATATTTATAAATCATCTAAACATTACGTTAATAAAAAAACTCAAAAGAAAAGAACAAAGGTTCTACCGTATCACGGAAATAGGTGGTGGCACGATTCCGGGAGTGGATTCCGACAGTGGCGGCGGTTCTCCGGTGGAACAGGGGTGGAGGGTTTAGCACAGAGGGAGCTGGAGTTTAGAGGAGGAATGTTGAGCGAGTTCGAGAGTGAAATCAATGCCAATATTTATAGTGAAGCAGAGGGGGATTCGGTTTTGTTTTTAGAAACTAAGCCGAGTGATTGATGGTGGATTGATACCAAATTTGGAAAGCTTTCACGCGGATGCCAGCCGGATTCCAGAACACGAATTTGACAGGCGAGATTGGCGGTTTCGCTGATTTGAACCCGCCGGCATTCATCTGTGTTCTGCATATAAGACTCGCTTGTCTTCTAATCCTAAGCAATAAGTGCGTGTGGCTTAGCGGTATTGGTGGTGTGTGTTGACCGGGGAGCCCGGGTTTGATTCCCGGTTCTCCCTTTTAAATCCTATTATTATTATTTTTTTATTAAGTCTTTTAATGGTCTATATAATATTTATTGTTTATTTATTATATTATTTTATTAAGGTTGTTTTTAGACATTAATTATTATTATTATTTATATATGAAATATTAAAAAAAAGAATAATAAAAAAATAACTGCACGACATAAATAAAAATACACTTTGGTTCGATAGATTGGGGCGGGTTTTCGAAACCCGATTTACACAACTGTTACAGTATCCCCTATTTTAGAAATTTCGTCCCGAAATTTAAGTAGTAGTTGTAACCGAAAAACATGCGGGTACTTTTCGCGTATTGAGTCTTCACGTTCCCAAGTAAACTCGGGTCCTCGTTTTGACTCCCAGCGTACCCTGACGATGGAATACGACTTCGCCTTAAACGTTTTTCAACGAAATCCATGATTTCCACTGGTCTTTCAACGAAGTGCATTATTCATCAACTTGAATATCTTCCAGAGTGATGTGGAGGTTTTTGTCGGCGAGACACTTTTTCAAGTTTGATACATGGAAAGTGGTATGTATCCTGTTGAGTTCTTCTGGTAGGTCAAGCTTGTAGGCTACAGGACCTACTCTTTCGAGTATTTTGAAAGGTCCTACGTAACGTGGTGCTAGCTTGCCTTTTTGACCAAAACGAACCACTCCCTTCCACGGTGATACTTTCAGAAGTACTTGATCACCAACGCCACACTCCAAGGGCTTTCGTCGTTTGTCAGCATAACTCTTTTGATGACTTTGAGCCGCTAGAAGATTGTTTCGAATTTGAAGGATCTTGTCGGTTGTTTCTTGAATCAATTCAGGTCCGGTGATTTGTGCTTCACCAATTTCGTGCCAACATACTGGAGAATCGGCATTTACGACCATATAAAGCTTCGAAAGGAGCTATGCCGATACTTGAATGATAGCTATTGTTGTACGAAAACTCGACTAACGGTAGATGAGCGTCCCAGTTCCCTTTGAAGTCTATGACACATGCTCGAAGCATGTCTTCAAGGGTTTGGATGGTGCGTTCAGATGGACCATCAGTTTGAGGGTGAAAGGCGATGCTAAGGTCTAAACCGTGTACCCAAAGCGGTTTGTACGGCTCGCCATGTTCGTGAAGTGAAACGACCATCACGGTCTGAAATGATGCTTAATGGTACACCATGACGGCTTACGATCTCGTTGATGTAGATACGAGCTAACTTCTCGTTCTTGAAGTCCTCGCGAATCGGAATGAAGTGAGCTGATTTTGTAAGACGATCAATGATTACCCATATGGTGTCATACCCACTGGAGGTGCGAGGTAACCCGGTAATGAAGTCCATGGTTATGTTTTCCCACTTCCATACAGGTATTTCGGGTTGGACTAGAAGTCCTGAAGGTCTTTGATGGTCAGCTTTCACTTTGGAACATGTAAGGCACTTGGAAACAAAAACAGTGATATCCTTTTTCATGCCAGGCCACCAGTAGGTGTATCGTAGGTCTTGATACATCTTATCAGCTCCTGGGTGTACAGAGTATCGTGATTTGGTGCCTCATTCATGAGGAAATCATGAAGGTTGTCGCGATCGGGAATCCAAATACGGTTTAAATAGTAAAGAATACCATCGGATTTGGTTTCGATTTTGAGTTCAGCTCCACACGACAACTCATCGCGTACGTCATTTTCCGTTACAGAGATATGTTGAGCTGCCGGATTCGATCCTTGATATCGGTTATGATTTGCGAACATAGAAGACGAATAGAGTTCGCATATCCCTTTCGACTGAGCGCATCAGCCACCATGTTTGCCTTGCCAGGATGATACCGAATCTCGCAGTCGTAATCGTTGAGCAGTTCGACCCATCTTCGTTGCCTCATATTCAACTCTTTTTGATTGAAGATATGTTGGAGACTCTTGTGGTCAGTGTATATTTCACACTTGGTACCGTAAAGATAATGTCTCCATATTTTGAGAGCGAACACAACGGCTCCAAGTTCCAGGTCGTGGATGGTGTAATTTTTCTCATGAACTTTGAGTTGCCTAGAGGCATAGGCTATCACCTTTCCTCTTTGCATCAATACACAGCCTAGACCTTGCCTTGATGCGTCGCAATAAACCACAAAGTCATCGCAACCCTCAGGGAGTGTAAGGATAGGTGCATCACAAAGCCTTTGCTTTAAAATTTGGAAGGCCTCCTCTTGCTTAGGATCCCCAAATGAAGGGTTTTCCCTTGTGGGTCAAGGCCGTGAGCGGAACGGCGATACGGGAAAAATTGGCAATGAAGCGTCGGTAATAACCAGCCAAGCCAAGAAATGACCTAACTTCGGTAGGGGTGCGTGGCGCTTGCCATTCTTGTACTGCCTTGATTTCAAGGATCGACATGAATCCCTTGTCATTGACGACATGACCAAGGAATGTACTTCTCTTAACCAGAATTCGCATTTTGAGAACTTAGGTAAAGATTTTCAGTCCTTAAGAGTGTAAGAATGATTCGAAGGTGTCGCTCATGATCAGATTTTGACTTGGAGTAGATAAGAATGTCGTCGATGAAGACTATGACGAAACGGTCGAGATAGGGTTTGCATACCCTATTCATCAAATCCATGAAGACAGCGGGGCGTTGGTTAAACCGAAGGGCATAACCATGAACTCGTAATGACCATAACGAGTTCGGAAGGCAGTTTTTGGAATATCTTCTTGCGCACTCTAAGCTGATGATAACCAGAACGAAGGTCGATTTTGGTAAAACAGGTGGCGCCTTGAAGTTGGTCTAGAAGGTCATCAATACGAGGCAGTGGATAGCGATTCTTAACCGTCAACTTGTTGAGTTCTCTATAATCAATGCACATGCGAAATGTTCCATCTTTCTTCCTCACAAAAAGAACGGGCGCACCCCAAGGCGATGAGCTAGGACGTATGAATCCTTTGTCTGTCAACTCTTGCAGTTGACTGGACAACTCTTGCATCTCGGATGGGGCTAACCTATAGGGAGATTTTGCGACCGGTGTAGCACCAGGCACAAGATCTATTAAAAATTCGACTCGCGCAGGAGGAAGTCCTAAAACGTCGTCGGGAAAAACTTGCGGGAATTCTTTCACAATTGGAATATCTTCGAGCTTCCTCTCCTTGCCTTCCTTCTTGACGACGTGAGCTAGAAATGCGACGTAATTCTTGCGAAGATAACTTCATGCTTGAAGGCAGGACATCAATTTGAGCCCTTTCGAAGGAGTTTCCCCAAAGATATGTAGTGTCTGATCGTCGGCGAGAGGAATACGAATGAACTTTTCATGGCACACCACTTCAGCGTGATGCTGGCTGAGCCAGTCCATACCGATGATAACATCGAAACTTCCCAATTTCATAGGAATGAGACCAATCGAAAAATCGTGATCATTTAGGGTGAGAGTACAATCGTGTATAATAGAATTTAATGAAATGGGTTTTCCGTCAGCAACTTCCACGTCAGAGATTCAACGAGATTATCACGAGGTAGGTCGAGAATAGATTCGAATTCTAAAGACACAAAGTCTTATCCGCACCAGTATCGAATAATATGGATGCATAGCTACCATTTACGAGAAACGTATCGTTGACCACATTGTTGTCAGCCGTGGCTTGGTTGGCATTGATATTGAAAGCTCTTCCTCTAGCAGGTGGAGGACTTGGTTAGCTTGGTTTACCCGGTTTGCTTGAGCTTGGGCATGGATGATGTTCACCAGGCGTGGGCAAGTATTCCTGAAGTGGTTTGGGTCCCCACAATTAAAACAGGCTCGTATGGATTGCATCATGGGTAGTTAGGTTGGTAGTAAGGTTGGGCTGTGAGTTGTGCAGGTGGTAGAAGTAAGGGTTGTTGGGCTTGGCCCACCATTTGATTTTGGGTTTGGGTTGGAGGTTGACTGCGGTTTGATCGCTGAAGGGTACGGCAAGTTTGGATAGTGTGACCCGCACGGCCACAACTTGTGCAATGTTGGCAAGGGTTTTCAGGATGGTGATGGTATTGGCAACGGTTACACTTTCGGTGTGGGCCAGTGTATGGCCTTTTGAATGGTGCGGCTGGAGGGGCAACTTGGGTGATTGGAGCAGCAGTGATGGGAGGGTTGGTTTGGGTGACAGCAAAGTTCTTGCCATTTCGCTTCCTCTTACCAGCAAACTTCGAGGATGAACCTGAGTGGTTTGAAATTGGGGTCTCAATGGGTGTTTCCTTCTTCTCATCTTTAAAATTGCCATTTCGAATGTGATTTTCTGTGAGTTCCGTAGCTAACTCCATTGCGGCTTCGAGTGTTGCAGGCGAAGTGCTTAAAACCGAATTTTGGATTTTCGAGGGGAGGCCTCGAATATAGTGTTCAATTAAGCGGTATAATGAGGTGAACAGATTGGGAACCATTTGGTTCAACTCAAGAAACCTCTTGTTGTAGGAGGTGTGATCCCCTTCTTTTTGCTTTAGAGCATAGAATTCATCTTCAAGCTTCTTGATCTCGCTTCTAGTGCAGAAATGTCTTATCATGATCTCTCTTAGTTCTTCCCATGATAAGGCCATGGCATCATCTACACCTCGCTTACCTTTTACCGTGTTCCACCAGGTAAGGGCTACCCCAAACAATCTTCCAGTCGCGTAACGTACCTTACAGTCCTCAGGACAGTCGCAATTAAGAAAGGTGTTTTCCATCTCCTCAAACTAGTGAAGGAGAGCGGTGACACCTTCAGTCCCTTCATATTTTGGGGGATCGCAGGACTTGAAGTGTTTGTAGGTGCATTTGGGGGTTTTGGGTGGAGGGTTGGCGACGTTTTGGTCTTCTTGGTTGGGAGAGTTGATGGGATTAGCGGTGAGAGCTTGCTGAACTTGTAGCACGATGTCAGGAAGCATTGCGGCCATTTGTTTAGCAATTTGCGTGGCCAAGCGTTCGTTTGATTTTCCTGACCTTCTACCTCCACGTAATTTCCTAGCAGACATCTACAGGAATATATGTAGGGAGATTGTGAGTTCAAGAATTTTCTAGGTGTCGTAAAAAGAATGACTGAAAATAATTTAACTACATCCATAGGATGTCTTGGGTTTGCTCATTTTGGGCCTCCAAATGTCCCCATACCATTGCCTGTATAGTCATGTGGGCCCCCATGACTATTTGGTTTGGTAGGGTCCGCATTGGTGTCGGCTGGTTAACATTCACATCATAAGAATGAAAATTGTAAAACATGATTGCGAGATGTAAGGTCGGAGGGTGTCCAGGTGTAGACACAATGACAACTCAAAGTGGGGTTAGTTCACACAACGTTTGGTATAGCATGCTTTGGCCTAATAGATCCTTCGTACTCTCATCGTTAGTCCCCAGGTAGGCAAACTGGTCCTTTATTTTGGATTTATACGAATGCCAAGCCTAGACAGGACGTTCCGACTGCCGGTACTCGTATCCTTCCAGTTACTACATGCCCGTCGTGAAAACTCACTTAGATGTGATTTGAAAAATATGAAAACATTGCAGAAATCTTTGAAAAGAAATAATGGAAATTGTGAAATCGTGAGGTGTGTACTTTCATAGATATGATATGTTATGAGGTAGGATCTATGGTGAGCATTGCATATTAACATGTATTGTGAGATGCTTGCATAATGTGTGTGTGAAAATAAACATGAAACATATAAACATCATGAATTTTGCAGGTAACACATAAACAACTTAAATCTAGTCAACTATAGTATAGGCTCTAAGGGTCTAATAACCTATTCTATATCCCTATCGTCACAAGCTATGATACCAATCTGTCACACCCCGACCCGCAGCGGAATAAAAGTCGGGGCATGATTGGGTTATCACCAAAGCTCATGATATTTACTAACAAGTTTCATATTTATTTAAATCCAAATTAAATTCAAATATCCAACACAAAATTTCATACAAGCACAAACGATAAACCAAACGATTGTTCTAAATGAAATAACTTGTTTATTCTTCTAAGGTCATCCTATGTGTTTCTTCCCTCGGCTTGTTCACCTGTATCATGCGTAAAACAGAAAATTTGGGTCCACAAAAGTTGGCGAGTGAACCTTGATAAAACATTTAAATAATTGAATTATATTGTTGTTTAAATAAAATTGTGCATGAATCATATGTGAACAGATGTGTATATATAACCAATCACAAACCACATTGAATGAACACATGACATGATAATTGATGTATTTGAATCAAGGCTCAATCAAACGGAGCCGATCTAATGAGGCACCTGATGCTCAACTCGTATCCACGAGGAACTGATGGGCCTAATGAAATGATTGCACTGAAATGATGAAATGTATCCACAAATATACAACGTAACAATTATACACATTTGATCACGAAATGATATTAGCACAAGTGTTAAATAAAATGAAAGAAATTGTACGACACATGATACACCACAAAACATGATTAAAACGGGGAATTTGTAGAGGTTCACTCACATTGGGTGCGTATTCTTGGTTGAAGATGAGAGCGCACGAGTTGGGAATTTAACCGATCAAAGAGTACTAACCTAAAATAATAACACGTCAAACCGATAACTAAATAATTTAATGTTTAGGATAAAAACTTTTGTTTAGAAATTTTAGGTTATTTTTGTGGGTTTTATTGATATTTTAAACCCTTAATTTAATTATATATATATATATATATATATTATTATATATATTCTTTTTAACCTTTTAATTGATTTATTTCTCATTTTAAAAATAAATCATAAAGTAAAATATATATAAATTAAATAATAAATAATAAAAAAATGTTGTCAGTCTGACAAGGGCTTGTCAGACCGGTTCGACTGAATTGCAGGCGCCCGTGTGGTGAGACTCGAACCCGTGACCTCTCGGTTGCGTGCACGCAGATCTTCCAACTGAGCTACGTGTCTAACCCGAAAGAATCTGAATTTTAATTATATTTATACACACTTTAGGTTATTTCTAATTTAATTAAATTTACAAAAAGATTTTAATAATCCAACCGGTGCGTGCCAAAGGACTCGAACCCGAGACCTTGATGGTGTGATGCACCCAGCACAACCAACTGGGCCGGGTGTTTAACCCGATAGAACTAGGTTTTTAATTACATTTATCTACATACTGCCAACTGTTATATTTCAGTCAAAATAAAAACGGTTATGCGATTATGAGCCGGATTCGAACCAGGGCGTGCAGGCCGTGTTTGCACACAGTCCACCGCTGGAACAGGGGTGGAGGGTTTAGCACAGAGGGAGCTGGAGTTTAGAGGAGGAATGTTGAGCGAGTTCGAGAGTGAAATCGATGCTAGTATTTACAGGTGAAACAGAGGGGATTATGTTTTGTTTTCAGAAACTAAGCCGAGTGATTGATGGTGGATTGATACCAAATTTGGAAAGCTTTCACGCGGATGCTAGCCGGATTCCAGAACATGAATTTGACAGGCGAGATTGGCGGGTTCGCTGATTTGAACCCGCCGGCATTCATCCGTGTTCTGCATATAAGACTCGCTTGTCTTCTAATCCTAACCAATAAGTGTGTGTGGCTTAGCGGTGCTTGGTGGTGTGTCGTTGACCCGGGGAACCCGGGTTCGATTCCCGGTTCTCCCATTTTAAATCCTATTATTATTTTTTTATTAAGTCTTTTAATGGTTTATAAAGTATTTATTGTTTATGTATTATATTATTTTATTAAGGTTGTTTTTAGACATTAATTATTCTTATTATTTATATATGAAATATTAAAAAAAGAATAATAAAAAAAAAAAAAAATAACTGCACGACATAAATAAAAATACACTTTGGTTGATAGATTGGGGCGGGTTTTCGAAAACACGATTTACACAAATGTCACAATATGAAACTCACAACAATCAAAATCATTGGAAGTAACCCTAACACATAATCCCGCATGGGCTCACACATGATCCGTAAATTCTAAACATAGACCCTAAGTTTGGGGTAAAAACCTGGACTCATGTGCTTCGATTGAAACCGTTCGTTGCTCATCCTGCTCCTTCTCTCCCTCGTCGCTGCAAATGAACATAATGTCAATAGTGGTTCGTTGTCGGTGGTTAAAAAACTAAATCACGCTTAATCGAAAAATCAACAACCATATTACCTCCGATTATTGTAATCGTCATCTTGCGTTGGTGAAACTGCTGCGAGATTTTGGGATATAGTTGTGGGCGAGATTTTGGGATATAGTTGTGGGTTTTTGATTTTTGGAAAGATGAATATAGCCGGGAATTTGAGATTGTAAAAGACGAATTAACCTTTGCCACAAAATAATTACGATCCTGCCACCGCTTCCTTGAAATTTAACCACGCACTAATCTAGTGGCTGTGGTTTGTCGCGTACATATTGTATGATTAGCGTAATTGTACATTAACCACCTTCTCTCTATATATATATATATTCGAATAAATTAAATTTTATTATTTTTAAAAACAATTGATATGCTATAATAAACAGTACTCTATTAGTAAAATAATTAATATAAGTTATATTGTATGAGAGAAATTTGAATAGAGTAAAGTTATTTGTATTAATGTTTATGATATTATAACATTACATATTTTATTATTGTAGTTGATAACTAAATTTAACATGATTTAAAATAAAATACTAATATTGTGCACAAGTTATCAATGCAAATGATACAAGTTATAAACCTATTTAATTACTAACTTCATATATATAATTTATGAAGTCCTTGACTAGAGTAACTTTTATCCATTTGTGTTTTTATCTTTTATGAATTTTTTTCCTTTCTTTTTCTTTTCTATTTTTTTATTTTTCTTTTTCTTTTCTATTTTTTTTGTTTTTATTGTCTCGATCGATGTAAACACATCTAGGTGTTTTTTTGGTCGTGTAAATGACTTTTTTTGTTTCTCTTTCGGTAAGTGTCGGTATCTTAATAAATCGAACCAACGTCAAAGAATTCATGCATTAACGTTATTTTTACTATTGCGTCTACGTTTTCATTAAAAATTGGGTCACTCCGCCGCAGAGCGCGGGTATAACCCACTAGTTTAAACAAAAGATAAACTATAAACTCGACCCTGACCCACGCCACCCATCCGAGCTCGTCTGGAACACACGCTTTATAAAAAACAATGCACATATACAGCTTCATTTTTTACAAAACTTTATATTGGAATGTCCAGAAAAAAAAATAAACACAACTACGTACTTAAGTTTTTAGAAAATAAATAAAAAAATCAAGTTATTAAAGAAAAATAAATTAATTGATGAAGGAAATAAATTACGAAACGAAAAAATAAGTATTAAAAAAAAGTAAATGAAAAGGGGTGTATGGTTTTGAATAAGAAAAAAAAAGAAATATATTAAAAGTTAGAGTAAATACAATAATAAGGTATTATAATACTAAAATAATAAAAATATTTAAAAAAATATTATTATAAAATTAAAATCACTATTCATTATTCTTGGAAAAAAGCACACTTGGTTTTATATATATGTTATAAATAAGTTTTTGTTTGGTTCGTAATGGTAAAGATAAAACCAAGTGTACTTTTATTCCAAGAATAATGAATAGTGATTTTAATTTTATAATAATATTTTTAATATTTTTATTATTTTAGCATTATAATACCTTATTATTGTATTTACTTTAACTTTTAACATATTTCTTTTTTTTCTTATTCAAAACCATACACCCCTCTTCATTTACTTTTTGTTTTTAATACTTTTTTTTTCGTTTCGTAATCATATTTCCTTTATCAATTAATTTATTTTTCTTTAATAACTTGATTTTTTATTTATTTTTAAAAACTTAAGTACGTAGTTGTGTTTATTTTTTTCTGGACATTCCAATATAAAGTTTTGTTAAAAATGAAGTTGTATATGTGCATTGTTTTTTTATAAAGTGTGTGTTCCAGACGAGCTCGGATGGGTGGCGTGGGTCAGGGTCAGTTTATAGTTTATCTTTTGTTTAAACTAGTGGGTTATACCCGCGCTTTGCGGCGGGGTTACCCAAGCAATAGTAAAAATAACGTTAATGGCATGAATTTGTTTGACGTTGGTTCGATTTATTAAGATACCGACACTTATCGAAAGAGAAACAAAAAAAGTCATGACACGACTAAAAGAACACCTAGATGTGTTTACATCGATCAAGACAATAAAAACGAAAAAAACTTGAAAAGAAAAAGAAAAACAAAAAAATAGAAAAGAAAAATGAAATATGAAAAAAAATTCATAAAAGATAAAAATCACAAATGGATAAAAGTTACTCTAGTCAAGGACTTCATAAATTATATATATGAAGTTAGTAATTAAATAGGTTTATAACTTGTATCATTTGCATTGATAACTTGTGCACAATACTAGTATTTTATTTTAAATCATGTTAAATGTAGTTATCAACTACAATAATAAAATATGTAATCAATTTAAGATGGAAAATTACACATTTTACCTTTTTGTATTTAGTTAAATGAAAAAATAATCATATAATTACCATCATGCCACTCATCTAAATCTCAAGATCATAAAAATCAAGGACCAATATGAGTTCACACATTCACAACTGAGGAGGGTGTTCACTCTTGATCCTAATCCTATATATATAGGATTAGGTTCATTTGTGAACAACTTCTTGAAAGTGAACTAAGTGAACAAATCTTGGCCCTTGATCATTTTTTATATTAAAAGAGTAGATTGACATTAGGCAACTATTATTAATTAAAATCCTTTAATTTTCTCATCTCTTAACTCTCTCTCTCTCACATTTTTATTTTCTCATTATTTTAATTATAAGAGATTGAAAGCCTAATTTTTTTACAAATAAACTCTTATGTTCTTTTTAAATTAAATATTAAACTTAATTAAATTATGTTTTTAACATATGTGTATACAGATCAGTATATACAAGACTTATATACTTGTGTATTCTTACATCGTGTTCCCATAAGTCTGTATAAACCCAAATACATACACCTGTGTATTATTCAAGTACACATGTGTATACAGGCCTGTATATACCAGACGTATACACTTGTGTATTATTCAAGTGCATAGTGTATACAGGTCGGTATATATAAGACTTATACACATGTGTATTATTACATCTTGTTTCACTATGCATCTTTCATCAAACATTGATCTAATACATATATGTATAGAGAATGTAATTAAATATTTTTAATCGTGTTTTAGATAGAACAATATTTGATAATGTTTGTAATTTTTTTAAATTATCAAATATTAAGTTAGGTAATTTGTGAGGAGAAAAATATAAAGAATTTAATTAAATATCTTTTAGTTGGAAAGAGAAATTAGGAGAGAGGAAAAAAATCAATTAATTAAATGGAGAGAGAAAAATACAATTATACCCTTGTGTTATTAAAATACATGTAAGTTACAAAATATAATTACAATCTTGCCACTAAAGAAAAAATCTAGATCTATAAAATCAATGGTCAAGATAAGTTTATTTTATTCATAAATACAATATTGTTCACTCATGAACCCTATATATATATATATATATATATATATGATTAGCTTCATTTGTGGAGAACATCTTCATAGTGAACTGCGTGAACTCATCCTAGCCATTGATTTCTTTTTTAGTTGTTAAGGTTAAGATTGTAATTTTATATTGATTTGTTTTGAATCTTTATTTTAATAAATGTATTTCAGTTACATAATCCCTATTTTCTAGTGATTATAATCTAAATATCTTTTAATATTTTTCAAATATCATTACAGCAAGTTACGTAAATATCAAAGATCACAATTCCCAGAATTATTTAAGATTGTATTTTTCAATGATGAACATACCCAATATATGAATTTCGCCCATTCATTCGTTCAATAATACCGAGATTTTGTTTTCCTTTCTTTCAATCATGGCAGACCCAATAAGCAATACCATAATTCCTTCGAAAAGCTAATGAAAACTACGTTCCGAGCAACGAAAACGTTTTCGTTACAACAATGGATCGACAAGGTTTGTTTTGTATGATCGTTAAGATGAAAATATGTATACGAATGTTGTGTTTTTTTCATATTCTATTCGTATAGTTTGCTACAGGTTAACTTTCATGTGTTTGTTTATCCATTTTTTTATTAAGATCAATGATGCAGTTCCTTGTTAATACACATACGTATATTCAATGTGAACAACCAGGTTTTTTGTGTTTTTTAGATTACCCCATTGGTTATACACATACATACAATCCGTGGTTTTTAACTTTGAGTGCACTTAGTAGAAACAGAATCAGACACATGTGTACAAAAACTGGCACCTACTGTTTTATGCATACATGTGCACTTAGCTGTATATAGAACTGTACACATGTGCACTATAGTATATACAGACCATACACATGTGTACTATAGTATATACAACCATACACAGTGTACTTAGTATACATAACCAACACATTGACAAAAACTGCCAGCAGCTTACTGTTAATACATACTTGTGCACAAATACTAAATATGTACACTATCCACCAAGTTTCTAATAAGTGAATCAATTATTGTACAATCCTTTACATATGTGTATTTAATTGCCAAATGCATACATACATACTATGAGCAGTAAGCTATATTATATTAAAAGAGATAATATAGGGATTACGGAATCAATAATATATGGAAACTATTCAGTTTTCAGTTATGAATTAATTCAATGTTTATTTACACAAATGTCCTTATTAATTTAATTAAATAGAAAAAATTAACAATATAATTACCATCATGCCACTCATTTAAAATCTCAAAATGATGAAAATCAAGGGTCTATATAAGTTCACACAATTCACTCTTGGGAGGTTGTTCATTCTAGAACCCTACATAATATATATATATATATATATATAAAATATTGGTAGGGTTCTAGAGTGAACATGTATTTGTGAACTGAGTGAACAAATCCTATCCATTGATCTACACATGTGTATGGCTAGGATTTTATCATCAAATCATAAAATACACTAGTGTATTTCATCATCAAATCCTGGCCATTGATCTACACACGTGTATGGCCAGGATTAGTTCGCACAGTTCGCAAATACATCAGTGTTCCATCTTGAACCTAATCCTATATATATATGGGATCACTAAAATGAAAACCACCACTAGTTGCGAGAACCGAGAGAACTTTTTGATCCGGGCGAGTTGGGTAAAATATTTTTTATAAACGTAGATGAATATATTATAAACACATTGTAAAAAAAAAAAAAAATTGTCATGTATGTAGTTTTGACCACCACAAGTTTTTTTTACGGTAGCATAAATTTAAAATTATGCTACCGTAAAAAAACTTGTGGTCGTCAAAACTACATACACGACAATTTTTTTTACAAATGTGTTTATAATATATTCATCTACGTTTATGAAAATTTTTTTGGCCCAACTCCCCGTATGGTATAGTTCTCACGGTTCTCGCAACTTGTGTTTTTCATTTTAGCGGTCCTATATAATATATATATATATATATATATATTCACATCATAGTCGCTAATTAAGCTAATATATATATTCTAATAATTTAAATTATTAATAGAAAATTAATTGATTTGTTATATAAACTAATCATAGCATGTTAGTAAAACAATTTATATAAATTAAATTATTGTATAAAAGAAAATAGAGTACAGTGCACACACCTATTTAAATTAATGTTTATGAGATTATGACATTACATATTTTATTATTGTAAATGATTACTACATTTATGATGATTTGTAAAATATTAATTATTAATATTAATATTATGTACAAGATACAAGTTATGAACCGAGTTAATAACCAACTCCACACAAATTTTAAACAAAACTATAACTCAACTCTGACCCACGTCACCGGCCCAAGCTGAACACACTGTCACGTAGTGATTCTTTAACTCTCGTGCAGCGCTTAGAATGTGTCTAAGTTAAGCCTTGTGGTTGGGTTTGGTTGTGTTAGCAGCGGAAGTCTTTGTTTGTGAGAATCACAAGTATAATTTTGTAGTGCAACATTACAACAAAGATGTGTTTTGTATTACTTGAACAAGGTTACAAGTAAGAGAGTTTACAATAAGTTGGGTGCCTACAAATGAGGTCACTTATGCCTATTTATACTAGTGTCTTATGTCTAGTGGTTCCTAATCTAGATAATTCCATACATAATATCTAGTTTCTGAATTGTAGAGAGTTCCGTGTAAATATCCAGCTTTTGTGGTGATTAAGGGCTGATCTATAGGGTTCTTTGGCAACCCTTATGACCAGCCTTCTCTAGATGCTTCCTTAATAATATCTTGGTCTTTTCATGATCTTCAAGGCCATTCTAGAGTCTTCTTGGCTGGAGCTTTTGGGGTTGAACTTCCAACCATTTCTAGAGAGTTCTGAAGCCTTGTAAGTGTGTTTAATGGCCCTAGATGTTGTTTGGCAACCCTTATGACCAGCCTTCTCTAGATACTTCCTTAATAATATCTTGGTCTTTTCATGATCTTCAAGGCCATTCTAGAGTCTTCTTGGCCGGAGCTTTTGGGGTTGAACTTCCAACCATTTCTAGAGAGTTCCGAAGCCTTGTAAGTGTGTTTAATGGCCCTAAATGTTGTAGCATTTTCCGGAGACTTCCAGCAGCCCTTGTCGCTTCTTGAATGGCCCGGAAAATTCCTGAATCACAGCGAAACGATCTGAATTTTAAACAGAACGTGACAAGACGCTCTTAAAAAAAAATACACAGATCCTCATAACGAGGAAATGGTTTATTCTTGGAATAAAAGTACACCTAAATTTATGTCCATTGGCCAAAATCAATAAAATAGAGTAAATGAATATAACTTTTCAAGTTAACTATAGTTCATGTGGTATGAATTCTTTAAGTATTGTTGTTTTTATTATGGATGACCATTAATCTCTTCTCTTAAATGCGTATAAAATGATCTAACTATTCTCATTTATTAAAAAAAATAACAGGAACAAATAAATAAGTTAAATAAATAAATGAGTTAATTACATACACTAGATTATAGACTCGTGTGTTATACATATGAGGATCAATCGTGCCGACTTAATGGGTTGAAATGTGCAACCCAAACGCTACCCATTTGTTATTTGTGTTAAAGATTTCAACCATAATCGGGCAATCCACACACACATAAATTCGGGTCAACTCGAAAACGACCCGTTTAACCCATTTTTTAAGTGAGTCACACGTGTTAATGAGTTATAAGTGGGTTTTTGGGTTGTTAGCGGGTTATTGGTAATGTGTTTAATAGTGAGTATAAGTGGGACGATACGATATATTGAGTTATAAAACTTATGTTTATGCATATCTTGTATTTATTTTTCCGCTAATATTTAGGACGTTCGGCTATTACAATATAGGTACTATGACCATTCTGAGCGAACGTCGGTACCAGTGTCAGTTCTATCCAAACCATTACCAATATTTGTTTCTGTAGTTTTCATTCGATACAAAATACTTAACGATATATATTTTGTGTATAACACAACCTTTTCGTTTTGGATTTTCTTAATGATGTCAACCGAGTTCCCACCGCATAATACAAATTCATTTTACTAGTTACATCCAATATTATATGTGTTTGCAGCTTTTGTAGTGCCCCAAACTTTATCCAAAAATTGAAATTTAACCCTAACCAAAATTAGACTTCAAATCCTTTCTATCATCGCCATGATCACATGGTAAAGGGATGCATAATAAGGTTGTTGCTACAACGATTAAAGTGTGTAATAGTATGTGTATTATTGATAATAAGGCACTTAACTGTGATAGAGCTAAGGCTAAGTGTCACGAGTACACCGGAGGAGTACATGTTACAACTGAAAAAGTATGATAAAAATACAAAGAAGAAGTACGCTAGATTACAAAGGAGAGGTAAAGTATCAAATGGTCTACAAGTTTGAGGTGTGAGTCTTGCATCCGAAATGTGTTTCAATGTCTCAATGGCTAGGTATTTATAGGCAACCAAGAGCCTCCCCTTGTTTTTAAGCAGTAAGGCCATTTCCTTTGTTCCAAAGCTTTGTTCTTCTCTTCCATACCATATCAGGTTATCCTTTGATTCTACTCCCGCTGATAGCGGCTGATCTTGAATTGTCTCCTTGTGTCTTATTAATTGATCTTGTTTTTAACCTTTTGTCTTTGACTTATGAGACTTCTGACTCGCTTCGATCTTCGTCCTTACAGCTGTTGTATTGCTTACGGGGAGATGGCTCATCCTTATTCGTTTCTGGAGGTCCACTGCCTTATTGGCTTTGTGCTTATTCACCCAACGACAAGGGGATGCCTCTTCCTTGTCTAGTGTTGTATAAATTAATTATTTATTTTATTCTATTATTATGGGAGGGGATGTGGGTTTTGACCCACCCCCGTCTTTAAGGTCAAATTTTTTCCCTAGTTTGCCTAAATCGAAATCAACAATTTGCAACCGATATAGAAAAGAAAACGATAATAAAAGGCAATCCATATCATGAAAATGTTAAATGCTTTTCATAAAAATCTGAATTTGAACAAAAATTTCACAACAAAAAAAACCCCTGATCGTATAAAGTAGTCGTCTTTAATACTATCATCAATTGGAAAACTTAACAACCAAAAACAAACCGCACTCGTTCAAATCAAAATGGATCTTACAAACTCATTCGAATCCACCACTTTCATGACGATAAACAAGTAACAAATTAAAGAGCAATTTCAGCTAAAATTATGATGAAAAACATGGCAAGTTAAACGACACTGATGAAAATCAAACACGATTCTAGGAAAATCTAATTGCTATAAAAAATAAAGGAAAATCAAAAATAGTTCGACAAGATTATGTTATAAAAAAAATAATAAAGGAAAATCAAGTAATCTGTTATAAAAAAATAAAGGAAAATCAATAATAGTTCGAGAAGATTATGCTTAAAAAAATAAAGGAAAATCAAGAATAGTTTGAGAAGATTATGATGGCACTAAAAATGTTCCAAAATACTATTTAGCTCATATTTATACCCATAGTTTTTGTTTTAATCCCAATAATACCCCTATTTAATTTAAACATTACATACTGTAAATTTTCAACATGTATGTGCATTGGGGTGTTTTATACAAAGCTTAGAGGTGTTTTCAAAAAATTCCAACATGTATATGCATTGGGGTGTTGACACAAAGCATAGGGTGTTTTCAAAAAAAAAATAATAATAAAATAATAATTTTACACTTTTAATACCAAAATTTATTTGATTTTACATTTTTAATCCATAAGTTTTCATATAATTTAATCTCACAATTTTTTTATTTTCAACTTTGGTCCTCTATACTTATCATATTTTGCAATTTTTTTGTTTAACGTTTCATTCTAAATTTTGCGAGTAAATACGATGCAACGTACGTGTGTGGTTCAACGTTATTATGTTTCGTTTAACACTTCGTTCTAAATTTGCGAGTTAATACGACGCAACATACGTGTATGTTTCAACATTTTTATGTCGTTTTTACCCGTTTAACATAACAGGTTAGTCTCAATGAGCGGGTACCAAGTCGACTTAGTTATTATTTTCTATGTTTTACGTCACGATCTAATTTCTTCGCATTAATACGTGTTGGTTCTTGGTGGTGGGGTGACATTGGTACTATTTGAAACAGTTTTACACCCCCACCGCAACGCAGTGGGGCTTAATACTAGTTGATCAAACATCTATTAACATCCTTAGTGGTTACAAAATAGCTATTAAAGTTCTCTCATGTATTTGGGGCTTTCATCTGTATCGATCTTCTTTATAATTGAACTAGTATATTTTCTCTAAATTTTGTTTATTTTTCAAATGCCTTCATATGCACCTCTATGAGATCTTACTTATTAATACTTATTTTATATATTTTCTCTTTTTTATACACACAAATAAAATATAAAAGGTTGAACATGAGCCTATAAGAGCATTCTCACCCATGTACCTGTCAATATTTATATAATGTAACTAAAGAACACATTTTTCTACATTGTTTATTAAAAAAAAACCTCTTGCATCTGATTCTCCATCTATATCTCTATCTTACTTCACAAACACATTTTTTATTGTTTTGTTTCAATTTTATACACTCATAAAATTATATAAATAGATGACCAATCACCCTCTATGGCGAATGTTTTAGTTGTTTTCTCTATTTTTTTCTCTCTTAAATATAAAGAAAGTGGGTTTTAGTATTCTCTATTTTTTTTCTATATCAGAGCATTCACAATGGAGTTCTTATATTTTTGTGTGTGAGTTGGTTATATTATAAGAGATGATTGTGAGTGGTTTTGAGTGGTTGTGAATGGAGGGGAGAGGATATGTTACTGTTTAGTAGGAACATTGTTCACCCCTTATAATTTTTTAATATTTTTGAAAGTGGTTGTGAGTGGAGGAGAGAGAAAATATAATGATAAAGATATAAAAATATTATTTAATTGAAACAGAGAGAAAAAAAATAATTTTTTTAGTGTAATTATATTGATAGGGATAAATATTTTAATGTGAATGCTCTCAGTGAGTGAAGTGATGTTTTTATTTCTTTTATTTTTCTCTCTCTAAAGTGTGGATGTAACAGCTCCATATAAATGCTCTCATACCTTATCTGAAAGAGATTTATAATCTTAACGTTGGATTGTTATATCAAAAGAAAGACTTTTAAAATTAACTATCTTTTTTATCTAAACTTTTACAAATAGGTTTTTTTTTTCATAGTGACTGACAGGTAGAGGCGTAAAAAAAAACCGGTTTGGGCTCAACGACTCGTAAACCGACCCGGTAGAACACCGGTTTGGGTCCACTCGACCTAACAGTTTGGTATAGGTTTGAGATTTTTTGTGTTAAGAATTGGTTCCAATCCCAGCTGGTTTGAACACCATAAAAAAAACTAATAAAAACCGGTTTAAACACCAAAATTAGTTTTAAACCCGATCCAAATTTGTTTGTGTGGGTTGGGATTCTCAATCCAAAAGGGCAAAAACTGGTTCTTAACGCAAACCGGTTTTGAGACCAAACTAAATGAATCCGGGCCAGTTTCTAAACCGAATCAGTTTGGGCCCAAATCAGGTCTTGTAGCCCAGATCATATTGGGTTTATTAAACTAGTAAACGAAGCCCAACAAAACGAATCCATATTTTTAGGTATACATATAGTTTCCTGATTCTAGGGTTTCATTCTCTTGCATTCGCTATTTGAAGCTTCAACGAACGCAAGCGCCACCTGTACCAGTCGGCCGCAAGGTACATGTCGATTTCTGTGATTTCATAGTTTTATCTTTATAATAATATAGATATTTCAATCAAAATAGTGTATTATATATGTAATTCATGTAATTTAGGGGTTATTTATGTTTCCTGGTGATTAATTTTTGTTTATCTACTAGTTATGTGATAATTTTTGTAGGATTTGATTTAGTGTCGGCTATTTTACGTAAAATTAGATCTATCAAAATTAGAATTGGTTTAAATTTGTTGGTAATTTATCTGCACTAATTTGTTTGTATGGCTTATTTAACTACTTGATGTTTCTGTTTCAAAGTTTAGGTTTTTCACACTTTTGTTTGAGGGACATCATTGATATTAGTTTTTACTGCAGTACAAATTTGAGTATTAATACTTTCAAGTGTGGAGAATTTTGTTAGAATATGAGTATGCTACACTTTTAGGTTAGATGTATGATTTATTGATTAACCTGCTTCATACAAATAAAAACATAGTAAAAAAATAAAATGTATGTCTTTGGCCATGTTTGGGATTCCTTTAGAACCTCCTTATTAACTTATTGACTTTTCCAAAAGTCATTTATAAGAGGAAAAAGTCATTTTAAAAAGTTAATAAGGAGGTTCTAAATGGAATCCCAAACATGGCTTTTTTTGTGTAAATGTATAGTTATATGGATTAGATGCTAATATTTTAATGTTATCGATGATTTTATGTTGGAAAAATCTCAAAGTTGTTGGAATGATTCTCATACGGGGCAGCTATCCGGATTTCTCTTTGATCCTGTTGAAAGTAGTTTAGATTTTTTTTGTGTTTTACATGCGCCAGATTGTTTGTACAATTTGTGAATTACAATTTTTAGGATTTGATGTTTCAGTTTCAAGTTCTAGCAAGGTTTAAAAAAATAGAAACGAGTTTCGAGGCGTAGGCCTTAAAGGCGAACCGAGGCTTAAGCTCGAGCAGAAGTTGAAAATAAATATAAAATTAAATGTCTTACTAAAATAATAATACTAATTAACTTCAACATCAAATTCATCAAAAACACACATAAAAAAAGATATAAATTGCTTGAAATTGACACAAAAAGTCAAAAACATAAAAAAGAAATATCAAAAACCCTTGAGGCTCACCCTTTTTAGAGCCTCAGCCCCTTTGAGGCGCACATACAATAAAAAACCCTCTAAGGCACGCCTCAGAATCGGTTTTTAGGCGTTTCAGTCTCGAGGCGCACCTTGAGGTGAACGCCTCAACTGTTTTTAAAACCATGAGTTCTAGTTTTTAAACACTTTTATTGTTGGCGGGACATTATTTGACATGAGTTTGTTACTAAAATAACAGTTTTAGGGTATTAAAATTCTTTTTCGAATTTTATAAATGAAAGAAACTACATTTTTATGGTAAAACAGTGATGCAAATACTTAAATATATAGATGAGATGCTAATTGTTGGATTCGTATTGATAATTTTATGTTGAAAATTTCCCAAAAATCAGTGACCCATTGAAAACTGAACAGCATTTAGCAACCCAACATGTGTTTTGTTTTGTTGTCTTGTGTTTATATCTTACAAAATGTGATTTGTTGCAAGAATGTGGCTCATAGGAATAGAAGCATAACTAACTGTTGGTTGAATATGAACTTGATTCAGGAAGTGAAGGATGGAGTCTCAAATCAAGCATGCAGTTGTCGTTAAAGTGATGGGGAGGACTGGTTCGAGAGGTCAGGTGACACAAGTGAGAGTGAAGTTTTTGGATGACCAGAACCGGTTTATCATGAGGAATGTTAAGGGACCAGTCAGAGAGGGTGATGTTCTTACCTTGCTCGAGTCTGAGAGAGAAGCCAGGAGGTTGCGTTGATCATGTAAACCTTCGCTTTTAAGACTTGCTGATGTTTATCGTCATTGCATTTTGATCCTAGTAGCAGGTTTGGGTTTACTTGAATCTGTATTTGTTTTCTTTTGAATGGATTGAATTTGGAGTATGTTTGATGGGTGGATGATTTATGTTTGAATTCGAATTTAGAATATTAGCATATCATCAGTTTTAATATCCATGTGAACAAATCAGTTTATGTCTACATATTATTATTATTTTTTGGTAGAATTCAATCTTATAAGTGTCTCTATGTTTATTTTTTTGATTTTGATTAAGAATCCATGAGATAGAGGGTTTAAATCGTGTAAGATATTGCATAAGAGTGTTTTTTTTTTTCGTGTAAAGAACCTGGTTTATTATATTATACTATAGTAACTATTGAAATAACTGAACATTTAATTAATTGATAGCTTGATTAGGCATTATTTGATTTTTCTGTTAACAATTTGGCAGTTTTAGTAGATTGATTATAATTACACTAATCACCTGTCATGGCCAATGCCCCTTTCTAAGGGAATTTTCTGCCACATCATCATAATAACCTTTTTAAAGATTTGTAATGACTTACGACCTTTCAATCATTACTTGTCGATTTATTTTCTCCTCATTTGACATTATACTAGAAATGCCTCTCCCTCTTTGTGTCCTTACAATATCCTAAGGAGATTTTCTGCCACATCATCATAATAACCCTTTTTAAAGATTTGTAATGACTTACAACCTTTCAATCATTACTTTTCGGTTTATTTTCTCCTCATTTTGCATTATACTAGAAATGTCCCTCCGTCTTTGTGTCCCTATAATGTCCAATGGGATTTTGTTGGGGGCGTTAGTTATCAAGCTCCATCTTGTCCATATAATGCCCATTACGGCCTTATAGGGTGTTTGGAATTAAGGTTGGAGATGACTTATTGGTTTTTCTTAAAAAGCTAATAATATAGGGTGTTGGGATTGAGTTTGGAAATGACTTATTGGTTTTTTCTTAAAAACTAATGAAGTTGAAAAAGTGTTTGTTATTGATAATGGTGCTCTTTATCTTTTTGAAAAACCAATAAAACATTAGTCACTTAGTGTTTCTCTCCTTGAGGTCTCAAGTTCAACTCTTACTAGTATCACTTTGAAGGACATTGGTGGTGGCAATGAAATTTAGAAGTGTTCAAACCGAGTTTTATCGCAGTGGGCTTTCGGACGGACCGGTTTCCTCGGAACTGGTGGAACGGATGCTCGATTGAGAGTATTTCAGAATGCTTATCTGGTAATTTAGTTGGTACGAGAAAAACCAATAAAGTGAGTGGAACCAAACAAAAGGTAGTTTTGAGGATTGATTGTATTCCGCTGTTCAAGGTGAGTTGATGGATGTGTCACTATTTTGATTGGCGGCCATCTTTTTATCTTTCCATCTTGGTATGGCAGTTAACAGTGACACTTCCCCTACATAAAGGTTTTTGTTATATTTGAAACCATGTAATAAAACAAACCTAAAATATATTTTAATTAATGTGGATCAAGGGTATAAAAGATATCACACTCAATGTAGATAATTAAAAGTTTGGCCCTAGCATCCCTTTATTGTCAAAATGTGTCATGATAGTTAATCTTCAAGTCCCAAATCGACAATAAAACATGAAGAATATAAATTAAATAATTCTCAATCTTATTAATTAGAAATTTAAGTCCTAAATCCACAATAAACATGAATACAATTACAAATTCTTGATAATCTAATTTTTTTTGAACGTGTTAACCCACCCTGCTTGGGGCTATGTTCAAGGTCGACTCCTCAACCGCTATGAGACTGTGTCCCCTAATGCGCGGGAACCGAATAGAATCCGTAAACCCTGCCCCCCCTCCCCCCTCCATCAGGTTTGAACCCATGATTAAAGCTCTGATTCGTCCATTCACCCAGATGCCCCTCGAAAATGACTCAAAGCGATACGTCTCCACTAGGGAGGACATGTCTTTTGACCACAACATCTCTGGACACTTGAATTATCTTTTCCATACGACCAGATTTGCAAGCCATACTAGAACATTTAAACACAAATCAAATAGCTAACTCATGATCATATCTCTAGAAAACCGTAACTGCAAGAAACATATATTTTGTACATATCACACATAAAATACACGCAAGAGAGATTCGTTAGTATAACAATAACCAAGGAAAATAAAAATTTAGGATTTTTCCTTAAACAAGACTCGTGGAATCTGCATTGACCTCGCCGTGACAATAATAGGTGCTGGTTTAAATATTTAATACCTTCCTTTTCCCTGAATATCTACTCAAGATTCCTTCATTTATCTTCTTCCCTTCCCACACCTAACCTCCAAAAAATGGGAACCGAAACCAGAAGGTCCACCGTTGACATCTCTGAACCATTGCTCCACGAACCAACCCACGTTGACTCAACTCCTGAAATCATACCAGAATGGAAAGATCAAATAACGTTCAGGGGGTTGATTGTGAGTGCTCTGTTGGGGACCCTTTTCTGTATTATTACCCACAAGCTCAATCTCACTGTTGGGATTATTCCTTCGTTGAACGTGGCTGCTGGTTTGTTGGGCTTCTTTTTTGTGAAGTCTTGGACCACTTTTCTTGAAAAGTTTGGTTTTTCTGCTCAGCCGTTTACTAGACAAGAGAATACTGTTATTCAGACTTGTGTTGTTGCTTGTTATGGCCTCGCTTTTAGCGGTAATTTTCGATATCATAATTCTGTTATGTTGTTGCTGTAATGCTGTTGGATGTTGCAATTGTTTATGTACTGGTTAAATCTTGTTATAACATGTTGTTATGTTAGTACTGTAACTAATTTTGGAAGTATGGTGGATTTGAAGGCCCATTAGTGTACACCGGCCCTCCTTTCACACCACACACGGGTCAGGGTAAAGGGTCATGCTGCGCAACCAGAGGGGGTCAAGAGGGTCTGCTGAACCCCCAGTCACTAGAATTTATCGGATTTATACATATAAGATCTGAAACTAGAATTTATCGGATTTATACATATAAGATATGAAATTTTATCAGTAAGAACATGAGTTGGACCCAATAGGTGTAACCAATGGAATACTGAACCTTATGATGACCCCTCGACTAAAAAGTTCACTGGCAGTAGTCACTTTAGTCAAAACATGATACGGCCCGTATGACTATTTTTCGATGTGTCATACATGCCATATGCACTTTTCTCCGGGACTTGCAATTCATATGAACCATATGGCCCCATAGTTGTCAATAGCGATCGCTACGGTCGCTAAAGCGAATAGCGTGGCGTATAGGTCCATGATCGCTATATGGTCTGCAACAATAGATAACGGCCTTTAATTTATTTTTTAAAATAAGTAGCAATTAAATATAGCTATAAAATAGCGGGATTTTAGGTTTTTGTTAAATATACATGTAAAATAGCGTACATGCTAGGGTATTTTGATATACATATAAAAAATTTTGAATTTTTTATAGTGTATCGTTATTTATAAAATAGGCTTGCTATTTATCGCTATGTAGCATATAGGTACTTTATCGCTATTTGTCACTATTCGCCATTAACAACTATGTATGGCCCGCCTGTATGACACAACAGTGTGTTAGTGGTGTTTGTTTAGCTGTCCCCTTTGAAGGTGTTTCAATGTGTTTCTCCATGTAGTGATTGGTCTTTGATTATGCAGGTGGATTTGGGTCCTATTTGCTGTCAATGGACGAGAGAACATATAATTTGATTGGTGCGGATTACCCTGGTAATCGGGCTGAAGATGTTAAGAATCCAGGATTGTTGTGGATGATTGGCTTTTTATTTGTTGTCAGTTTTCTTGGCCTTTTCAGTCTTGTTCCGCTTCGTAAGGTAATAATCTTGTATTTTTTTTTCGTTAAGGTTTTGGGACTTCGTTGCATTCATGGATTAGTGCAACACTTGTTGATGACGTTAGTGTTATCAACATATTTATTGTAACTGGATTTGCAAACTAAGACCAAAGTAATTAAACTTAAGTTATAATACAAGTTCGGAGATGTGAAGTACATACTTGTTATCCTAAAGTTGATTTTGTGTAATACAAGCACTAGAGGTTCAAACTATTACATTCGGAAGTGATCTCCATACACGACATAGGAAATACATAAACTAGCAAATCCCCAACTTAAGTAGGAAGTTTTTTGTTTATATATTCACTTCTTTTATTACTCATATTGTGTGTGATCTCAGGTTATGGTGATGGACTATAAGCTTACATATCCTAGTGGCACCGCCACGGCGATGTTAATCAATAGTTTCCACACTACTAGTGGTGCCGAACTTGCAAGGTAACCAACCATGAAATAATATATTCATCAAGTGCTCTCAAGTTTTGGCAGAAAATTAGAAATGTGCTTCGAAAAGTGATAAATATTTATAACGATACTTTCTGAACTTCAATGGAGAATCATAAAGGTAGTAACATCCGGAAGTCGATAGTTTCCTTGTGCACTAATTTAGTGATGCAATCATATATTTTTGTACAGGAAACAGGTAAGCTGCCTGGGGAAGTATCTGAGCATAAGCTTCGTATGGAGTTGCTTTAAGTGGTTCTTTGGTGGTATCGGAGATTCATGTGGATTTGATAATTTTCCAAGTCTGGGTTTGACCCTCTTTAAGAATACGTAAGTTCGTTCGTTTTTCTTTTGTCACAAGAACCATAAACAGAGAAAATTTGGATATAATCGAAGACATCAATCCTTGTATATATAAACAGGGAACCTACTAATTTCTCTGTGCTTTATTCATGCATTTCACCCCATCGATTTCTTTGCATTCTCCTATACATGATGCTATTTTGAACACAACTACATGTTAACATCATTTTATTATGCAGGTTTTACTTTGACTTCAGTCCTACTTACGTTGGATGTGGTCTTATTTGCCCGCACATAGTCAACTGCTCGGTCCTTTTCGGAGCTATCATATCATGGGGCTTGCTTTGGCCCTTCATTGACAGCACGTGCAGGGGACTGGTATCCGGCTGATTTAGGCAGCAATGACTTCAAAGGTCTTTATGGATACAAGGTACACATTACCCGTTTTCTGCTAGATTTTTATTCTTTTCTAATTTCTACCATTGCTGTGTATGCAGGTCTTTGTAGCTTTTGCGCTAATTCTCGGAGACGGGCTTTACAATTTGGTGAAGATAATAGTCGATCTCCGTTAAAGCTGTGTTGAACAGCAGCACGAGACGACAAGATCTCCCTGTAATAAAGGAAATACTGGGTAAGATACAAGTTTTATAGTTTTATTCACTTGTTATGCAGATACGTTATACGTATGTTGTTTGACTTCAAACTAGTAACTTTTACAGATGATGAGGCAACCAAATCACAAGTAGAGCAACAGAAAAGAGATGAAGTGTTTCTAAAAGACAGGATACCAACATGGTTTGCAGCATCTGGATATGTCGGTTTGGCCGCAATATCTACCGCAACAATGCCGCTTATTTTCCCGCCGCTTAAATGGTACCTAGTTCTGTGTTCTTACGTAATCGCCCCCGCCCTTGCGTTCTGTAATTCATACGGAACCGGTCTCACAGACTGGAGTTTAGCATCAACGTATGGGAAAATCGGTCTTTTTATAATATCTTCGTTAGTCGGAAGCAATGGAGGTGTTTTAGCCGGTTTAGCAGCATGTGGTGTTATGATGTCGATTGTCTCCACTGCAGCCGATTTAATGCAAGATTTCAAAACCGGTTACCTGACTTTATCATCAGCAAAGTCAATGTTTGTGAGTCAACTAGTGGGAACCGCTATGGGTTGCATCATTGCCCCCCTCACGTTTTGGATGTTTTGGACCGCGTTCGAGATAGGGACCCCAGACAGTCCTTATAAAGCACCGTACGCCGTCATATACAGAGAAATGGCTATTCTTGCAGTTGAAGGGTTCTCTGAGCTTCCGAAACATTGTTTAGCCTTATGTTGCGGGTTCTTCGTTGCAGCATTGATTTTGAACCTGTTACGCGATTGGATGCCTTCAAAGGTCTCCAGATTCATTCCTATTCCGATGGCAATGGCTGTGCCGTTTTACATTGGAGCGTATTTTGCCATCGATATGTTTGTTGGGACGGTTTATTGTTTGTGTGGGAGAGAGTGAATAAAAAGGATTCTGAAGATTATGCAGGTGCAGTTGCTTCGGGGTTAATCTGTGGGGATGGAATATGGACCATACCATCGGCGATACTATCCATTTTCAGGATTGACCCACCCATTTGCATGTACTTCGGGCCTTCGGTAAGCAGCTGAGCTTGACATGCCTTTGTTTCGGTTAGACATGCATATATGTTTGATATAGTATTCTTCTATCCACATGTACCAGGTTTATTTCTTTCCTATGGTTGCTACTGTCTTTATGTTATCTTTTAAAGCAATGCAACTTTTCTTTTTAGTGGAAGTATTTAGCAAAATATTATATAGTTAGATTGTTTTTTTATTTCTTTTAGTTTTATCAAACAACAAAACAATCAGAGTTTGGAATCTCTTCTGCATATCATATATGTTTGATATACTTGTAACCTGCACACCGCTTAGTAGCTTACTAAGACCGTGGGGTGTGGAACGTTGTGGCATCCCAACAACGGCATGGAACACCGCCTCCCTATGGCGTGGACGACGCGCGTGGTGGGTTAGCATGAAGACCTCCACGGTGATGAGGGATGGCGTGTTACATCATGTGAAATTTCACACACATCGGGGTTTGACCTGGCCAAAGGGATAGAAAACATCATTGGGTAAGTGTTACTAAGGTGTTTTAGCCCAATGATACCAATGTGTTTGTTAAAGTGTAGTCCCTCTTCCATGTGGTGAGTGTTCAAGTTCCGTTATCGGCAAAATGAAGTATTTAAAAGTATGTTAGTTTGTCATTTAAAAAAGTGTCAAGGAACAAGTACAAATAAGGTTTTGACCCGACTGTGGTGAAATTGAAGGATTTCAAATATTTTCCTTGAACTGCACAAATTATGTTTGAGTTTTTTCCCAAACTAGTGTTGGTGGAAAAAAAAATTACCATTTTGATGTTCTTTGAAAACTATTTACTAAAATGGTGTTCTTCTTATGTTTTGTATTTACCTTTTATTTTCTAACAAAGATGTTCTACTTTTCTTTTTTTTTTTCTTCAAGCTCCGTTATCATTTTTAATTTTTTATAGTACTCTTTTTAATTCAACCAATTTAATAATTATTTTCAATCTAACTCTTTATAGACACTCTCTAATGGTTTTTTTTTTCAAATACTAACTAAAAGAATCATGCTATATAGATTTTTAGCATTTTAGTGTTGGTTTAGTTATTTATTTTTTTTAATTTAAAAAAGAGAAAAGTATCCGGATAGTCCATGTGGTTTAGTCCGATTTCACCTTTAGTCCTTACATTTTTAAAATTACAGCTATAGTCCCCAACTTTGATAATTTCGTTCTCGGATAGTCCCTGACGTGGATAGGAGTTAATTTTCTCAGTTAAGTTGGTGTGAAATGACAAAGTGCCCTTAATATAAAAATAACTATTAAATCATTGAAACAAAATAATTAATACGATAATTCAGATGGGGCCCACATGGTTTATCTTAAATCTATCCCTCCTTTCTCTGTCTTCTCTCTCGTTCAATATACCAGTATAACCACCAAGTTCAACGCCAACACAAAGGAAACCCTAAAAACCCGATCGAAACAACGTGTTTGTTCATTAGAGCTCAGTCACTCAACCATCGATTCATACAAATTTCACTACGAAACGAAGATATCCAGTTTACCGGTGCGAATATTGTTATTGATGCTAGTTCTGATGCAAAATGGTGAATCTGTGTGGTTAACTTTACCTGAATCGGGAATCTCTCTCGAGATTCCATTATGAATTTGAAGCGGCTACGACGAGGATCTGCAATTGTGATATGTTCCGGCGAGGAGTTGTTCCGTCGAGGATCTGCCGGCGAGGATTCTGTTATGAAATTGAAGCGGCTCCAGCCAGGTCTCTCCGTTGGTCTGAAATTTGGTTTGAAATTTTTTTGCCGATGATAATTTAAAATGTTAGAAGTTAGAATTAAAAGTGGTTTTCATGGTGATTTTCAGATTTGTGGGGTTAAGTGGTTAACATGGTTGTGTTGGTAGGGATGAATGGAAAATATTTGAAGAGGGGTTGGATTTAATGAAGTTGCAGGTGGTGGTTATGGTGGAGGTAGGTGGTGATATGGTGGTTAAAGGTGGTGATAGGCTGAAGAAGAGTTGAGGGTGAGGGTGGAGCCTACAAAATTTTTTAAATTAAATTGTTTTTATTATTTAGGTGGGGCCCACTTAAGCTCAGTTTTATTATTTGATTTTTAACTTTTATTTTTAACATAAAGGGCATTTTGTCATTTCACACTAACTTAACTGAGAAAATTAATCCTCATCCACGTCAAGGACTATCCGAGAACGAATTTGTCAAAGTTGAGGACCATAGCTGTATTTTTAAAAATGTAAGGACTAAAGGTGAAATCGGACTAAACCACAAGGACTATCCGGACACTTTTCTCTTTAAAAAATGAAAAGAGAGACCTTTTGGTAAACCATCTCTCCTGACGTTTCATTCGTCAGAACTTGTATTAGAAGTGTTTATATGAGAGAATAAAGGATATTAAAGATTTTAAAATCATAGTTTTATAATTATATATGGATTTCAGTTTCATCAGTGTTGGGCTTGAGAATTTACGTACCTTGTTTGAGCTCGAAAAAAAAACGTGCCTTAGGCCTTAACGAAATTGGGTATTAGACTCACTAAAGGTCTAAACCTAATTTCAATGGGCTAATAAGTAATCTAAGCCATAATAAGTGGGCCTATGTTGGTGTTTGTATGGGTATACCCTATTAATTTATTTATTTTTACATATACATAGCATAGTTTTTTAAAAAATAACGTGTCTTTCGAAACATTGGGCCCTGGCTGGTGGTCCTCTCCCCCCACCTTCAGGGCCGGCCATGAGTTCCATATATATCATAACAAAAAGAATATAAGTTGGATTTTGTAATTTCACCTATGATTAGAATCAGAAGAATCATAATTGATTACCTATGTTTTACGAATCAAACCAAGTTAATGCGGTTTCGCATATAATCCAAAACAAGACAAAAACAATTGTCCTTGCTTAACAAGATTATGAAATAGAATGAATATGATTTTCATTTGTATTTGATATCAAGATCACTAGCTGGTCAAGTTTTAATCTTTGACTAAAAAAATATAGGCTTCTAATTTGATTGTGAAAATGTATATAACATGATTCTTATAGTTCTTATTTGGGGAAAAAATCATAAGAAAGTTTATAAAGAGTAGATTGATAAAAGTTATTAGTTTGATTGAATATAAACAGAGTACTATAAAATAAATGAAAAGTGATAACGGAGCGTCTGAAGAAAAAAAAACAATAAGAAAGTATAATATCATGGTTAGAAAATAAAAGGTAAATACAAAATATAAGAAAACATCATTATACTAAATAGTTTTTAATGAACACCAAAATGATAAATATTTTTTCCACCATAGTTTTCAATGAACACCAAAATGATAAATATTTTTTTTACCAACACTAGTTTAGAGAAAAACTCAATTATGTATAGATGAAATTGATAATCAATCTATGACATCACATCCTCAGATAGTAGAGAACTTAATCGCATAAAGGACACACGATTATTGAAATACTATACTCGGAATAAATGGTGATTCCTAAATGATCATATATAGGGTAGCGTTTATGCGGGAACCACTATTTATCGTGGGAACCATGAAAACCACTTGTGAACCCAACCAAAATAAACAAAACTCAAAACAAACAATGAACACCCCCCCCCCCCCCCCCCCCAAAAAAAAAAAGGAAAAGAAACTATATCCCACAAAAACCTAAAAAAAACTTTATAAAAAACCTAAACTCCCACCCAATCAAAATGCTAAAACCTAAACCACAAAAGTATATGCTAAAAATTATTGATATTATTATTTTTTACAGTTAAATCTCGACTTTTTATTTAAAAAACATTTTAAAAGTTTGTAATAATATAAAAGTTGCGGTTTTAATGGAAATTTTGTTTTTTTTTTGTGTGTTTTGAAAGCTTTTTTTAAGTAGTTTTGGTTGTGTTCAAACTGGTTCTTGTCACACCCCGATTTCCACGTATGTCCCAGTGGGCCCTGTGGGGAGTATTGTGACGTAAGTTGATAACATCATAACCAAATAACACAGAGCAACACATCGGAAGTCTTGGATTTAAAATATTATTACAAACCGATAATGTTCAAAGTTCGAAATAATAAATACAAACGGCTTGTAATAAAGATCCACAGGCGGATCGTAAAATATACATAAAATGAGATCAACAGACTTTGGGCATGACTAAGAACTTGCAAGATTCTCTACGTCACTACCAAGCAGCTCCCAGCCTATTACGTGTTGTACATGTATCTTAGTCTTTTGAAAATACGTCAGTTTACACTGGTAAATACAAATAACCGACACATTTTGAAAATCTTTCGAAAAAGTTTTAAGTGTACATGGCACGTTTTCATAAATAACTTGAGACAGTTCAAAATGACATTGTATACAGTTTTACAAGTCTGTCAATACATATGGGGTCCGATACAGAAACCGAATAACGTAGATTAACCGACACACCACTTTGTTAACTCCGAGGAGAACATAAAAAAAATAATTTGCATCTGTCAGGTGTATGCCTATACCCCGTGCTTAGGTCGTGGCCGTTAGTAACTTAAATGAGCCTAAGGATATACAGGACACGGTCGAGTTAACCCCCAATGTTTATGTTATCAGACAATACGGATTAAAACGAGTTATGAGATTTAGTTAAATCACAATCCGACAACATGATCCCATACCCGACCAAGCGTAATAATATACCGCATCCTAAGCTCGTATAGGGAAAATATGTTAAAAGTATTTACCTGAGCTAGTTCTTCAAATGAATAAATAACTCAGCCGTTAATCAAGAGGTAAGTAAAGAACACAATCTACCGGGAGGCTTCTAGTCTGGAATGATGGTATTATTAACCAATTAGAATGCTAAGGGGTCCTTAGTTAAGTCATAGACTTGAACCGGCTAGTCTTACGTTTAATGGTTACGGTACGATACGCTAGATTAAGCGATGACCGGAATAGAATGTGGTTTAAACACAACAAGTACTAAGACTTGTATAATATATATAACATTCTGGATTTTGATGTAAAAATGATAAGGTTAAACCCGTTTCGGTTAAATTACGTAAACTAGCCACGTAGGCTTAACCGTAAGCATATAAGCGAAACCGGGTAACTAGATGAGTCATATACAAATTCCATATGCCATTATACTTTAAACATGTTATAATATCAGTAGGATATTAACATGTAGGTCCGTTATGGTTTTAAAATCAACTTAAGCCTCGAAAGGGCGTTTTGGTCATTTTACGACTTATAAAAGGAACTTACAAGTAAAATGATGTAATGGTTCTGTAAAAACGGTTAATTTATGATGTTATATCAGTAGGGTATCAATTATATGTGTGGTTTAATATTTAAAACAAGACTATGCCCCGTAAGGGCATTTTGGTCATTTCACACATAGTTTGATAGCTTATTTGGGATTCTGAGTTTAAAACATGTACCTACTGTAAAAGTATCCAAAATAATTTTAATAATCAGTAGGTAACAAGTTTTGGTTTATAGATATGGTTTTAAACCAAATTATACCCCTAAAAGTCGATAAATGACGATTTATGCGATGTTTAAAGAGAATTGATGTTATGAACAGGTTTATATGATGAAAATATGTTATATAATATAATACATCAGTAAGCAAAAGGTTTTGTTCATTAAAAATGATTAAAACCTATTTTAAGTGCCGTAAGGGCAATATCGTCATTTAAGGACTTAATACAAAGATTTATTGGTAAACTCAGTTTTAATTAATAAGTCCCTCTTATGATATTACATCAGTAGGTATTAAGATTAATGAAGAAATTACATTTAGAATCCATTCTTTGTGCCCAAAAGGCATTTAGGCATTTTAAAGCGTAAATTACGATATTTATACAAATCTCAGTTTATGTCCAGAATCATGACATCAAAATAAGTTTAATAACTTATCATATCATTAGGTAGTTCATATGTATGCTCATTTAGATTTTAAATCCTTATTTTATACAAAAAGGGCATTTTAGTCAAGTTTAGGCATAATAACGGAACTTGCAAAATAAACTCAGATTACTATATGACCATGTGTTATAACTCCAGAGGTTATACGACAATACAACATGGTCATAATGCAACTTATAATCAGTAGCCTAAGTTGCTAATTCGGGTCAGAACTGAAAATCAAAGCAGGAGTCAAACCTTACGACTTTCGGTTGCGAACCGACCTTAAACCTGGAATTGATGAGCCGAACATGTTTACACATGTTATAACAATCATTACCAAGTTATTAAAGTGATAAAACACATTTTATAACACCTACATTAACTTATATGAATTTATTTAAAATCTGACCCGTTTGACTTTTTGTGAATATAACTTTGACCCGTCAATTGACCAAGCAAACATGATTTCCAGGAGGTGCCCTCTTGAGGGATTAATGTAACAACTCTGTTTTTCGTTGTTATCTTTTTCATTTGTTTCCGTCTTATGTATTTCCGAGATTCGAGTATAATAAAGTTTATGTTAATTAATTATGGTGTATTACGTTATTATCGCATCTAATCGCTTATTAAATCGCATCGCCTATCTCATCGCGTCACAATCGCAGTTAATTATGTGGTTTTTGTGTTATTTAAGTGTTATGTGTGTTTGATTATGTTTGCAATCGCTATCGCATCGCTCTCGCACTCTCGAGTCGCTAAATCGCACTATTATATCAACTATAACGCTTAACGCTTTAATTTAACGCTTAATATAACTAATAAATGCGAACCGAATAACCAAACGAACCCTTAACGCGAAATCAGCAAATGGAACTTGGTCACCAGGCCAAGTTCGGCCGAACTTGACTACCACAAGTTCGCCCGAACTTGCCTGGCAACCAGGAACCCCTTGTTTTATCAAGTTCGCGCGAACTTGCATGAGTATACGCAAGTTCGACCGAACTTACTCATAATTCTTCCCAAAATCCATCAAGTTCGCGCGAACTTGCATGAATTTCATGCAAGTTCGCCGAACATGCCTCCACCAGCTCTCCTCCTATAAATACCAAGCTCATTTCTCTCATTTGAACTTGCTGTAAGTTCGCCCAGAGCTCTCTCAACCCGAAACCTTCGTGTTCTAAGTAAGAATCGACCCGATTTCACTGCAACAACATTTATCAACGATCTACAAAGGTTTACATCGATTTTGGCACAAGGCATAGCCTTCGTTTTCATCAAAACCCATTCTTTTACGAAAATCTTCATCTTTTTCTTCAAAACTTCTGTTTTTAACTTAGATCTACAAAATACGAGTTCGTTTTGGTGTTAGCAGAGGCTTCCCAAACACGAGATCTGCAAGATCTCGGCTTGTAAGTTATAGATCTAAGAAAACCTTTGATAAATATCGATTTTGACACAAGATACGGACTTTTGATGATGTTTTGTTCATTTTCTGGTATGAAACGAAGCATCTATCATTCAAGATTCTGGAAGCACAAGGACGTTTATGTTGGTTTACACAAGCCGGACTAATCCGAACGAACCCTTAGTTCGCCCGGATTAGCCCACGCTTTTGTAAAACGGCTAAAACAACTCTAAAAGACCTATCCGGCCTAAGTTTGCTCAGTAGCACAGGGTTGGAGGGATGAACACTCCATTTTGCTCAGCAGACGACGCGAAAACGCAAGATTTTGGACCCGAAAACATCAAGTTCGCTCGAGAATCACCATTTCACCAGGTCAAGTTCGACCGAACTTGTACCCAAATGGGTCAAGTTCGACCGAACTTGGGCTAGTCTCATCAAATTTCTTCGCAAGTTCGCCCGAACTTGCCTAGTTTCCTAAGAAACTATACAAGTTCGCCCGAACTTGTCACCTCAGTAAGCTTTTCATACAAGTTCGCCCGAACTCGACAAGATTCCTGTGAATCTTGCCAAGTTCGACCGAACTTGACTCTAAATGTAACATCCGTCGAAAAACGGGTTTCCAAAACCCGCTTCGTTTATTAATCGAATAACCAGTTATAATTTTTCGTTGCATATTATTGCTCAAATTAATCTTAAACGATACATAATTAATAACTATAATAGAATATAAAAACCATATTTTATAAATAATCGTAAATTGTTAGAAAAAAATAAAATGGGGACGCCGGGTTTCGAACCCGGGTCGCCCACAAACTCAAACACACAACACACCGCTCCACCACACGCCTCCTTTGTGAAAATATTGAAACAAATAATGCTTAAAATAGAACCCGAATTCAAAACCGGAGATCACCGCGCTCAGAACTCGCAATCACCGAAAAATCCGGCAATCCGCGAGTTTAGCCATTTTCCTTTTGACTAAAACACTATAACCGACTTCGACATCGGTTATAACCGACGTTTAACAGTCAATTGCGGTCGTAACCGCCGGAGAAACTTTGACCGCGAATCAAGACCAAAATTCGGACTCAATACATCCTATTCTTCCCTATAAATACCCACCCAAACCTTGGTAACCTTTTCGCTCAAAATCGCACAATCTCTCGAAGCTTTAGCACGTCGCCGGAGATATTCTGCATTCGCCGGACTTTCACCGGAAAACCGAGACTTACTTCAAATCGGTAAAATTCTCGACTCTTTTGTTTGCAATCCATTATTAGGCAAGTATTAACATAAATCGTTCAACCAGAATCTGTCTCAGACAACGTTGCCGGGAATTCCTGCACTCGCCGGAAAATCCTGGAAATTCCGAAGTCTCACTGTCAATCGTACAATCATCTAAACCCCCTGATATCCTTGTTTAGTAACTTAATTGCACAACTCATTGATCAAAACTGTTAATTGATTCACTCAGACGGAAGTCACCAATCAGAGCCGACGACTCTTGCCGGAAATCTGAGAAAAACATTCTGTTCGGTACATTTTACTCCGTAACCCTCTTTATCCATTTCATTCCAATCAATTATATGTTCGATGACCGATTTAAACAAGAACAGTCGGACGTCACTGTTCTGTGTCTTTGTAAACGAAGAAGACGAAGTTGAATATGTGTATAAGTATAATTAAAAACGGATATTTGAACGGGTTAGACACACAGTCCAGCGGTGGACTGTGTGCACAAACAATGCACACGTCCCGGGTTCGGATCGCACACGTTACCGAATTTCAGAACTAAAACCAACATTTTTACAACTGAATCGGATCAGGTCACCGAATGTTAATAAGTATAATTTAATCCATAAATTAAACAGATATGACACACAGCCCAACTGGTTGGGCTGTGCGCACTCGAACCGAAGGACCCGAGTTCGACTCCGGGTCCCTACAACTGGTTCGGCCATATAAATCGTTTTTAATAAAAACCCAAATAAATTAAAAGTTAATTAGTGTATAAAGATAATTAAAACATAGAATATTTCAGGTTAGACACGTAGCTCAGTTGGTAGAGCTGCGTGCACGTATACGAGAGGTCCCGAGTTCGAACCTCACTCAGCGCATATAATTAACACAATCCGACCGATCAACGGTCAACAGTCAAAAAGTCAAATTTTTTTTATCTATTTTTATTAATTTATTTAATCCGAAAATCATTTAAAATACTTAAAAATAAGATTTTAAAGTTAGAAAACCTCCTTAAACTCACAAAAATAAATCTAAAAATCACATTAAGAGTATAAATTAAAAGTGCTAATTTACCGAATCATTTCGTTATTATTTTAGGTTAGTTTTCCTCGTCGATCAAATCCTAAAATTCGTGCGCATCCAACGTCATCAAAGAACGCACCCAATGTGAGTGAATCTCTACAAATTCCCCGTTTTAATCACATTTTGGGGTGTATCATGTGTCGTTTAATTCCTTATTATATTTAAACACTTGTGCCTCCATCATATCCGTGATCAAATGTGTATCCAATATGTATCAATTGTTGTGTGAATTATGTTTAGATTGAAGTTATCATTTTCAGTGCATGCATTTCATTAGGCCCATCAGCTCCCCGTGTGACAGATTGAGTATCAGGTGTCTCATTCGATCGGCTCCGTTTGATTGAGCCTTGATCTCATATACATCATCATTCATGTCATTTACTCATCCAATGTGGTTTGTGTTTTTGTTATATATATATGTTTGCTCACATGTGATTATTGCACAAATTTTCAATATTAAATACAACAAGAAATTAATAACAATGTTTTCTCAAGGTTCACTCGCCAACTTTTGTTGACCCAAAATATCCCCCGTTTTACACATGATACAGGTGATCCAGTTGAGACAAGAAACACATAGGAAGGCCTAGAAGAATAAATCAGTTTAACTTGGGATTGTTTTACTTAGTTTCATTTCCTTGTAATTGTATGGATTTGATTTGAATATTTAAGTTGTAATTTGAATTTAATAAATATGAAACATTTTAGTAAACATCATGAGCTTTGGTGATAACCCAATTATGCCCCGACTCTTATTCCGTTACGGGTCGGGGTGTGACACTAAACCCGCCAAAACCCAGCAAGTTCGCTCGAACTTGTGTGTTTACACACAAGTTCGCCCGAACTTAGCTACTGCCCAACCAAGACTTAACCGTTTCAGCTTTTCGGAGACTGATGCACTTCCGTTCGCGTATGCAGGCTGATCCAGTGCTCTTCTCGACTCTTCTCAGAATCTCAAACCTAACAAAACGCACCCACAGTGAGTATACTTGACCCATTTTTGCTCTAACGCACTTTTTGGGTGTTACGTGCGTTCTTATATCAAAATCACTTCACAAATCAAACTGTTTATCACACGCGAATAATCTGATTGTATATGCTCTATACGTGATACTAGAAACATGTGACTAGGACCTGTTTTCGTTAACTTGCCTCCTTAGCTAGTATGGTACTATAGTGTGGCTTACACCCAATGGGGTCTAGTTAGGATGGACGCGCAAGCCTTCTCACGGTAGTTAGCATGAGAAATGAGCCTATGTTATGTTAAGTGTTTTGGTGTATCATGATATGTAATTAGATTGACTCGCAAACACTTTTCTCGATTAACGTATGTAACAGGTTGAGGATTTAGCTATGGACGCTTGGATGATTGCATACTTAGCTTAGTTTATTTTCTTTTGTTTTGTTTAGTTGGAATGTAATAAATCTAGGGGAAATCGAACCGTTTTGTTTTTATGAGAAAACTTTGGATTTTGTAATGATTATTTAGAATATTATGTTTAATAGTATGGGATGTTAAACGTTTAGTAATGTTGTGAATAATTGTTATGGAATTTCTCGTGAGAACAATCTGGTCGCCTAGTTCCACTAACCCTGGTGATTCCGCCATCGGTCGGGGTGTGACAATTAACACCTACCTTATTACGATCACGTAGCCATGTTCACATCAAACAATGGTTGGACCATAATGATCTTAACCAAAGGTCAAACCGTTATTACGATAACGCTTTGACTTTTGGCTTAAAGCCTACTAAAGTGAAATGAGAAAGGATGGAACACTTACAAGTGATCCAAAGATTAACAAGAACTCAGTTGGGATGCTCCTTGAGTCAGAAACTTCCACTTTGAGTGAAGAAACAAAAATTTGAGAAAGTTACAAGGAATGAGTGTCACACCCCGATTTTCACGTATAACCCGGTGGGCCCGGTGGGGAGTATCGTGACGTAGTTGATATCATCATAGTCAATTCTACACAGTTATAGCACAGCGGAAGGCTTGAAAGGAAATTACTATTACAACCCAAAAGTTTAAAGTACAATAAAATAATATACAGACGGTTGTAAAAAGGATCCACAGGCGGATCTATAAATGAATACATAAAACTGAGTTCCACAGACTTAAGGCATCTAGGGATTTGCAAAGTCCTCTTATTATGCCAAGTAGCTCCAGCCTATTTCATGAGGTACCTGTCACTTAGTCTTTGGAAAATTACGTCACTGGTAAATACAAATAACTGACTCATTTTGTAAACATTGGAAATGTTAATTCAGGTGCACACGGCACAAAAATCTTTTCTAACTTGGACAATTACATTTAAATCTTGTATACAGTTTTACATGTTTGTCATACTATTAGGGTCGGTTTGAAAACCGAACATGATTAACTAACTCACCACATATAAAACCCACAAAGGAGTTATCCCCAACTTGTGGGTAATTATATTTTAGCATTCGCATCTGTCAGGTGTATGCCTACACCCCGTGCTTAGGTCGTGGCCATCAATAACTTAGATGAGCCGAGGATATCCAGGACATGGTTGTTAACCCCCATAGTTTATGTTATCAAAAAAACAGATTGAAATGGGTTATGCGGATTTATTAATCACAATCCGACTAAATGAACCCATACCCGACCAAGCGGCAATAATTTACCGTATCCCAAGCCCGTATAAGGGAAAATAAGTTAAATGTATTTACCTGAGTTTAAATGCAAGATTCTACTCAGCCGTAGCTCACTTAAGACCTTATGAAGGTATCTTCTACTGGGCTACCTAATCTGGAAGGAAGGTTTTATATAACCTATTAGGATACTAACGGGTCTTTATTTAAGTCAAAGACTTCACGGTTAGTTTAAAAGATGATTTACAGTACAAAACGCTGGATTAAGCGGTGACTGGAAAGGAATGTAATTTAGACCCAACAAGTATGAAAACTTTATAATATGGGTAAAATAAGTACATTCTAGATTTTGAAGTTTAGATGACAAGATTAAACCCGTCCCGGTCCGTTTGTGAAAACTAGTCACATAAGCCGAACCAAACGCATAAAAGCATGTACGGGTAACCGATCAAGACATATACAAGTTCCCTAAGTTTTTATGCTTACGATATGTTATAACATCAGTAAGATGTCAACAAGTATGCCCGTAAAGGTTTTAAAGTCGAACTAAGCCCTATAAGGGCGTTTTGGTCATTTTAAAAGTTCATAAAATGGGTTTTTATGTAAACTGAGGTTTTGGTCATAAAAATTCTATGAAAACATTTAATTTGTGATATTAAAATGGTAGGACATCATACATATGTGTGGTTTAAGGCTTATGGCCAAACTATGCCCCCGGAAGGGCATTTTGGTCATTTCACACATGGTTTTAGGGACTTAATTGGGATTCTGAGTTCTTGACTTATCTCTACTGTAAAAACATTTGAATTCATTTATAAATTTAGTAGGCAACAAGTCTTGAGTGTTAAAGATAGTTTTAAAGTCAACTAGGTGCTTACTTAGCGTAAAAGTCGACAAATAACGATGATTTCGGAGTTTAACTGATTCTGAGATTATGACCAGCTTTGAAGTGTCAAAATAATTTATTTATCATTACATATCAAGCAAAAAGTTTTACATGTTAATTATATGTAAAACTCATTTTTTATTTGCAAAAGGGTATTGTCGTCATTTATAAACGTTAGGTAAGAACTAAAGGCTAAGTTAGTAACAATCTGACCCGTTATCCCAAAAATTCCTAAATATGATATCATAATAGTAGGTAAAGGGTTTTGGGTCAAAAATTATGTTTTACGTTTGATTTTCATGCTAAAGGCATTCTAGTCCTCATAAAAGTATGAATTTCGCTTTTCTACATAATCTCAGTTTATGACCAGGTTTGAGCATCAAAATACTCTAAATATGTTCACTAATCAGTACCTAATTTGTTTGCATGACCATTTACCTTAAAAGTCTCGTTTTTGACAAAAAGGGCATACTAGCCAACATAAAGCATAATAACGGAAACAAGCATATAATCTTATATTACTAAAGGACCATGTAATATAACCTCAGAGGGTTATGCTACAACATAATATGGTCCTAATGGAACCCTAATGCATAAAGAAAATAAGCTAATTTGGGTCAGAACTGAAAGTCAAAGCAAAAGTCAAGCTTTTGCGACTTTCGGTTGCGAACCGAGCTTAAACTCAGAATTGTCAGGTTAAACCTGTTTAGACATGTTCTAATATTATTTACCAAGTTATTAAAGTGATAAAACATGTTTTATAACTTCTACATTATCAGATTTGATTTTACTTAAAATCTGACTAGTTTGACTTTTATTATAAATTTCTTTGACCCTACAAATAACTCAGTGAACGTGGTAATTAGGAGGTGCCCTTTTGAGGGATTAACACCCACTTAATTACGATCACGTAGCCACATTCGTCTCGAACAATGGCTGGACCGTTTAAGTCTAAGCCGAAGGTCAAAGCCGTTTTGCGGCAACTTTGACTTTCGGCCTTTAAACGCATAAAAACCAAACTAGAGTGGCTAAGAACACTTACCACTGGTCCTAGCATGAAAATGGACTTAGAGGGGCTTCCTTTTTGATCAGGAATCCTAGAGAATGCCAAGCAAGAGAGGGAAGAAGTGATTTTGAAAGGTGCAAGTTCAAGTGCTAACATAAGGCACCTATTTATAGTGCAAGGACCTTCTCAAGATCAATCCAGGTGTTGCAAGGTGTTCTAGGATGTCTCCAGGTGTCCTTGGACGAGTAATGAGCAAGCATGCAGCCCCTGGTTTCAATAAGGCGGTTTGGAAGCTTATGTATGGAGGCCAAGCAAAAATTCGCCCAGATGCAGGCCTTACGGATTGTAAGCTTGGGACCCTTACGGTCCGTAAGGAGTCTGTCAGCGAACCAGATTTTTAATTTTGAAAGTTGGCCCCTCAACTTATATATACGTATCTTGGGACTTGTATTAGTTATTATGCCATTATAAAATGATATTTGACATATTTGGGAATATAAAATAATTTTTTTAAATCTACCGGTTCGCCGGTAGACCTCCCGAAAGCGCTAGTTTCGCTCATTGACATTTTCAACCCTTTTTGAAGTAGACTTTCAATGCTTAGGGTCTAGGACACGTGTCTTCACATTATTGGAGACGTTTTTGCGAGGTGTTACAATGAGGGTGCACCAATGCCCCATTTATACTTGAGGAGGGAGCGAGGGAGCATGGGACAAAGACAAGTGTCCAGGAATGTTGGAGAGGTCTCCAAGTGTTTTTGGACATGTCTCTAGCTGCTCAAATGGTGGCATTCACGAGAGAGGTGGTAGGGCAGCAAGTTGCCAAGAAGTCTGCCACTAGCAGTCCCTTACGGACCGTAAGGGTGATGGCTTACGGTCCGTAAGCCATCTTTAGCGCCTATGGTTTTGAACATGTTACGGACCGTAACCATATATGGTTGCGGTCCGTAACCGCCTCTTTGATCCAGCTCCTTTATGGATCTTACCATCCGTAACCAAGTATGGTTACGGTCCGTAAGACCTCTTCAGAAATCAGAATTTTATAATTTTGACACAATTGGTCCCTTGACTTATTCAAGTATCGTTCAGAGGTTATTTAAATAACATGAAGATATGATTGGTCCCTCTCGTTAACACGTGGCATACGAGGGTCAGCGGGACACGTGTCGGGATTTTATTGGACGGGTTTTTTACAAGGTGTTACAGTTCTAGTCTTTAAATGGTGGTTCCTAAATGATATTCACCATATATATATAGGCTTCTTTTTTATCAAATTTTGTTCTAATAATCGTCTAATAAAAAAATTAGGTACAGAGAAGCAATAAAAATAAGATGTAAATCAATCCATGGATTATTCATTACTAGCAGGATGCCCGCGCGATGCGGCGGGAGCGCCACATCGCATTACGATACTCGTTTTTTGTAGTTTCCTTATTCATATAATATTTATTGTAGCATCATTGTGATACATATACATCAAAAGCGAAGTAACTGGGTAATCTATTCATTGTGTTATGCATGGTTTGTTAACCGAAGTCGAAACCAAAGTTATCGGTTAGTCTTTTAATACCAATGGGTTTCGGTTAATCATTCGTTTTATTCGTTAGATTGACGATTTTTTGTTTGGCTCATTTAATTTCAGTTAATAGCAAAAACCTAATTTGGGCTAAACTTTTACTTATAAATATATGAAATTAATGCATAAATACATAAAATGAAAGTATAAATATATGAAATAGATATATACAATATGAAATATATGAATTGGCGGTATAAAAGCTAGAAATATATGAAAATATGAATGATTCGGTTCAATTCAGCTAAATTCGGTTAAACGAGACTACACAAAAATTGATAACCGATTTTTGGTTAATTCGTTTTTAGTTTTTAGTTTTAGTTAATTCAGTTTTTGGTTGATTTTGGTTTGGTTTCGTCTGTTTTCAGTTTGGTTTAGGTTAACAATTTACTTATTGCTCACCGATAACTGGTAGGTGCGCGTCGCGAAGCGGCGGAAAACACAAACATTGGTACGGTGTGCCTTGTTCGGTTGATTGGATTATTATTCTTAACCAAAATCAAGGTCACCGATTAGTCTATATTATTAACCAATCCGTTTTCAGTTAATCGGTTTGGTTTATTCAGTTAGATTGATGGTTTTTGTTTGATTCATTTAATTTTGGTTAATAGCCAAACCAAACTTAAGCTAAAACTTTTGATTAGAAATACATGAAATTAGGTATAAATACATGAAATGGATGTATAGGTACAGAAAACTAGGGATGAGCATGATACCGATGCCGTACCGATCCGACGATACCGTACGAATTTCGTCAAAACTAGATATCGATACCGAAATATTCTGTATGGTACGGTATGGTACCGGTATCGGTACGGTATCAGTACGGTGTCGGTATTTGAAGGTAAAATTTGCTATTTTACCGCTACCGTACCGAACCGGTACCGATCCTGAAAGTACCGATACCGAAAATTGCCAAAAGGGGATACCGAATCCGGTACCGAAAAAAATTGGTACGGTACTTTCAGAGGGATCGGGACGGTATCGGTATGGTATCAGTATCGCTACGGTATTTGATAGCAAATGCTCATCCCTACATGAAACTGAGTATAAATACATAAAATTGAGGTATAAATATAAGATAAATGAAGTAAATATTTAAATATAGAAATATATGAAAATATGAATGGTTCGGTTCAGTTAATTTTGGTTAAATGAAGATACAAAAAAATTAATAATCGTTTTTGGTTGATTCAGGTTTCGGTTGATAAGTTTTCAGTTAATTCAGTTTTGGTTCATTTTGGTTCGGTTTTGGTTAACGATTCAGTTATTACTCATCCTTAGACACTGTTAACCACGTAACATATCAAATGTTTAATTAAAAAAACTATAACAATACTTACTCAAATTAAAGAGAATAAATACTTGTTTATATGGTGTGATTTTAACGTACCAAAAAGTCATGGCATTTTAAAAATCAGGTGGGGTTATTTTTTTATGAGGGGATAAAATGTAACTACTAACTAATATCTATAATTTTTAAAGATGCGCTATTAAAGTGTAATGTAGATGAAATGATTAAATTGATGGTATTCAATCACTTGACATTTTATGGCTATTAAACATTCTGAGATAATGACTAAGTACGTTGGACTTTAATCACTAGTACACTGAGGCATTCATCTACTTGTAATTTTAATTCACACGTCAATACTGACCAAGACAATTATCAAAACGTCGACAAAAATGAGTAGGTCGTCACGATACTTTTAGATTTTTTTAAACATTATAGTTTATAAGATATGACATGAATATGTAAAAGCATTATAAGTTTGTTGTGGAGGGGAAAAAGTGTAATTAATTACCCATAATTATGTTAAAACTTAAGGATTTAAATGTAATAACATGAATGCTAAAATATGATTATTGTTTAAAAGATTAACGTATCCTTATTTTAGAGGTGTAGTTATAAATTAAGAAGGAAAAAATTATTATTATTTGTGGATGTTAAAATGGTTTTTACTCATACATTATAGATTGTTTGGTTTTCTGTAATTTTTTAAAAGAAAAATAAATAAAAGAACGATATTTGTTGAGCGTGAATTAAGGGTTAAATTGAAAATGATGGGACCACATTGGATGTGGGTTGTCATATGGGGAACAATTGTGACAAGCAATTAAATCAACCATACAATTATTATCCAACGACACTAATTCCATATCTAACTTCCAACATGGATCATGAACAATAACTAAACATTTCACATGTTCCTCGTAACAATGGACCCCCTCGTAAATCTTTAGTACGTTGTTCAAAGCAAACTAAAAAGAAAGAAAATCCTGTTTTTTTTATTATAGCATCATAGCTAAGGTTTTATTAGGAGTGTGCGTGAAATTGAAATAACTAACATAATCAAACTGAAGTCGAAAAACCTAACTTTTGTTCTTGAATTTATGAATTATACTAATAATTATTATTTAGTGTTAAGTAGTTTATAATAATTTAATAACGTGCACTCTAAGAATTTTTGTAATGTAATAGAACACACCCGAATGGATGAGTCACATCCGTGTGGATGAAGACTCTTTCGCACGGATGAGTCAATCACCCCAAACCAAATGTCCATATAAAAGATTTTTGGGGCGCATGATATCACAACTTGGGATTTCACTATAGAGCTCAGACTTTCTCAAATCATTATTATGTACGGTTATGCTGTTCAAATTAATGAGAATTGAGAAATTATGGAATTCTTGCTTGTTCTACTTCACTTTTATGGATTCCACACATAGATTTGAAGCTTAGATATCACCATGCATTGTCAAGTCAGCAAAAAGCGATCCTAGAGGTCAAAAGATAGGATATGACATAGTATTAACTAGCAATGAGACTCGCACGCGTTGAGGCGCGGGTTCCTCGTACACATATAATTGATTAGTGCAAACGTTATGTGATCCATTAACTATATGAAAACACGCGTTTCGACGTATCCAATTGAACTCAATGTAACTTGTATAACCATTGCGATTGGATCAAAACGTTAAGTAAATTGAATTCATATCATATAATCATAATGTACTATATGTGACCCGACTCATACATACAAAACATAACGGGTATGAAGTAAGAACTGACACGTGTAATTAAACTGGATTAATTATAGCTTTTAAAAAAGGAAGAAAAAAAAAAGAAATCACAATTCGACTCCACTCGGTTCGAAACAAAATTTATGAAACATACATAAAATAAGTATGAAAACAAATTATATTTGACTTGACTCATTTCCCAAAAAAGTTGACGTCGAAACATAAAATACTCGAATTTATATCGAAACGTACATAAAAATATGCACTTAAAAATGGTTTCTTTAAACGAACACGTAATATATTTAACCTGACTCATTTTCAGAAAAAGTTTACGCCGAAACGTAGAGCAAATCATATTTATCCCTACACGTATATAAAATATGCACGTAAAAAATAGTTTTTAAGTAAAAAAGTGTAGGGGTACAACGAAACAAAATATTAGTAAAAAAGTTTAATAGGTTAAAAACATCCGTAAAAGTGCCAAGTAGCACCAATGCCACAACACTAGCAACGACCCTCAGCATCAGAAAAACTTGCAAATATGAAATAGCTAATGGTATAAATTACACCGAATGAAAACCAGACGTAAAATCATTAAAAAACGCACACTCGTTACAGTGTGTTAATGCGAAAAAATAAGACAGAAACGTAAAACGTAGAAAAGAATAACTAAGTCAATCAAGGACGCGCCTGTTGCGGTGAACTTGCCAAAGTGTGAAAATAGAGACGTCGCGACATGCCTGTCAAATGTGAAAAAATAGACAAAAACATTAAACCTCACACGCACGTTGCGACGTGTTAACTCGCAAAATTTAGAACGAAACGTAAAACGAAAAACTTGCGAAAGCTAAAAAGTATGGAGACCAAAATTGTAAATAAAAAAGTGAGGTTAAATTACAAAAGATGAAAAGTTTTTGGTTAAAAGTAAAAAAAAATTAAAAGAGTTAAGATATAAAAAAAATGAAAACCTTTATGTTAAAAGTAAAAAACTACTTTTTTTTTAAAAAACCCCATGCTTGAAGTAAACATCATAATGCAACAAAGTGTTCATAATTTATGTTATGGAAATTAAAATGAGATATCATCTAATGCAACAAAGTGTTCGTAATTCATGTTATGGAAATTGAAATGCGATATCGAGTGGGGAACCTAATAAATTTTTTCAGAAGGTTCTTTTTATTAGATTCTTACTAATTTTTTTAAAATCATACAAGATTTACACTAAAAAATTTTATTTTTTTTTCTAATCAAAGGAGTTTCTGGAACCTCCTAGATCCGCCTATCATCATCTAGATGGTAATTTACTTTTAGTAACGTTAATAAGAAGGTGGGGGTAGGTTTTGAAAATATTGTGAAAGTGATGATTAAAGAAAGCATCACCTTTTGTCCTTTTCCTTTTCTTCTTTTACTGGTACAGTTTAACCAAATAATTATTGAAGCCAAGGAAGAAGGAAAGTGAGAAGATGGTTTCATATTGTTTTCCATTGGTCTTATAAAACAAAAGGTAAAATCGAATATAATAATTAATTAATTAATTAATTGTTTAGTTTGCTTACTACTCTATTATAATAATTAAGATGAATTGATCCTTTTGGGAGAATTGATTTTGTATCTAATCAAGTGATGTCCACGCTAGTTATATTAATGTAATTTAATATGTTATAATCAAGTAGCATGTTGGAATTAACTTATCTCTATTTGTTTTTTATATTCTTTTATGTTTCTTATTTTCTTCCTTTAATTATTACAAACATCATAATATATTCTTCACCAACAATATTGAATTCATGGGTAACGTAACATATGTCTTCAATTATTGAGTATTTTCATTTGGTCATACATCAATAATGACTGAATACATATACGAATAGAACACATTCTCTCTCCTAGCCTAATAACTAACAAGATTAGGATGACATCTCACTTCCTCAAACTAATATTTAGACGTATGCATGTTTGGCAATTCCAAATTCTTATTAATAGATCTCTTACTCAAATTGGATCATTTAAATAATTGTTGTACACTATACATACTCCTCATGTGTAAGAGAGATTTTGATATAAAGTTAATCCAAGAGTTATCTATTCTTGTATGAACCAATTGATAAGGATAAAATAAAAAAAAAAAGGGTAAATGCACGGTACCCCTGACCGCGAAGGATTCTCCCTCCCCAAGCTAGCTTAGCCCCATAGCTGCCTGGCGGTTACTACCCAGCAGGATTATTCGGGCCGAGCTGGACTCGAACCCGCGTCCTCCCATTTGGAATGGGTGAGGCTGGCCACTGGGCTGACTATATATATATATATATTATATATAGGGTAAGGTTCATGCGAGAACCACATTTATTGTGAGAACCGCGAGAACCACCTTTATTGCAAAATAAAATCTAAAAAAAAATCAAAAAAGCACTCAATTTTTTTTTTAATATTTTTTTTAATAAAAATCGTTATATTTCGTTACAAAAAAAACTTTTTTTTTCTCGAGTAACAGTTATCCATGCACATGTGCATATGTATCATAACTTTGACAAATTCAGTAATATGTTATCACTAGTAGACAATTGCACTTTATTTTATAATAGCATCCATTATACACTCAATTTTACATTAAATGCACATGTGCATCATTATATTTAACAATTATATACCGTGTTTTGGTACAAAAGGTTTGTGATTTTGAATGATGAAGTAGGCTCATATATATGTTTTTTGGTTAGTTATATCTAGTGGTTGATGGGTTCATTATAGTTGTCACTTTATGATGTAATATGTTGATTGGATGGTATAAACGGTGTTGATATACATGTAATAAAGTGAAAATATTGGTATTGGTATTGTATTATAAATGGTAGAAGGTAATGGTATTGTATTATGGATGGTAGGAGGTAATAGAAGTGTATTATGGATGGTATGATAAATGAAAGAGAAAGTGTATTCAAAGTAGTGTACCAAAAGACCTTATTTCATGTTGATACATATAGATGCACATGTGCATTTCTTATATTGCTAACGTAAAAAGTAGTATATTACACATGGTAGTGTATTACACATGGTAGTGTAAATGAAAGTGCAATTGTCTAATGCTTGTAATGTATTACGGAATTTGTCAAAGAAATGCTGAAAATGCACATGTGCATGGTAGTGTATTATGGATGGTATGATAGATGAACGAGAAAAATGTATTCAAATTAGTGTACCAAAACACCTTATTTCATGTTGATATATATAGATACACATGTGCATTGCTAATATTGGTAACGTAAAAAGTAGTGTGTTACACATGGTAGTGTAAATGAAAGTACAATTGTCTAATGTTTGTAATGTATTATGGAATTTGTCAAAGAAATGACGAAAATGCACATGTACATGGATAGTTGGTACTCAATTTTTTTTTGAATTTTTTTTATTGTTGAGTAAATATAGCGACTTTTTCAAAAAAATATTAAAAAAACAAAACAATGGTATTTTTTTAGGTATTACTGTTTGTGTTCACACTGGTTTTCGTGGTTCTCGCAATAAAGGTAGTTCCTAATGGATCCTTGTCCTATATATATATTATATATATATATATATATATATATTATATATATATATATATATATATAATATAGAGAGAGAGAGAGAGAGAGAGAGAGCTCGGTTCAAATGAGAACCACCACGAGTTGCGAGAACCGTGAGAACTTTTTAATCCCGCGCGAGTTGGACCATTTTTTTTTTGCATAAACGTAGATAAAAATATTATAAAAACATCTGTAATAACGTAAAAAAATCGTCGAGTCAGTAGTTTTGACTGATGCAAATTTTTTTTACGCGCTGGCGTAAATTTTGTATGAAGATAAATATTTTTTACGCCTTATGTAAATGTGTGTATGTGGTATTTTTTTCAATTTTTTTTCTTGTCGAAACAAGTGATTTTTTATGATTTTTGAGAAAAAAATTCGAAAAAACCTTTTGGATGACCTAATTTTTCACGATTCTCAAACTCGCGGTGGTTTTCTATTAACCTATCCCTATGTATATATATATATATATGTTTGTGTATAACTCATCTCTTATATACAAAACTTAAGCCAATGCATCATCAAAACTCTATCTTCTAAAAGGAAAAAGAAAAAGGTTGAAAGGGTGAAGAGATAGATTTAAAAAGCACGCTACCACCACTACCACCACATCTCAAAGCATAGCATAATGTTTCCAATGGGGTCCCATCAATGGAGATTACTACCCCCCTACTTCAAACATCCATCCATCCATACTACTTATATAATTAGACATTAGAGATTAGACAATAGACATGATCAACTTGGAGTGGATTAGACGCAATCCCATTTCCACCACCAACTCTTTCTCTTCTTGCCACCTCTCCCACATTCTTCTACCTTTTCCTATATATATTTTTATATTCTTGAGTTGAGTACCTTACAAGATCTCCTATACTATCTATAGTATACACACACATATATGTATATCTATTTATATTTATATATATATATATATGGACTATGGTGATGGCATGTCTCACCATGCATGCATGCATCATTAGTGGCTTGGTTAAAGTGGGAAGATATATAAAATGATATAAAATGTTGATGATGAATAAAGCAAGCAAAGTGAAAGAGGGATAAGTAGTCAAATGTATGAATTGTGAAAAGAAAAAGAGAGTGGACAAATGTTGATCCATGAAACGAATCTATCAACTTTGAACTTTGCCTGCCTTGGGATTCAACATCTACACTTTTGTCTTCACATTCCTTGGCCTTTAACCATGTAAAGTATCACCAATATCATACATACATTTTATTTTATTTTATAAAAATAATACAACCCATATTATATCATAAATTTATAATATAACAATAAATATACATAATTAATTTCCAAACTTGAAAATGGATCCCAAAGGCTCAAACCTACATCATCCTCAACAGCAGCCACATGAGCCCTCAAGTTCAACCTTCTTAGCCCACCCAAACCCCACCACATCAGACAACAACATGGGAGATCACAACAACAACAACCTCAACAAACTTTCTGAAATCAAAGATTTCCAGATTACAGTTTCTGACAAACAAGAGTCTGCTACCAAGAAACAACAGTTAGCCCCCAAAAGAACCTCAAACAAAGACAGGCACACCAAGATTGAAGGAAGAGGTAGGAGGATAAGGATGCCTGCTTTATGTGCTGCAAGAATCTTTCAGCTCACTAAGAGTTAGGTAACAAATCTGATGGTGAAACTATTCAATGGCTGCTACAGCAAGCTGAGCCTTCCATTATAGCCGCCACCGGAACCGGGACAATCCCAGCTTCTGTGTTAGCCGCCACTGGGGTGGCTTCACACGGGGTCTCGATTTCGGTTGGCTTGCAACACAAGATTGATGAGTTAAGTGGTGGCAACAGTAATAGTAATAGTAATAGTAAACAGTAACAGTATAATATTAATATTAATACTGGTGTCAACTGTAGGACCAGTTGGCCTATGGTTGGTCCAGCTTTGGGTGTGGGTAGACCCACTACCCATATGGCTACCCTACGGCTATGTGGCCCGCTACTGGATTCGGGTTCCAGTCGTCTTCTTCGTCCCCGGGTCCATCGGGCAACAATTTGGGCGTCGAAAGCTCGAATTACTTGCAAAAGATGGCGTTTTCCGGGTTTGATTTGCCCGGTTCTAATATGGGTCAGATGAGTCTTTTGTCGATCTTGGGTAATCATAAGTCATAATCATCCGCAGCTTCCTGGGCTGGAGCTTGGGTTGTCCCAGGATGGTAATTTAGGGGTTTTGAATCAACAGGCTTTGAATCAGATATACCAAATGGGTCAGACCAGAATGCACCATCAGCAACAACAGCAGACTTCAAATGATAATTCTCAAGGTTCAGAGGGGCAGTAGAATGTTAGATGAATTGCTGTATGAATATGAATATATGATACCACCCGGATGAATATATGATACCACCCGGATTCGGAGAATCGAAGCTAAAGTTTAGCACTATGGGGTTACTGGCTTTCTGTATTTGATTGTATAATTTGGTAAAAAGAAAGTGAGGGATGAAGATGATGATGATGATGATGATGATTCAGGTGGGCCTGTTAAGCTTCCATCTGCCTTATGTTCTGTTACAGGTGTTTCTATAAATCATAGATTTTTTGTTTACATTTGATTTTGGTACCACATATAGTTGCCTTGCCTGTGCTCTGATTTTGCAGGGCCATACTAGTTTGGATTTGGATTTGGATTGAAAGCATAACATTTTCTTGTTTGTTTGGAGATGTATGCATGTCTATTACACTATACATTAATGCCATATTTTGATATTGAGTACTGACATATTTTCTAGAATTTTAATTTTCTGTCTGCTCCAATTGCCATGGTAGTCAATCAATATATGCATTTTTCCCATAAAGAGATCACTAATATGTTTTTCGTTCGCTCGAGCAAAGACTGGAATTACCCCCACCCAAGTATGCTTAACTATGCAGTTGTTCTCTCATCCTAGGCAAAACGTCCAAAACGCACCGGTGGTATTTAAGGTAAGACATTTTCTTATGAGTTTAGCGTCTCTCATGTCCACATCCTATGTGGATTTTCCTAGAGTGTTACACTTATTATGTTTAGGACTTGGAGATGACTCATGTAAATGTTGGGATGTTTGTTTAGCTCTTAATGATTCAGACATCTTACTGGTTCAAGCTGTTTGTTTCGCTAGCAGATGTCTGAATGGTTCAGACAATTGCCTCTGAATGGTTAAGCATTATACTAAGTCTGAATGGTTAAAACCTCTAATCTGAATTGATCAGTCATTTGTCTCTGAAAGGTTAATCATTATACAGGGTCTTAATGGTTAGACCTCTCACTAATTCATCACTTAATGATTCGGACCTTTTACTGGTTCGTACTTAACCATTTAGAAATTGTCAATTAGCCCCTTGGTATAATGAATTAGTTGATAAAGTGAAGATATTGGAGTAGGTTATAGATGATGGATGCCTAGGAGAGCATGTTGTGATGGTTGTGACTTGTGAGTGGAACTTTTCCTTTATCTTTTTTCCTAGATTTGGGTCTGTAACTCTGTAAGTGGTGGTCCAAGAAATTGCATACAGAATCAGACTGTTTTTTTTAATAGCTCAAAATATGTGAAACCTGCAAGATTTTGATAGATGATGATATTTTATATAGTTTTTAAAAAATAAAGTTGGAAGGTTAAAAACATAAGCATCAGGAATAAACATGTAGGTTGACATTTTGTCACTTGTAAGAAAGTCTATTTATGTTAATTAGGTCTTATTCCATTGCATTAAAGACACATGTACGTATTTTCTCAAATTATTTCTTTATTGACTAATAAGAAATTGGGGTAATTAATACTTTTTGTTACATGTTGTAATCAAATGATGTTTCTAATAAATGTATAGGATGGCAGATATTGTTTGAAAACACAAAAAGTAAATGCAAACCAAATTAAAGGGCTTAATAATCAGGCTATTCGATATTGGGGATGGCTCCGGGCCTCATGGGTCGTCGGGGTACGTCCACACCGCCCCCAAGCCCCGTCCTGTCCTCATCATCCCTCCATTGCCGTTGCCGACGGTCCTCCTCTTTCTTATCCCACACACATATACATACATACATTTTTGTATATAGTGATGTGGCTCATCCTCTATTTTTGGGACACATCCTTTGGGGCTCATCACCCACGCTTGATGACGTGGCCGTCTATGTGGCGGACCATCCCATGTGATGGACCTAAACCACACCCACCCCCTCAGAGTGGTTGTAAAATAAGAAACAAGTAATCACTCTCGGTTCTAGGGGCGATGAAGAGTTAGACAATTGGTTACTAAAAATTATGATTGGTTTAGATTACATAGAAAAAAAAATCACATATTGCATTTATAGATAGCACTCCGCGATGGGCTTGAATTGTGGTTTCCTCATGTTGATTTAAAAGTTTGGCTTCATAAATCTAATATATCATGGGAGGTTAAGATTTTCATCTCATGAAATGTGGTTCATTACACGTTTTGATCATTCAAAAGTGACAATGCACGTTTTGATTCATTCTTTGTGAGTTTTGCTTGTTCATCTCCAACATTTAATTTTCTGGACTAGATTATTGAGCAGATAGTCCATGTTATGGATCAAACAAGTGAGGATCCATGTGTGCTAAATTTATAAATCCTTGCTATTGGTCATTGGCTAAACCTTTTGGGAAGTATAAAGAGAATTCTAAAATAGGGGGTCATTATGATATATAATATAATATATATATATATATATATATATATATATATATATATATAGTAATATATATATATATATAGGGGAAGATCAATGAGAAAACTAGAAAACTAACTCAAAAAGCAAAAAAAAAAAAAAACATAAAAAACATACAATTTTTTTTTTACAATTTTTTATAAAAAATCGCTGGATTTTATGTATAAAAAAACTTTTTTTCAAAAAAAAAAACTTGTACTGCAATGTGCACTATATGTGTACTACACATGTGCATTATATGTTTATGTTGCACATGTGCATATATGCTTTTTATATTTTTTTTTTAAAGTTTTTATATATAGCGAATTTTAATAAAAGAATCAAAAAAAAAAATTTGATATGTTTTTTGGCTTTTTTAGTTAGTTTTTTGTTTTCTCATTTAAACTAGTTTTCTCATGATCCATCCCCTATATATATATATATATATATATATATATATATATATATATATATATATATATATATTATATGATAAGGATCCATTATGAACCACCCTTTATTGTGAGAACCGCGAGAACTAGCGTGAACACAAACAGCAATACCTTAAATAATCTAAAAAACACCCAATTTTTTTTAATATTTTTATGAAAAACTCGCTATATTTCGTCAACAATAAAAAAAATTTATTTTTTGAGTAGAGTTCCATGCATGCGTCTAGGTTCGTTCGTAGCGGTAACGTTTTATAAAAAACGTAATGAAATCGATAAAACGTCAATTTCCCAAAATTTACACTAATTTTACACTACCGTCGGAGCGCCAAGCGGTAATGGGCGTCGCCCCTTACCATACACTAGGTCCGCCCCTGATCCATGCACAAGTGCATTTTTATCATTTCTTTGACAAATTCCGTAATACATTACAAACATTCAACAATTGTACTTTCATTCACACTACCATGTGTAATACACTATTTTTACGTTACCAATATTAGAAATGCACATGTGAATCTATATGTATCAATATGAAATAAGGTGTTTTGGTACACTACTTTGAATACACTTTCTCTTTCATCTATCATTCCATCATAATACACTACCATGCACATGTGCATATGTATCATTTCTTCGACAAATTCCGTAATATGTTACAAATATTAGACAACTGTACTTTCATTTACACTACTTTTTTACGTTATAAATATTAGAAATGCACATGTGCATCTATATGTATCAACATGAAATAAGGTGTTTTCGTACACTACTTTGAATACACTTTCTCTTTCATCTATCATACCATCCATAATACACTTCCATTACCTCCTACCATCCATAATACAATGCCATTACCTCCTACCATCTATAATATAATACCAATACCAATATTTTCACTTTATTACATGTATATCAACACCATTTATACCATCCAATCAACATATTACATCATAAAGTGACAACTAGAATCAAACCATCAACCACTAGATGTAACTAACCAAAAAACATGTATATGGGCATACTTCATCATTCAAAATCACAAACTTTGTTACCAAAACACTTTATAATGGTTATACATAATGATGCAATGTGCATTTTGAATATTGATAATGTAAAAATTAGTGTATTAGGGATGGTATTGTAAATTAAAGTGCAATTGTCTACTGTTGATAATGTACTACGGAATTTGTCGAAGTTATGATACGTATGCACATGTGTATGGATAACTGTTACTCGAAAAAAAAATTTGGAAATGAAATATAGCGATTTTTATAAAAAATATATAAAAAGAATTTTTTTTGAGTGCTTTTTTATTTTATTTTACAATAAAGTTGGTTCTCGTGGTTCTTGCAATAAAGATGGTTCTCGCTGTATGAACATTACCTATATATATATATATATATATATATACACATTATATAGGGGAGGATTATTTTGAGAACGCAAAATATTGCGAGAACCGTGAGAACGAATGAGAAAACCAATCAAAAGCATTTTTTAATACAAGCCTCATTGTAATTAAAATACAACATCAAAATAAGAATTTACAACATCAAATTATTCATTTCTCCCTCAAAATCACTCTAATTAGATATTTTTAACGTGTGTAAAATAACAAATTTACACATGTGTAAATGACAAACTTACACATGTTATAAAAAAATTATTTACGAATTCACGTAAATTTAAACGTGTAAATTAAATTTCTAACATTGTATTCGAATAATAATGATAAGTATAAAAAGAAATTTTGAATTTGAATGTTTTTTACCAAGTTTTCGTGGTTTTTTCATTCGTTCTCACGGTTCTCGCGATATTTAGCGTTCTCATTTAAACCCCCCGTTCTTTTTACACTTATCATTATTATTCGAATACAATGTTAGAAATTTAATTTACACGTTTAAATTTACGTGAATTCGTAAATAATTTTTTTACACATGTGTAAGTTTGTCATTTACATATATGGAAATTTGTTATATTTACACACGTGTAAAAAATCTTATAAGAGTGATTTTGAGGGGGAGAAATGAATTGTTAATGTTGTGAATTCTTATTTTGATGTTGTATTTTAATTATAATGAGGTTTATATTAAAAAAAAATTGGTTTTGATTGGTTTTTTCATTCGTTCTCACGGTTCTCACAATATTTAGCGTTCTCAAGATAACTCTCCCATATATATATATATAGTGGGAGTTGGCTAGAAAGCCTATGTTTCCTAGAAAGTCTAGGAAGCAATAGGGAGGTCACATGTGGCTTTAGTTTTTTAGTTTTTTATTCAAAAGGGTATGATGGTAATTTGATTATTAATTTAATTTTGGAATATTATATATCCTAACTATCCAGATATTTATGGAAACGTATATCTCTTTGACAATTTCAAATCATTACGATTTCTTCACGTTGTGTTTTATATTGGGTTCATCACACTGTGTTTTAGCAGTTACTCGTTTCAGGTACAGTTTCATCACACTGTGTTTTAGCAGTTACTCGTTTCAGGTACAGTTTCATCAACTGTGTTTAGCAGTTACTGGTTTCAGTACTGTTTCATCAAACTGTGTTTTAATAGTTACTCGTTTCAGGTACTATTTCATCACACTGTGTTTTAGAAGTTACTGGTTTCAGGTATTGTTTAATCACACTGTGTTTTAGCAGTTACTCGTTTCAGGTATTGTTTCATCACACTGTGTTTTAGCAGTTACTTGTTTCAGGTACTGTTTCATCACACTGTGTTTAGTAGTTACTGGTTTCAGGTACTGTTTAATCACACTGTGTTTTAGCAGTCCGTCACTAGTTCGTCACATTGTGTTTTATCGATAAAACACACTACCGTGAACACATCTAGATCTGATTTATCGTTATTTTTTGTTTGATTAGGTGGTTTCAAATGTGAGGGATTAGAGAGAGAAAAAAATTTGCGACATTTTTGGAGGTGGTTTTATGATTGGTAGTTATTTCCTTATTTAAAACAACTTAAATGACACATTTACCTCCAATTAATTAAATAATCATATTTTTATGACATACGTATTACCAAAATACCACCAAGATGATCTCAACCATTAAACACACCCATCGGTTGGCTCAGATCACTTCCTAAACTTTCTAGGAAAAACACACTTCGCGCATGATCCTCACCTATATATATATATATATATATATATATATATATATAGGGGATGGGTAAAATAAGAACCACATTGAGTTGTGAGAATCGTAGGAACCAATATAAGCCATTGGTCAAAAGTGTTTTAATGGATGAGATTAAAAGACAATAAAGTAGTAAAGTAGTTGTAATCATTTGCTTTAATTAATGAGTTTTTGTTTTAGTGGATAAGGTAATTTGATATTTTTACTAAGCTCTTTAATGATTGGTAATTAAAGTTGTAATCATTGTTGCTATTAATTAATTTTATTTTTGAATCATGCAGTAAGAATTTTTTTTACGTAAGGGCTCAAACTTTTTTTGCGCCCTGGTTTTAAACATTTTTACGCGCGGGTTCAAACTTTTTTTACACCCGATTTTAAACTTTTTTTATGCGCGGTTTAAACTTTTTTAACGTGCGGTTTAAATTCTCTTTGCGCGCCGGTTTCAAACTTTTTTTACATGCGGTTTTAAACTTTTTTTACGCGCGGGTTCAAACTTTTTTATGCGGCGTTTTAGAAACTTTTTTACACACCGGTAAAAAACTTTTTTTACGCGCGAGTTTAAACTTTTTTTACGCATGTGTTTAAACTTTTTTTACGCTCGGTTGTGGGTTTAAGCTTTTTTTACTCCGGTTTTAAACTTTTTTTACGCGCCGGTTTAAACTTTTTTACGCGCCGGTTTAGAACTTTTTATGCCGTTTAAACTTTTTTTTATGGGATGGGTAAAATGAGAACCACCTTGAGTTGTAAAAACCGTACGAACCAATATAAGCCATTGATCAAAAGTGTTTTAATGGATGAGATTAAAAGACAATAAAGTAGTTTTAATCAGTGTGCTTTAATTAATGAGTTTTTATTTTTATGGGATAAAGGTAAATTGTATTTTTACTAAGCTCTCTAATAATTGGTAATTAAAGTTGTAATCATTGTACTTTATTTAATGTTTTTAATTTAATTAATGTTATTTTTGAACCATGCGTAAGAAAATTATTTTACGTAGGGGTTCAAACTTTTTTTATTCGCCGGTTTTAAACATTTTTACGCGCGGGTTCAGACTTTTTTTACGCCCGGTTTTAAACTTTTTTTACGCGCCGGTTTTAAAATTTTTTTACGCTATAAGAAAATACAATTATACTCTTGTATTTATTAAAATACATGGAAGTTATAAAAGATAATTACAATCTTGCCACTAAGATAATCTAGATTACAAATCAAGGGTAGATAAGTTCATTTTGTTCACAAATACAACATTGTTTACTCATATATATATATATATATATATATATATATAAAGATTCAATTGAGAAGAAAATTTAATTAAAAAGAAAAAGAATAAAAGTACAATTGTAAAACACTAAATAGTTTTTCTCTCATCTCATTTATTATTATGTTTGACTAATTAATTACACATAAAGACTAACATCTTCCACACTAAAATGTTTACCTACACATATCAAAAGTTATCCTACACATTTGAAATTTAACCTACACATATTGAAATTTATCTACACAACTCGTAACTTATCCTACACACTATAAAACAAATTTTATTTTTATTTTGAGAAAATATATATTTAAAAATAGGTTACGAATTTAATATAGTTAGTTATTAAAGAAAATAAAAGTTATTAAAGAACAAGAATACAAATTAATGATATATGTAAGTTTACCAATTTACCCTTATAGTAACATTAAATACAAATATTAAATGAATTCAAATAAAACATTCTATTGGTTGAAATCTCTTCTTTTTTTCTTCTTACAAAGAATTTCTTCTTATTTGAACCCTCCACTATAATATATAATATATATTAGTATAAATTGATTTTAACTCGTGAAAATATTATGGCACACATTTTTCTCATACGGCTTCTAAAAGGTACAAAATCACACAGTATTATAGTTGAAGTGAGTTTGAGTGAAATAAAAACCAATCCATGTATACTAATTCCTAGCTCTATGCCTCTACTTGCCAAACCATTACAAATAAGAAAAAAGAACCCAATGATAAATAACATAAAAGAGACACGAAGAGTTGAGAGAGTTGTGATCGAAGAGGGAGAATCAAATATGAATCGAACTTAGTCAAGCCCAAAATTTACGGGGCCCACTAAATATTGGGTAAGCAACTATCAACACAATATCATCAGGAACGTTTGAGTTCACTCTCATATTTCTCATGGCGTAATCGGTACACCCAAACCACCACTATGCTGTCTGCCCAACGACTCCCTTCACGCTATCCAATCGAAACATCACTTACAATATTACATCACCTATTATCACCATCGGTACAAACCACTATCCCGACGTATATAACGCGACTCAATAATATCAACCAGCTGACGTTCTTCAATTACCCCCGATGTACTCTAAAGCACTAGCTGCGACACTTTCTACACCCCAAATCGTAATGACCAACACGGTACAACATACCCTTATCACACACCTGGTAACCAAGCGTATATTCCACAGTATTATTACGCTCCCCCATATGGATACATGCCCCCAATTCAGCCTCAAAATTACGAGACGCTTATATCTTACGATGGGGGGGGGGGCAAGGCTCCACAATATACACAACATGTATTGCCTCAGCCATGGAGTGGATATCTAGGGTCACAACCATCTCAGCCAACACATGCCCAACTCTCCATGGCCAATGCCTCATCGCCTATATGAGAGCGTGGGGGTGAACAACTTCAAAGAACCCTATCAATATATCCAACATACAAGAATAGAAGATGAGGATGACTTGACGAACCCTTAAAGCCGACAGATGTCACATTTAGGTCAAAGTTCAGTAGGCGTACTGCTGAAGCGCCTATCAAAGAACAAGTAAAGATGCCCCCAATTGCGGGCAAGTATGATGGCACAAGTGACACAAACACCATCTCAATCTATTTAAAAGCGCCGAGGAGGTGGCGTGTTGGTCCATGTCTATGTGGTGCAAGATGTTTGTCCAAACACTAACGGGAGCAACACGAGTATGGTGAATAGCCTCCCGATTGGTAGGATAAATAGTTTTGAAGACTTGGTCACAAAATTTACGCAGCAGTTCAGTCAGCAAAGACATCATAGAAAACGACAGGAACGAAGTCCTGCATATTAGACGGCATGACAATGAAACGATAGAAAATTTCCTAGCTAGATTCATCAGGGAAAGCATAGCAAAACCTGGCTTAACCCAGGAACTTGACTGTGGAACATTCTTTCACGATGTTAAGGACAACTCCTTAGGAAACTGCATGAAAAAAATTGGCGTACCTACTATCATAGAAGAAATAATAAGTATGGCAAAAGTATACATCCGCCAGGAGAAATTCGTAGCTGCGAGTCACGCCGCCAACAGAAAGAAATGTTTCTCGAATAACACAGAAGAACTAGAGCAAAGTAACTTTAAAGGAAGGAATAGAAGCAACAAGTTTCAAAGGCATGATTTTCAAGACTTTCATGGTCGACAAGACAAATCAAGAAACTCATTCACAAAAAACGGTCTTTCTTCCTCCAAACCAAGAGCAGACTATCGGATTCTGAGCAAAACTCCAGTGAAGATTCTTGCTTCAAAAAATCTTAAGCTTAACACCCCGAGGCCTCTCAAGGATTCACCAACTTGAGAAGCAACTAAGTTTGTGAATATCAGAAAGGGAATGGCCATGACACCAATGGCTGTTATCAGTTGAAAAAAATCGAGTATTATGTAAAAATAGGCAAATTGGCCCATCTGGTAAAAGAATTCAAGCAAGGCCCCATGCTAGTCAAAGAGGAAGGTGACAAAGGAGCGAATAAACGTCAACATGACATGAATATGGTCCACGGTGAACACAGTTAAAAAGTAAAACGCAGCAGCATTAAAAAACGAAAAATCGCATTCGTGTTTTTCCAAGCGCAAAAACCAGCACGCGGGCCCGGTTTTTTGGAACTGCAGTCGTGTCCGCAGGACGTCCGGGTGCACACGAGTTCGACTAAATTCCGGTTCCAATTTGCACCCCCCCTGCGCACCCGCGCGTAGGACTTATGGTAAAACATGTCATAAACTTATGTTGGTTAGGCAAAGGTTTCACCTTATAAATAACCTTATACTTTGTCTCCACACCAATGTGGGACAAGTGGTTTACCATTTTGGATATCCATTCAAACACACTTAATTTCCATGTTATTATCATATAGTTTTATTTCAAGTTCAACAAACCATTATAAAACACAATGCACTAAAAATATAAAAAAAAGTTTTTTTTTTCTAAAAGACAATGGACAAAAAAAACAAAAGACAATGTTTTCTTTTTCTAAAAAGCAATGAATTAAAAGGCAAAACAAAGTTTATTTCTAAAACGCAATTGACTAAAAATATAAAAGAAAGTGTACTTTGTAAAAACGCAATGGACTAAAATTACAAAAGAAAAGTGTCTTTTGTAAAACGCAATGGACTAAAAACACAAAGAAATGTGTTGTTTCTAAAACGCAATGGATTAAAAACACAAAGAATGTCTTTTTTTCTAAAACGCAATGGACTAAAAACACAAAAGAAAGTGTTCTTTTTAAAATGCAATGGATAAAAAACACAAAAGAAAAAGTTTTTTTTTTTCTAAAACGCAATGAACTAAAGGCACAAAAGAAAGTGTTCATTCTAAAACGCAATGGAATAAAAACAAAAAAAAAGTTCCTTCTACAATGTAATGAACTAAAAGCACAAAAGAAAAATGTCTTTTTTAAAACGCAATGGATTAAAACACAAAAAATGAGTTTTTTCATAGTGTTGTAAAACGCAATAAACTAAAAACCAATGAAAAAATATGTTTTTTGTTGTGTTATAAAACGCAATAGACAAAAAAACATAAAGAAATGTATTTTTTTTTCTAAAACACAATGGATTAAAAACAGATAAATCTAAAACGCAATGCACTAAAACACAAGGAAATGTTTTGTTTCTAAACGCAATTGACTGAAAACACAATAAAAATGCATTTTTCCATTGTGTTATAAAACACAATTTATTAAAACACAAATATAATTGCTTTTTCATAAAGAAATGAAGAAATAATGTCTGAGGTTTTAAATAAAAATGCATTAAAACAGATTCTACCAATTATTTTGATAAAACGCAATAAGCTTTTCAAACGCAATAAATATTCATTAATGAAAAACAACTTACCTTTCGCCGTCAACATTTCTGTAAAATGCTTTTGCACAACATTCTATAAATTCAATCCATTCAATGTAAGGAAATACAATAATATATGAAAAGGCATGTTCGATGACTGTGAACTTGTTCCTTTGGGAGAAACTGAAATGGGTCCCTCTAAGTTGAACCATGCTATTGCAGAATAATCTTCATCACTGGTAACATCTTAAGCTGGCTGTAACATCTGAAAGCCACATAATTGGTGAGCAACTTATATGTGGGTTTGGTCATGGTTACGTGAGAAACCTATAGAACCAACTCGGCGATGACATTGGTGGTGGTGTGCGACGGCGGCAACACTGGTGGTGGTGGGCGACGGCCACAACAGTGGTGGTGGTAGGGTGTGTTGGTGGTGGTGGTGGGTGGAGATAAACAATAAAGATGAAAGATGTATTTGGTTTTTTTTAGATATGAAACTAATTTATGATGGACCAAAATACTTTTTCACTTGTTTTTCTTTCTTGTCACGTGTAAGGCTAAATTTTCTATTTGATCCGAACCCTTTGTTTCGGTATATAACTACTCAAAAAGAAAAATAATTACTTTGCTAAAATAATATTATATTTTGATGGTTGTTTATTAGGTTGTAAAGAAGGGAAGAGTAAGAAAAGATACATATAATATGGTATATGTGTGATCCGAATAAAGGTAGATAGATATATGTATCTTAATAATGAAATCAATACCAATTTTAATTCTACACAACTTGACCTCTTATTTATTCCAACTTGATGTGGAGTGTGGACTTTTATTTGTCAATCATTATCTTTAGTTTTCTGCAAACCATACCATTGTCTAATATCATTTATTACAAAATAAGGTATAAGTAATTGAATTAACAAAACATTTTTTAGTTATTTTGTTAATCAATTTCTTTATAAATTAGGCGATCTATACCTAAAACCATGTTGTTATAATATAATAAAAAGTAAATTACTATTTTGAACCCTACTTTAACCAATATAACCTCTTCTATCTAATTTTTTTTTAACATATTAGATCTTAAGATTATATTTTATAATGGTTTTGGTCCTTTAGAGTAACTCTGTTACTTTTTTTTCCAGTTAAGTGTAAGAATATTATAGTCTTTTTACACCTTAGGGGCTGTTTATGTGAGTTATAAAGTTCTTTTAATATTTTTATTTTTGCAATTGCTTAATTTTTTAATTTTGTTATTTTACGATTATTATTTAACAAAAGACGTTTTAAATATATAACTAAATACATATTTTCTTTAATAATTTGTGTTTTCTTTTTATACATGTTGTGTTTAAAAATAATTATTTTAACCTTTTTAAAACCTTCTATCTTTTTTTATAATTGTTTCTTATTAACCTTTTGTTTTTAAAATCGCTCTATTAAAGTCGTTCGTTTAAAAAAAATGAACGGTTCATTGTTTACCATTCTTTTGCAATATATGTTTTAAACTTTTTACACAATTGATTTTTAAAGTTGTTCATTTTTAAAATCATATATTTTTAAAGCGTTTCTTTTAGAATTGTTTTTATAAAGCGTTCCTTTTATTTTTAAAATGTTATTCGAATCAATTTACTTTAACAAAATTTTCCATTTTGGACCGTTCGCTTGTTCGAAATCCGTTCATCTTTAAACCTTTTGTTTATTAAAATCATTCTTTTTTAAAACCTTATATTTTTAACATAATTTTTAATATCTTTTTTTATAAACGTGTTTTTTAAAATCTTCAAAAAAACCGTTTGTTTGTTTAAAACTGTTCACTTTTAAATTCCTTTAATTTTTAAAATCGTTCATTTTTTTTGTAAGACCCTACGTGTTATAACGTAAATTTTATAAAAGAATTTGCATTAAAGTAGGAATAATGCAAATATATATAATGATCCGAATACCTAAGTTAATTTGAACTTTACATGTGTTTCAAAACTTTTAACATATTAACGTAATTCGATTTGGTAAGCGTTTCAATCGAAATGCGGAAGTTTATCCTTGATCGTGTTCGTTCTTCGTTGAGCTTGATCGCATCTAATACTTCATAATGATGACCTAAATAACATTTAACATTGTTAAATGTACATTTAACATTGTTAAATGTTAGCATTATAATGCCAAAATGTAATTTGCTAACCTTAATAACCAAAAAGAGTAAAAATAAAAATTTCAACAAAACCCGCCGACCGTACTTACGTTCACACATCAACATTGGGCAGAAATGCCCAACCGTAGCCTACGGTTCGAACCGTAGGTGACGTCAGTCTGAACTTTCCTTTCTCTCTTCTTTTTTTTACTAAAACTTTCATATCTTTTTCGTTACATGTCTGTTTCACTAGAAATTTGTTTCGAAGTGATCGTAAAACATTTTCCCACATTCTTAGCCCATAACCCACAATTTGGATTCATGAATTTTATTGTTTTACGTTACAAGATCTCTTTTAAGTAACCGAATAATTGACCCGTTCATGTTTTAAACCACAAACTTGTTTCTAAATAATCTTAAAGCATACATCAACGTATTTAACTCAAAATCTTTAGCTCGGCTTCATAACTTTTATGAATTACGCGGCCAATACCCAAGCTATGAGCATAATTCATTTTGACCCGTTTAGAGGATTTAAACATTTAAGTTTAATTCTCGCTCTTTCTTTTCACATATCTCGTTCCTACATTAAGATATTTACTTATCTTCCACCACAACTATATCTATAGTGGATTTAATATAATGAACTATTTATTTTGAATTCAACCCTTCGGTTAGTCATTTTACGGAAAAGACCTATTTGAGGCGTTTAACCCAAAAAGGATTATGCCTTTAACTTTTACATTTATCAAAGACTTACTTGATCATAATGCCTATTTCTAAACAACCCTTAGGGGTCGTTTGTCCGGTTTATCGATCAAGGGCGATTTGGTCACTTTAGTCCATCCTTTTACGACGAAGGACTTTCATTGACATGTTTGACCAAAATTGCACCATCTAGTTATAATCTAATTTACACATACCTCACCCGGGTCAAAGTATTGACCCGTTTTAATACCTTGCCTTAATAGTTTGCTAATTAATAGCAACGTAATTTCCATATGCCGTTTTACCCTGTGAGCATAAGATCCACAAGCACTTATTAGTCGTTATTTTCGAATGGTGTCAACATTGCCATTTAACCCGTTTGGTCTAAACGACCAAACATTTTATATTCATAAACCACATGATATTTATTTACCAAAACACACATTTGACCCATTATGGATTTTCACCATAAGGTCGTATCTCTTAAATCCTTTTTCTTATATTTTTAACCCATCTCGGCTTACGCCATAGGGTGCCTTTTAAGTTTCAATTTACATTCGTCAACACATGACTAATTTACCCTTTTTCTCAATATAAGTTACATCATAAGGTAACATTTCAAAAATTCATTGTATGTTCGTCATTTCATGACTTAATTACCGTTTTACCATTTTACCATTAATTATGGTTTTTCATCATTTTCACTTGTTCCGACCCATATCCTTTTTCGTCGGAAGATCATATTGGAATATTAATTTTCCGTATTTATAACCCATATAATAATGAGTATTCTATAGGAAATGTGTAAGCTTTACTTACCTTGCATCCCAAATACGTTTTTCCTTCATACTTGGTTCGTTTGACCCGCTTCCTTTCCAAGCCTTCACTTAGCTTGTCAAGCGTCAAACTATTATCATAATTTGTAAGACGGTTAGTTTAGTCATCATTAATTATGACTATTCGGATTTTATGTCGAAAATATTATTCGACCTTATCATTAGTTAGTTTGACTTTCAAAAGCCAACTACCTTTAATCATGTGATATGCACAATTGAGTTCAATAACTCATGTAGACATTTCATAAATTTTCTGGTAGGCGTTATTACTTTTTACGCCACCGTTTTAACTCCTTCTAATCCAAGTTCAATATTAGCACCAAGTTAGCCTAGTTCTCGGTTATCAAAGATACTTTTTTCAATATTCAAGATCTAAGGGTTTTCACCTATAAGCGAAAACAGTTTCATCATATTACTAGGCGTTCATCAAAATACCTAGTTTAATCAAGTTCTACATACAAACTAGTAGACAACACGATTTCACTTAGGCATTTTAACGAGCATCATGTGGGCGAGACTTTTAGACATCTTTTATCAAGTTTATGATTAACTTTTTAACCAAATTTTAACATCAAAATCACGCCCTCATATCTAGTGTTCATGAACTACATCTAGAACTCGTATCATGTCTTCAAATTTCATGTATTTAACACTCTAATTCGAGTTTTCATTCTATTATCATAAGACCCACTTAGCACCTACATGATTAGTTAACCAAAGCATTAATTCATGGCACTAAATCAACAAGTTTACATCTAGGGCTTGTTCCTAGACTTGTACTCATATTAGTTTCACTATAACATTCATTATCATACCAGAATTTCGTTCATGAATGTTAATTAGAATTTCAAAATATCATCAAATAACAAAATTCAACAGGACTTGTGATCTCCTAACTTGGGTGATCACGAAATTAGTTAAAAGCCCCAGTTTTTAGCTTGATTCTTCTTCGATTTTGATCAATTTTGTGAGTTTAGGGTTCGAGAGGAGAAACCCCCTTTTCTCTGTGCAATAAGTCGATCAGAAACACACACTTATGTGTGTTTTTGGTGTAAATTTTTCTTTTATTAAAACCACTTTCAATTTTTCCCATTTTAGTCCCTCTACTTTCCAAGTTTATAAAAGAGGGTTACTAATCAAGTTTCTTTGTTGTTAAACAAACAACTAACTATATTAATTATTCCTAGTTACTTTACCCTCGGTTATGACCGACTCATGTTTATATATACACACACGCACACACACACACACACACACACACACACACACATATATATATATATATATATATATATATATATATAATTTATATTTTTGGGGTGTTACATTTTTTGAAGTTTATTTTTGCTAACGGCCATAACTAAATTCTAGAATAAAAGTAAAAAAAAAAAACAAACTATTTTCAAATTTTTAAAATACACGATTTAAAAAATAAATTGTTTAAAAGACGTTTAATAAACGAACGATTTTATAAGAAAGGTAAAAAATGAATTGTTAAAAAAAAGCGAATGACTTTAAATACAGTTTTAAAAATACACCATTTAAAAAATGAACTGTTTTAAAAAATTTTAATGAACAAGCGATTTTAAAAGAACAATAAAAATGAATTTGGAAAAAGAAATAAACGACTTTAAAAGAATGATTTAAAAAAACAAATAACATAAAATTGAACAATCTTAAAGAAAATGGAAAAAAGATGGTCGGTTAAAAAAAAGGTTGAAAAACAAATGATTTAGAAAAAAATATTTATAAAAAATAAAATTGTAAATTAAAAATGGATTTAATTAAATAATAATCTTAAAAATAATAAAAATTTAACTAATTACATAAATAGTCTCTTAATTATTAATAAAAAAACTTTATAACTTACATAAATAACCCCTGAAGTGTAAAAGAACCATAATACCCTTACACTTAACTGGAAAAAAAGTAACAAAGTTAGTGTTAGGTGCCAAAACCATTACAAAATGCAACCTTAAGGTTTGGTATGTTAAAAAATTCATTTTTGAACTGAAAGAGTTAAACTGATTAAAACAAATAGGCCCAAATAGTAATTTACTCTATAATAAATAATGGACTCCTTGCATTACATGTATACAATTTTTATTTTTTTTATTCTAATAGTTAACACTTCGTATTATATTTTTTAATTTAAAAGTAACAATAAAACAAAATATTTCCTAAAACCTTATTTATTAACTATTTAATATTTTTATATGTAATTTCAATCTTATATTATTTTAAAATATCTTTTTATAATTCTAAAATTTTCATTACTAACTACTTAATATTTTCTACACATCATCTGCTATACACGGATTTCTAATATGTAATTTTCCACACCTAAGGCATGACCACAACCCATGTCGAAGCCCCACATTGACGCTCTTAGCCCCTCCAAGTGTGACAGGGCTCACGCCTTCCCATCCACGCCCCACTGACGTATTGTTTACGCCTCATGCACGCCTATATTTTGCAAAAACAGTGTTACGAATAGTCTAGTAAATAATTAGAATATATTTAGAAAAGAATATATCTAGAGGTAAAATTCCATAATAGCAAAAAAAAAAAAAGATGAACACAAGAATATGACGTCGTAATAGTTATCAACATCGTGAGTTGCATGTTCTTTATTCTCAACTCATCCACTACCGACTACAACCATTGGAATATGGAAAGCTACCTCTGACTTCATTACAAATGCGTTTGCTCAATCCATTCGTATTTTCTTTTTCTTTTATTTTGAAGGAAAAAAGAACTTAATTAAAAGGAAAAAAACTTAATTAAAATTGTTTTGACACATCATAGGTAGGAGAGAGTTATCCTGAAAACGTTAAGCATCGCAAGAACCGTGAAAACAAATTCAATCAAAATTATTATTATTACAAAACAAACGTCATTGTAGTTAAAAGAGGAATATTGGATTTTAGTGCTGTAAACGAACCAAACATTCAGCGAACATTCGTGAATCGTTCGGCGGGAAGTTCGTCTATGTTCGTTCATTTAATAAACGAACGCACATGAACGAGAAGTTCCGTTCAATTAGTTAAATGAACGAACATGAACAAAGTTCTCGTTCGTTCAATTGTGTTCGTGGACGTTCAGTAAGGTGTTTGTGAACGTGTTCATGAACATACGTTCATTTCCGTTCGTTTATGTTCGTATGTTTGTGTTTTAATTAAAGATTTTTGTACTTTCATATATTTTATCTTTACTTTAATTAAAGCCTTGTTCGTGTTCGTTCGGTTTGTTTACAACCCTATTGGATTTTAATAATCTCAACTATTCGTTGTTGGCCAGCCAACAGTCCCAACTTAAAAAATAACCACTGACAGTCTCAATTATTGATATATTGGCCACCAATGGACCATGACTAACAGAACGCTAACGCCGTTAGTCTTCGGTAGCTGGAAAATGGTTTTTGGCCAGAAAAAGGTTTTTAAAGTCCGATCTAAAGTTACAAAGAGGTTTGGGACGAAGATGTTAAGTTTTCTGGCCAAAAAGTTGAGTTTTCCGGCCAAAAAGGAGTTTTCCTACAAAAAAGAGTTTTTCGGCGACTTCAATAATTGGGGCGTTTATTAGAAAAAAGTTTATAAAGGTCCGTAATAAGATTACAAAGAGGTTTGAGACGAAAATGTTAAATTTTCCAGCCAAAAATGAGTTTTCCGGCCAAAATCGTTTTTTCGGCGACCGAAGACTAACGAAGTTAGGGTTCTGTTAGTCAGGGTCCATTGGAGGCCAATATGTTAATAGCTGAGACTGCCAATGGTTATTTTTGAATTTGGGCCTGTTGGCGACCATCGTCAATAGTTGAGATTATTAGAATCCAATATTCCATTAAAATACAACACTTAAAAAAGAATTTACTATTTAAATAATTCACGTTCTTCTCTCAAAGGCATTCGTCATAAAATTTTTACATATGTATAAATTTTCTTTATTTACGAATACATGTAAATTTAAATGTGTAAATTTAAATTATAATATTGTATTCGAATACTAATAATAATTGTAATTTAAATTCACTTGTTTTTTCATTTGTTCTAATGGTTCTCTCGTAATACTTAACATTCTCAAAACAACTATTTCCATAGTGTATTTTTATTCCTTTTTCCCACTTTCATAGCTAAATACTAACTAATTAAACTAATGTATGTTTATAATAAGTTTAACTTAAATTCATATACATGTGAGGAAAGTGTGTTTTTTTTTTCAAAAGTTTTTTTTATATGTATTACATTCTTTTTAATATATGTTTGAAAGTATTTATCAGGATGTAAGACCCTACGTGTTATAACGTAACTTTTATAAAAGAATTTGCAATAAAGTAATAATAATGCAAATATATATATATTGATCCAAATTCCTAAATTACTTTGAACTTTACAAGTATTTCAAAATCTTTTAACATATCAACATAATTTGATTTGGTAAACGTTTCAATTGAAATGTGGAAGCTTTATCCTTGATTGTATTTGGTTCTTCGTTGAGCTTGATTCTCTATCCGGCATCCCAAGACATTCCTACTTTCATAAACCATAAACCAAGAAATGGTTAGTCATACGAACTTATAACGTGTTTAAATCAAGTCCCATCGTAAACTTTCATATATGAGACCTTAGAACCCGTCTATACGGACCCGAAAGCTCTAAAAAATCAAACAAACGAATTCAAAATTTTTGGTTGAACCCGGCGTAGACCGTAGCCTACGGTGGGCTTAAACGCTCAAAAACAGCCATTATGGACCGTAAGCTACGGTCTGGACCGTAGCCTACAGTTCTTCCAACTCAAACCAGAAACTCCGAACCGTAAGTGACGGTTCGGAACCGTAACTTACGGTTTGGCCATCTGCAGCTTTTCTCATTTTGTTGTTTTCGCTAAAATCCTCATAACGTTTTCGTTACAAGTCTGTTTGCCTTCATTTTCGATTCCACGCGATCGTAATTTGATTCCCCACATTTTAGAATCAAAATCCATCATTCAAACTATAATTTCTTATCCATTATAATTGGTGTAAGATTTAATTCATACAAATATTTCGACCCTTTGAGGGATTTAAGCACTTTAAGTCTAAATCTCGCTTTTTCTTTCCTTACCTCCTATTCTCACACTAATACTTTTATTTATCTTCCACCACAATTATATTTGTGGTGGATTTGCTGTAGTAAAATCATTTATTCCGAAATCTACCATTCGGCTAGGCAATTTACGAAAAAATGCTCATTTTAGGCATTTGACCCGAGAAAGCTTATACTTATAACTTTTATGCTTATCTAAGGTTTACATTACCATAATATATGTTTCTAAACAACCCATAAGGGTCGTTTGCCCGATTTACCCATCAATGGCGTTTCGGTCAATTTTAGTCCCCCATTTTACGACGAAGGACTTTCACTAAATACTTGACCAAAATCGCTCGTTTAACTATAATATTATTTATGCGTACCTGGCTCGGGTCAACATTTTGACCCGTTTTAATACCTTTCCTCAATAATTTGCTAATTCATAGCATCGTTAATTCATAAGCCATTTTATCCTGTGAGCGTAAGACTCGACAAACACTTATTAGTCGTTATATGTTAAATGGTATCGACATTACCATTTGACCCGTTTGGTCTAAACGACCAAACATTTTGCGCTTATATATAAATGGTATTTATTTACCATCCCGTTAAGTAACTCATTTCAGATTTCTCACCATTTAGTTATGTCTCTTAAATCCGTCTCTTACGCGTTTAGCTCAACATGGTTTATGCCACTTGGTGTCATTTTATACTTCGACTTTTATCCATTTACACGTGACTAAATCACCGTTTTCTCTTTTTATTCGTTTAGGCTTACTTATAAAGTAGCCATTTGAAAACTCATTTTATATCTATCATCACATGACCAAATTACCGTTCAACCATTTTTACCATTAAGCATACTTTTTGATCTTTTGATATGTTCCGACCCGTATCATTTCGTGTCGAAACCGTATTTCTAATATAACCTTTGTTGCATTTATAACTTATAAATAAATACATATCCTACAAAAAGGTGTAAGCTTTACTTACCTTGAAATCCGATTATGTTTTTCTTTCATACTTGATTCGTTCGACCCGCTTCCTTCCCAAGCTTCCACCTAGCTTGTTAAGTGTCAAACTATCATTCATCATTCATAAGGTGGTTAGATTAATCATAGTTTATTATAATTATTCCACCTTACGCATTTTATATCAAAATTATCATTCATCGTATTATAGGTCAGTTTGACTTTTTAAAAGTCAACTGCCCATTAGCATATGAAATGCACAATCAAGTTCAACAACTAGTTTAGGCATTCCATTAATTACCCGGTAGGCGTTATTTTTAGGCCACCGTTTTAACTAAAATTCTAACCAAGTTCATTACATTTCCAACACTTTAACTAGTTCAAGCGGTTATCAAAGCTAATTTATTCATTCACTTCGCAAGAACTAAGGGTTTTCGTCTATAAGTGAAACCCGTTTCATCATATCACTAGACATTCATCCGAACACCTAATATAATCAAGTTCTACCTGTTAACTAGTAGATATCATGATTTCAAACATCCATATACATTAATAATCTCACCAATTTCGTCACAACATTCAAAAACCCATTTCGAAGCATGTATGAACAAGCACTCAAACTTGTAAATTGTTTAAGTACCTTGCCTTTAGTATCCAATATGATTATTCTAATCACAAGTTAGACACTAACTTCATCATATTATAAAAACCCATTTAGCTATGTGTGGTTCTTCATCCGAACACCTATATTATAGCAATTTTACCTTAAATCTTCACTTAGGGTTTGTTCCTAAGCAATCATACATCACTAATTCGGCCATAGCCTCTACGATTCATACATAAATCGCTACTCATGATGTTCATCAAAATTTCACAACTTCGTTAAACATCAAAATTCGACATACCTTATGATCCCCTAGCTTGGGTGATCGTTAATTCGCGTTCATGCATGAATTTGAGCCCCAAATAGCCCTTCAATTTGATGTTATTTGATGAACTAGGGTTTGGCTCCTTGAAGCTTTCTCCTGATCATTCCAGAACACACACTTTGTGCGTGTTTTGTTTTGATTTTTCATTTAATAGTTAAACTTCCAAGTTATTCCCCTTTGGTCCCTCATGTTTGGTTAGTTATTAAGTAGGCTTCAACTTGCTTATTTCTAACAATATTTTCTCTCATTAACTAGGTTAAACATTTCTAGTTAACTTAGTGGGTTCGGGGAGGTTATAACCCGTTGTATTTCAAGACCCATTAACTCGGGCCTTTTGTAAACCTTTAATTTCTCAAAAGCTTTCTTTCACCTTTTATTTAATATTAGGCTTATTTATTTAAATCCTAATATTCACTAGATTAATTTTTACCACTAAGGTATTTTACCCGTTCACTATTCTTAATGTGGTTTAATTACCAAACCCGTTTTCAGGGTGTTACAAGTCTACCTCCTTAAAGAAGTTTCGTCCCCAAACCTTCCTTACGTAGTTCATTGGTTTAGACCAAACGAACTTAGTTTCGTTTTCACTCAAGAATTGCTCATACTTTTAATTTTTTAATAATCTAACCATGAAATATAGTTATTTCTAGGTATTGCCAGATTTATCCTCGTTCTTTTCTCAGTTGACATTTTATCTTTTTGGTCAAGCCTTTACTTAGGCTATATCAAGTGCGCTTTTAACGTGTAAGGCCTCATGAGCCGTTACTCTTACCTTATATCCTTTGTTTTTATCGTTTTCTTGATCGAGTCGCCATTTGGCCACTTGATCGTTTGAATCTGTCACTATGCTCATTTCCACGCGAATCTTAGAATGATAAGCGTATAAAAGGAAAAATCTTAAATTTAAATTTGACCTCGACCAGTCTTACCAATTAAACTTATTAGTCACCGGTTATCTTATACCCCACCACTCGTGTATACAAACATTGCCTTTCCCTAAGGCATTACTAGCACTCATGACCCTTAATCCCGTAGCTCATGCTAAAATCGAGTCATCGTTTTGTTTTCGAAACTTCCTTTTTGAGTTTATCGCCTTACACCTATTAGTTTCAAGACTTGCTTCTTTTAATCGTTTCCCAATCCATCTCATACTATTTATATTTGTTTAAACGCTGTTTTCGACTAAAACTGAATTTTAGTTTAACGTTTTATCTTTAATTTATGTCAAGCAATTTAACAGCTTAGCATTTATCCTTTTTACAGTCCTCTTTTTACGTGGGGATTCTCAATTGGTTCCCTCGCTTTGTCTAGGTAACCTATAAGTTCTTTCATTTAGCCTCGTAGACTTTTCTTTACGTTTTCACCTTTTTAAGGTGAGGCCTCTAAAGCCCATTCCTCTCGATTCTTGACCCGAAGGCCATTTTGGTTGCGTAGACCTTTACATCATTTATGACCCGAAGGTCATGGTGATCCCGTAGATCATCCTTTTAGCCGTGTCATCTTTTAATGTAATTGGTGTCATTGCATCTGCTTTATGTTTAAAAGGAAAATCATTATTTTCACTTTTAAAATTTGTTAACTTGGACCGTAGTTTATGACTACAATCGTTTTCTTTCGAATTATTCTTCCGACTCTATGACTTCCTACGTCATTTACGCCTCGGTTTGTCTCACGCTTACCGTTATTCGGTGTATGCCTCTATTTCTTTTCAACCCGTTACCCGGGTTCTTTATCTTAATGTTTTAACGCTCCCATTATTTGGTTTGCGTTATATATATATTCAAGGGCCATTACATAAGTTCATTATTTTATTGTTTTAGCGAAATCCATCGCTTTTATTCAACCGAGCTTTTATTCTTTATTCAATCCGTTTGACTTGTTCATGTGAATTTCATCACTTATGAACAATCAAACTTTATCCCAATGCCTTAACATTCCCGTTACTCAGTTTGTATTTTCCTTTACATTGGTCCTTGTCCCTTCTCGCGGGCTCATTATTCCAATGTAATACGCTTCCGTTACCCGATTTGCGTTTACATTTATTATCAAACATTATGCTTATTTGATCCGTTTGGGTACCTTTTTAATTCATCCAATTCACTCTATCCTTACTACATAGGACATAAATGCGTTCATTATAAGAAGTTCATGGTATCATGTGTTCGCTACTTACTTGGCCAGAGTAAGCAGTCAACACATGGTACACGTGACCTTATTATAATTTTCACATCACGTCCCACGTAAGTAACTCCTTTTATTCATTTATATATTCATGATTTCATTTGGTAAAACTTTATTTAATTGTTATTTAACAATTATTAGTTTTACCCGTTTTATCCTTGAACATTAAAATGTTTTCCTTTTATCTAAAATTATACAATCACATTCGTTAATGTGATCGTTACCATCTCAATGGTATTTATATTGAGAATACTTACTTGGATGATTACTTCCGTCCAAGTTTCTATATAAACTGAATTATGTTATGTAACACCCCAAAAAAATTTATAATAAATTACCTTATGTTTAAATGTTTAAATGAATTTAAATAAATGATGACAGTTTATAAAGAATGAAAATTATACTAAAATGTCAACAAAGGTAACTATAAGGGCTAATTGTGTAAATGTAAGAATTAAACAAGTAAAAAGGAAGTTCAGTGTTTTGTTGGGGGTGTTTGGTCGCAAGAAAGGCAGGGGACAAGGGAAAACCCTTCTACTCAATTCAACTCAAAGAAATTCAGCAATTAAACATTTAAAGGATGAGAATCGAATGCATGAGCTTAGTTACTCCTTGATCTAAGTGTATTAAACATTTCAGTACCGCCTATCACCCAAACGGATGGTCAATCTGAGCGAACCATTCAAACGCTCATGGATATGTTGAGGGCATGTGTTATGGATTTTGGTGGAAGTTGAGATGACCACTTACCTTTAGTGGAATTCTCATACAACAATACCTATCATAATAGCATCCAAATGGCGCCCTATGAAATGTTGTACGGAAGGAAATGTAGAACTCCCACATGTTGGGGGGAGGTGGGGCAAAGAGAAATTGCACCTAAGGATGTAGTGGCCAAGACTAACGAGAAGATTGATCTTGTACGGGCTCGATTAAAGGCGGCACAAGACCGACAAAAAGTTTATGCAGATCGAAAAAGGCGTTCCATTGAGTTTCAAGTAGGGGACCTCGTGTTAATGAAAGTTTCACCTTGGAATGGTATAATTTGATTTCGTAAACGAGGGAAACTGGGTCCTCGTTATATTGGACCTTTAAAATCTTAGCTCGAGTTGGGAAAATGGCTTATCAGTTGGAATTACCGCCAACCTTAGATGGAATACATGACACATTTCATGTGTCACAATTGAGAAAGTGCTTAGCGGATGAGACGGCGTACGTACCCCTCGATGATATCGAATTGGATGAACAATTGAACTACGTTGAAAGACCGATAACTGTCAAGGATTCCAAGGTAACGCACCAACGTAACAAGGAAATAAAGCAAGTCTTAGTGCAATGGCAACACCGAAAAGGATCGGATCTTACATGGGAATCAGAAGATGAAATGAGGGAGCACTACCCGACATTATTTGGTACGAATTCAGGTTTCGAGGACGAAACCTCCTTTAAGGAGGGTAGACTTGTAACACCCCAAAAAAATGTATAATAAATTACCTTATGTTTAAATGTTTAATTGATATATCTAAGTTTAAATAAATGATGAAAGTTTATAAAGAATGAAAATTATACTAAAATGTCAACAGAGGTAACTATAAGTGCTAATTGTGTAAATGTAAGAATTAAACAAGTAAAAAGGAAGTTCAGTGTTTTGGTGGGGGTGTTTGGTCGCAAGAAAGGCAGGGGACAAGGGGAAACCCTTCTACTTCATATCAACACAAAGAAATTCAGCAACTAAACATTTAAAGGATGAGAATCGAATGCATGAGCTTAGTTACTCCTTGATCTAAGTGTATTAAACATAAGGTAAGTTAAATTTTGTGTTTTGAAGCTCCTTGATAAGTGGGTGTTGATCAATCCGTGAGAATTGTATGAATCTAAGTTTATATATATGTTAATATCGTCATATAGGATGTAAATCGTGCTTGAATTTGATTGCATTGAAGGATTAAAGTAAAAGTCACTTGTGCTAGTTGCATGATAAGATTATAGTGATGTTAAGATGGTGAAGATTATGAGAAATCGAAATGTGAAAGTATAAGTACTAATGGATTAATAGATGACCGTGTTGTAGAATAAGAAACTATGTAAAATTGGTTGTAAAGATCAATTGTGATATGAACTAGTTAAGATATGCATATAACACTTGTATATTATGCTTTGTTAGTAATACGCATACCAAGTGTTTGATGAAATGCCTTAGTTAAGAATCGTTGCAAATTGATTCCCGACCTTACATAATGAACATAACTTGAGTATGTATATGACGTTGTGAAGTTCTTGTGATGTCATGTTCAAGAATATATGCGAAGTAAACGCAAGGCATGAATTCTAAGTGTAAACGTTATGTATAAGTGTGAAGGAAGAAGGTTCGAGTCACTCGAAGCAACAAGGGAATCTAGAACGAGGTACGTTACTTGTACGATTATGGTTCTATTATAGTTGTTTATTATTAACTATTGTGGTTTATGAAATCGGTAAAAGAATGAACGTATGCAAGACTCATTACGAATGGGTTGAATAAATTAGAATGATTTGCATAAAGAATGATAGTATATTAGACCCATTATGAATGGATCGAAAGGTCTAGAATGAATGAACAAAGAATGACTGTATGAAGACTATACCATGTTTGGATTCAAGCGCAAGAATGTTGGTTCTTGTAATAAGTGAATATGTGAGGTTAAACTAACGGCTTAATAGTCATGAGATCGTAAGCTAAAATTTTATGTTACTAGAAAAGAAATTATGGTTAACGATATTAACTTTTGAAGTTGTGATGTAGGTAAACTCAAGTTTAGTTGGACATGCTTCGCTCGGAATTGAACACACTACTAATGCCCTCTATGCGCTTCCGCAAATTTTGTAAAGATGATAACGGGTCAAAATACTTTTGATACAAATAGCTTTTGTTTAGATGTTAACTTTAAACCTTAGAATGCTATGTCTTTTGTAAATCCTAGTTGGTTGTAAATGTTTAAATGGAAAAGTTTTTGTATGGACAATTTAGTTTACTTATAATGAAATGGTCAAGATTTAAAGTTAGTCGTAACTTTTGTCGATAAAGTATTGGAAGTTGACCTCGTGAAAAGTGGGCATTACATGTTATTATCTTGTTATTCACAATCGTGAATAACCACATATTTCTACTTAGTTTCTCTTGGAAATATCATCCTGGATAGGTATCTTATCTAGGTTTTCCAAGTTTTTATTTTACATATGCAACGGTCAATCTCTACCTATTTGTTGCATATTACTATTTGTACAATAAATTTAAAACGTGCACCTGGTAAATGCTCGCCCTAATGGGCTTTCCTTGCCATTATCCTTGTTCGGTATTATTACACGACTTAGGTCCTTGGTGAGCATGCTCTACTTCTCAAACTTTGGACCGTTCCTCCATCATATCCGTAAATTGTTAAACTCTCGCCATCTTCAGATGCGAGTGTTCTTCAACTAAAATGTTTACAAATATTAGTAATGTTAACACTAACAAGTGCCCGTACTATAATACAAGGATTTAACGACACGTGTTAACACACATAATTTGTTAACTATATCGATCTTTCGTCGGTTTAATTGGGTTAACGTGTATTTACACGATAACCTTATGTGCTGTTTACAACACTTTAACATGCTAGACCGTTAATATACATATAACTTACTGGATTATGCGATAAAGTCTCGAACCGAACAAATTTGATCATTAACCTTGAGCTCTGATTACCAACTTGTAAGACCCTACGTGTTATAACGTAACTTTTATAAAAGAATTTGCATTAAAGTAATAGTAATGCAAATATATATATTGATACAAATTCCTAAGTTACTTTGAACTTTACAAGTATTTCAAAATCTTTTAACATATAAACATAATTTGATTTGGTAAACGTTTCAATTGAAATGTGGAAGCTTTATCCTTGATCGTATTCGGTTCTTCGTTGAGCTTGATCGTCATCCGGCATCCCAAGATATTCCTACATTTCATAAACCATGAAATGGTTAGTCATACGAACTTATAACGTGTTTAAATCAAGTCCCATCGCAAACTTTCATATATGAGACCTTAGAACCCGTCTATACAGACCCGAAAGCTCTAAAGAATCAAACAAACGAATTCAAAATTTTTGGTTGAAACCCGACGTAGGTTACGGTTGCCTTACCGTAGTCTACGGTAGGCTTAAACGCCCAAAAACAGCCATTCTGGACCGTAGGCTACGGTCTGGACCGTAGGCTACGGTCTGGACCGTAGGCTGCAGTCTGGACCGTAGCCTATGGTTCTTCCAACTCAAACCAGAAACTCCAAACCGTAAATGATGGTTCGGAACCGTAACTTACGGTTTGGCCATCTGCAACTTTTCTCATTTTGTTGTTTTCGCTAAAATCCTTGTAACGTTTTCGTTACAAGTCCGTTTGCCTTCATTTTTGATTTCACGCGATCGTAATTTGATTCCCCACATTTTAGAATCAAAATACATCATTCAAAACTATGATTTCTTACCCTTTATAATTGGTGTAAGATTTAATTCATACAAATATTTTGACCCATTGAGGGAAGCACTTTAAGTCTAAATCTCGCTTTTTCTTTCCTTACCTCCTATTCCCACACTAAGACTTTTATTTATCTTCCATCACAATTATATTTGTGGTGGATTTGCTATAGTAAAATCATTTATTCCGAAATCTACCCTTCTGCTAGGCAATTTACGAAAAAATGCTTATTTTAGGCATTTGACCCGAGAAAGCTTATGCTTATAACTTTTATGTTTATCTAAGGTTTTCATTACCATAATATATGTTTCTAAACAACCCATAAGGGTCGTTTGCCCGATTTACCCATCAAGGGTGTTTCGGTCAATTTTAGTCCCCCATTTTACGACGAAGGACTTTCACTAAATACTTGACCAAAATCGCTCGTTTAACTATAATATATTTATGCGTACCTGGCTCGGGTCAACATTTTGACCCGTTTTAATACCTTTCCTCAATAATTTGCTAATTTATAGCATCGTTAATTCATAAGCCGTTTTATCCTGTGAGCGTAAGACTCGACAAACACTTATTAGTCGTTATATGTCAAATGGTATCAACATTACCATTTGACCCGTTTGGTCTAAACGAGCAAACATTTTGCGCTTATATATAAATGGTATTTATTTACCATTCCGTTAAGTAACTCATTTCGGATTTCACACCATTTAGTTATGTCTCTTAAATCCGTCTCTTACGTGTTTAGCTCAACATGGTTTATGCCACTTGGTGTCATTTTATACTTCGACTTTTATCCATTTACACGTGACTAAATCACTGTTTTCTCTTTTTATTCGTTTAGGCTTACTTATAAAGTAGCCATTTGAAAACTCATTTTATATATATCATCACATGACCAAATTACCATTCAACCCTTTTTACCATTAAGCATGCTTTTTCATCTTCTGATATTCATTTCGTGTCGGAATCGTATTTCTAATATAACCTTTGTTGTATTTATAACTTATAAATAAATACATATCCTACAAAAAGGTGTAAGCTTTACTTACATTGAAATCCGATTATGTTTTTCTTTCATACTTGATTCGTTCGACCCGCTTCCTCCCAAGCTTCCACCTAGCTTGTTAAGCGTCAAACTATCATTCATCATTCACAAGGTGGTTAGATTAATCATAGTTTATTATGATTATTCCACCTTACGCATTTTATATCAAAATTATCATTCATCGTATTATAAGTCAGTTTGACTTTTTAAAAGTCAACTGCCCATTAGCATATGAAATGCACAATCAAGTCAACAACTAGTTTAGGCATTCCATTAATTACTCGGTAGGCGTTATTTTTAGGCCACCGTTTTAACTAAAATTCTAACCAATTTCATTACATTTCCAACACTTTAACTAGTTCAAGCGATTATCAAAGCTAAATTATTCATTCACTTCGCAAGAACTAAGGGTTTTCGTCTATAAGTGAAACCCGTTTCATCATATCACTAGACATTCATCCGAACACCTAATATAATCAAGTTCTACCTGTCAACTAGTAGATATCATGATTCAAACATCCATATACATTAATAATCTCACCAATTTCGTCACAACATTCAAAAACCCATTTCAAAGCATGTATGAACAAGCACTCAAACTTGTAAATTGTTTAAGTACCTTACATTTACTATCCAATATGATGATTCTAATCACAAGTTAGACACTAACTTCAGCATATTATAAAAACCATTTAGCTATGTGTGGTTATTCATCCGAACACCTATATTATAGCAATTTTACCTTACATCTTCACTTAGGGTTTGTTCCTAAGCAATTATACATCACTAATTCGGTCATAGCCTCTACGATTCATACATAAATCGCTACTCATGATGTTCATCAAAATTTCACAACTTCGTTAAACATCAAAATTCGACATACCTTATGATCCCCTAGCTTGGGTGATCGTTAATTCGCGTTCATGCATGAATTTGAGCCCCAAATAGCCCTTCAATTTGATGTTATTTGATGAACTAGGGTTTGGCTCCTTGGAGCTTTCTCCTGATCGTTCCAGAACACACACTTTGTGTGTGTTTTGTTTTGATTTTTCATTTAATAGTTAAACTTCCAAGTTATTCCCCTTTGGTCCCTCATGTTTGGTTAGTTATTAAGTAGGCTTCAACTTGCTTATTTCTAACAATATTTTCTCTCATTAACTAGGTTAAACATTCCTAGTTAACTTAGTGGGTTCGGGGAGGTTATAACCTGTTGTATTTCAAGTCCCATTAACTCAGGCCTTTTGTAAACCTTTAATTTCTCAAAAGCTTTCTTTCACCTTTTATTTAATATTAGGCTTATTAATTAAATCCTAATATTCACTAGATTAATTTTTACCACTAAGGGTATTTTACACGTTCACTATTCTTAATGTGGTTTAATTACCAAACCCGTTCTCAGGGTGTTACACAGGAGTGTTTACGGTTTGGTTTAATAGTTTTAAAATCACACCTCAAACCAAAACGTTCGTAACGATTTGATCAACAGAAATTGTGAGCCAAAACGCTAAAAACTAAAACTGAAGCGTTATTAATGGTTTGGCTTCGATTTGATTTAATGGTTTAAACTAGTTACACCTCAAATAAAAATATAATATTCAAAATACATAAAAACGAGTTTGATAGAACGATCATACTTGGTTGATTTTAGCTAATTAGATAATTTAATGTTAATTTAGCAAAACACAAGTAAATGTCGAACTTAGGGGATATTGGGATTGCTTATTGAGTTTCAAAATGTCAGGAATTCCTGACTTCTCAAATTGACTTATTCCCTTTGTATTAAAAAGTCATTTACAAAAGTCATTTTAAGTTTCAAATATCATAATCAGTAAATCCATCAATAACAAAGCTAAGGTAGGGTCTGAGTATGGTAAGATGTAGACAGTCTTATCACTACTCCGTAGGAATAGAGAGGTTGCTTCTAGTGAGACCCCCGACTTGATAGTAGTTTTGTATCAAGCCTTGGACATAAGACACATAACACTCAGCAATTTGGCCAAAAGCCAATTAGTGCATGTACCCCTATCTTTCGGCTAGCAACACCACCACATGATGCAAGATTAACCGTCCCTCGCTGTTTAACGTTATTTTCACGAAATTAGTAAAATAACGTTAAAATTAGTGCACTTTCACTTTTGCCTCCTGAGGGCCCACACATATATACATTATATGTGCATACCGCAAGCATAGCGTAAGTTATCCAAACATCATTTCTCCTTATTAACTTTTTAGAAAAGTCATAAGTTAATAACGAGATTCTAAATGAAATCCCTGGCCTTAATTCAACCTAATACACACGCATTTGTAGGTAAACATTTAATAAATAGTAGAGTAGGCATAAACGTAAACCGGTTTGTATTAACTCAAAGAAAAAAGGTACATTTTTTCATATGATTCTAGTTCTTATCGTATTTTTAATCCTGAAATGATCGAGACCACCTCTCAAAATATCATTAATTAAAAAATATGTATGCCTCACATTCTGATTTTATGTTAATATATCAAATATGAGGAGGTGTGTGAGTTTGTTGTTAAAAAGATACACATGCTTATCATTTTATGTTGACTAAATCAAATGCTAGTGGTGTATGAGTTTGTGGTCAAAGAAGATAAATATGATACCATATATCTTTAAAAGAAGATACAATGATATATCTAGGGCCACAAACAAATCGAACATTTAGCGAACAGTTTGTGAGCTGTTTGACGGAAAGCTTGTTTGTGTTAGTTCGTTTAATAAATGAATAAACATGAATAAAAACTTTTTTCGTTTAGTTAAATAAACAAACGCGAATAGAGGTTGCGTTCGCTCATTTATGTTCGTGGGCTTTCAGAACTTGTGCTTTTATGTTCGTTCGTTTATATTCATTTGTGTTCAATAGTTCATTAGGGTTTTTAATTTATATATCTTATTTAAATGCTTCAAATATCCACTAATAAATATTAGTGTGTTGTGTTGTAATTTAAAATATTTAAAAATAGTATGTTAGTATATTTTGGGTGGTTTTTCGTAATGTTTGCAACGAAAGATGCCATTATTATAAAAAAATATAACAAACGAACACGTTTGTTTTTTAATGGATGAACATGAATATAAATGCTCGATTTATAAATATTCAGGAATAGTTTGTGAACAAATTTATTTCTCTAAGAACTAGTGCTTTCCGATTCGTTTACAACACCGGATAATTGATATCATCATCAACCACCTGTGGTATAGTGGTAGAGAGACTTGGGTTCTCCAATGGAGACCCAAGTTCAATTCACACTTGTGTCACTTTGGTAGATTAGGCAATGATGGATAGAGCTATTGGCGCATCATAGTGGGGGCGGGAGGGGGCGACCCCCCGAACTTTTCTCTCAGTAGTGGAGAGTATGTAGTTTTCGTATAGAAGTTTTTAGGTATATACGTTTTCGCCCCCCGGTTTTATAGAAATTTTTGGGTATATACGTTTTCGACCCCCGGTCAAAAATCTCAAGCTTTGTCACTGGATAGAGCCTAGCCTCCTTGCAAAGGTGCGAGACTCTATCCTGAGCCCGCCTGGGTTTTCGTCCCACTGTGTGTTATGTCAGAGAATTTTGCTCTTGTGGTGACACAACGCCCGTCAAGTGGCAGCTGGCGGTATGGTTTCACGGGGGAACACCCAATTTAAACTCTGAAGCTAGCGTGGACCCGGTTAAGACAACATAGTTTGGCAGAGTGGGGTAACGGAGCTCTCCAATTTGAAAAGCGCGGTAGACTAATACAAGAAATTCGTTTGACCAGAGCGGGGTAACAGAGCTCTCCAATTTAAAAAGCGCGGTAACCTAATAAAAGAAATTCGTACGTTCAAAAATATATAATATCATCAATTTATATCATATCAAATGATATTAAAAAATAGGCATTCGTTAAACATTAATTTGGTGAAATTTGGCCTGTACCTGGTCAGCGGAGGCATAAAAGATGGATGGTGATGGGGGAATGACCGGCGAGGTCCCCCGGCTTCACTACCGTCATTGCTTACGCACCCTCTAACCGCCGCTATCCTCCGTACGCTGATCAACTCAACACCCCTAATCAACAAAAACAATATCCATATGTATATATATATTTTCTTAAAAACCAATAGGAAGGAAGATGGTGCTAATTGCTGAATCATCATCATCCTACTTTTTTAATTCCAGTCCCCACTCTGCTATTATGCTTCCTTAGATGTTGGAGACCTGGTTCCTTTGTCTTCCATATATACCCAATCTTCTTTATTCAGTTATAATTATTATTCCTATAAAAATTTAATCTTTTTATTTTTTCTGTTATTAGAGATGGAAGATGAATATGCTAAACTTATCAGAAGGATGAATCCACCAAGGTACTTAATTACTTTTTTTTTAATTTCTCATATCTGTAATTTAACTTATAATTGTTCATTTCATTTGGGTGTTGCAGGGTTACAATTGACAACACTTCCTCTGCAGATGCAACTTTTATCCAGGTGTGTTTAGTAGATAATCTTGATTGTAATGTAATTCTTCATGTTAACCAGCTTAATATGTTCTGTTTTTTTTTTTTTTTTTTTTTAATGTTAGGTTGAGAGTGTTAACAAGCCTGGTATTCTACTTGAAGTTGTCCAAGTTCTTACTGATTTGAATCTGGTTATCACCAAGGCTTACATCTCGTCGGATGGCCGATGGTTCATGGATGGTAAATGTAACGCCTTAGGCAAATCCCACATCGTTCTTTTATGTTCTGTCCGTTAAAGAGATAGCGGGCGTAAGGAATGCCCAGCCTCATATATCACCAACAAATCCGTGGGCTCCTTGTGGGCAAAGCGGATAATATTGGTTGGTTTGAGAGGCCGGATGTTATAGTAAAAGTATTCAATATTTAAATTTTTTTTTTGACATTTTTGTTGCAGTTTTCAATGTGAAACAGCGAAACGGAAACAAAGTTAGAGATGAAGGGGTGATCAGTTATATAAAAAAGGTTAGGAACTTTCTTGTTATGTGTTTATATCAATCTTTTTGTATGGGATGATGTTTTTGTGTTCATGACTAAGTTGATTTTCACGTATTTGATATAATAATATTATGACAGGTGCTTGAAAGCGATGCCTTTATGTTCCGTCACTGGAAAGTTCAGTTGGGCTAAAGTCTTCTTTAGACTACACATCAATTGAACTAGCTGGGGCAGACCGACCCGGGTTACTATCTGAAGTATGCGCCGTTCTTGCTGATCTTAGTTGCAACGTGGTCAGTGCCGAAATATGGACCCACAATGCTCGAGCTGCAGCCGTGGTGAATGTGACTGATGATATGACGGGGTGTGCGATTGAAGATACAGATACACTTTTAACCATTGAAAACCGCCTTTGCAATGTTTTTAAGGGAAACAATGACTTGAAGACTGCGAAAATGACGCTTTCGCCCCCTGGTTCTATGCACCGAGAGAGAAGATTACACCAGATCATGTTTGCTGATAGGGATTATGAAAAGGTTGAACACGAAGACGTTACTGGATTGAAGGCAGAGGTTAGTGTGATAGATTGTGTCGAGAAAGATTACACAGTAATTACCATGAGATGTAAGGATCGGCCGAAACTGTTATTTGATACGGTCTGCACCATTACCGACATGCAATATGTGGTTTATCATGGAGTAGTACATACCGGGAAGATGGAAGCTTATCAGGTATGCTACTTATGCACAAAATTAACTCGTTAAAAAGTCAGTTGATATGGGATTTTGTTTAGAAAACTAACTTATTCGTCGAAATGTCTTTAGGAATATTATATTCGACATGTTGATGGAATTCGTATCAGCTCAGAAGCAGAACGCGAGCGGGTCATGAAGTGTCTTGAAGCAGCCATCGAACGAAGAACATCTGAGGTATAGTTATTATACATATGACACATGAATCGACTCGTTAACATTTCAAAGTGGTTTTTTATATGCAGGCGCTAGAGCTAGAATTGTGTGCGGAAGATCAGGTCGGGCTATTGTCTGATATAACCAGAATATTCAGGGAGAATAGTTTGTGCATAAAGAGAGCAGAGATATCAACTGAAAACGGGAGAGCAAAAGACACATTTTACGTGACAAATACGACCGGTGACGGCCCAGTGGACCCCAGGACTATCGACTCAATTCGTAAGCAAATTGGGAAACACACCGCACTCGATGTTAGATGGAACTTGAGCCCACAAAAGCCGACACGTGAAGAAACAACAATGAGCTATCTCTTCGGACATTTCTTCAAATTTCAAATTGGTTAGATCATATCATCATACTCCTAATGCCATCATCATTATCCTGATTCGTGTATAGTTAAATGAAGTTGGATACGAACGTTGTAAATATCTAGAAATAAAAGTATAGCTTATAGGTGGTAGTTATGCTGAAAAGCTTGTAGATTTAAGCAAGATACAAGGGGATATAGAACCTTGTGGATATCATATCAGTCAGCAAGTAGACAATAAGATTCTCAACACAGCACAGAGCTTGATGTTGAGAGTGAACTATGATGGATTCTGGTTCATAAGTTGTAATTTATATCACTGAACTCCATTTCAGTACACAATGTATGTATGTGATATTACTCAATCATTGTAGGTTATATGGTAGTAGGTAACGTCCTCGACAATTGATGCGTGCAGATCGTATATTATTGTTATTTTGTTATGAAAATCTGATTACACACAATAGGCAAGTGTACTTATTGGAATGTAATGTAGTATTGACTATTGATAAGTAGCATGTATATACTCTATGATCTACTACAATTTAGAACCAATAGTTGCGTAAAGTGCTAGAACAAACTAGATCCTCTTGTAGTCCCCACGATAGAAGGGTTCGACGATATTGACACGTGTTAACACTCTAAAACCATGAAGCAAACCCTGATTCAATCCTACTTATGACTTACAATTGCTTAAGCACAATTTAAGAGACGTATCATGCGGTCGCGATATCTACAATCAACCCAACAATGAATAGGTTTTATTCAGATCTAATCCTAAGGTACCACACTGATTCTACCAATTATATCTCAGAATTCATCAATCACCCGTTAAACTGTTAAAGTTTCGTGCCCTAGATCATAAACTGAGAAACTTGTAACCTGAAGATAGCCTAAGCCAATTTTAAAGCACATGCCTTTACTCTAGAATCAACTCAATAACATGAAACCAGTGTTGTAAGAACCGTTAGGCGCTAGTTGGGCGGTGGAGTACTGACTAGCGATTAATCGGGATTAATAGCGATTAATCGGGATTAATAGGGATTAATCGGATTGAGATTTTTATACATTACTTTTAGTTATATATACACACACAATTTTATATGTAGTTTTTTAAAGTAGACATGCTTTAACCCCTTATTGGCCCATTTTTATAAGTAATTGGAGTAATTTATATGGTTTGGTCGAAATTTGATCGGCGTCTGGCCAAAATTTGGCCAGAATAGGACCGCCATTGGCCGCTACAATTAATCGACCATTAATCGGTGAACCTCTGATTAGTGATTAATCGGTGAACCTCCGATTAGTGATTAGTCGGCGATTAATCAGAGACTAGTCAGGATTTTTACAACCATGCATGAAACATGAATATAATCAATATAAACATGCACACATATACATAAAAAAGAGATAAAATAGAGGTTTTACTAAAATCACACAAGTTCATACGCAAAAATCAACTGAAAAGTCAAACCATATCAAAATCAACCTAAACCTAGATTATTACAATTTACAAGGTTTAGTTACTCAATCGAAAATAACAAAAGTTGGACATGCTCATTGCTGAAATCAAACAAAAACAGAAAACAAATGTCAAACTGAGCTGGATAACGCGTTTAAATGTTATCCGAGAGCGTTTATCTTCAGTTAATCTTCAAAGGTCTTCAACTATGCTCCAAAAGCTCTCTAAAATCACCCTTAGTTTTGTGGTATTCTTAAGTTAGCGAGAGGGTCCCTGTTCAGCCGTCGAAAGATGTTTAAATAGTTCCTTGCTAGTCGTTGGTTATGAAATTCCGTTGTTAATAGTTGTTTGAATAGTTGATATTTAGGATTTCCTCGTTGGTCGACATATGGACCATATCCCACTAATACGGACCGTATTGACTTGCTGGAGGGCGTGGTCAACCTCGTACTGGAATCTTTGCTTTACGGACTGTATGGGCGTGTGCTGATCAGTATGGTCTTTAACCGTCGGTGGTCAACTGGTCTATGTGATATCATCAATACGAGCTGTCAGCTATGAATCATCAACTGGTCTTCAACCGTAACTCAAAATCTCAATCGGAAAATTCAAGAACTAGTATGTATGATTCCGTTATGAAGTATGTGATTTCCGTTTCATGGGCTGTGAATCATCAAACGTTTTGTTGAAACTACACAACTCTTCATGGATAAAAAAAAAGGGTTAAGGAAGGAACCATGTCCCTGGTACTCCATAGGATACCCATCATCCCACCCCACAAGGGTTATGATGCCGGCAAATTACCTCTGCACATCATCCACATGATCTGGGCACCACAAGGGTCGAACCCGCGCCTACTACAGCTTCACATGTGGGCAATGAACTTCATTGGTAGTGTGTCAATTTGGTGGTTAAAACGGTTAACGGTTAACTCTGCTAATTGGTTACAAACGATTCTTAGTGTCAACTTAACTTAAGTAATTGTTGATGATTGACTTTTCTCAGCAGTAACTTACTTAGTCACTAAGCATTAACAACAGCTACTGCTGATTGACCAGTTCCTAATGTTTGTAGTAACCGTCATGGGCTCTTTTCCCTGAACCCCGCAAATGGGTGTTGTCCCCTTGAACTCGTAGTTAGGTCGAGTCGAAAATCAGATAAGTCTTTAACGAGCGTGCACTCCGCATCTTCAAACTTGTAACGAAACATATTCAAATTTCACATCTAGTCTCAAGTAAATCATAATTACCAAAAATGATTTGATGACACTAAAATCACTAACAAATATGCAATATGGTAATTTTATTTATCTAATATAAAAGTTGCACATTGTTTTCCCTTTTCATTTTGGCCTACTAGTTTCCTCAATTCATAAAAGGCCGAAACTAAAAAAACAAAAAGGGAAACAAAACAAAATAAAATAACATTTACTCTGAAAGAAACTGAATGTTGACATGCATATATGTATGGATGTATATATCAGCTAGCATCTCCATGCAGAAGCAGCAAGAATTGATCTATCTTGCCATCCTAACAGCAAACAGCCTTTATCTTCAGTCAACCCGTAACCATCACATGAATACAAACTAAGTAATATCTTCGACTGAGTCACCGCGTTCTCACTCAGTGGTACCCCTTGGAACCCTTTTCCCTCCATGATCTTCCTCCATTTCTCCAGCCTCTCATGTCTCATCACTCTCTCAGCCCCTTCACAAGCCACAATGTTCCGTATCTCCGGTGCGAATATATATTGTTCTACCTTAGCTCGCTGAGGTGAGTCAGCCGGGAATGTTGCGTCAAGCGAGTCAAAGATCGCTGAATAGTAGTGTAATGCTTCCAAGAATCGACCCAAGAAGTAAGGTCCGTTGTGGCTCGCTTCTTGCTCCACAATCGTCACGATATTAGGGGCTTGGTCTCGGATCATTGATAGTAAGTTTCCTAGGCAGTGACCCGCAACACGTTGAAGCCGGTTTACTGAGTTAACCGCAAGGGCTTCGCCAACTCTTCGGTTAAACATATGTGGTTCTAGGTCTTCTAACTCCTCACTCACCGGGTGGAACTCAAAGGGAACTTGGAGAGAGTGAGCTAGCTCTGACAAGCAACGCCCGGTTTCCCTAACGCTTTCTGGAGATGAACCGATGCCAGTGATCCGGAGAAAAGGTGGCCCACCAGGCCTAGCTGCGAGGGCTTGCATAAAAGCCGGCCACTGGTAGCCTTGGAGGATATCCAGGTCGATGATATGCACGCGTTCCTCCGCTTCAAATGCCTCAAAGATAGCTTGGTTGGCAGTGAAATGAGCAAATTTAATGTAAGGGCAGGCTTGGTAAACAATCTGATAGATTTTAAGGATTTCCATTGCATTGGGAGGGAAAGGGGTAACTTTGGGTTGGATGGGGATAGTTTTGTTGTTAGGGTGGCGGCGAGACGGGCGGTGAGGGCTTCGGTGAAGCATGACGCGACACGCTGCATAGAGTCGCCAAGTGGTGAGACGACACGGTTGAGGTGGTGAAGGTATTTTCTAGCTGACATGAAATCCTCTTTAGCAACTGCTTCTGCACATGCTAGAAGAAGGTGCACCAGTTGAAGTCCACTATCATGCTCCTGTTACACATGAGTTGTTTAAACAACCTTAAAAATCGTAAATATCGGCATACTAGTCGGACATATCTAGATAGACAAAGTTCTTTTTCTGTTAGTTTAGGTGGTTTTGGAAATGAAAAGTGTTTTTGAGTTCATGTTGGTTTCAATATGGTCGGCTTGTTGAGGGAGTGGACTTTAATATAATTAAATTCAAGAAAGTCTGCTCCCTCAACAAGCGGACCGTCTTGGAACCACCTAGAAAAACTTTTGCATATCCTATAACATAAAAAAAATAATCATAAAAGAGCCAACCTCTGGGCCAACTGGGGGAGGAACCATGAGGTGGTTATGGCTCAAAGGTTGTGACTGTGGTTGTGAAGGTTGCAGCCGTGACGGCAACTGTTGTCGTGGTTGTTGTTGTTGCTGCAGTAGTTGTTGTCGTCTGTTTTGTTTTTCTTCTCGTCTCTCTTGCTCTAGTTGTTCCATCAACGGCGCATTTAAAGGTGCAGGTCGGGATTGATGATACATCTGATCGTTCTCGGACGACGTCCCTCCAACAACAACACCACCGCGCACGGTCGCATTAGCCTCATCATAAAATCTGGAAGGGCTAGCCGGCAACGTCAAACAATCCAACAAAGCTGGGATATTCGCTAGCGGATCATACGACTGATCCGAAGAACTAGCACCTGCAATATTACCACTAGTGGAGTAAGCCAAAAAATCATCATCCCCATCAAAATCGTCCAAGAAATTCCCAATAGCAGGCAACGAAATCGTCTCGACTTCCATGAACTGGTTGTTAGGAGAGCTACAATTACTAAAAACCCTTTGCAGGGGACTCATTCCTTTTGGTTTACTATTATTATTGTTATTAAAAGGTGCTAACGGGGACGCTGTTCGAGGCGGAGAACAACCAAAAGGAGGGTGTCCGTTATTCGGGTAATAACCGAAACTTGAAGACTGAGAACATGAAGGAAGAGATGTTCTAACAGGAGAGGAGATCATGAAATCTGCCTCAAGATGTTCAGAAAAAAAAGTTTCCCACAAGGCATTTGTATCAGGAGATTGTATTTCCATATCACCTTGATCTAATGGCTCATATTTAAGGGACGGAAAGCTAACACCGGACTGTGCTAGATCCGAAGAAGATGAGGATTGCGACGGAGGTGGTGGTGGTGTTGTGGTTTTATTAACATGATCAGATTCTTGTGGGGAGGTGGGTTGGAGTTTTAAGCATGAGCTTTCATTAATGAGTGTGTTCATGTCATTTTGTAAAGAAGTGCCCATGGGTGCATGTATCATTAAGGGTTGTTGAAAGTTTTAAGCTGAGGCTATGGTGTGTGGTGTTTTAAGGGTGAAATGTGACAAGGAAGAAGACAATGGTGGTGTTGGAGGGTAGTTATTGGTTGATGTAAGTTTGTCAAGATTAGCACACCTTCTTGTGCATAGGAAAATCCAACGACACTTTTGGATCTTGTGGGCCGGCTGGCTTTTGTCTTCCAATCAAAAACTTTGGCACATTCTTCTGCCTATAATTCCCTGCTTACTAAGAAATTACATATATCAAACTTATATATTCACATATACATATATCAAACTTATATATTCACATAATTAGGCAATGGGGTATAAACCTTCAGTACCATGCTTCATTCAACTTTGTGACATTCAATATGATGACACCTTCACCTCTCATCTTTCTAACGTTTTATTATCTTAATACTATTTTATTTCACAATTAGTTCAGGTTTGTTTTAATAACTTGTGTTCATTAACATTTCTTAAAAACTCAATACACAACCATGTTTGTTTTGTTTTGGACAACATTCTGATAAATATTTTTGATGAAAAGTGAGTTGTAATCGAAATCACGTATTTTTGGTGATGTAACCAGCTTTGACACGTACTTGGATCTTCATTTCGGTGGGTAATTAATCTGGTAACTAAGTTGTATTCAAAATAAATTTCAACGAAAATCGAGTTTTTATGTTTTAAGGGTAAAATTATTCTATAAGGCCCCTGAAAATAAGAAGTGTACAAAGGCACAATGGATCGCAAAATATAACATAATGTCGAGCAAAATAAAACACAATGCCGAAAAATATAACACGATGTCGAAGAAAAAAGACATAATTAGTCGCAAAAAAGACACAATACGCAAATATGAAAAAGACACAATGATAGATAAAAAGACAATGGAATTAAATCAAATAGGAAACATATGCCTGTAAGATTTTAAAAGAAGCGGGGATGTACGAGTGTAATTCAGTTATTGTTCCAATGGACCCGAATTTGAAGTTATCGAAAGCTGAAGATGACGCCGAAGTTGAAGCAACCAATTATCGAAAAATAGTTGCGTGTTTGCATTATTACTTCAGACGCGTCCAGATCTCGCTTATTCAGTTGGCATTGTAAATCAGCATATGCAAAATCCAAGACGGAGTCATGTAGTAGCTATTAAACAAATACTCCGATATTTGAAGGGAACCACGAGCTATATATTACTTATCCGAATAAGGCATATGGTATGTTATGTGGCTATATTGATAGTAGTTACAATATTGATGTTGGTGATAGTCGGAGTACAACGGAACACATGTTTTACTATGGTTTTGCACAATTTCTTGGTGTTCACCGAAACAAGGTACAATGGTGTTATCATCATGTGAAGCTGAATACATGACAGCTAGTTCAATAGCTTGTCGGGGCATTTGGTTACAATAGTTGATAAGTGAAGTTACCGAAAGACAACTGCAGAAAGTGAGGTTAAAAGTGGATAATACTTCGGCGATTGCCTTAGCGATAAACCCGGTGTTCCATAATCGAAGCAAGCACATTTCATTTTATTCCGGAATGTGTTGAAAACAACGAAGTGGTCGTTGAGCATGTATCTCGCAACGAACAAAGAGCATATATATTTACAAAGCACTAGGGAAAAACAAGTTTAAGGAGATACAAGATCTACTTAGCGTTGAAGACCTCCCTCATAGAACTTAGAAAATCAGGGGGTGAATGTTGGGAAAACCAGGGTGAATGTTGGGAATTACCGAGTCGGTCCGCGGTTCCACCGAACATGGGACGGTTGGATAACTAATGATATATTAATTAATTAGTTGATTATTATCTAAGGTTCCTATTCGTGTTGGGTTAAGATATGTGTTTAGATAAATATCATGTAATCAATTAATAGGTTTCCTAGTTATACCCTAATGCGATTGTTTAGCTATATAAACCAATCAAATTGGTAGAAAAAATTATAATTCAAGGTTTTGTTTCCTTTATAATAAAGATTTGTGGTGTGTAATCGTGAATAACTGTGTTCCAATTTGTGTTCATTGTTTCTAATTACAACATTGTATACCAATTAATTAATCTCTTTAAGGTACATGATGCTTTATTTTTTATAACAAAGGGTAGGTGTTTTATTTTGCATATAACAAATTGTATATCGTCATATACCAAATTGTATATGGTGTTTTATTTTGCAGAAACATAGTGTTTTTATCATACTTGAATAATTGTCTAATTTATTACTATTATCTTGTTCACACTTAATTTTAATGAGTGCCACACGTCTAATTTCTATAATTTTTTAGTCTCTTTATAAATTGTATCATTTGTAGAGTAACTCTTACCTCTCCTACTACTATTAATAATAATAATTCCACGAAAGAATAAATTAATACAAAAGAACAAACATAAAAAAATATTCTAGGGGTGAAAATAACCTTTGAGGTATAGCTAAGCAAATTGATGACGATATTAATTTTTTATTGGTTTTCTGCCGCATATTTCAACAAAAATATTCGATTAGTTGCTTAGTTTGTATCTTAGTTTAGTTTAGATTTATAAGCTATTTTATATTTAACTTATAAGTTGTCATAACGTAACAACAGATCCTATATAGACCTTTGGCATGTAAGTTTATATATATTTTACTATTCAGAGACACCATTATTGATATATAAAAATTAAAATGCGGTCATTCTCCATGTTACAGAACAACCAATTCAAACTATATAATTAAAGAAGTGATAAAACATATTATTGGCTTTTACGGATTCTATTACAGAAACCCTGAATCAATTCCTCACGCTTTCATAATCACCACTACATGCGAACACCAAAATCTTCATATTCGACAAGAAGAAATTTCAGGAATTCAGGTTGTTACTCTCCATTAATTATGTGAATAAAATTAAAGTAAACAAGTATTGAAAATGGTGCTTTAATTCATATTCCTAGTGATATATATACACACACATGTGTGGGACATATGGCCTAGTGATATAGTAGTATGATGTTTGTTTCTCGTTGAAGTAGTATGGATTAAAATTTTTACAAGTATAAAATTACGTAGTGAAAAATTATGTTATATAAACCACTCCATACTCTACCAAGGAAACATGCATGGAAACCCAACACAATAGATACAGTAGGGAGTCACAATTTACATTTGTATTAACACCAAGAATCTCAATAATATTACAATTTACATTTTTATTAACACCAAGAATCTCAATACTATGAATGTTTATGCGTCCTATTTTTTATGTGCCTTCGGCTTGATGTCCACCACCCCTTCTGCCAGTTTTAATCTGTTCTTAAATAGTTTGTCATTCAGGCATAACAACTATAGTGTGGCCACAAAGATTGCCAACAACTTTGTTTCCAAGGCGGATTTGTAAGGCCTCTTTAATAATTACCCTACAATTAATTGTAGTGTAATAATTATAGCTACATTGACACGTAATTATACTATTTACAACAATGCCAACACATCCTTTTTATTACTTTGCTTCACACAAAAAAAAGTCTTTTTATTTAATCCTAACACTATATTTATAGGGTTATGGTCATCACTAAACCTTTAATAAGTTGAAAACCAAGAAAACTTCTTAATAATCAATCAATTATTTTCATTCATTTTAATTATCAGTTTAGTATTGTAAAATTATATATGTAGTTCACAAAGCTACATATATAGCTCCCAAAGTTACATGTATGTATCATAACCAAGGTATATGTATGTATGCTTACAAGTTAGATATATATATACTCAGAACTGTATATAGTTTTTTCCGACAAATGTCAATAACATATAAAAAGATCGAAAAAAATCTTTTCTACAAGTAGTTTTTTTTTTCAAAATAGTTTCGTATCTTCTAAGTTTTCCTATGATTATGTGTGTTTATATATGTTTGTGTGTGTGTGATGCTCAAGCGAACTTGAGAGAACAACCATCAACCAAACGTTTTTATTATTTATATTTTATCAACTTATTATTATACGGATATTAATATAAAAATACAAATATGGGTTAGTGAGCTACATATATAAAGCTTGTGAAGGTACGCATATGTAGCTCGTCGATCTACATATATTATTTTTTTTATTTATTCTTAATTTCCTACAAGATTAGTATCATATAAAAAAGTTTAAGAAGTTTTATAAATTTGCTTGGTTGAAAGTAGCTATGTCTTTCTCAAGTAATTTACCGAGTTTCACATAATCCCTATCCTTTATATATATACATACACATTAAGAGATACATGGAGAGTAAATCTTACTTTGGCTTGAATTGAAACTTTCATCAATTTCTTTTTTTTTTCTAATAGACATTGTGGTTTCAGAAGTTGTCATCAAAGATTAAAATAACAATTGATCTACAACATTCTTTAAAATAACAATTGATCTACAACATTCTATGCAAATTTAACACCCGTCACGTATTAGAGAGATGTTGGGTTTATAAGAATGTTTTGCCTATCACTAACGTGTTTTAGGCGCATAGGCTATGGATCCTATTAGAACTCCATAGTTAATTGTGCTTAGGTGAGACTAGTCTCAAATGGGTGACCTCCTAGGAAGTCTCCATCCGAACAACAAAAAACAAATACGTAAGCTTCTAATAAGTAAAACGGACAATATTGGTGATACGAGAGGCACGATATAACAATATGTATTAAAGCCACTCATGTGTTGTTTGGGGTAGCGAGGCAAACCTCATCGAGAGTAATGAGTCCTTAGGGGTGTTTAGGGGAACATTTTAGGCAAATCTCATATACCTACGTAGGATGGTGGATCAAACTTCATCATGGACGCTCTTAACTATTGTATTTATAGATTAGCAAATAGGGCATAACATTAAATTTCATTAGGATGTAGTGGAAACTTTAAGTCATTACTTTCAGTTTTCAAACTTCAAATTACAAGCAGTAAACTAAGACGAAATAGATGGGATGTTAGTCTTCCACCGGGAGCCCTTATTCGCCTTGTCGAGAAACCTCTCAAACCCAAATGACTTTAACTTGATACTCATACTAAAAGTCAGCCATGCTGGGTAAGTTCTAGTTTAATAAGACAACTATAAACTTTAGCAAACGTTATCATGTTACACAGTTACGTCATATTAGTACATCGCATAAATCTACACTATGTATAAACATAACACTTTATCATAAATTGTAACATGCACATTACACTATACGTAGTTGATCAACCACTAGTAACCCACAGAGGCGGCACTGCCCCTTCACCATTTGGCCACGACGTTAATTTTAGACACCTTGTATCACCACGACATTAACTTAAGACGTTGTTTGTGGCTTCATTGTTAACTTTAGACATCGATGTTTTACTTTAGATGCAATAAGTCTCCTTTAGCCTTTATTATGCTATGTGCATACCTTGAACTTTATAATTTACCCTTTAACACTTTAAAACTTTACAATTGCTTTAGAATACTTTATCATTATTTATCATGTTTGAAAACATAATACTTCACTTCGAACACTAGAGTGGGAGCCACACTATTATTTACCAATTAACGAGCTTTCCCGACCCTTAACAGCATCTATGTAACTATTCCATGTTCACATATGAAACGAGTTAACTATCATAATAACTATTGGGTGGAAAGTAGTTTTTGCGCTCAAAGCTATCCCACGTGCAAAGTCCCTTTGGGCCTGGGAGACTTTGCGCTCTAAACAAGACATTACGCTACACTGTGCAAGTAGCAACATTGGCGGGCATGAATTCATGCCATATGTCAAGCGTGAACTACTTTACGCTTAAATTTGAGTAGAAATATATAAAGCGTGATTTATACTATGTGCTTGCGTAAGAAACGCGTAAATTGTGCAAAGCAATGTACCTGTTCATCGATGAAACCCTAGATCTGAACCTTGATGGAAGATGTGATGATTGTGATCTAAAAAAATTGAAGATGACAACTTTATGAACCCATATGATCTTAAACTTAATCTTAAGGCATGTATATGCATAAAGATTTGTGTTTAAATGAGCCTTTAAGTGAAACTCATCTTGAAAGTATTCCCATGCATTGATCTGAAACGTCGATGGATCTTGCGTATAATGATCACGAGTAATCAACTAACGGGTTTGCTTTGATCCCCGCTTACTACCGAAAGAAAATTGAACCGAAATCCCAACTTTCTCTCCTAAGGATTCTCTTTTTCTCTCTCCAGAACTTGAAATGTGAAGGATGAAAAGGAAGGCTCCATGCACTCCCCCCTCCCATAATCGGATTTAGAAGATAACCTCTAATCACCGTTATGCTCAGAATCTCCAATTTTATTGATTATTGGGATGTTACCCCATATGGGGTGATTGTAACACCATTTGCAAATTCCACACCGGTCGTATACAAAAGATATGTTGGGTTATAAGGAATTCCCTGTCTAAATATCGCTAACTTGTTTCAGGCGCATTAGTTATGGATCTCATCCAATTTTCACACTTAACGTGCTTAGGTAGGAGTAGTACAAGGATGGGCAGCCTCCTGGGAAGTCTCCTTTCAGACAAGTAAAAGAAATCCGTAAGCTCCTAGTAGGCAAAATGGATAATATTAGTGGTACGAGGGACCAAATGTTACATTATGAGTCATAAAATTCTACCTAATATCTCAATTTTAATTTCCCAAGGATCCTAGTCACAATCTACTTTCTCATGAACCAATTGGGCATCTGATACAATTTTCAACTCTCATACTTATTTTATGTTATTCGTATTATATTGTGATTTGTTACAATTAAAATACAATGATAAACAACAAACAAACAACTTAAATTTCTGATAACATTTGTATTGAATGTGATGTTACAATTGAAATACATAACCCTATGTATACTAAACGAACCATTGCCTTGAATCCGTTGCAACCCTTTGGAATCGATGCAGCCCTTGTGAATTGATGTGTCTTCAGTTCTGGCGCCCCTTATTGATCGACGTGATCATCTGATGTGTCGCATCTGATCCCATGTTTCTTGGGTTAAAGGTTTTCGATACTAGACACAATTAACTCTAGACTTTTACATAGCTACATTTTACACTAAAACATACTTTAACCTACTTACATAAACAACCCAACTAAGTTTGATTCACATGTATTAAGGAATTATAGTCCAATAACTTCTTTGCGTACTTAGGCTTATGAACATGATTATCCATATATATTAATCTTTCTTGATGCTAACCATTTGGCTTTCGGGCATCCAATACATTTTTGAACTATCGGATACGATATTGTATTTCTTGTATTATATTTAAGATGTTTCACATGTATTAAACCTTATTAGACCAGTAATCATTTGTTGCATGTTCCCGCAATTGTTAAGATTTTGAACTATCACTAAGAAATTCTAACTTTTGATCTCATAACTATATGTGACCAATCTTTATGATTATTGCAGTACTGCTGATAAGGTATGTATTATGGTTTATACTATTATATGTGACTACCCTTTGTGATTTATTGCAACATGGTTAAGTTACATGTTTCAGTTTCTCCACTTTGGTAGTTAAGGAGCTAGGTGACTATTACTTTTTTGTAAATATTTTTAGGCGATGAATTAGAAATCTGTATGGACTGATTCTATGTGTACACCTGAGCACAAGGTCCCTGTATTGTGCCAGCAAATCTAACCCATATTTTAGTGCATTTGTGTCAACGACTGGTGTACACTTAGGGGGTGGGGCGCCTTGCTAGTGATGGAATTGCATCACTCACAACATCAATCACCATACGCCACGTCATTGAGCCAAATTCCATCACTAGTGATGGATTTTACTAGGGTTGGCCATCACTAGTGATGGTTTTTTTCTTTTTTATAAATTGATTTGTATATATAACAAATCTTCATCATCAACGGTCGCCTGGCATGGCAACGGTCGGATTTTTTAAACTTTCACGCGTGTTGCCGGTCACGGGTTATAAGTTCAACGCGTTGTCAGTTTGGGTGGCGGTCGTGTATCACGAGCCACCACGTGTCGCCATCATTCATAACGGGGGCGCCATGTCCCCCCTTAATGCATTGTATTGTGATCAATGAGTATCGCTCAACATGTTAATTTTTTTCTGATTATATGTTTGTTGTGTATTAAGTGTGTTTAGTATTTTGTTTAAACATGCATTATGCTTAGTATGCATAACTTATGTTCATGATTATTTTGGTTGTATAGCTTCAACTATCATATAAATTTATAATGTTCATGTGTTATCTTTGTTTGTTTAGAGAATTAGAGCTATAGAGATAGGTTAAATTGACTATTATTTTGGTCCCTGTATTGTGCCAGCAAATCTAACCCATATTTTAGTGCATTTGTATCAATGAACTAGGTGTACACTTAATGCATTGTATTGTGATCAGTATCGCTCAACATGTTATAATTTTTCTGATTATATGTTTGTTGTGTATTAAGTGTGTTTAGTATTTTGTTTAGACATGCATTATGATTAGTATGCATAAATTATGTTCATGATTATTTTGGTTGTATAGCTTCCACTATCATATAAATTTATAATGTTCATGTGTTATCTTTGTTTGTTTAGAGAATTAGAGCTATAGAGATAGGTTAAATTGACTATTGTAACAAACAAAACTTCTTTAGTCGTTTAGATATATAGACAACAATACACATCAGCCCTACTGGGTTGGATGCTACAATAATTTTTGTTTCAGTGTATAGAAGAAAAAGAGAAAGATAAAAATAAGAATATATAGGCAACATGCCTAGGGCTCCACGTTAAAAGAGAATTAATACTTTATAATATTTTTTATGGAAATTCACACTCTAAAATTACAAAATTCTTACATTGTTTTGACTTCAATGTGGAGTTTTAATTGTATAAAAAATCTAAGATTCTTAACAACCATTATTATATTATTATATTAATTATGATTGCAAATATGACTATGTTCATTGGTATGGTAGCTCATCATTTCAAATTTGGACATTTGACATAATGCCAAGCACAAATGGTTCGTAGCTCAATTGTGGATCCCATTATATAATGTTTCCATAATATAAACACTGTTTTATTGTATATTATATATAATCATATATTTTTTAATAATACTAGTAAAAAGCATATGTTTTGAAAGGGACGACAAAAGGGAGAATATATAGTGCCCGCCCAAGTGTTGGATTTCTCCAAGGAAGGAAGTGGTTGTCTTCTCCGACCTCCTCCTTGTACTTTCCTCCACATCTAGCTCATCAATCATCATATTTCTCAAATTATAAAAAAAAAACTTTTGTAAAATTTTAGTATACAGTAATAATTTGTTTAATAAAAATATGGACGCATTTGAAACTCTTTTGTCATAAAATCAAACCCTTCAAATAGTAAAGTATGCTATTGAAAAAAGATATGTGAATGAAGAGTTTCTGCAACAAAAAAAAAATCACGGTTTATAAAAAGTTATAGTCACAAAAAGATTCTCACGTTTAAAATTTTCCGATGAAATTATTTACTTTTCAATATTTATTTCTTACTCGAGTTTTAAATTTATTACATGAATGGTTTATGTGATACATCTAGATTGAGATTTTGATTATTAAAAAAATATGGAGCAAGTGAGTAACATTTTTGGTTATTTAGTGAATGGTCTTCATTTTTAACCACATCATGTGACTTTCACATGAGTGTATTTTCATATTTCACTAAAAAAATATTTAAGTGATAAAATTACCCCTTTCTATTTTCATCCTATGTTTCCTACGTGAGTGTGTATCGCGACTCAACCATTACGGATCACCGTAAAGACACGGATTTGAATTTTTTTGGTAAAGATGAAATTAAAGGACCACTAAAAATAAAAATTTTGTACCTGAATAAAGTTCGGGTAGGTCATCCTTTGATACCCTCAAGCCACTTATTTTCATTAGAAGAGAGCCTGGATGGTGAGTGATTCGCATGATGCGGAATTGTTCGTGGGATTGTTCTTGGTGTCAACGCAAAGATATGGACAATGATAGAAACGGTAAAGCAATTTTGATCAAAAGCAAACGGAAAGAAGTTTCATGGGTCACGAATGAGAAAATGGGGTACTGAAGATTATGATTTGATTGTCAAAAGAAAGTGCTTGCTATAATTTACGATTAAAAAAACATTAATTTGAATACATCACCATTTTCAACAAAAATTATGCCAAAGTGTCGGTAAAAAGGAAAAAAATTTCTAGCAACGTATTTAACTTTTGAGAAAAAAAAAAGTTAAAAAGACATATTATTAGATATATTAAAATTATTAAAAATGAAATGGAGTAAAAATATGAGAATTGTTCACACGCACATCACCAAATGCCATATATATAATTCTCATGAATATCTGCCTAAAAGATTTACGTGAAATAAAATCTCTATAATTCTTATATCAAAACTTAAAAATTACAACTCCACCATTATCGTCTTTAAAAATTAAAACTCCACTATTATCGTAAATAAAATTATAAATCATCTAACTACCTTACAACTAAAATCCGCATGTTGATCTTATTAAACTAAAATCCGGATGCGGTAAAGATCGGTGATGAAAACATATAAATAAATGAGAAACACAACCAACTTTCATTTACACTTTTTTTACAAATAACATACGTAACCATTCTTTTCAATACCCAATACCCAATTCATTAACACACCGGCATACTTCTCCAGAGAACTACTAGAAAATATTCTCTTTCAACTTTTTAAACGTGCACGAAGCAAGCAAACTATCCAAACCCGCTTGATGACAAACCCTAATTCTTTACACTTCCAATAGTTAAGCAAGCTTGTTCGATCCCAAATGAAGACTGTTACAAAGACATAAAATGATAGGAGCGAGTTATATATGATATTATGCATTTGATGAAGTATTGTAAGAGAATTAGAGTTCGTCATCAAGTGGGTTTGGAAAATTTGTTTATTTTGTGCACATTAAGAAAGTTGAAAGAGAATATGTTTTAGTGGTTATTGAAGGTTTTAATCCTAAAAAAAATCAAAGAAAGTTGAAGGGGTTAAAGTGAAAAATTGATTTAATTAATTTCGATTAAATTGTTTGATTTATCTAGTAAGATTAAGATTAGTTTAAATGTTTATCTACTTATTTTAATATCTTGAAAGATATGAAATATCTCGCGAGAGACTTTTCGCAACTACTCGAGGAGGACCGAGTCATTTTGGTGGCTCGTATGACACAATTCGAGCGAAACATATGTAGTTTTTTTTTATTTTCTAGTACTTTATTTTTTAAGTAACTTTGAATTTTTTAGTACTTTGTAATGTTTTATTTATTTAATGAAATTATGTTTTTTTTATTTTGTAGTTATTAAAAAAATAAAATTTATAAATAAAAAAATATTTTGATAATGATGATTGGGGGCTTTAAACATTGCACGCAAGTTAAAGGAAGGGTTTTTAAAGCTCCATATGTGATGTGGCGCTGAGGTGGCGTGATAAAGCCCCTAGGGCTATATACCACACTCTGTAGCCTAATAGTTAGTAAATGGTCAAACGAATGTGTATTCATGACAGTTTTAAATCAACACGTGACTCTAGAATTGAATAAAATTTATATAATATGTGATTGTTTTATAAAAGAACCCAAAGTCAAAAGTAGTTCGCTACTCTAATGTTGGTTATTTATCAAACACTAATAAAACTCATACACAAATATGATATGTTTTCACATACACCGTGTAACACCATGGAGATTGAAAAACAATTATCAACACCAACCTCGTCAAACTATTTACACTTTATAAACGGAAACGTGTGATTAAAGTTAGTGATACAAATCTTAAATTAACGTACCCTCTATGAGAAAAAGTAAAGTGACGACGTGATGTTACGTGTCTTCTGAGCCCAAGTCTGGTTCCATGCAGCCCATTCTCAACTCCATGCTGGCCCACCAGTAGCCCAGTTATCATGCAGTCCATGCAACAACGTTTATTATGGTTTAACGTATTCGTTTATTTAAAAGTATTAGACCTTTTCAATTCATGTGCTAGAATAGAGGGGATAAATGGTTATGCCGCCGCCCCGCGTGCCCAGTAAATTAGCATTTTCTTTTTTTTACGTTAGTTTGTAACTCCTTATTGGAGCAGCTCTTTGCATTTTATGATTACTAATGAAAAGCTGTTTCCATTTCCTTTCTAAATTTCTACTCTTGATCCTTTCTATTTTCTTGAATAATGTGCCCAGCCAATCGAACCCACATCAAGTGGTATCAGAACGGCCTCGATCCACCATGGACACTCGTAAAAAAACCTTGGAACAATTTCAACAAGAAACCACAGAGAAATTCGATCAGGTCACTGCCATGTTTTCGCAATGATGTCAGAGTTCCAAACGATCAAAGATAAGGGTACAACGGGACCTTCGAATGTCGGCAGTGGTATGATGATGGTCACAGGTGGAGAGGTGAAACCATACTTGAAGCTTAATTTCCCTCGATTCAGCGATGACGATCCGACTGGGCTGGTTGTATCAAGCAGAACAATATTTTGAATTCCAAAAGGTACCGGCCGAAGACCAGGTTCGTTTAGCTTCATTCCATTTAGATGGCTTAGCCCTCCAATGGCATCGTTGGTATACTAAACCCCGAGGCCCGTTATCGTGGACGGGATTTTCTACCGCCTTGTTAACCCGGTTTGGCCCACTGATTACGATGACCCGAACGAATCACTCCATCGACTCAAGCATGTGACAACCCGTAATTCTCGAGGTAAAAAAAACTATTAGTTCGCTTTACAAATAAATTTATAAACTTATTTTATTCAACGAATTAAAGTTATACTTATTTAGTTTATAACGTACAAATGAGTATTCGAAACCAAATCCATATCGTATTGTACCAACCCGACCGTTTGAACCATTGAACCAAAGCATATGCTCGCTTGTCAATTCGATCCACTCGCGTAACCCGAAACCTATGAGATCCGAACCATAGCATGAATATTATATATTTATATTAATAATTTATTATATAATTATATTAGTTGTTTAAGTGAAAAATAAAGAAAGTATAAACTAAAGCTACAAAAATCGATCAGCTAAAAATAATAATAATAATAAAACTTGTCAAGTGCATTTGTGAATATGCTGACTAAAGATTACAACTTACAAAACCTCACCTCCATTCCTTTTGTTTAGTGAGTATTATCGATCCAACCCCCTAAGCCCAAACCCCACTATTACTCCTACTATTATTTACAGCCCACTAGGAATCCAAATAGCCCCACCAATCTTTCTGTATGTACATATGCGTGCTTATATATATTGAGTACGGATAATTAAAAAAAGGGAGTTCTAGTGTGTAACCCTCCAGCTCATGGCTCACGTAATAATCCCAAACCGCCACATGATTAGCTCCTTTTAAGTGTTACGTAATTGAATGTTGTTAGGAGAACATCTCAAAACTTAAACCCTAATCATATCATCGTACCTGCTCTTCTCTTTCCCCCTTGGTGATCGTGGACTGCAAGTGACCCCCCCCCCCCCCTTTCACGCCATGATTCTCTCTCTCTCGCTTGCATATCACTCCTTTCGCACTCCGTCTCAATCGGTTAGTAAGTTATTTGTTGCTTATGCTTTGAAGTGTTTCGTTACTTGGCTGTGTTTACATTATAAAACTGATACTTGATGTTATAAATTACTAGAATTACATATGCTGATGATGATGGGAGTTGTTTGTAATATTACAATAAGTTCATCCATGTTTCTGTTATGAAACCGTAATAACTTGGTTGTGTCTTCTATATCCTGATGATTATGTTGATAAAAAAAACATGATGAATAGCACGCGTGAAAATGGCATATGGCGTTTGTTTTACCGGTTAGTTATGCATAGGCTTATATATGTTATCTGGGGTTCGTTTTCGGCTTGAATATTACTGATTTAATAGTAGAGATGACGTATGATAATGGTGATCTGCTGAAAATAAAAGTTATGGGTCTTTGGGTGTGTTGGTTAGTCGGTTGTGGGTTCGGGAACGGAAACAGCAAGCTGTCCGACAGTTATAGCCGACTTGTATCGGCTGTAACCGGGTCAAATCTTATTAAAAACTGACTTTTCTTGAGTCCATGATTAACTTCCAGGAAAAATCTTTCAAACCCAACTGGAATCGCATTTTTTGACGTCATTTGGTATTTCAAATGATTTATTTCGTGTCAAAGGTCCAGGCTGGGTTTTTCGTCAGAATTTTCAGCCCATTACGAGAGTTATAACTCAATGTAGGAATTGAGTTATGATCTGAAATTTTTACTGTAAGTTCTTCCAGGTGATTCCAAAAATCTCCAACTGGAATTACGTCAATCAGATAATCGAGGATTTTTAAATGAATTTTTCCGTGAGCTGGAGTCAGAAAGTGACGAATCTGATTGCTGCGTAGTAAAAAAAATTATAAATTTTTGGGAAAGAGTTAAACACTAAAATTTTAATACAATAGTCTATGGTTCGATTGACACGTTCTGTAATTCTTCGGGAATTATCCGGTGCCCGAACGGTCCCGATTAACGCACCACAAATTGTCCGAAAATACACTTAAAATTTGAATTTTTGTGACAAGATTTATTATGTGATTTGTGACGAAAAGGTGTCGCTATTTCGAATAGCGACACTTTGCATGCATGTGTGTGTATATATATTATAATATTTTAAGTGCTATGTGTTAGATACGTGTAGAACTTATGTGTTTGCATTCATACACACTAACGAACCTATGGTAACCATAATAGGACGTGGTTGACCACTTCAACTCATAAAACACATAAGCCTTACCGAGCAAAACATAGGTGAGCTCACTACTCTTTTACAAGCATGCGTCCAGTAGGGACAAACAAACAAACTTATATCCCTGGAGGGGATACTTTGCAAACTTTTATCCCTGGAGGGGATAAGTTATAACTGTTGTTTAATTTCAATTATGGATAATACACTCAAATCTATCACTTTAAGTCCCATCTTACTACCGAACTAGTTGCTTGGAGAGCAACGGGGTATTAGTTGATAGCGCTATTAGGCTTGACAACCTCACACAGTACCTGGGAGGACGGGCGTGAACTAATGACCTTAAGCACATGATCGCAATGTTGATAGGCATTGGGGAAGGGCAAACAAACTGACGTCACTGCGATATCGAGTTATTATCAACATGTCTTTAAACTAAACATAAACCGGTTTTCGTTAAATAAAATTGTGAACTCGCCGTCTTAATCGCTGATACACTTTTTCTGCATGCGTGCAGGTTGTTAGTTATATCTTGCATGGGAACTTGCAGTCTGAGGAGTAGGAGCTGTCATGGGTCATATCGTTTGATGAAACGCTACGTTTACGTTTTGAAAAAAAAATGATTTTTATTGCTTAAATAATTGTTTATGCTTCCGCTGAATACTTACTATGTTTGAAACGTTTAACTTGAAATTCACTATTCATGTTGGACATGATGACTTGTTTTATATTATTTACTATAGTTTGACATGATTAGTGGCTAGATCCTGGTACGTCACACGTCTCGCGGTAAAACTCCGCAAGTGGAAATTTGGGGGTGTGACAGTTTGGTATCAGAGCCACTGGTTATAGTGAACTAGGTTTTAAGAAGTTTTTGTAAAACCAGACTATAACCGAATTAGTTCCGAAAGCGACCATGACACTGCGCTCCAGATTGCAAGGTTCATCTTTTAATATCGAATACACCATACATTTAGCATATACATGTGTTATCTATTTATACTATAATGAATCATTAGTATGATTTTACTTTTAAATCTTTTGTGATCTCCATCGATTTGACAACACTTACTTTGGACACTCGAATCTGTGGATCTTTTGACACAAGTTATGAGGAATTGGGGTAAACATCCAAATCGAATTATCATTACGGGTGCACACGTAATAATAATTCGGGGTGCATGTGAGTCCTAGTAAGACCTAGCGTGTTTAAAGGATTCTGACCCATTATCCGATATTATTGGGGATTCATATATCCATGTGAGCCATGGAAATGATGGTCTTCAACCTAACCTTAAACTATACTCTTATCTTTTCTTGTCTATTTGTACTGAACATGGAAACTATATGAGTTATATATTTTTCTCATGTTGGTATCTTGTGGATGTAGAATATCTTTGTAATCGGTACGTTTTCTGTAAGCAATCTTTTCGTTTATGTTTTATTCGATTCTAGTGTCGATTGGAGTTTCGTGTCCTTGAAGTTCAGTAGAATGTTAGGGCCGACTCCAAACATCTCTTGAAAACCAAACACATTGAAGAATTGGCTGATGGTGAGCCGAGTGAAACATCCCTATTTTTATGCTAGGTGCAAACTCGATCTTTAGGTCAGGTGTTTGACATTGACCTCCTTCCTGTTACTCTTAGAAGTTTGAAGCAGTCATCTTAACGCATTCCTTTCACTCTTCTGTGACTGCTTAGCAAAATTTCGGGACGAAATTCTCTTTCAACTTAGGGATGATGTGGTACCCAAGGAAAATCCACAGTCATCTTAAATTCTCTTTCACTCTCCTGTGACTACTTATCAAATTTCGGGACAAAATATCTTTCAACTTTGGGATGATGTGACAACCCGTAATTCTCGAAGTAAAAAAAAAAACTATTAGTTTGCTTTACAAATCAATTTATAAACTTATTTTATTCAACGAATTAAAGTTATACTTATTTATTTTATAACGTACAAACGAGTATTCGAAACCAAATCCATATCGTATTGTACCAACCCGAACCGTTTGAACCATTGAACCAAAGCATATGCTCGCTTGTCAATTCGATCCACTCGCGTAACCCGAAACCTATGAGATCCGAACCATAGCATGAATTTATATATGTATATTAATAATTTATTATACAATTATATTAGTTGTTTAAGTGAAAAAAATAAAGAAAGTATAAACTAAAGTTACAAAAATCGATCAGCTAAAAAAAATAATAATAATAAAACTTGTCATGTGCATCTGCGTGCTTATATATATTGAGTAAGGATGATATAAAAAAGGGAGTTCTAGTGTGTAACCCTCCAACTCACGGCCCACGTAATAATCCCAAACCGCCACATGATTAGCTCCTTTAAGTGTAACGTAATTGAATGTTGTTAGCAGAACATCTCAAAACTTAAACCCTAATCATATCATCGTACCTGCTCTTCTCTTTCCCCCTTGATGATCGTGGACTGCAAGTGACCCCCCCCCCCCTTTCACGCCACGACTCTCTCTCTCGCTTGCATATCACTCCCTCTCGCACTCCGTCTCAATCGGTTAGTAAGTTATTTGTTGCTTACGCTTTGAAGTTCTTCGTTACTTGGCTGTGTTTACATTATAAAACTAATACTTGATGTTATAAATTACTAGAATTACATATGGTGATGATGATGGAGTTGTTTGTAATATTACGATAAGTTCATGCATGTTTCTGTTATGAAACCGTAATAACTTGGCTGTGTCTTCTATATCCGGGTGATTATGTTGATAATGTTGTTAAACTTGATGAATAACACGCGTGAAAATTGCATATGGCGTTTGTTTTACCGGTTAGTTATGCATAGGCTTATATATGTTATCTGGGGTTCGTTTTTGGTTTGATATTACTGATTTAATAGTAGAGATGACGTATAATAATGGTGATCTGCTGAAAATAAAAGTTATGGGTCTTTGGGTGTGTTGGTTAGTCAGTTGTGGGTTCGGGAACGGAAACAGCAAGCTGTCCGACAGTTATAGCCGACTTGTATCGGCTGTAACCGGCTCAAATCTTATTAAAAACTGACTTTTCTTGAGTCCATGATTAATTTCCAGAAAAATCTTTCAAACCCAACTGGAATCGCATTTTTTGACGTCATTTGGTATTTTAAATGATATTTCGTGTCAAAGGTCCAGGCTGTGTTTTTCGTCAGAATTTTCAGCCCATTACGAGAGTTATAACTCAATGTAGAAATTGAGTTATGATCTGAAATTTTTACTGTACGTACTTCTAGGTGGTTCCAAAAATGTCCAACTGGAATTATGTCGATCGGATAAACGAAGATTTTTAAATGAATTTTTTAGTCAGCTGCAGTTAGAAAGTGACGAATCTGATTGCTGTGTAGTAAATTTTTTTTATAAATTATTGGGAAAGACTTAGACTCTAAAATTTTAATACAATAGTCTATGGTTCGATTGACACGTTCTGTAATTCTTCGGGAACTATCCGGTGCCCGAACGGTCCCGATTAACGCACCGCAAATTGTCCGAAAATGCACTTAAAAGCTGAATTTTGTGACAAGATTTATTATGTGATTTGTGACGAAAAAGTTGTTGCTATTTTGAATAGCGACACTTTGCATGCATGTGTTTATATATATATATATATATATTATAATATTTTACGTGCTATGTGTTAGATACATGTAGAACTTATGTGTTTGCATTCATACACACTAACGAACCTATGGTAACTACAATAGGACATGGTTGACCACTTCAGCTAATAAAACACATAAGCCTTACCGAGCAAAACAAAGGTGAGCTCACTACTCTTTTACAAGCATGCGTCCAGTGGGGACAAACAAACAAACTTATATCCCTGGAGGGGATACTTTGCAAACTTTTATCCCTGGAGGGGATAAGTTATAACTGTGGTTTAATTTCAATTATGGATAATACACTCAAATCTATCACTTTAAGTCCCATCTTACTACCGAACTAGTTGCTTGGAGAGCAACGGGGTGTTAGTTGATAGCGTTATTAGGCTTGACAACCTCACACCGTACCTCGGAGGACGGGCGTGAACTAATGACCTTAACCACATGATCGCAATGTTGATAGGCATTGGGGAAGGGCAAACAAACTGACGTCACTGCGATATCGAGTTATTATCAACATGTCTTTAAACTAAACACAAACCGGTTTTCGTTAAATAAAACTGTGAACTCGCCGGCTTAATCGCTGATACACTTTTTCTGCATGCGTGCAGGTTGTTAGTTATATCTTGCATGGGAACTTGCAGTCTGAGGAGTAGGAGCTGTCATGGGTCATATCGTTTGATGAAACGCCAAATGTTACGTTTACGTTTTGAAAAAAAATGATTTTTATTGCTTAAATAATTGTTTATGCTTCCGTTGAATACTTACTATGTTTGAAACGTTTAACTTGAAATTCACTATTTATGTTGGACATGATGACTTGTTTTATATTATTTACTATATTTCGACATGATTAGTGGCTAGATCCTGGTACGTCACACGCCTCGCGGTAAAACTACGCAAGTGGAAATTTGGGGGTGTGACAGTTTGGTATCAGAGCCACTGGTTATAGTGAACTAGGTTTTAAAAAGTTTTTGTAAAACCAGACTATAACCGAATTAGTTCCGAAAGCGACCATGACACTACGCTCCAGATTGCAAGGTTCGTCTTTTAATATCGAATACACCATACATTTAGCATATACATGTGTTATCTGTTTATACTATAATGAGTCATTGGTATGATTTTACTTTTAAATCTTTTGTGATCTCCATCGATTTGACAACACTAACTTTGGACACTCGAATCTGAGGATCTTTTGACACAAGTTATGAGGAATTGGGGTAAACATACAAATCGAATTATCATTACGGGTGCACCCGTAATAATAATTCGGGGTGCATGTGAGTCCTAGTGAGACCTAGCGTGTTTAAAGGATTCTGACCCATTATCCGACATTATTGGGGATTCATATATCCATGGGAGCCATGGAAATGATTGTCTTCAACCTAACCTTAAACTATACTCTTATTTTTTCTTGTCTATTTGTACTGAATATGGAAATTATATGTGTTATATATTTTTCTCATGTTGGTATCTTGTGGATGTAGAATATCTTTGTAATCGGTACGTTTTCTGTAAGCAATCTTTTCGTTTATGTTTTATTCGATTCTAGTGTCGATTGGAGTTTCGTGTCCTTGAAGTTCAGTAGAATGTTAGGGCCGACTCCAAACATCTCTTGAAAACCAAACACATTGAAGAATTGGCTGATGGTGAGCCGAGTGAAACATCCCCTATTTTTATGCTAGGTGCAAACTCGATCTTTAGGTCAGGTGTTTGACATTGACCTCCTTCCTGTTACTCTTAGAAGTTTTGAAGCAGTCATCTTAACGCATTCCTTTCACTCTTCTGTGACTGCTTAGCAAAATTTCGGGACGAAATTCTCTTTCAACTTAGGGATGATGTGGTACCCAAGGAAAATCCACAGTCGTCTAGACCCACTTCATGCATGGCTTTACCAGCCCCAAATCTAGTATGTCGGATATCAGCGGTGGAGGCTCGGAAACAGGGAGAGAAGGGACTTTGTTATTTTTGTGATGAAAGGTATGTACCCGGGCATAAGTGTAGTAATCCACAACTCTTCATGATTAGTGATGCGAATGACACTGGGGAGGAAGAGCAAATCACGGAGGCCACGATCGAGATTACGGAAGAGACTCTGGCGGAAGTATCGTTTCATGCTATTTCAGGTACTATTCTCCCTCAAACCTTCAGCTTGTCTAGTAAGATTAATAATAAGGATATTGTGGTATTGGTGGATGGGGGAAGCACCCATAATTTTATTGATAAAGCCATTGTTGATCTATTTGGTCTTGTTGATGAGCACGATGTTAACTTCGAGGTTGTGGTGGCCAATCGAGAGAAACTCATTTGTACAAGTCGGGTGAAGGGTCTTATGATCATCCAAGGTTACTCGATAACTACATATCTTTTCGTTCCCCCGGTAGCTATGTGTCTGATTGTTTTGGGGTTAAGTGGTTGAAAACGCTTGGGCCAGTTGAAATCAGTTTTCAAAACCTTAAACTTGTATTCCATATAGTTGGGTCATATCATAAGTTACAAGGACTAAAAAGAGGGGATTTATCTGCTTTAAAATCTAACGAGTGCATGGGAATTGAAGGGATGGTGATACTCCTTCATATTGGTTCTGTTACCAAAGCTCCACAACCAACTCACACTCTTGAACCGGCTATTCAAGCAGATGAGTTTACTGCAATTTTTCAAGAACCTACGGGGTTACTGCCAAGGCGTTTTCAGGATAACAACCCCACTTTGTTACCAGATGCGCGACCAGTTAGTGTTAGACCATATCGGAAACCATACTACTAGAAAATTGAATTGAAAGACAAGTTAGAGAATTATTGCAACAGGGCTTGATTAGACCTAGCCACAGTCCGTTTTCGTCACTGGTTTTGCTGGTTAAAAAAACCGATGGTAGTAGGCGATTTTACGTTGATTATTGCGTGTTAAACGCCATCACGATTAAGGACAAGTATCCCATACCTATGACCGATGAACTCTTAGATGAGCTTTTTGGTGCCAAGATTTTTTTGAAACTTGATCTCCGTTCGGGCTACCACCAAATTCGAGTACGGGACGGGGATATCCACAAGACGGCTTTTCGCACGCACGACGGACATTATGAATTCGTTGTTATGCCATTCGGGCTCACCAATGCCCCAGCTACTTTTCAGTGTTTAATGAACGACCTCTTCCGACCTCATCTCCATAAGTTTATATTGGTTTTTTTTGTTGATATACTAATTTATTCGCGTACGGTTGAGAAACACGCTGATCATTTAAGGGTGGTTATGTGGATTCTTCATACTAACCATTTATTTGTTGAAGCCTCAAAGTGTTGTTTTGGAGTGGCACAAGTGTATTACCTTGGTCATGTGATTAGTTCAGAAGGTGTATCGGTTGAAGCGGCCAAGGTCGACGCGGTTTTGTCATGGCCAGTTCCAACTAACGCAAAACGGGTACGCGGGTTTTTGGGGCTCGCAGGATATTACTAGAAATTCATAAAAGGGTTTTGGAAGCATAGCTGTGCCACTACACAAGCTCGTGGGAAAGGGTCCTTTTATATGGGATAAAGCAGCCTCAAACGCATTTGAAACTTTAAAACTTGACTTAACCACAACACCCACCATGGGCCTTCCTGATTGGACTAAACCATTTACGATTGAATGTGATGCAGGTGGGTTCGGGATCGGTGCGGTTCTTACTCAAGGTGGAAGACCTCTCGCGTATTATATGGCCCCCTTGAAAAGTTCGATGTTGTCATGGTCTACTTACGAGAAGGAAATGTTAGCGGTTGTGAAGGCGGTTCAAAAATGGAGAGCTTATTTACTGGGCCTTCCATTTGTGGTTAAGACCGACTATATGAGTTTAAAGTACCTCCTCAAACAACGGATTATGACTCCCGCACAGGCGCATACCTAAGCTCTTGGGTTACGATTACAAAATCGAGTACAAAAAGGGTACTCATAACCGGGGAGCCGACATGTTGTCACGTTGTGTTGAACCTCAACTTTTAGCTTGATCACATCCTTGCACTATATTATGGTCTGACTTTCAACAAGAAGTAACTGCTGATCCATATTATAACCTTTACCCTCATTGTTGCATATACATCCCACATGTCAGATTTTTAAACGGGGTGGGATATGGTTTGTGGTGGGGCCATTTTGTTGAGTCCGAATTCTTCATTGATACCCACTGTCCTAAAGATGAGTCATGCCTCACCTGAAGGGGGCCATTTTGGCCTACATAAAACATTAGCAAAACTTCGAAGCAACTTTTGGTGGGTGGGCTTAAAGCCAGCCGTTAAAAGGTATCTACAAGAATGTCAATTTGTCAAAGATTCAAGTCAGATAGCATGAAACCCGCAAGTCTATTACAACCTTTTCCGTACCCGAGCGAGTATGGGAAGACATAAGTATGGATTTCATGGAAGGGTTGCCGAATTCTAATGGATTTTCGGCTATTATGGTTGTGGTTGATCGCCTGTCAAAATACACGCATTTCATTCCCCTTCGACATCCATTTAGTGTTGCAACAGTAGCCTGGGAGTTCATGCATTTGGTTGTCAAACTCCATGGGTTTCCATAAACCATAGTGAGTGACCGTGACAAAGTCTTTATTAGTACTTTTTGGAAAACTCTTTTTAAGCTTCAATGTACGGTTTTATGCATGAGTTCTAGCTACCATCCACAAACAGATGGCCAGACGGAGGTCGTTAATAGGACACTCGAACAATATTTGCGGTGTTTTACGGGTATGCACCTAAGAAGTGGAAGGAACGGTTACCATGGGCCGAGTATAGTTACAACACTGCGTTCCATTCGTCTACTAAATTAACCCCTTTTCAGGTTGTGTATGGACGCTCGTCACCAAAACTACTTACGTACATGCACGGAACAACTAATGTGCAAGAGGTGGATGACTACTTGTGTGACAGGGACGAACTCTTAAGGAAGCTACGGGCTAATTTATTGGTTGCTCAGATTCGTATGAATATACAAGTTGATCGCCATCGAAGGGAGTTGGTTTTTGAGGTGGGAGATTTAGTTTATATAAAGCTTTAGCCCTATCGTCAGTCTAGTGTCGTAAGTCGAACTTCTGCTAAGCTAAGCCCAAGATTTTATGGACCATACAAGATTCTGGATCGAGTTAGGTCGGTTGCGTACCGAGTGGAATTACCTCCAGACTCTCTAATACATGATGTTTTCCATGTAAGTTTACTCAAGCGTTTTGTCGGAGACACACCACTTTCAATTCCGGTTATGACGGAGGGAACCGATTGTCTCACCAACACTTCTACAACCAGAAGAGATCTTAGATGCACGCGTCATTTTGAAAGGTAAATACCGCCCCAATTAGGGTTTGTCATCAAGTGGGTTTGGATAATTTGTTTATTTCGTGCACATTTAGGAAGTTGAAAGAGAATATGTTTTAGTGGTTATTCAAGGTTTTAATCCTAAAAACAAACCAAAGAAAGGTGAAGGGGTTAAATGAAAAACTGATTTAATTAGTTTCGATTAAATTGTTTGATTTATCTAGTAGGATTAAGATTAGTTTAAATGTTTATCACTTATTTTAATATCCAGAAAGATATAGAATATCTCGTGAGAGACTTTTCGCAACTACCAGAGGAGGACCGAGTCATTTTGGTGGCTCGTAAGGCACAAATTCGAGCGAAATATATGTAGTTTTTTATTTTCTAGTACTTTATTTTTTTTAAGTAACTTTGAATTTTTAGTACTTTTTAATGTTTTATTTATTTAATTAAATTATTTTTTTTTATTTTGTAGTTATTAAAAAATAAATTTTATAAATAAAAAAATATTTAGGTAATGATGATTGGGGGCTTTAAACATTGCGTGCAAGTTAAAGGGTCTATAAAGCTCCCTATGTGACGTGGCGCTGAGGTGCGGTGATAAAGCCCCTAGGGGCTATATACCCAATCCTTGTAGCCTAATAGTTAGTAAACAGTCAAACGAATGTGTATTCAAGACAATTTTAAATCAACATGTGACTCTAGAATTGAATAAAATTTATATTATATGTGATTGTTTTATAAAAGAACCCAAAGTTAAAAGTAGTTCGCTACTCTAATGTTGGTTATTTATCAAACGCTAATAAAACTCATACACAATTATGATATGTTTTCACATACACAGTGTAACACCATGGAGATTGAAAAAACAATTATCGACACCAACCTCGTCAAACTATTTACACTTTATAAACGGAAACGTGTGATTAAAGTTAGTATACAAATCTAACATGTTGGGATTGAACCCTACAAAAGTACAGATGATAGAAAGCCAAAACAGTCTGTACTAAATGATCCAAAAACAAGTAGCGCTTTGATTCACTCTTTCCTTCAATGGCAAGGCATCTAACATCTGATGGTTCTAACATCTGCCCAGTGCTAAGCTCTGTTGATTTATAAAGACTGTTGAAGACCAAACCACTGATAAAGTCAAAGGTCTGCTGGAAGTCAAATGTCTGATCATCCTTTGAAGAACATCTGATAAAGCTTCATCAGTGGTTGAGCTCATCAGTGGATAGCATCATCAGCGTATTGTAATCAATGTAACAGAGGATAGCATTAGCAGTGGTTAGAAGTTTGTTAAGGTTGTTAGATGTCACTGTCTTGGTGATGTCAGCAAAGATGCCACAGAGGTTAGGGTTTTGTACTATAAATAGACAGTGCATTTACTGTTCTATTCAGCTCACACAAAACACACACCTCATCTTGTATGATCAAAATCTGTGTGAGCTCGGTCTGAGGGGGAGTTAGTGATTCATGCATGTAATTGTTTGTAATCCTTTCAATCTTTTGAGTAATGAAAACATTGTATGATGAAAGCTAATCTCTCATTTGATTGTGTTACAAAGTTTTAAATATCATTCCGCTGCAAAGTATTGTAAGTTTTATCTTCGCTTTTTATCAATTTGTTTAAAACAATACAATCAAGTCAAACTCAGATCCTAACAATTGGTATCAGAGCATTCGGTCAGTCAAATTCGATCTAACAATCAATTTGACATAAAAGATCAGCTCAATTTCATTGATCCTGTGTTATTTACATTTGTTGAAAAAAAAAAGAGAAGAACCTAATCACGTTGGTTAAGCAAAAACTCTGTAAAACAATCTAGATGTTACTAAACACAAGTTCCACATGACCCTAACAATTATCGTTCATATGATTTCAGTGTTTATGTTGGAATTTGTAATGATTCCATGATTAACTGTTGCTAAGGATTCATCAAATGTCATTTAAATGACTGAGGTGAACCAAAACCTTAGGAACAAGATCTATATATGGAACAAAAGTTATGAGAAATCTTCAAAAGGTGAAAAACAAAATTGTGTTGATATTTAGAAAAACCATATCAAAAGTAATGTGAAATTTAGCATAAGCATTTTGCAAAAATGTCCAAGTTTCTCAAAACATTACTGTAAATGATTCTGGATTGAATATTCTTTTCTTAGAAACCTTCCAGTGAATGCTATAGCATGTGCATATGGACAGGTTAAAATGAGAAATAGAAGAAAAATCACAATACTCAAAAGTGTGTTTATCTCAAAACTTTTGATGTCAAGAAAAGAGTATAAACATAAAACACTTGAGAGTTCATAGGCTAGTACTAGAAAAGGAAAACCTAGATAAATATCCATCTCTGCTCACACATCTCTTATCAAACAAGCTAAGTGCAACCATCGTTTACAGGAAGGCTCGGGTAATTGATGTATCCAAAGTTAACAGTTGTTTCAAAAAGGAATTAGGAAGTTTTATCAGATCTAATTGATTCATTTATCAAGAAATTTTTACTCATTTTTAATAGTAAAGATTTCATGTAAATATCAGGACATGTAGTACTCCTTTCAGTATTTTTTGAAGTAATACATGTTGAGCTTGTACTTGTTTTAGATAGTTAAAGCTCATTACCTGTCAGGAAGTAGAACTCCTCTATTTTTTTAAAAGGGGGAGATACTTCTATTGATAATGAATCAAAAGGAACTATATGATTCTAAATAAGTCAAGTCTAAATTAAATGAAGTTGATTGACAACCAGGTTCTACAGACAAAGTAGAGTGTGGTTACCATCTGGGATACTCAACCACTGACAAGACCTATAAAGTGTTTTTACACAAGGACTAAGTGTGTGGAAGAGGCTTTGATTGAAAAGTTCAATAAACTTTTATCATTGAAAATCCTAGTAGGTCATGTGAAATGTTTGTTAAGACTAACTTTGCAGGTACTCACAATTCTCATCACAAGACTGTGGATATGCTATTAGAATCTCAAAACACAACAACTCATCCACCAAAAGGAGCAGAAGGTTCAAAACAGTCTGACATTCCACAGCCAAATACAGTGTAACTCAGACATCACCTTGTGAGGGATTACTAAGAAAATGTTTGATTTCTCTGCATCATGTTCTAACTAGAGATCAACTGGCAGATGTTCAAATCAAAGCATTAGAAACATCCACCTTCAAAAGTCTGATCTTTAGGTTTGAAATGCTAAACATGGAGTAAAAACAGTTTTTCTGGTGTTCCATGTGTAAATAGCATAAAAATGTTTTCAGAAAATCAAAACAAAACCTTAAAAATAGTTAAAATTGAAATTTTCTCAATAAATCTCTAAAGTCTGATGAAACCACTGTTCTATCTTCAAAACTCTGATTGGCATATCTATCCACTGCCAAAGTGAATCCTCTGTCTTCACTATCCTGGTAAAACCTTTGTTTGACCTTATCCTCTGTTCACGACCACTGACAGTTGTTACAATTTTTACTGTTCATAACCACTGATGAAAACACATCCGTGGTTTCCCAAAACAACTGTCATCCATTCATAGACAGTGGATACACGTGGATAGATAATAGTCATCAAATCTTGCCACGTGTCAAATGTTAACCGTCCGATGTTTGAAACTGTTGTTATCCATAAAACCATGATAAAACCTTCAAACAAAGTCTTTATCACCACGATCAAATTCAAATTTTTCAAAAGCGATTACACAATTCTCAAATCCAATCATGGTTCTCATCATCAAACATCCACACAATTACCTTTGTACTTTCGAAAAGACAACGAAAAATACAGTTTTCACTATATAATCGATATCTTGTCTTCATCAACGTATAAAACTTTGCTTACCTTAACGCACCAATTTATCAAGACACCCTACGAGATTTCTGGGCTAATGCTAAACTTGAAATTCAAAATAAAAAGTCTTGGGCAATCTCATCAAAAGTAGGAGGTATCATGGTTCCAATAACTCCATAAACCATCTCAGAAGTCTTTCAGATGGACGATCTAGCAGGTAAAATCTCTTTCTCTAAGGATGAGTATCAAGTCGATTTGATCGAAAGAGGGTATACAGGACAATTAACAAAAACTACTATGGAAAAAGGAAAATTTCCACCTCCTATGAAATTCCTGTTCCATACCTGCCCACCTGTGTTTCAAATAAAACAACTGGTTTTAACGAAATACCTTTGAAAATTCAATACTTGGGGTATGCTATTATGTCTAAAACTGATTACAATTACTCCAAGTATTGTTTAGTGATTTGGTAACAAATCTGGAAAATGTGAAAAACAATAAAGCACATGCTTTCTTGTTGTTTCCAAGATTCTTAAGTTATTATTTACAACAGAAAATTCCAAAAGAGAATGCACAAGCTCTTGTTCAAGGTATATCTTTTCAAATAAATAGCTTAACGTCTGAAACATTTACTCGCCTTATGGCCAAAGAGTCAAAAGTTTCTAAAACACAAGCAGGGGAGTCTGAGCAAAATTTGGATGAGTCCACATCTGCTCCTCAGACCTTTAGCTGCTGAGCCCACTGCTCTTGGTGACCACGATAACATAACCACTACTGTGCATCCCCCACCAAAAATCACCAAAAGGACCAAAAAGAAATCCACCAAGCCTACCAAAAAGGATCTTCTGGAAGATGAGATCCCAGAAGTTAATCCTGTGACAACACAATGTTCACAAGAAACCACTGTTGCTACTTCCTCACAACAGTTGAAAAGATCTCCACCCAAAACCACAACTCCTCATGATTCTCACAAAAGGAACTGTGGTAAGCACATGGACTCCACAACTTGAAACATTACCCTCATTTGAGAGTATGTTGAACTGTCCTTCTCCTGGGGCAAATTATTTTTCCACAACACTCCCCACATCTCAAATCACATCAACCAACATATCTCTGTTTGAGGTCATTGAAAGTCAAACACAAAACAACCCCTCTCACCAACACATTACTGAGAGAACAACTTCCACAATGGCTGTGTCTGATAAAACTCAAATGGCATCCCAGAAACAGTTGAGGAGGTTACACCACTTGAATTTCATGAAATTCTTGTTGGTAATTCAAGTGGAGCAGCTACTACAGATGTTGAATCCACTGATCTACATCTGGACAGTAGTTTCATAAATAAGTCTCCCTTGAAGGCAATTTCTACTGAGGCTACCTTGGTAACCATTGTTGGTGTTAAAACCACTATTAAGTTTGCTAACGAATCCTCTGCTGCAGAAAGAAGTCCCCAGTACCAAGAAAAAGGGCATCAGCTGATGAGAATTTGGGGACTTCTCCTATCTCTAAAGTTGATACAACCACCTCTGGTGGAAAGCATATGATCCCATTAAATTGGGTAATGATTTAAAATATAAAGATTTGACGGAGTGAGTTACAAAAACTGAGTCATCTGTGGCATATATAAAAATATGCTGCAACAGATGTTAGAATCTTCAAAATCTCAAAACACTGCTCAACCCTCTGCTCCTCAAACCACCGAAATATTGAAACAGTTATATCCTCTGCTTCAACAACAACGCCAACACATTGACCACCAACATGAATTACAAGTGCAAATGCTCAGAAACATGGTTGAGGCAAGATATATAAATACTCGGGCTGAGCTTAAGGAGATTAAAGAAACCCTAACAAAAATGCCTGGCAATACCCCTGCACCTATCTTCGAAAGAGTTGATGATGCCAAAAAGGGGGAGAAAATGATTCTATGAAAAGGGCAGAGCTTGCAAAAGAGTCCTCAATAACTTATGTTGAAACATCTGTCAAAAGAAAAGAAAAAAGGAGTTGATGAAACCTTGGAAATTCAAGCAGATGATGAAGGTGCAAAAATGAGGACCATTCAAACTCAAAATGAGGCAAAGGAGAGGAGTTTGAAAAAGGAGCAAAAGCAGAAAACGCAACAGATGTTGATACTACCAAAGGTACAACAGTGGTTTATCTAAAAATTTCTCAATTTCCATCAGAATCAATATTCACTCTTATACCCAAATTCCTACAAAAACTCCTTCACCAAAATTAATTTACACAAGAAAAAGAAAGGTCACAGTGAATGATGATCATATACCTGCACCTACTACTTTATCATCTTCACCATTTATCCAAACAATTCCAGAACCTTTCATCCCTCTCTCATCACCAACATCAGTCTCACTTACTCAATCACCCACTGGTCACAACCCTTTTTAGAAACATTCCACTGGAAACAACATATCCTCTCGAGCTGGTTGCAGTTCAAAATGAAATGATGCAATTTTATACAGAGGTTGATCCATCCAATAAAACTTTTCCATCTTTCATGGCTACAGAATTCCAAAAACCATTGATGAGTATCTGAAATTGAAAGCAGACAAGCTAAAAACATAGCAAAAGAAGAGGGAAAAGGAAAGGGAAACACCTACTTATCAAGACTAGAGCAGCATGATCTAAGTAAAGTCAGAAAACTGGAAGATTATGCTAAAGCCTTAAACAAGAAAATGTCAAAAGTAACCACCTAATGCTGATCTTCAAAAGGAGCTAAGGAAAAATCTCATAGAACTTATCATGAGAGACAAACCATATCAAGCATATGAGCACAGTTCAAAGACTGGCCTATCACAGCTCTCAAACAAGAAGCAAACAGATGTGAAAGGATGAAGAAATATCCTCAAATGAGGAAGAATGCACCAGACTGGAACAAGTTTAAAGATAACAGTGCAGATCTTGCCTTAGAGGCATCCATTCAAGCCTTAAATAAAAGAGAAAGACAGTTACAGATGGATGGGGAAGATAAACATGAGTGAAGCTGACATTAGTAAGCAGGCCAACAAAAATCAACACTCACATGAATTAGATGATGTTTCATTAAACCCTCAAGCTAAATCTACTGAAAATATCAAAAGGATATTAAGCAGTTCACCTATCCCAAACTCATCACAAATAAAACTTCTCCCAAGAAACCCATTGAACTCAAAAATACTAAAATGGATGTCTGACAAACAGACCCATGTATTAACCTTGCTCAAGTCCAATGGGAAAGTTCAAAAAATATCAAGGAAGGATGCACTAGGCCTGGGTGTAGCTGACCTTCAAGATCTTTTGGAACTCAACTGTGTAGGGATGAAGATGATGAAAATTCCCAGAACTTTGAATTACAATTCGAAAGTCAAATCAGGGAAAAACTGATGAGAGAATAAATATCATAAATAAAGAACAGTTTTGGCATCATCTGTTCTATGGAGAGATTGTTGGGATTGAACCCTACAAAAGAACAAATGATAGAAAGCCAAAACAGGTCTGTACCAAATGATCCAGAAACAAGCAGTGCTTTGATTCACTCATTCCTTCAATGGCAAGACATCTAACATCTGATGATTCTAACATATGCCCAGTGCTAAGCTCTGTTGATTTATAAAGACTGTTGAAGACCAAACCACTGATAAAGTCAAAGGTCTGCTGGAAGTCAAAGGTCTGATCATCCTTTGAAGAACATCTGATAAAGCTTCATCAGTGGTTGAGCTCATCAGTGGATAACATCATCAGTGTTTTATCAATGTAACAGAGGATATCATTAGCAGTGGTTAGAAGTTTGTTAAGGTTGTTAGATGTCATTGTCTTGGTGATGTCAGCAAAGATGCCACAGAGGTTAGGGTTTTGTACTATAAATAGACAGTGCATATATTGTTCTATTCAGCTCAGACAACACATCTTTGTACGATCAAAATCTGTGTGAGCTCGGTCTGAGGGGGAGTTAGTGATTCATGCATGTAATTGTTTGTAATCCTTTCAATCTTTTGAGTATGAAAACATTGTATGATAAAAGTTAATCTCTCATTTGATTGTGTTACAAATTTTTAAATATCATTTGCTGCAAAGTATTATAAGTTTTATCTTCGCTTATTATCAATTTGTTTAAAACAATACAATCAAGTCAAACTCAGATCCTAACATAACATACCCTCTATGAGCCCAAGTCTGGTTCCATGCAGCCCATTCTCAACTCCATGTTGGCCCACCAGTAGCCCAGATATCATGCAGTCCTTGCAGCATCGTTTATTATGGTTTAACGTATTTGTTTGTTTAAAAGTATTTGACCTTTTCAATTCATGTGCTAGAATAAAGGGGATAAGTGGTTATGCCCCGCCCCACGTGCCCAATAAATTAGGATTTTTCTTTTGTTTACGTTAGTTTGTAACTCTTTATATGAAGCAACTCTTTGCATTGTTTTTATGATTATGAATGAAAAGCTATTTCCATTTTCTTCTAAATTTCTACTCTGGATCCTTTCTATTTTCTTGAATAATTTGCCCGGCCAATCGAACCACATCACAGATGTAGTAAGGGAATAAGTATATTACATAAATCTTAAATTCATAGGTCGGTGCTGACCAACTTTCTGATTGGACAAAAATCACCCCTTGACTTTCTAAATTAACAAAATTCACCCCTGAAATTTCTAACTTGACAAAAAGGCCCTATATATTCTAACTTCTACTTTAACCAACAAACTTTTGACATGTAACATATTCTACCCCAAAACTTTGCTATAATGTCAAAGGTAAACCCTCTGTTTTTATAAAATGGAACTTTGACCCCTCAAGCTTCTAAAGCTTACCCTAAAACTAATTTCTTACGTTTTTATTTTTGTGACGTGTCGGTATAAATTCTTGTCCGTCTACGCTTTAACGTAATTTTTGTTTGAAAACAAGTCAGGTCAATTATAAATGTTTTTTATGTAAATTTTGACGTAAATTTTGTTTGGAAACAAATCGGGTCAAATGTAATACGTTTTGATTCGATGGTATAAATTTAAGTTATCATACGTTTGACGCTAATTTAGTTCGAAAACGAGTCTAATCGATTATAGTCTATACGTTATCATTTCACATACACGCCGCCGCAAAGCGGGGCAAGTAAAAAAAACTAGTATTCAATAAAAACCATACGAAGGTACCTTTATCACAACCCAAGAAAATACATTTACCAACATCCAATAATCACTTTTAGATATAGGCTATACAAGGCAATAAGTAACAAGCCTATAAGCACTAATGGGCCGGTTTATGAGGTTGAGGGCCTCTGGCCCAGTTTCTCTCAAGTTTCTCGTGATGACATTCAAACCAATCATTAATTACACCGTATCTCCATCCATCTCCAGTTTCACTGGATTCCCATGATAACTCTTACTAACTGTCATTCAACATTATTCTCCAACATATTCTTTTTGTTTGCATTAAGCATGATTAAGGGTCACATTAATTAACCATAATTAAGGATTATAATAACCAACACAGACAAATCCAACCAAACCACATCACATGGTTTTTTTGTTTCTACTTCAATTCCCCATCTCATTCTTGACTTCACATCCTTCCCTCCATTTTATCCATCTTCACTATTTATACAAGATCCAGACACATAACATCCATCATCATCTCCTTAATCCGCAATGGAACCCGCAACGATTCTCATTTTATTTTCATCATTCTCCATGTTTTTGCAACTTGGAGCTTCAAGGCCCATCACTCCTCATATCAGTGTCATGGGTAAGGTATATTGTGATACATGTTTGAACAAATCCTTCAACACTCACCACAGCCACACATACTTATTATCAGGTACTTATCTTTCAAAAACAAACAAAATCTTTATTTTTTTTTTTGTTTTGTTTAATTAATAAAAAGGTAATTGTAAAATATGCAGGAGCTGAAGTTAGGATAGACTGCAAATTCAATGCGGTTTCACCAAGAACAGATGAGCAGATATCGTTTTCGGTTAACAGGACCACAAACCGCTATGGAGTTTATAGATTGGATATGCGAGTGCCTTCTGTGGACTGGATTTTTTGTTCTGGAGATGCTGTGGTTTTGAATAAGTGTAGGGCCACGCTGATTAGAAGCGGTTCAGCGTCGTGCAACATACCTGGTTTAGCCGCCAATACGGATGGATTTTCGCTTACATCCAAACACGATAGTGTGTGCATCTACAGCATGTATGACTTGAGTTTTGGAGCAGCTAAGAAAGATCCTGTCATTTGTGGAAAGTAATTATACTTGTTAGTCTAATTATTAAAGTTTTATGTAATATTATTCTAATTTATATTTGGTGGGTTATTACAAGATTATAGCAACTTTTATAGCAGTTTGACATATTGTTGAATGTTGATCTGATCAAGATAGAGAATGAACTTTTATACCAATTTTGTTCCTTTCTACAAGTTTATCCACGAGAATCTGCCTTGCATGTGAGAAAATGAGGTGTAGAAATGAACACATACCTACACCCTACCCCAAACCTTGAGCCCAATCCGGAGGGGGTACCAGGATCATATAGAAAAAATTCAAAAATATAAATATTAGTATGATGCTTTGAAATCTCTAAGCTTTGTGATTACGAGCTAATCCAAGAGTTGACAGACTCTTACATGGAACAGTTAGATAGAGGGAAAGTGAGTAGATTCTGGCCAAACTTCAAAAGAGAATAGCGTCAGTAGGAGTGGAATTACGGGCCCACAACAAGTGGACCGAAAGGTCTCGACGGGCTGTCAGACCCGAATTTGATCAATTAGGGTTCCAATTCCGTCACTTAATATTTTCCCTCAGTTTTAGCAATCTTCGATCACTTCCTTTTTTCAGTAACAAATGTGTAAATCCCTAATTGACATAAGTTACGGTTCTATTTATATCTTTAACTTGGTCTATTTAATTCCTAATTTGTAGTTTTGAAAATTTGTACATACTTGCCTAATTTAGAACTCCGTGTAAAAGGCATTTTTTGATATGGTTCAAATATTCCGTTTTACATCAAATTTTCTTGAGATTTCTCTTGGTTTGTTTTTTGCGCTTTCGCTCAACGTCACTTTGCTTTCAACAAATGAGCTCGACTAGCTTAGCTTATACGCCAAATTTTGTGGATTAAATGTATCGTCCGTAGTTTCAAAAAGAGTTCCTTCCAGCATATTAACACCAAAATACTTTCTAAAGGATAATTTCACTCTTGTGGGTAATACATGAACTATTGAGCTTGAACAGCTTTACCACCAAATTTTGTGGATTAAATGTATTGTCCATGGTACCTAAAAGAGTTCCATCCAGCAAACTAACACCGATATACTTCTTAAATATAAATCCACTCATGTCGAATAATAGATGAACTATCAATCACGGCGACTAACACTGAAGCTACAAGGAAATACATGTTAAGGACTGACTTGGTATCTCTGAGCTATGGTTGAGGATAGAAAAGACTTGAGAAGATGGTATCTTGCAAAACAAAACGTTAGACTCGTCACAGAGAGGAGATCTCTTTGTGAACCTCTGGCGTGAGAATAATGATCAGGTAATAGGTTTTAGAGAGAGAAAGTGTGAGAATGATGATGTGAGATCATAAGTTGTACCTTGTAAGGATAAATGTGGTATTTATATGGTTGACCTTTGATGGCATGGATCCCTTGTCTCGTCCCGGCTCAAATCTCATATTTAGTCGGTGGTCCCCATTTCTAGTCGTTCGAATGCATATTTCTAGTTTAGTTTTATGTTCCTGTTTCATGCTTTGGAACGACCCTTCGTACTTGAGCTTTTGTTGGAACATTTCTTTACCTATGGTTCGTGTGGTTGGAGCCTATGTGCCGCATTGTGCACACCTGGTCAGGTTTATTAGGACGTTAGCCTTCAAAGACTAAAAAAAGGGTTCATTTGGACTGTTAATATAAGGTTATGGGTTGCTATATCCAAGAGATATAACTAAAGTATGTTTAAAAAAAATAAAGACACAGGTCACACACCGCACAGAAACACAATAGGCGACTTCAGGTTCTTAGCCTACCAAGAATAAATATAACAAAGACACACATCATACATTTTTAAATTTCGTAAGGCTATCAGTTATGGGCGTAGCCACACCCACTGCCACATCAGCCCAAAAGAGTGTGAAACACCGCTCCCCACGGGTGTGATAGGTGGTGGGCCGTTGGGCGAGGGCAAAACGAAAATGCTTTTTTAGCCAATCAGATGCAGCCAAATCACATTCCTTTTTTTTTCTTTATTGAATTTTTCGTGAAATCATTACAAACATTTAGTGAGTGTGAAAAATGAAACCATCATGGAGTGACGTGACAAGCCATTTTTAACTTTTTAGTGACACCATATGGATAGTCTAAAAATTAGTTTGTTTATTGTTAACCAAGTTCGTATATCTATTGTGTTATTATTACATGATTTATCATTTATCTTTTAATTTGTTTGTTAGATAGCTTTTGTTTTATCTTTAGTTTGAATATTCGGATAAAGAGATAGTTTGAATATTTGTTTGTTTGTTAGATACATATTATCACTATCATCCTAGTTGGTTAGTTATATCATTAGCATTTTCATTGTAATTTCTCTATATACAAAGAGATATGGTTTTCAGTTATTTAACAAAAAGAAAATATTATTAACTAAATCAATTTGTTTTTCCGTTTCATTTCGATTCATCATGGTATTAAAGAAGTATTGCTCAGGAGGACCAAATTACTTTGTTGTTTTGTTTGATTTTTTTACACATCAAGCACTGGCCCTGAATTCTAAACATGAATCAGACATCAACCACCATTTGTACACCTCTAGGCCAAGTCCTTTTGCAGTGGTGTGTGGTCTGTTACTTTTGCTATCATTTTTCAAATACCTTTATTCACCATTTCAATGGTTGGCTCTTGGTGCTGTTGTTGTTGGCATCATACCCCTGGTATTATAAAGCGATTGCATCACTAAGGAACCTTCAATTCGACATCAACATTCTCATGCTCATTGCAGGTAAACTACACATATTTAAGTTGCATAATGCATTCAGTTGTTCTAATCACTTGCTATATGCAGCTGGAGGATCTGTTTTCCTAAAGGATTACTGGGAAGCTGGGACGATTGTGTTTTTGTTGAATATATCAGAATGGCTCGAGACAAGGGCAAGTCACAAGTCCGCTGCTGTGATGTCATCATTGCTGAGCATAGCGCCTCAAACGGCTGTGTTAGCGGACACTGGTGAGGAAGTCAACACCAAGGAAGTGATGGTCAACACAAGACTTGCAGTTAAGGCTGGGACAATGATCCCCATTGACGGAGTAGTTGTGGATGGGAACTGTGAAGTTGATGAGAAGGCTTTAACTGGTGAATCGTTTCCAGTTTCTAAACAAGTAGATTCCAATGTTTGGGCAGGCACAGTTAATCTAAATGGTATTTCTTAATCCAATAATCCACATATGTTATGTTTTAAACTAACTAAAATTAATCTTTTTAACTCAAATACTTTCCAGGTTATATCACTGTTAAAACTATCACTCTAGCTGAAGCTTGTGTAGTAGCAAAGATGGCGAAGCTTGTCGAGGAAGCTCAGAGTAATAAATCAAAAACTCAAAGATATGTGGACAAATTCGCCAAGTATTACACACCAGGTACAATTTCTTTCTATAATTCTTTTGGTTTGTAATTTGTGTTAGACTTTAATTGTTACCTAGTTTGAAAGAAAGTTAAACGGGTCAAAGTGTAAATAGTTAGATCTGTATTTTAGATTAGTTGAAGGGTCAAGTATGTAAACTCTTAGTTGTATAATCGGTGTTTTAGGTTTGCAACGTATCAAAAGAGTCACGTCGTTTACACACACCGTTCCAGCATGTATATATGTACATCGAACAAGCCAAGGATCATTAAGATTGATTCCTTGCAAATTATGATTCAATGAAAGTTTGTTTGATTTTCAAATCATGTTCATAAACCTTTGATCTTGGGCTACAATTTGTTCATGGGAGAAATAATCCATATTGTTAAGCTTCTGAGCTATTTATGTTGGATAAATCAATATAACTTTGTCGGAGATCAAAGGCTAAGCAACATATACACTGATCTATGAATTAGAGATCTATATCTACAGGAAGACTACGGAAATGAACAAGGGCATGGACCAAATATAATTTCTGTGATGTTAATTCATTGTATAATACACACACGCAAACATCTGTCCGGTTTTACACACACACACACACACATATATATATAAAGAGAGAGAAAGTGTACTGTACAATATTCCTTAACGTACGATGCGTACGCAATCAGAATATAACACACGGATTTGAGAGATATAACATGCGGATTTTGGGAAGGGATGTATAACATGCGGAATTTTTTTTAATGGAGTAAATCCGCATGTTATACAGTTAAAGTGTACATGCGGTTTTTTATGGATGCAAACATGCAGGTTTTATGGGTTAAACATGTGGGATTTCGTTTTGAGGTTTATAACGTGCGGAATTGGCGTCACATACGCAGCGTACGGTAAGGCCAATGTACGTTAACCAACCCCTCTCTCTCTCTCTCTCTTATATATATATATATATATATTCATCAAGAGGTGCCAATGAATCAATACAATGGTTCATAATAGGCACCAACTTAACTACCCTCAACTAACCCATAACTAACTTAACTTCTATAACTTAGGATAAACAATCATACTAATATATCAAGTCTAGATTAATATTAAAAATAACATATGTTTAACAATTTAGCCTCTCTAGCCCCGGGATAGGGGTAAGGTTTTCCCTCATCCCACCCTCCCTAGGGCCAAAACTATACCAGTAGCCCTATTACGAGTGGATGTTACTAGGTATGTTTATTTGTTTGTCTGTAAGGTTCTGGTTACAAAAACAAAGCGAATCATGCCGGATGTCACTTGGGTTTTGCAGCTGTATGTGTAGTAGCCGCATGCTTAGTTGGAATACCAGCTGCTTTACGAGTCCAAGATGTGGAAAAATGGTATCACTTAGCATTGGTGGTTTTGGTAAGTGCATGTCCATGTGCGCTCATCTTGTCTACACCCGTTGCAGCATTCTGTCAGTGTCAAAAGCTGCTACATCTGGACTTCTAGTTAAAGGGGCAGAATACCTTGAAACGCTTTCTACGGTTAAATCTATTTGTTTTGACAAAACCGGCACGATCACTAAAAGGGGAGTTCTCTGTGTCCAACTTTCATCCACTCATTAACAATCACAAATTGTTATACTGGTATTCATCCTAAACACTTTTTGTCTGATTTTTTTGAAATTTATTATAAACAGTTAGTATTATTCAAAAGCTAATAACAATCTAATACAGTAAATAAAGAAATTGGGGTTTTTCTATGCACTAAAAATATACTTTAGCAACTTTCAAGTTTCAACCCCTTTCATCGATTACAGAAAAACATCTCAGTAAACTGACCCATTTATAAGTAAATGGGTCAGAATTTCCACCTAACCTTTTTATTACATTGGAGTGATTCTTTGAAGGGTTTCAAGCCTAGAGAGCAAGTCTAGTCATCCAATTGCTGCAGCGCTTGTAGACTATGCACGCGCTCATTCAGTCGAACCACAACCAGACAATGTGGAGGAATTCAAAGATTTCCCCGGTGAGGTATTTTTGGAAAGATTGATGGACAAGATGTTTATGTCGGAAATCAAAAGATTGGCATTAGAGCATGGTGTTCACAAGGTAAACCTCCATTTTCTAGATGCCGTTTTACTCCCATTATGTTTTCTAACTTGTTTTCTATCAGTTCCAACGAATGAGAGTGAAAATAATGAAAGGAATTCGATCGGTTACATATTTTTGGGGTTTACTCCTTCTGGAATCTTTAGTCTCTCTGGTTTATTTGATTAGATTGACGGTTTTTGGTTTGCTTCGTTTAATTTCGGTTAATAACCAAAACCAAACTTAGGCTAAAACTTTTGCTTAGAAGTACATGAAATTAAGGTACAAATACATGAAATGGAAGTATAAATACATGAAATGGAAGTATAGATACATGAAATACATGAATTGGAGCTATAAAAGATAGTAGTATATGAAATATGAATGGTTCAGTTCGGTTCGGATTTGGGTAATTTTGGTTAAACGAGGGTACAAAAAACAATAACCGGTTTTTGGTCAATCGGTTTTCAGTTAATTTAATTTTTGGTTGATTTCAGTTCGGTTTTATATGTTTCTGGTTCGGTTTTGATTAAGGATTCAGTTATTGCTCACCCCTAGACAGTGCTAATTACGTAACATATCCATTTTTTAATTAAAAACTATAGTAATCCTATACTCAAATTAAAGATAATAAAATGTTTGTTTTTATGGTGTAATTTAAAAAAAAATATTAACGAACAAAAAAGTTATGATCGTTTAAAAATTGTGCAGTGGTTACCTTTTTACAAGCGGGACAAAGTGTAACCACTAAATTATTAATCAAAATTTGGTTAATCATGAGGGATTAAACCGTTATTAAGATGGTGGGACTAAAGTGTAATTATCATTTAAAGGACTAATTTATCTTTATTTTAAAGTTGTACTTTATACATTATATCTTACAAACTCTTAACTTGAGGAATCTTATAACGCCCCTATCAAATGTAATAAAATCTTATTATCCGCTCAAATCATGAACTTGTTTTTCACCATTGATGATGATTGAAGTTTAGAATAAAGGGTTCTTGATTCTGTTTTGTTTTACCAAAAAAAAGTATGAAATGTGAAAAAAAAAAAGTGTGCCACGTAAATGCCACGTAGACAATGAGATTTTCGTAATTCACACTGACTTATACAGGTTCACCGAAAAGATGGTGTTGTAGGTCCCTGAAATGGATCCACGACCACTTATTCCTTGTGTATGTCTGTATGATACACAAACAAGTGCGGAATCCAAATTTGTATACAAACCAAGCAAGAACACGGTCAAAACTAGAAGGATATCACTTTAAACATTCACTTGTATTGATTTCAGCAGAGTAACATTACACAATTCACCAAAATGCTCTCCTACTCTCTGAGTGTGCTCTCTTTTCCTTTTTGATTGGATCTCGCATATCATCAGGGGTCGTATTAGGGTTTGCCAATCTCTGCTGAATGTCATGTTTGCTCTGACTCATCATCTTTTCATCGATCGGATTAAATACACTGCCATCATCGCAAACATATTTATCTGAATCTAAGTCAGAATGCACAAACTCAATCCCGTCTACTCCAACCATCTCACTTATATCACTGTCAATCGAAGTAACTTCAGCCTCGGAAACATTAACATTTTCCATTTCAAACAAGGCTTTCAGCTGAGGCTCACTATCTCTCCCTCTTCCAGTGGTTCACCGGTGAAAGGATGTATCTTCAGATCCACAGCCTTCGATGATTCTTTCTCCCCTTCCAGCTCTTTCAGAACCACATCTCCAACATCTTCACCACTGCTGCATGAATCGATAGTGTTAGACGACTCCCTTGAGGAATTACTCCTTTGAGTTTGTCGTTCTTGTGTTTTGTGCACAGCTCAGCCCTTCAAGTGGTATCAGAGCTTTGACTCGATTTCTTGTTGAAAACCGAGTTGTTGGTGAGATTTTTGAGTGGGTTTTGAAGTTTTCTTGGATAAACATTAAAAGCCCAGCTTTGTTCATGAAAATACGAATTAAAACACGGAAATCGTTATATTTGATGTTGTTTTTCGGTTAAAACTTGCTAAAACGAGCGGAGATTATCGAAAGTACAAGATTTATTGAGTTTCAAGGATAAAAATTTGAATCTCCATTGTTTGACTATTTGTTTGACAATCGGCAGAACGTTTAGCCCAATAATCGATTTTTGATGGTGGAATGTTATTTGATGGCATAAGAGATTGAACCCAAGACATGTCAGGTTTACTTTCGATAATCTTGTACCTTCTCAAATTTTTATCCTTGAAACTCAATAGATCATGTACTTTCAATAATCTCCACTCGTTTTAGCAAGTTTTATCGAAAAACAACATCATATACTAACCATTTTTGTGTTTTAATTCGTATTTTTAAGAAATTAAACTGGATTTTTAATGTTTATCCAAGAAAACTTCAAAAGCCACTCGAAATCTCAGAAACAACTCGGTTTTCAACAAGAAATCGAGCCAAATCTCTGACACCACTTGAAGGGCTGAGCTGTGCACAAAGCACAAGAACGACAAACTGAAAGGAGTAATTCTTCAGGGGGAGTCGTCTAACACTGTGGATAGTCTTAAATTTGTGTCATAAAGGGGAAAACGAACAATATTAGTTGGTGTGAGAGTTTTCACTTGGTTACTTGCCAAGGTTAGCATTTTTGTTTGGCATGAGGAAATGGATCGTCTTTCAACACTACCAGTCTTATCTAAACGAAATATTCAGGTTGCTTCTATTGCTTGTAAATTTTGTCAACAAGGGGACAAATCTATGGAACACCTACTTACTTTGTGTTATGTAGCAGCAAGAATATGGCAATGGTGGCCTCTTGGTGCAATATCCCAAGTACTTTAACCTTTTACATTGTGATCTATTAGAGTTACATAAACATACAAGGCTAAATCCCTATTAAAAAAACCAAGGTGGTACAAGCGATGATTCTCACAACATGTTGGAGAATTTGGATGGCCCGTAACAATTTGTTTTTTCCGCTAAATCGATACAAGTGGAGCAAATATCAAAGACATAAGATCCTTGTCTTTCCATAGGGTAAAAAGAGATCAAAACCGTAAGGAATGGATCGGGAACATGGTGTAAGCTCAATTTAATGTAATTGGTGTATTTTTGTGGTATTTCATGTTGGTGCTTGTAACTGATCGGTTTCTAGCTTCCTACTAGTGCCGATCGTTATCTTTTATTGAATGAATCTGATTTCGTCGTTAAGAAAAGATGAAGGAGGGTCAGTTGCATTTAATGCCAAGACATCGATTGCCATGTCACATTTGAGAAAAAAATTTCCCATTCATTGTCGAATATTGTTGCAATTAATAACAAAACCTTGAGGAGAATATTTTCCTTCATTATTAAATATTTTGATTATTTAAAAATTGTAATAAAAAGGAATGAATATTATAGCAAAGAAAATGGTAAATTCCAACGTTTTATTATCTCCTTCAAATTGCTTTTCGACGTTTTAGGGTTATTAAGCTTTGCTTCAACTATTCATCTTCAAAGGTGTGAGATTTTAGAAATTTATTGGTGGTTTCATTAGTAAATTTAATTGGTATATAAATATATCTTTTTTTAATGGTTAATTAAATGTTACACTCTCTAGGTATTGAACGTATAACTTTTTCCTATGTAAACACCTAGAGGATTTTCCCTTACCACTAGAGCAAAGCCTAAGTGACAATTGGTATATAAATATGATGATGATTAATGCTCATCAATCAATTTTATATATAAAAAGTTTAGTTATAATTTATGTAAAGTATTAATTATATTTTGACATTAAATTAAATATCATATATCTTTCCAAACAACATGATGAATTTTCCTTTGTATTATTGATTCAAAGAAACAATACATATAGGATAGATACCACTACATCAAAGTCTCGAAAATACCAGAACAAATCTTATACACTAGTTGGATAGCTAGTAGAATGGAAACGCCAAATCGTCATGGTTTCTTCGCAAATCATTATGAGCCTTGTCTATCGATGTTTTATGCAGGCGTTGTGACATTTGGAATCCAAATACTAACATAAAAACCAATGACCCAAGACGAGGAAAACTATAACTTTACCAAACACATCCAGTTAAAACAAAACCATTACGTTACACATTAGTTTGGTGTTGTTTGTTTTTAAAGAGGTAAACTGTCTACAGTCTGCGGACCACATCTGCAGACATCTGTAGAATAAGAGGTGGACCAAACCTCTGCAGTCTGCAAGAAGAAGAATGTTTTTTTAACGTATGTAGACTTCTAAAATAAACTGGTGGTGGTATACGACAATAGTGGTTGGTGGTGGTGGTGTGCTTGACGGTGGTGTTAGGTGCTGGACGTAGACGGTGGGTGGAGGTGGTGGACGTTGGTTGTGGTAGACGGTGGTAGGTGGTGAACGGTGGTGTGGTGTGGACGGTGGTGGTGATGGACGATGTGGGTGGTGGTGTGATGGACAATGGTGGTGGACGGTGGTGGGTGGTGGTGTTTAACCCTCTGTAGACCTTAGAAGATCTTAGAAGTGGTTAGGCCAAGTCTGCATCAAGAAGAGCTCGCGCAAACGTTTTTTAATGAAACGTCTACATAAAAATAACAGTTTGCAGATGGCAATGTCTGCGTGTGGTCCGCGCGGCGCAGACAGAAAATACCGCGCAGATCTTTTTTAGAAAAACAAACACCACCTTCGAGTTTTTGTATGTTTGAGAGATTAGATTATGCACAACCCTTTTATAAGAGAGAGAGAGAGAGTGTTCAAAAATAAAGATTGGTGTTAAACTTCTATAAAATCGGCCGAGCACAACTACACAAATTTTATATACATACATAAGTCATGGAGGCACTTCCCCATTGGTCTAACCAAATTACGATTTTCCCCCTTAAATTTACAATTTTTCCATTAGTTTTTTTTCATCCATCCAAATTACGATTTTCCCTCGGTTCAATTTACAGTATTGCCATTTTTTCCCTTTCAAATTACGATTTTGCCACCAGTGTAAATTTACAGTCAAGCGATCGTTTTAGGTTTTTTTTTGGAAAATTACAAGTTTTGTCCTTTATATATACCATTTTTAGGCGGTGTCCTTTTCAACGAATTTTGAAAAGTTTTGCCCTTTATAGGAAAAATCTTTTCACGTCTTGTCCATTAGCCCTAACCTAGTTAGACTTTCTTGTTAGATATGGTCACATGCAAGTCACATGAGGGTTGTTTAGTCTCTATACATATAAATTAAAATTTTTGTAAATAGTCATATATATATATATATATACGATTGTGCCTTTAATTCAAATTTATATTGCGCTATTACACTTCAAATTTATATATATATATATATATATATATACTAGTCGTTTACCCGTGCAATGCGGCGGGAAACGTTCAACCCAACTTGTTAGCCTTATAGAGCTCGATTAAAAAATAACAAACACACGTTTATCAATTCTCTTGTGATATATTGTATATATCTCTATTCGTTTTCTTATTTGTAGCTTAGTGTGGTCTATCTAAAATCGATTAAATAATAACAAACACGCGAATAAGAACATATCGATCATAAACATAGTAATTTAAACTAATACATGATTAGAATTAAAACAAGCACGTAATTAAAAATTTAAACAGCCAATTATTATACATCTATACCATATTATATAGCAAATAGTAAAATGGTCATAAAATATACAGACTTGCTTTGACTAAAGCAATGGGATGTCAGTAACTTTCTTGTACTTGTACTATCTTCATATATCTATACCATATCTTGAGATCAAATATTAAAATGCACTATAAAGTTGCAGCATTTCAAATCACAAACAAAATTTGAAACAATTAAATAACAACTTTTTCACTATAGATCATTCAAAGCTCTGTGATAGGATACTCGAACACGACATCTTTCCCACAAAGCTTCTTGGAAACCCCTCCGAAAGTCTCCAGCTTGTACTTGGTGTCGTTTGTCGAACAAATTCTACAAAAAAATGCATAACAAAACACATAAAGATTGAGACTTTAAAACGCAAACAGCTAGCAAAATTTATAGAAATTTACCTTGGTGACTTTGGATCCGTCAACTCTGTATCGGACACGTTTTCCAACAATATCAGCAGGGTACACGATATCCTCCAGCATGGCGTCATGCGCAGCAGGGCCTCCAACAATCGAAGAAAGTGAAAACCGGTTTTAGCGGACATAATTGGGACTTTAGAAAGAAATGAAGTGATGTGAAAGTGCATAGTGTATACCTTGCGTAATCTTTGCTTCTTAACTTCTTCTAAAGATACGACAGACTTCGCAAGCCTCGCTAATGTGTCATTGCTAACGCTTTTAGATTGCGCACCTGTGGCATCAATCAAGCTAGGATGGACATCTTTAAGTGTACTATAAAAATCAATCCCAAGTACACCACAAATATCATGTAATTTGTTCACAAATTCAAGAACTTTGTCCAATCTTTGGCTCTGCAAAACAGAGAGGTAAAATTATATATTTTATCTAAAATGGGAATAGACGGGTCAAAAGTCACTAAAAGTTTATTCAAAGCTTTGTGTAAGCTTATCACTCCCTGCAATTTCCACACATATTTTCTGAATTTGTGTCTGCACATCCGAAAACTGTTTTATCCTCTCTTCCTTCTGCATCCACAATTGTTCTATAGCTGGTGCAATAGCAGCATTTCAGAAGCTCCATTTCGTTATCTGCTTTCAATCTTTCTATCTCCAGTTCAGAAGCTCCACAAGAACCGCGTTGCTGATGGCAAAAAAAAATACACAATCATGTTTCTTTCAAGTAAAAATGCTTTTAAACATTTGAATTTGTCTAGAGCTAAAAAAGAAACGGGTCAAACAGTCAACTCTTTACAACATCCGTGAAAATTTCTTTCAAACGTTATTTGTCAAATGTCCAGCGTAGCCTTCATCAATAACAAGACAAGGGAGTCACTAAGGAGCTATATCAATATCATTAAATTTTGTGTAACGATGATTTGGGCCAATACGTATATGTAATTTTAACACTTCCAAAGATGGAAATGTTGAATTTCCAATGTGCCAAAGGATATGTTAGTTCAAATAAGGTTACCTTGTTTTGAAATAATAAGTTGATTCTATAGTTTGCAACAATTATGCATCATTCATAAGGTGTAAAAGAGTGAGGCACTCATGAGTTACTTGAAATTAGCTAACAGCTCGAATCGAGCCAGGCTTCAAACTCTTTTAAGTTGAACCGTACTCAAGGTTAGTCGAGCTCGGGCTGGGCTCTTTTAAACTCCTACATATTCATAAAAAAAGCACGGACCTGAAGTTCATTGATCTTCTTGTTCATGGAGTCAACTATGGCATAGATCACATCACAAGGCCTGTGATAATCAGACTGAGGGGGGATGTATATGCTAAGATCCGACTGTCCATCTCTACCACCAGCGTAAAAAACATGCTCCCCGGGATGCAATGCAACTTCATCAATCACTGAAGGGAACACGATATTTCTCAACAAAGTTCCCCTAGCAAGGCTCCATACCTGCTTGGCTTGTTACATCCCTAATCAAAATCATTATCTGATTATTTTGACCCTTAACAATTTTCATATAGCAACTTCATACTTGCTTCTCAAAATTTGATTATTTTGACCCTAAACAATTAGATAATCAAAATCACAATCACTTGTATCCAAACACTCTATACGATCTAGCATGATTAGTCAGTTTAATCACACATCCAAACAATTGGGAGTTTGGTAAATTGCCTAGGAAGTGAGGTATGCTGCCTTAGCAGTATAGTGGTATTACCACCTCAACCTCCACCTTTACACATACCCTCTTCAAGATGTGCAAATTGCCTCTTAAACCGATCGACCACACTGGAATAAACAACAAAATAATTTTATAACAATTATATCAACTAAATTCAACAAAAAATGTTATATAACATCTTTTTTCAATAGACTTAAGGAAGTGTTTGACCTCGGGTACAAGAAGCTAGTTTGTTCACCACCTCGTAGATACTCCTGTAGCATCAGAGGATGATACTCCAAGATCTGGTTATGTATATGACAAATATTAATGTTAACATAAACATGATAATAATAATAAATATTTATTGATAACCAGACCTCTCGATAAATTAACTCTCTAACATCATCTTTTCCAAGTTTCCTCCTCTCAAACTCTAACACCCTGAAAACGGGTTTGGTAATTAAACCACATTAATAACAATGAACGGGTAAAATACCGTTAGTTGTAAAAAAAATTAATCCGATGAATATTAGGATTTAAATAAATAAGTCTAATATTAAATAAAAGGTGAAAGAAAGCTTTTGAGAAATTAAAGGTTTACAAAAGGCCTGAGTTAATGGGACTTGAAATAAAACGGGTTATAACCTCCCCGAACCCACTAAGTTAACTAGCAATGTTTAACCTAGTTAATGAGAGAAAATATTGTTAGAAATAAGCAAGTTGAAGCCCACTTAATAACTAACCAAACATGAGGGACCAAAGTGGGATAACTTGGAAGTTTAACTATTAAATGAAAAATCAAAACAAAACACACACAAAGTGTGTGTTCTGGAACGATCAGGAGAAAGCTCCAAGGAGCCAAACCCTAGTTCATCAAATAACATCAAATTGAAGGGCTATTTGGGGCTCAAATTCATGCATGAACGCGAACTAACGATCACCCAAGCTAGGGGATCATAAGGTATGTCGAATTTTGATGTTTAACGAAGTGTGAGATTTTGATGAACATCATGAGTAGCGATTTATGTATGAATCGTAGAGGCTATGGCCGAATTAGTGATGTATGATTGCTTAGGAACAAACCCTAAGTGAAGATTTAAGGTAAAATTGCTATAATATAGGTGTTCGAATGAATTACCACAAATAGCTAAATAGGTTTTTATAATATGATGAAGTTAGTGTCTAACTTGTGATTAGAATCATCATCTTGGATAGTAAAGGCAAGGTACTTAAACAATTTACAAGTTTTAGTGCTTGTTCATACATGATTCGAAATGGGTTTTTGAATGTTGTGACGAAATTGGTGAGATTATTCATGTATATGGAGTTTTGAAATCATGATATCTACTAGTTGATAGGTAGAACTTGATCATATTAGGTGTTCAGATGAATGCCTAGTGATATGATGAAACGGGTTTCACTTATAGATGAAAACCCTTAGTTCTTGCGATGTGAATGAATAAATTAGCTTTGATAATCGCTTGAACTAGTTAAAGTGTTGTAAATGCAATGAACTTGGTTAGAATTTTAGTTAAAACAGTGGCCTAAAAATAACGCCTACCGGGTAATTAATGGAATGCCTAAACTAGTTGTTGAACTTGATTGTGCATTTCATATGCTAATGGGTAGTTGACTGTTAAAAAGTCAAACGGACCTATAATACGATGAATGATAATTTTGATATAAAATGCGTAAGGTGGAATAATCATATTAAACTATGATTAATCTAACCACCCTGTGAATGATGAATGATAGTTTGACACTTAACAAGCTAGGTGGAAGCTTGGGAAGGAAGCGAGTCGAACGAATCAAGTATGAAAGACAAACATATTCGGATTTCAAGGTAAGTAAAGCTTACACCCTTTTTGTAGGATATGTATTTATTTATAAGTTATAAATACAACAAAGGTTATATTAGAAATACGGTTCTGACACGAAATGATACGGGTCGGAACATATCAAAAGATGAAAAAGCATGCTTAATGGTAAAAAGGGTCGAAATGGTAAGTTGGTCATGTGATGATATATATAAAATGAGTTTTCGAATGGCTACTTTATAAGTAAGCCTAAACGAATAAAAAGAGAAAACGGTGATTTAGTCACGTATAAATGGATAAAAGTCGAAGTATAAAATGACACCAAGTGGCATAAACCATGTTGAGCTAAACGCGTAAGAGACGGATTTAAGAGACATAACTAAATGGTGAGAAATCCGAAATGAGTTACTTAATGGAATGGTAAATAAATACCATTTATATATAAGCGCAAAATGTTTGGTCATTTAGACGAAACGGGTCAAATGGTAATGTTGATACCATTTGACATATAACGACTAATAAGTGATTGTCGAGTCTTATGCTCACAGGATAAAACGGCTTGTGAATTAACGATGCTATGATTTAGCAAATTATTGAGGCACGGTATTAAAATGTGTCAAAATGCTGACCCGATCCAGGTACGCATAACTAAGATTATAGTTAAGCGAGCGATTTTGATCAAGTATTTTGTGAAAGTCCTTCGTCGTAAAATGGGGGCTAAAATTTACGAAAACGCCCTTGATGGGTAAGTCGGGCAAACGACCCTTATGGGTTTATTAGAAACACATATTATGGTAATGTAAACCTTAGATAAGCATAAAAGTTATAAGCATAAGCTTTCTCGGGTAAAATGCCTAAAATGAGCATTTTTCCGCAAATTGCCTAGCCGAAGGGTAGATTTCGGAATAAATGATTTACTATAGCAAATCCACCACAAATATAATTGTGGTGGAAGATAAATAAAAGTCTTAGTGTGGGAATAGGAGGTAAGGAAAGAAAAGGCGAGATTTAGGCTTAAAATGCTTAAATCCCTCAACGGGTCAAAATAATTGTATGCATTAAATCTTACACCAATTATAAAGGGTAAGAAATCATAGTTTTGAAAATTCTACAATGTGGGGAATCCAGTTACGATCACGTGGAATCGAAAATGAAGGAAAACAGACTTGTAACGAAAAAGTTATGAGGATTTTAGCGAAAACAACAAAATGAGAAAAGCTGCAGATGGCCAAACCATAAGTTACGGTTCCAAACCGTCACTTACGGTTCGGAGTTTCTTTTTTGAGCTGGGAGAACCGTAAGTTACGGTTCAGACCGTAACTTACGGTCCGAAAAGGCTGTTTTTGGGCATTTTAAACCTACCATAAGTTACGGTAGGCAACCGTAACCTACGACGGGTTTTCAACAAAGATTTTGATTCGTCTGTTTGAGCTTTCGGGTTATACGGATAACCATTTCATGGTTTATAAAATGTAGGGATAACTTAGGATGCCAGATGACGATCAAGCTCAACGAAGAACCGAACACAATCAAGATACAAGCTTGCACTACGGTTCGTCATTTTTAAATGACGAACTCATTTACATTATGTTGTGTTGTTTCAGTATGAAAAAGCTTTAAATAAACCCATATTTTCATAAGTACATGTAATCGTTAATACACATTCTTAGTCTAAATTTATAAGAAAACCGTTTAAATATTGGTAAGGGTCTTACAAGTTGGTAATCAGAGCTCAAGGTTAATGATCAAATGTCTTCGGTTCGAGACTTGATCGCATAATCCTGTAAGTTATATGTATATTAACGGTCTAGCATGTTAAAGTGTTGTAACCAACAAATAAGGTTATCGTGTAATTACACGTTACCCAATTAAACCGACGAAAGACCGATATAGTTAACGAATTATGTGTGTTAACACGTGTCGTAAAAGCCTTGTATTATAGTACGGGCGCTTGTTAGTGTTAACATTACTAATATTTTGTAAACGTTTTAGTTGAAGAACACTCGCATCTGAGATGGCGAGAGTTTAACAATTTAAGGATATGATGGAGGAACGGTCCGAAGTATGACAAGTAGAGCATGCTCACCAAGGATCTAAGTCGTGTAACGATACCGAACAAGGATAATGGCAAGGAATGCCCATTAGGGCGAGCATTTACCAGGTGCAAGTTTTAAATTTATTGTACAAATAGTAATATGCAACAAATACGTAGAGATAGACCGTTGCATATGTAAAATAAAAACTTGGAAAACCTGGATAAGATACTTATCCAGATGATGTTTCCAAGAGAAACTAAGTAGAAATATGTGGTTATTCACGATTGTGAATAACAAGATAATAACATAATTCAGTTTATATAAAACTTGGACGGAAGTAATCATCCAAGTAAGTATTCTCAATATAAATACCATTGAGAAGGTAACGATCACATTAACGAATGTGATTGTATAATTTTAGATAAAAGGAAAACATTTTATATGTTCAAGGATAAAACGGGTAAAACTAATAATTGTTAAATAACAATTAAATAAAGTTTTACCAAATGAAATCATGAATATAGAAATGAATAAAAGGAGTTACTTACATGGGGCGTGATGTGAAAATTATAATAAGGTCACGTGTACCATGTGTTGACCGCTTACTCTGGCCAAGTAAGTAGTGAACACATGATACCATGAACTTCTTATAATGAACGCATTTATGCCCGATGTAGCAAGGATAGGGCGAATGAGACGAATTAAAAAGGTACCCAAACGGATCAAATAAGCATAATGTTTGATAATAAATGTAAACGCAAATCGGGTAACGGAAGCGTATTACATTGGAATAATGAGCACGCGAGAAGGGACAAGGACCAATGTAAAGGAAATTACAAACCGAGTGACGGGAATGTTAACGCATTGGGATAAAGTTTAATTGTTCATAAGTGATGAAATTCACACGAACAAGTCAAATGGATTGATTAAAGAATAAAAGCTCGGTTGAATAAAAGCGATGGATTTCGCTAAAACAAAAAAATAATTCAAAACAAAGTCTTAATGCATACCAGAATGGTTGCTTTAATAATGACTTCGGTGAAAATACCTGGTAGATGGGTAGAATTTTAAATATATGCGTAAACCAAGAGAAGGGACGCGAATTTAAAGTCAAAAGGCTCGGATTATGAGTTATGACAAAAAGATGACAGAATTTCGCAAACAGAATTTTTGATGATTATGTTCAGCTATTTCAGATTGAACGGGTTGAATAAAAGTAGGCCTGTAAACGAACCGAACATTCATGAACTGTTCGTGAACTTGTTCGGCGGAAAGTTCGTTTATGTTCGTTTATTTAATAAATGAACGAACACGAACAAAAAAATTGTGTTCGCTTAAATAAATGAACGAACATGAACACACCTTGTGTTCTTTCATTTATGTTCATGAACGTTCGTTTATTTTCATTCATTTATGTTCGTGAACGTTCGTTTATGTTCGTTTATTTATGTTCATGAACGTTCGTTTATGTTTTAGTAAATACATAAATAGTTATAATTATATAAATATTAGGTTTTCTAACTACTTATATAAAAATAACTAATTAGTAATTGAGTTTTCCAGTAATAAAAAATGAAATCTAAATCTTTTTCTTCACTTACTTAATATTTATATAAAAAAATACTTAATTTTTGTATCTATGAAGCCTAATTTAGATGTGTTTTCGGTTGAAATGTAACATATTAAACATTTTTGTTTGTGTTCACTAATGTTAAATTGTGTTTGTTTATATTTGTAATTACGTTCATTTGTGTTCGTTTATATTTATTCAATCATGTTAATTTATGTTTATTCAACTATTCATTTAAACATTTTTTGTATATGTTCGTTTATGTTCGTGAACTGTTCCTTTATGTTTTAAACGAACGAACATAAACGAACACGAACATGGACGATTTCTTAATGAACGAACACGAACAAAAAAATATGTTCGATTATATGTTCATGTTCGGTTAAAGTTAAATGAACGTGTTCGTGTTCGTTCGGTTCGTTTACAGGCCTAAATAAAAGAATAAGGTTTGACTGTCATAAGTGATGGATTTCACACGAACAAGTCAAACGGGTCAAATAAAATGTAATGCTTGGTAGTATAAGCAAGCGCAACCGAATAATAGGAGCGCGAAAAAAATTAATGAACTTATGTAATGGCCCTTGAATATATATAGAACGCAAACCAAATAACGGGAGCGTTAAAACATTAAGATAAAGAACCCGGGTAACGGGTTGAAAAGAAATAGAGGCGTACACCGAATAACGGTAAGCGTGAGACAAACCGACGCGTAAATGACGTAGGAAGTCATAGATTCGGAAGAATAATTCGAAAGAAAACGATTGTAGTCATAAACTACGGACGAAGTTAACAAATTTTAAAAGTGAAAATAATAATTTTCCTTTCAAACATAAAGCAGATGCAATGACACCAATTACATTAAAAGATGACACGGCTAAAAGGATGATCTACGGGATCACCATGACCTTCGGGTCATAAATGATGTAAAGGTCTACGGAACCAAAATGACCTTCGGGTCAAGAATCGAGAGGAATGAGCTTTAGAGGCCTCACCTTAAAAAGGTGAAAACTTAAAGAAAAGTCTACGAGGCTTAATGAAAGAACTTATAGGTTACCTAGACAAAGTTGAAAATCCCCGCGTAAAAAAAGGACTGTAAAAAGGATAAATACTAAGCTGTCAAATTGCTTGACATAAATTAAAGATAAAACGTTAAACTAAAATTCAGTTTTAGTCGAAAACGTGTTAACAAATATAAATAGTATGAGATGGATTAGGAAACGATTAAAAGAAGCAAGTCTTTACACCAATAGGTGTAAGGCGATAAACTCAAAAAGGAAGTTTCGAAAACAAAAAGATTTTTTTTTGGTAAACTTAAACATAACGTAAAGCATGACCCCATTTTAGCACGAGCTACGGGATTAGGGGTCATGAGTGCTAGTAATGCCTTAGGGAAATGCAATGTTTGTATACCCAAGCGGTGGGGTATAAGATAACCGGTGACTAATAAGTTTAATTGGTAAGACTGGTCGAGGTCAAATTTAAATTTAAGACTTTTCCTTTTACACGCTTATCATTATAAGATTCGCGTGGAAATGAGCATAGTGATAGATTCAAACGATCGAGTGGCCAAATGGCGACTCGATCAAGAAAATGACAAAAACAAAGGATATAAGGTAAGAGTAACGGCTTATGAGGCCTTATACATTAAAAGCGCACTTGATATAGCCTAAGTAAAGGCTTGACAAAAAGAAAAAATGTCAACCGAGAAAAGAACGAGGATAGAATCTGGCAATACCTCGAAATAACTATATTTCATGGTAAGATTATTGAAGAATTAGAAGTATAAGCAATTCTCGAGTGAAAACGAAACTAAGTTTGTTTGGTCTAAACCAATGAACTACGTAAAGAAGGTTTCGGGGACGAAACCTCTTTAAGGGGGGTAGACTTGTAACACCCCGAAAACGGGTTTGGTAATTAAACCACATTAATAATAATGAACGGGTAAAATACCGTTAGTGGTAAAAAAATTAATCTGGTGAATATTAGGATTTAAATAAATAAGCCTAATATTAAATAAAAGGTGAAAGAAAGCTTTTGAGAAATTAAAGGTTTACAAAAGGCCCGAGTTAATGGGACTTGAAATAAAACGGGTTATAACCTCCCCGAACCCACTAAGTTAACTAGCAATGTTTAACCTAGTTAATGAGCAAGTTGAAGCCTACTTAATAACTAACCAAACATGAGGGACCAAAGTGGGATAACTTGGAAGTTCAACTATTAAATGAAAAATCAAAACAAAACACACACAAAGTGTGTGTTCTGGAACAATCAGGAGAAAGCTCCAAGGAGCCAAACCCTAGTTCATCAAATAACATCAAATTGAAGGGCTATTTGGGGCTCAAATTCATGCATGAACGCGAACTAACGATCACCCAAGCTAGGGGATCATAAGGTATGTCGAATTTTGATGTTTAACGAAGTGTGAGATTTTGATGAACATCATGAGTAGCGATTTATGTATGAATCGTAGAGGCTATGGCCGAATTAGTGATGTATGATTGCTTAGGAACAAACCCTAAGTGAAGATTTAAGGTAAAATTGCTATAATATAGGTGTTCGAATGAATTACCACACATAGCTAAATAGGTTTTTATAATATGATGAAGTTAGTGTCTAACTTGTGATTAGAATCATCATCTTGGATAGTAAAGGCAAGGTACTTAAACAATTTACAAGTTTTAGTGCTTGTTCATACATGATTCGAAATGGGTTTTTGAATGTTGTGACGAAATTGGTGAGATTATTCATGTATATGGAGTTTTGAAATCATGATATCTACTAGTTGATAGGTAGAACTTGATCATATTAGGTGTTCAGATGAATGCCTAGTGATATGATGAAACGGGTTTCACTTATAGATGAAAACCCTTAGTTCTTGCGATGTGAATGAATAAATTAGCTTTGATAATCGCTTGAACTAGTTAAAGTGTTGTAAATGCAATGAACTTGGTTAGAATTTTAGTTAAAACAGTGGCCTAAAAATAACGCCTACCGGGTAATTAATGGAATGCCTAAACTAGTTGTTGAACTTGATTGTGCATTTCATATGCTAATGGGTAGTTGACTGTTAAAAAGTCAAACGGACCTATAATACGATGAATGATAATTTTGATATAAAATGCGTAAGGTGGAATAATCATATTAAACTATGATTAATCTAACCACCCTGTGAATGATGAATGATAGTTTGACACTTAACAAGCTAGGTGGAAGCTTGGGAAGGAAGCGGGTCGAACGAATCAAGTATGAAAGACAAACATATTCGGATTTCAAGGTAAGTAAAGCTTACACCCTTTTTGTAGGATATGTATTTATTTATAAGTTATAAATACAACAAAGGTTATATTAGAAATACGGTTCTGACACGAAATGATACGGGTCGGAACATATCAAAAGATGAAAAAGCATGCTTAATGGTAAAAAGGGTCGAAATGGTAAGTTGGTCATGTGATGATATATATAAAATGAGTTTTCGAATGGCTACTTTATAAGTAAGCCTAAACGAATAAAAAGAGAAAACGGTGATTTAGTCACGTATAAATGGATAAAAGTCGAAGTATAAAATGACACCAAGTGGCATAAACCATGTTGAGCTAAACGCGTAAGAGACGGATTTAAGAGACATAACTAAATGGTGAGAAATCCGAAATGAGTTACTTAATGGAATGGTAAATAAATACCATTTATATATAAGCGCAAAATGTTTGGTCATTTAGACGAAACGGGTCAAATGGTAATGTTGATACCATTTGACATATAACGACTAATAAGTGATTGTCGAGTCTTATGCTCACAGGATAAAACGGCTTGTGAATTAACGATGCTATGATTTAGCAAATTATTGAGGCACGGTATTAAAATGTGTCAAAATGCTGACCCGATCCAGGTACGCATAACTAAGATTATAGTTAAGCGAGCGATTTTGATCAAGTATTTTGTGAAAGTCCTTCGTCGTAAAATGGGGGCTAAAATTTATGAAAACGCCTTGATGGGTAAGTCGGGCAAACGACCCTTATGGGTTTATTAGAAACACATATTATGGTAATGTAAACCTTAGATAAGCATAAAAGTTATAAGCATAAGCTTTCTCGGGTAAAATGCCTAAAATGAGCATTTTTCCGCAAATTGCCTAGCCGAAGGGTAGATTTCGGAATAAATGATTTACTATAGCAAATCCACCACAAATATAATTGTGGTGGAAGATAAATAAAAGTCTTAGTGTGGGAATAGGAGGTAAGGAAAGAAAAGGCGAGATTTAGGCTTAAAATGCTTAAATCCCTCAACGGGTCAAAATAATTGTATGCATTAAATCTTACACCAATTATAAAGGGTAAGAAATCATAGTTTTGAAAATTCTACAATGTGGGAATCCAGTTACGATCACGTGGAATCGAAAATGAAGGAAAACAGACTTGTAACGAAAAAGTTACGAGGATTTTAGCGAAAACAACAAAATGAGAAAAGCTGCAGATGGCCAAACCATAAGTTACGTTCCAAACCGTCACTTACGGTTCGGAGTTTCTTTTTTGAGCTGGGAGAACCGTAAGTTACGGTTCAGACCGTAACTTACGGTCCGGAAAGGCTGTTTTTTGGGCATTTTAAACCTACCATAAGTTACGGTAGGCAACCGTAACCTACGACGGGTTTTCAACAAAGATTTTGATTCGTCTGTTTGAGCTTTCGGGTTATACGGGCTTGATTTAAACACTTTATGAGTTAGTATGCTAACCATTTCATGGTTTATAAAATGTAGGGATAACTTAGGATGCCAGATGACGATCAAGCATCAACGAAGAACCGAACACAATCAAGATACAAGCTTCCGCACTACGTTTCGTCGTCATTTTTAAATGACGAACTCATTTACATTATGTTGTGTTGTTTCAATATGAAAAAGTTTTAAATAAACCCATATTTTCATAAGTACATGTAATCGTTAATACACATTCTTAGTCTAAATTATATAAGAAAACTGTTAAATATTGGTAGGGTTTTTACACAAACTCAAATTCAAGTTTTGATATGGGCTGAGTGGATAGTTCTCGGTCCACATTTGACAAGCCATTAAAGTAAGGACCAACTAGTGACTACAACAGAAAGCACATTATATATAAAAAAAGATTCCAAATCGATCATACATTCATACTTCTTTCTAGACAGGTCGGTTTTGGTTGTGTTTTATCTCAGGCCAAATAACAAAAATAGTTGAAATTGGAATGGTCAAAACAGTTGAAAAATGCCCAAGTCAATTTAATGCATACCTCCTAAATCATTTTTATACAAAGGTTTAGATTACTATTGTTATAATATTGTTTTTGTAACCAATTTTTATGAATTTTTTCTAAAGCATGGACAAAAAATTTGTGGGTCAACCCAACCCTGTCCGTGTTGACCCATACTTAAAATGACCTGTTTCAACAAATCACCCGACCCGACTCTACTTCTTTCTGTTAACATATCAATAAGTCAAAAACAGTCAAAGAGTCAATGCATTTGGTAGCATACCTCTTCAGCTGATGGACGGTCTTTGGGATCAAATGCAAGTAGGCGTTCCAGAAGTTTAAGAGCCAACAGGTCTACATACCTATTCAAAACACCATAGCAGGCCCTAAAACACAGTCAATTAGAGCATCAGCAATTGCTATTTGAATCACATCACCATTTCCATGCCAATTTAATAGAACTTTCTACAAACCTGCTGGCAGCAAGACCACCAAGAAGCTTACTTTGATCTCCTTCCTTCATCTCTCTACCACATTTCTTCAATGAAGTACCACGGTAACAAAAACCCTTAAAACGCCAAAAAATTAAACGGTAAAAAAAAGGTCGAATAAACCACTACCTTCAAGCTCTGTTCAGGTTGCTGGATATGATCCTCCTACGACCAGCTTCGATCCGTTACAAATTGCATTCCCTGCGTTATTGGTACCGTCAAAACGTGTTTAAAAAAAACGGTTTAAAGAACACGAACCTTGTGACATCAAGCGTCTCATCGGAATCAACAGCAGTGGCTTCAAAACCATCAACACCGCCTCTATAGCTTGTTACCGGTTCTCCTTCGATTGTTACAATGTAAATCTCCGATTTCCCAACAACATAAAAACCAAATATAATAATAACCGTAAACATGCTTTCCACCATCATCATCATCTTCATCAATCCTCCTACAACTATAAAAACATCATGAATCCATATTAGAGCTCAAACAAAAGCCAAACTAAATACATGAATAACATTATTACACTTCATTTTCGGGCGATTTGGGATTTTGTATAAATATTTGTTATTGCACTTCTTTACACACATACAAATAATTCAAGAAAATGAAGCAATGACTAAAAGGGCTAATCTTTTGCTCATAAAATCAAGTGAAAACATCCTAAAATTAACAAAAAATAAATAAATAAAACAGAGATATAAAGAGATATAGAGTGTGTACCAGTTTGATTCAATCTGAAACAGTCTCTTTCATTTGCATCTGAATATCTGATAACCAATGTGATCAACCTGCATATAATATTCACAAATTATATAACATACATAAACACATATCAGCATATTGAAGACCAAGATAGGAATCAAATAAAAATCATATGTAAACTTCACTTTTTCACCTAATAATCAAAACCCATTAAAGATTAACTAATCTTAAATTAGAAAGCTCAAAACTTTACTCACATTGATCCAAGAAACAAATCAAATTAAACCCTAAAACCATCTTTATTAAATTCCAACCCTAAAAATTACATAAGTTACAGATCTGTCTCAATATGTATTGATTTACTGATAAAATCGAATGGGGGTATAGGTATGAGAGGGAAACGAAACCGAAATCATTTCAAACTCCAATCATAGATCCAGCTAGATCTAACACTAACACGTGATATCCAAAATGTAAATCAGTAACGGAACATAAAACGGCATCTGTTGAGAGATCTGGCATGATGTTCTTGAGTCGCCGAGAGAGAGAGAGAGAGAGAGAGGAGAGAAGGTCTGATGATGATGAAGATGTGTGATAGAGAGAGAAGGTCTTGAGTCACAGAGAGAGAGAGAAGGTTGATCCGTGTGAACTTAATCTCAGCGTTAGATCACGATCCGTATGAAAAATTGAGAGAAATGGATGGCTGAAGATGAACCAGTTGAAAGGTAAAATGTTTGTGTTTCTTGGTGCTTTAAGAGTTCTACATTGTGCATTGAGGGTGTTTTAAGTAAATTGGCAAATTACCTTAAGTTACCCTTCATATATGTTTATTATATATATATATCATTTTCGTGAGAAGTGTGAGAAGGCATAGGAATTAACATGTAGTCATCATGTTTTGAACTTAACCATGATGTTTTGGGTTGTTTTGGCAAGAAAAATACCAAACATAACAATTTAAAACACGATGCAATGTATTATAGGCGCACAATTTAAAAACACTATCTAACACTTAAAACACACTACTTAACGTTCTTGGCATGGTGTTTTAAGTTTTAAACCTAGATATCTTGCATTGTGTATTAAATTGTTATGTTTGATGTTGTTCTTACCAAAACAACCCAAAACATCATGCCTAAGCCAAACAGGATACCTACATGTCAATTCTTATTCTTCTCACACTTCTCACGAAAAATATCCTTTTTACAGGAACCTAAACCTATATATATATCCTTTTTACAGGAACCTAAACCATATATATATATATATATATATATATATATATATAATCTATGTGTGTGTGTGTGAAGTATAGAGAGAAAATCCACTTGAGTTGAAAAAACTCAAGAAAACCCTACGTAACATTTTTTATTTTTTCTAAAAAAATAGGGAATGTAAGTTACATGTTAATGAACGTTTTGTAATAAGAAAAACGCCGAATGGTTTTTTTATATTTTTTTAAATTTTATTGTTTACAAAAATGCTAAAAAAACTTAATTTTGTAATTTTTTTATAAAAAAATCCGCTCGGCGCTTTTTTTTGTTACAAAACGTTCATTAACATGTAACTTACATTCCCTATTTTTTTAGAAAAAATAAAAATGTTACATAGGGTTTTCTTGAGTTTTCTCAACTCAATTGGGTTTTCTTGAGTTTATAAAAAAATAAACAAGTTTTCAGCAACGCGACTGTAACATATGTTACACATGAATTTAACATATGTTACACAAAAACTTGTTTATTTTTATTTTTTTAAATTTGATCGGCGCTTTTTTGATTTTTTTTTGCTCAAAACCCTTAAAAACATGTATATTACATGTGTAATTTTTTTCAAAATAAAAAAATGTCGTGAGCTTTGAGTTTCCTAAGTTTTCTCACCACAACTGGGTTTTCTATATATCATTTCCCTATATATATATATATATATATATAGGGGAAGGATAAAACAAAAACCCACTTGAGTTGAGAAAACTCAAGAAAACCCTTGAACATTTTTATTTTTTCTAACAAAAATAAGGAGTGTAAGTTACAAGTTAATGAACGTTTTGTAACAAAAAAAAATAAAATAAAAAGCGCCGAGTGGATTTTTTTATAAAAAAATACAAAAATTAGCATTTTTAGTATATATATATATATATGTAACACTGAAATTTAAAAAAAAAACATTCAGTGCTTTTTGTTTTTGTTTTTTGTTATAAAATGTTCATTAACATGTAACTTACATTCCCTATTTGTTTTTACAAAAAAAAATTGTTACATAAGGTTTTTTTGAGCTTTTTCAACTCATACTTCACCTATAATATACATAAGGTTTTTTGAGCTTTTTCAACTCATACTTCACCTATATATAATATATATGTATATATATATATATATATAATATATATATAGGGTAGGGATCCTAAGAGAAGTCCACCCTATTTGAGAAACTTGAGAAACATTCTGGACCACACATTTCTTTAAGTTTTTCGTAATATACACATAGGGGCGGACCCACCCTTACCCGTGGGTGGGCGGCCGCACCCCTTGAAAAAAAAAATTAGTGTAAATTTTCGTGAAAAATCCCGACCGCACCCCTTGGAAATTTTCGTCCGCACACGCCTTAGAAAAATGTTACGAAATTTTATAAAAAAAAATTGTGAATGCGGATTGAAACCCGACCTAATATTCTAAACATGTTAGCTCACTACCCCCTTTGTTTTAATTCAGTCCATAAGCCCATAGTAGTTTAAATTAAAACCCAACCCAATACAAGTTTTATTAACCCAAAAAAACAGTCCATTAAACAAAAAAACATGTCCCGCCCTCTCATCTGTTGATCGACCAGAGAGTCCCCCCTGTGCGCAAATACCTGTTCGACTTCCAGACCCTCCATCAATCGAAAATCAAACAGCAGAAACAAAATTCCAGCCACCAACGTCTTGTAATCGCAAATATAAGCCAGGTACATGCTTTGTTTTGGTTTATTTTGATGTTTTCAAAACTCAATAGATTATAGGAGGGTTAAAAAATTTAAATTTTTTTTTTTGTGTTTTGAGGTGATTTTAGGGTTCTTCTAGTCTTTATAGGATGAGTTTTTTGTCTCTTATTCTGTTTATGATCATATGATTCTAGTATAGGGTTTGAAATTTTGAAATACATAACTTGTTGATGTGAAGAAGAAGAAGAAGTAGTTTGATCATCATTGTTTATTTTTTCTATGTGATAGACACGATGAGTAAAGAAGTTATGGCGCCATTTCTCAACAAGAGGAAAGCGGATGAAATTGAATCATCTTCCGATTATGTTGATGTGAATAATCTTCCATCGAATCCTTATGATTGCAAGTCGGTTGCATCATACAACATGAATCAACGAGATGATGTAAGAAGGGCATACCTACTAAGAGGACCATGTCAACCAACGGATATCAAATTCCCACAAACAACGTTTGTAGGTAAAGAGTTGAGAAAATTAAGGAAGAATGGTATGACCGAAAGGAATATAAGGGATGGTTAGAGTATAGTAAAAAATCGGATCGCATGTTTTGCTTATGTTGTTATTTGTTTAGGTTAGAATTTGGTGATCATAGAGACACATTTGTTGTGAACGGGTATAACAATTAGAAAAAAGTACATGAGGTACATACAAAACATGTTGGCTTAGTTAATAGCGCACACAACAAATGTTTCCAAAAGTGTGCCGATTTACTTAACGAAAAGCAAGCGGTACACACACAATGGGACAAAAGGACCCCTAAGGAGAAAAGTGATTACAAACTTAGATTAAGTGCTTCTACTTTGCTCGGAAAAAGATTGTTGAACGGCGGTTTGACGTTTCGTGGTCATGATGAATCAAAAGATTCATTAAATAAAGGAATTTTTTTAGAGCTTCTAGAATTAATGGGTGAAATGAATGAAGAGCTTGGAAAGGTTATCTTAGAGAATGCACCGGAAAATAATCAAATGACTAGTCCTAAAATTCAAGCCGACATTAAACATTGTTATGCTCAAGAGGTACTTAAACAAATTTTCGAAGATGTTGGTGACGATGTTTTTTCTTTATTAGTTGATGAATCGTGTGATGTATCAAAAAAAGAACAAATGGCGGTTGTTATTTGTTATGTTGATAAAGTTGGGATTGTTAAGGAGCGTTTTATTGGGCTTGTTCATGTCAAAGAGACAGCGCATTAACACTTAAATCGGCTATTGATGATATGTTGGCACGTTATGGGTTGAGTTTGAAAAGAATTAGAGGCCAAGGTTATGACGGAGCAAGTAACATGTCGGGTGAGTTTAACGGCTTAAGAGCTCTTATTTTAAAGGAAAATTTTCGGCTTACTACATTCATTGTTTTGCACATCAACTTTAACTAGTTGTTGTGGCGGTTGCACACAAACACACACCTATTTGGAGAGTATTTGAAACAATAACATGTTTAACAAATGTCGTTTGTGCATCTTCTAAACGACAAGACATGCTTCGTGAAAGCCAAAGAAAACAATTGGAAAAAATGGAAGACACGCTTTGTACCGGTAGCGGGTTGAATCAAGAAATGACACTTTCAAGACCGGGAGATACATGTTGGAATTCGCACTACAAAACGCTTTCACGTTTAATCACTTATATCCAAACGATATGGAAGTTCTTGGATGGATAGTAGAAACGGATCAAACTCTTCCTTGTAGTAGACAAGCGGACGGACTTCTAGAGGATATGAAAAAATACGACTTTGTATTTTACATACACTTGATGGAGCATATTCTAAACATCACACACACTTTGTCCCAATGTCTACAAAGAAAAGAATAAGATTTGATGAATGCGGCAAAATTGGTTTCTACCACAAAAAACCAACTTGAAAAGTTTAGGTTGGAAGGATTTAATGAGTTCTTGGAGAAGGTTAACTCTTTTTGTGACATGCATGCACTTGAAGTGAAAAATTTAGATGAAGAATATATTAACCCAAGGTGGCCGAGAAGAAAGACGAACATCTCAAATCGGCATTATTACGAGTGTGATTGCTTCAATGGCGGTTCTAGATTTGCAAATTCAAGAATTTGGGAACCGTTTTAATAAGGTAACATCTAAACTACTTCTTTGTATGAGTTGTTTGAGTCTGTGTTGATAATTTTAGTGCGTTTGACATTCCAAATATACTAAAACTAGCCGAAAAGTATCCATATGATTTCGATGAAGCGAAAAATGAAGGCTTCCGATTCAACTCGGAAACTACTTTGGTTATGTGAAAAAAGATACACGATTTGCCAACTTGGATGGTTTGTCGAGTCTTGTAAGGTTAATGGTTTCAACAAATATTCATGTAACTTATACATTGGTATATCGTTTATTAAAGCTTGTTCTCGTATTACCCGTCGCAACCCAACCGTTGAAAGATGTTTTTCGGCAATGAAGATTGTGAAGACCGACTTACGTAATCGGATTGGGAATGAGAATTTAAGTGATAGTTGTATATGTTATATAGAGAATGACTTGCTTAAGAAAGTACCTCTAGATGATGTTTTGGATAGATTTCAAAAAATGAAAACCCGTAGAGCGACGTTTTAGATATGTTTGTAATTTGTAACAACGTTTGACGTGTTTTGGATGGTTATATGAATTTTGAATTTATGTTCTTTTGTGACCCGAAACGACCCGAACCTACCGACCCAAACCGAATTTTTTTTTTCTATGTATAGGCGGAAAAATTCCGCACCCCCATGGAAAAATTCTTGGGTCCGCCACTGTATACACATACATATAGTTTAAAATTCACTATATACATATATGTATATTGGATTAGGATAAGGTTATTGTAAAAAAGACCAAAAGTGTGAGAAAGATAAAAAGAATCTCAGCCATTAGATCTAAATTAATTGAAATGGGTAATCAAGTAATTTTATCATTGTTAATTAATTCAAAACCTTTCATAAACCACCACTCTAATTTATAGGAATACCGAATAACATTGCAAACACCATTCAGCACGTATATCACCATTCAATAATTATATAACACCCTTCAATAAGTATATAACACCATTCAATAAGTATATAACACCATTTTAAAGATCTCTATAAAAACACTACGAATAACACTGCAACAACCATTCAGTGCATATATAACACCATTCAATAATTATATAACACCATTCATAAGTATATAACACATTCAATAATTATATAGACTAAAGATCAAATACAAATAAAATTAACGTACAAAACGTAAAAACTGAAGGAAAAGCAAAAAAAAAACACGGTGAACATTTTCGTAAATATTTGGTTTCAAAATTACTCTACAGGATCATTTGTAGAGTGATTTTGGTCTTGTAGAGTAATTTTATAAATGTTTTGTAGAATAATTTTATCTTTTGTAGAGTAATTTTAATCTTTTGAAAGTAATTCGTAAATTTTGTAGATTAATTTGAAATATCATGTAGAGTAATTTTGTTAGCATTTAGTTATAGGTTTAGCTTTATGGTTTAGTTTTTAGCTTTTAGTTTTTTTAGGGGGGGGGGGGTTAGGTTTTTTTTAATCAAAATTACTCTACAAGAATATTTTACAAAATTACTCTACAATATCAAAATTACTCTACATGAACATTTTACAAAATTACTCTACAAGACCAAAATCACTTTACAAATGATCATATAGAGTAATTTTGATAATTACCCTACGACCATATATTTACGAAAATGCCACCGCGTTTTTTTTACTTTTCCTTCAATTTGTACGTTTAGTACATTAATTTTATTTTCACAAGAACTTAACTCTAATTATATAACACCATTCATTACATATATAACATCATTCAATTAGTATATAACACAATTCAATAATTATATAACACCATGAACTGAAATAAAAACCTATTAACTGAAACATTCGATTAAAAAACGTAATTTTTTTTTTCTTATATAAGTATAGAATATGGTACTCATATTAAAGACTAGAAAACACTCGTTATTATGGTGTAATTAAAAAAAAAACGAGTTACGTGTAAAAAGTTATTGGCGTTTAAAAAATAAAAGGGGAACTTGCATGTGGATTGTATGTGACTTTCTTAAATTAAAAATGTTAATTTTACCTTTATACCTTAATCTAGAAAATTATTTATTTTAATTTTATACTATCTACAAGATTGTCATCAAGATCTCAACCATTATATTAAAGATTAATGGTTTAGATTTTTCTTACCCTTCTCACACTTTGGCCTTTTTTACAGGATCCTCTACCTATTGATTATACACATATGTATATAGTCGATTTTAAACTATACGTATGTGTATATTACGAAAAGCTTAGAGAAAATGTGTGGTTCAGAATGCTTCTCAAGTTTCTCAATTAGCCTGGTATTTCTCACATAATCCTAACCCTATATATATATACACCAAAAGACATAAAATTTCTGTTTTCAGTTTTCAAAAACAAAGATTGGTGTTAAAACTTTTATAAAATCGAGCACAAGTGCACATATATACATAGAAAAAGACATAAAATTTCCCTATTGAGTTTTGTACTTTTGCACATTACTTTCCATGTCCTGGAAAAAGAAACAAGACAAGACGTTTAGTCAAAACATAAAGCAATAAACAATAGAAGAAAACTCACCCTAATTTGCTAATAAATACAAAAACTCATCTTCTACCACCACTCTGCTCTCCTTACAACCCAACTCCTCTTTCCTTTCGTTTCCTCCACCACATGGAGACCACCACCACCACACCGGCACCCAAAACCCTCCACATGCCCATCGGCTACCGATTCTGTCCAACCGACGAAGAAATCATCATACATTACCTCCGTCCCAAAGCCTTCAACCTCCCCTTGCCGGCCACCGCCATTATTCACTCCGATCATCTCTTCTCCCATCACCCTTCACACCTGCCAGGTCACTTTTCCGGCCATCTTTTTTTCTTTATTATTATTATTATTTTTTTATTTTCACTGGTTAAAGGATTTTTGTTTAATGTTTGTAGGTGACATGAAGGAGAAGAGGTATTTCTTTTGTAAGCCGAGTTGTGGTAGTAATTATGGTTTAAATCTTGGTGGCTACTGGAAGCCCATTGTGAAAAATGGAAACACTACTCATAGCCAGCTCATTTTAGCAACCGGATGTAACCATCCTATTGGGTTCAAGAAATCTTTTGTTTTTTACGAATTTTCTGACCACCGTAGATCGGGTGTCAAAACTCCATGGATCTTACACCAGTTTAGCCTTCTTTATCCCTTACCAATTAAGGTATGTTACATTGTTTTGTTTTTTTGACTAATGGGCTATAAATAATTTCTGGCCCAAATATTATCTAACATGTTTTAGGCTTAATGACTATGAATCAGAACATTTCATAGTTAAGCGTGTTTAAGTGGAACCGTTTAGTCGGACGATAAAAATTAAATCTGTTTATTAATGCGTTTTGAGCGCAGGGATGTGAATGAGAAATTTTCACAGTTAAACGTGTTTAACTAAGAACGTTTAGTGGCAATGATTGTGAAAAAATAAATCCATTTATTAACGCGTTTTGGATGTACTGGCTGTGAATGAGAAAATTTTCACTTGGGAAATTAAAATTAAATTTGTGCCTTAAAAAGGGAAAAACGAATAAAATATTAGTTGGTGTGAGAGTTCGGTGTTAGATTGGGGTTTAAACTGTGTTCTTTCTTTTTGAAGGTAGAAGAATGGGTGGTTTGCAGCATTCACATGAAGTCAAAAAACATCAAAAATCAACATCAGGGTCCGGCTAAAAGGTTCAAGAAATCTCATTCTAAAACGGACCAGATTCGGACAGACGAAGAACGAATTAGTCGGGTTGTGATCGACGATGATTCGGCTAGTGGAATCACTTTCGATGACGATCTGAGCGGCCGGAAAGAAGAAGAAAACGAAGAGGAATCAAGAGTTAATTAAGAAGTAGTTGGATTGCTACCTAACTTTTACTCACCTTAAATTTTTGTAATTTTAACTTTTAACAATTTGAAGGCCATGAATTTGATTGAGGATGTATGTTGTTATCACTTATTTTTTCTGGTTGTGATCACTTGTGTGCACGGTTTGGTTTGGTTATTAGTATTATTCGTAACCATAACTGAAGTCATCGGTTAATTCAGTTAATTTGTCAGTTTCAGTTCGGTTCGGTTAATTTTCGGTAATAACCAATTCAAACAAGGCTAAATTTTTTGCTTATAAATACATGTAATGGAGGTATAAATGCATGAAGTGGATGTTTAAATAAATGAAATGAGGTATAAATAAATGAAATTAAGGTATAAATAAATGAAATGAAAGTTTAAAACATGATATACATGAAATAGAGGTATAAAAGCATGAAATATATAAAAAAATAAATGGTCGGTTAACCGATGGTAAAAAAATATCTGTTAACCGACTTTCGGTTAATTCAGTTTTGGTTAATTTCGGTTTGGTTTTTTTGGTTTTCAGTTTGGTTTCAGTTAACGGTCATGTAAATACCATGGAAGAAGGTTTGATCCTATTCATGGAGATTCCATAAATATCCTATTCCAAAAATGGAAACAATTAGGATTTTTTTAGAAATTGGATGCAGTTACTAATTCATGATCTGGCATATACCGAATGAAAACTTCATTCTCGATTCTACGAGAATTTTTATGAAAGCCTTTCATTTGCTTCTCTTCGATGGAAGTTTGATTTTCCCATAATGTATCCTAATTTTTGGCATAATTCTTCTTCTGATGATCGATTCAAACTCTGATCAAAAAAATATACCTTGGTTATATTTCATCTCTTCAACAAGTTTAGTAATGAGCATAACGGCCCTATTGTTCCGATAGAGAGAGGAACCTATGATTAGCTTTTCGGGAAATTTCCAAACGAACAATTTCAATGAAATCTTTCAATTTCTTATTTTATTATGTTCAACTCTATGTATTCCTCTATCCGTAGAGTACATTGAATGTACAGAAATGGCTATAACAGAGTTTCTCTTATTCATATCAACAGCTACTATAGGAGGAATGTTTTTATGCGGTGCTAACGGTTTAATAACTATCTTTGTAGCTCCAGAATGTTTCAGTTTATGCTCCTACCTATTATCTGGATATACGAAGAAAGATGTACGGTCTAATGAGGCTACTATGAAATATTTACTCATGGATGGGGCAAGCTCTTCTATTCTGGTTCATGGTTTCTCTTAGCTATATGGTTCATCCAGGGGGAGAGATCGAGCTTCAAGAAATAGCGCCTTTTTAAAAAGAACACATATACCTAACAATCAAATAAAGTTTTTTCATATCAATATGACACGTTAAAAAAACTCTCAAGAAATTAACATCAATTAAAACAAAACAAAAAAACCATAGCTTAACAGGATTTGAATATCTAATCTTTTAATTATGACATTCAGGTGTTTTCGTCACTGATCTGAATTTGTCATTAAAAAATTATCTCTTCTTATACGACGTGTGAACTCATTTATGAGTCCATTTTTATAATTTTCAAGTGCCACTCGAATTATCGAGGGTGAGCATTTAACAATGTACATTGTAATCCTAGATAGTGAGAACATAAGAAGTCCAAGAAAGTTGCATGTTCATTTGAAAGTACCCAAAAGAAAGATAAGTGTCATGTGTTTTGTCTTGATCTGGTTTAGTGTTAATACAATGTTTAAAACAAACAACACCATAGGCATTGATGGGGGTGTTGCTAAGCATTCTTGTTTTTTTTAATGTATAAAATAATTCACCATAAGTCCAGAATAAGATTCCTCATGCCCCCCTCCTACCTCCTCTTGCTATGTATCTAATCAGTAATCAAACACTTGTTCATTATTTGTTGTAAATTATTATTTCTTCTTCAAAATAAGATTTAGAACACTTTTAAAAAAAATGATTCTCTGTTTCCAAAAGAAGCAAGTACAGCCCTTTAAATTATTTAAGTGCATATTTGTACTTAATAAACAAATATACATGTACTTTTTAGGATTATTTATGTACTAACAAAATTAAAAAAAACAGATAAAAAGTTTAATAGTATCCAAAATCAGGTTGTACATTTTTTTTCTTAACCATTTATTTAATAAAAAAACTTGCCAAATTACATCAAAACAGAAGGTAGACGGGCAACAAGCTGCGTCACCATCCCCTTCTGAATTGCAAAGCCTAATCTTCTAAACAGAAACCCCTGCCCCCTGGGATGAGCAATTGTTGTAGATGACCCGTTGAACCCTAATCAACAAGTGGATAGCTTTTGGTGCTAGGGAGCCAAAGACATCAAAAGCAAAAGGGACAAAGACATGTTGGTTCTCTGTGCAAGCTTTAGCGTTTTTATCCACTTTCTTTGATTTTGCTTTTCTAGATGCTTGCTCAACTACAAACTCGTTTTCTCTTAAACCAACCAAAAGGGACATTTATATTTTCCATAACAAAAGTTATATATATATATATATAGGATCCGGTTTAAGAGATAACCACTCTCAGTTGCAAAACCGTATGAACCACTCTTAACCATATAGACACCTCATCCTTTAATGTCCTTTTGACATAGAGGTATTTTTGTAAATTTTCGATCACATAATCCAATGTCTGTATAAAGTCAGATCTCATTCTCTCACTCTTCATAAACCTAGATCTCATCATCCCTCTAGCTTATCATCTTTCTTTCTTACACTTATAATCAAACAAATTCAAAAACAACAAAACAGAGAAGACGAAGGTCGGCCATAGCGGACCGACGACGGAAATAACCGGTCGGCCACCACCCCTCTGTCATTAAACAACCACCACATCCCAGCCGAGGAGATGAAGGTCGGTCTGTTCCAGTTTCGGCAACCGAAGTTCCGACGACCCGAGTTCTGGCGACTGGAGTTAGAGAGAAAGGAGATAACTGTCGGTCTAAGAGACTCCGATGGCAGCTAGAGTTCCGTCCATTTCCGACGGCGGCGAGTTTTCCGACGGTGCGCATGATGGTCGATGGTTTGGATGGTGATTGGGGTGTTTGTATTGAGATGATATGCGGGTATGTAGTTCTGATTCGAATCAAATCCACCAAATCAACCAACATCCCATCACAGATCTCCCCAACATCTGCAATTTCTTGATTTCTTCAAACAACAACAATGGACAACAGCCCTCCATACTACAAGGAGGGCTTGCCACTCTCCTCAACCATATCGAAATCAGACAAACAACAGTCCAGATCATCATCGTCTTCAAGATCTTTCGTACCTTCAATCTTCTTCGCTTTCTTCTCTTGTGTCGCGTGGCTTTACATCACCGACATGTAATTATATATATATAATATATATATATATATATATATATATATATATAATATATATATATATATATATATATATATATATATGTATGTATGTATAATTGTTAGGTTTTTTGTTTGTATTGATCTTGTTGTTTGTGATTGTTGATTGATGAATCTGGATCTTGGTTTTTGAATTTGGGAATGTTAAATTTAGGGCTTTTTAGTTGAAATGATCATTTTGTTCAAATTTTAGGGTTTTCGGTTGGTGATTATTTTACATAAAGGGAAATTGCCAACAAGGGTAGCTAAAAGATCCCATTTTTTATGATGGGTATATCTAGTTTTTACTAAAGGAGTGGAAGTTTGATTTTCTTGACAAATTTTGAAGTTGAATTGCACTTTTTGACAAGCATAGTAGTGAAAGTTTAATGTTTGACAAATTTATAGACTCGAATATAGATCAATTTTGACAAAATTTCTCGTGTTTTTGAAAATTGAACTCACTCATTTTGATTTGGGTATTTTGGTTTCTTTCTTGGTTGTATCCTATTTTACTTGTAATAGAAATGGTTCTTAGGTCTCAACTTTTGTGGGTTGCTGTTAAATTTTGTAATTCTGGACTTAGTTTTAAAATATGCATATCAGAAGCACATAGTGCCCACATCACATGATGCAGTGATGAGATCGTATCGTGCATTTTTATTCCATGGTGTGCGTATCACATGATGGCGAGGATACATGGCTTATGTAGTTGACTAGTATCTGAACAAATTGGACCGTGATTGCAATGGCTCTTTGTTTTTCAAGTCTGTTTAAACAAATCTGACAATCGATTGAGCAACGGGTTGAGGATTTTAACAAATTAGACCATCAGTTGAACAAATTTGACTAAAGATGATGAGAATGTCTTGTATCATAGTGTTCAGAAGCTAACACAAAATTTTGACTAGAGATACTGAGAATATCTTTTATTTGGAAGCTAACAAGTTCAAATATTATCTATAAATAATTTTTTTCGTAATTTTTAACGAGCGTTTCGCATACGTGATGCGTGCGCTTCTTTCATTGCGTATCACGTATCGGCTTTTGGGATCAAAATGCATCGGACCGCCCAACGCTCTTTAAAACCAAGATTCTTGATTACTGCATCAGTTTTGTGAAATGAGGGTTTGTGATGGTAGAAGTTTTTTTAGGGTAATTATGGGTTTTTGTTATCACCTACTAAACTAAAAATTATCATGTTAATTATGAGCCTAAACAACTTGTTGTATTTTATGTTTATTACTAGGTTATGGCAGGATGCTGAGAACCGAATGTTGTTGGCTAATTTGCTTGTGCAGAATTCTGCAGAGGTTTGCTTTAAATCCACAATTGTGAAGTTGTTTTAAATGTTATATAAATGATAACTATGTATTTTGGTATTTTTCACTTTCCAAACATGTATAATGATTTCTTTTGTTTAATTCTTTTATTTTGTTTTTTGCAGAGACCAAAGGTTCTTACAGTTGAAGACAAACTCGTGGTCTTCTAGGATAAGTTTTTTTGGTCAACTTTATCTCTTTGTGTAAAGTGTACTTCATTTATCTTCTTTAGAGTTACCACTCGATATTCTAATTACAAAAAGGTTTAATTTTTTTAACAAGGGTGTAAAATTTTTATAATCGGGATGTAAAAAAAGTTTACAACCGCGGCTTAAAAAAAGTTTGCAATAGGGGATGTAAAAAAGTTTAATTTTTTTTAACACACGCGTAAAAATTTACAACCGGAATGTAAAAGGTTTACGTCCGTAAAAAGTTCACACGCAACACCGTGCGTAAAATTTTTTTGGATGGTTTTGAAATACTTCAAAACTGTGTATTCGAAGTTAAAATAAGCCCGGAAAATTCCATGTAAAAACTTTTTATACTCAACCGCATGCGTAAATTTGTTGCAAACCTTTACGCACCCCGTAAAAACTATACGTTATACCCAACCGCATGCGTAAATTTGTTTGCAAACTTTTATGCACCCCGCAAAAACTTTGTAAAACTCTACATAAACTTTATGCTACCCGTAAAAACTCCATGTAAAAAGTTCTTATTCTCAAATTTTTATACGTCCTCCGTAAAAAGTTTAAAAAAACCCTAGCGAATCGACGTTTTTTTTGTAAAAATTGCAATGTTTTCACACACAACCCCTGCATAAATTTACTGCTTGTGAAAATAAAAAAAGTAACACCCTAACAAATAACTATGTACGTAATATATACCGATGTGTCTTTTTTTACACAGTGTTTTTTTTTTTAGTAACACCCAATGTAAAAAAGTTTACAACTGGGGGCGTAAAAAAAGTTTACAACTGAGGCGTAAAAAAAGTTTACAACTGAGGCATAAAAATTGTTTTTTACGCCCCTGAATGCCCGCTCGAGCTCTTCTAAACGTCACTTTTGTGGAATGTAAACGCTATATTTTGGAGTAATGATATTTAATTTGTTTGTAGGATGATAATTTGGGATTTTTACAAGTTTTGTGTGGTGTCCGTGCAGATCTCAGACGATAGAGGTGCAAACTATCATTTACTAACGACGACTTCGCTTTATTTATTTTAGTTAATTTTTTTTTCATTTTCTGGTGATTTATTTGCAATGTAAACATTTACCTCAATTTTTTAAATTTTTTATTAAAAAACAATTTTATTAATTAAAGAACAATCATTAAAGGTCATGGTAAAAGACCAATCAACCCTTATCTCACTAAAAACAAAAATCTTATTAATTATAGCACAATTATTACTCTGCTTTTTGGGGCCTTACATCGGCTGTAAAAAGGTGATGACATAAGCATGATATCACCTTTTACAACATTTATGGCTGACGTAAATGAAAAAAAAAAACAATGTTTTTTTTGGAAAAGTTGATTTTTTTTAGGATTTTTGGTAAAAAAATTAAAAAAAAACCTTTCGTAAGGCCGAGCTCTCTAAGTTCTCACAACTCGTATGAGTTTTCATTTTACCCTAACTATATATATATATATGCCTGTTAACGTACAATACCATCTTATAGTACAATGCGTACGCAAGCATCTCAACCAATTTAGGCGTTCAGTTGAACGCGGTTGAACGCGCTGACACAATAGTAATTAACTTTGCATAATTATGCATGTTATTTGTATAATTACGCACGTTATATTGGTGACAACGTATCGTCACACGTTAAGAGGGTCTTGTATTCTAAACTTTCACTTCTATACAGAACACTAAATATTGTGAGAAAACGCAGAACAAAATGAATCACCATTTTTTCAATCCTAAAAACCTAAAAACGTCACACCCAACGACGGCGGAAAACATCGGGCTATATTTGTTAAGGTAGGCTAGCAAAGTTAATGAGCATATAACAGAAGTCTAACATAGCATGCGACAATCAAGAATATAAACATGTATCATGTTATTAACGGATAGGGTAAGTTGTGTAAACAAGTTTCATCGTGATTGGTGATTTTGAACATGTTGCACCCAAAAGTGTTTAAAATAGAAAACGGGATCGAGTATACTCACGGTTTTGCAAAGCTTCCTAAAGAAGATTCCCGTGAGTTGTTGGAGGTTGATGGACGGAACACCGAGGTTACCCTACATGGGGTAAACGAAGTTGTATAAGTATTGGAATGGTAACGCAAGATTTGTGGATTCGAAATTTAAATAACGTGAAAAGTAGTTATATGAAATTAATCATCTCGTACACATAACACTTGTCCTTGACACTATTGAAACCTCAAGGGTTGGTGTGTTTTCATGGATTCAAAGATCCATTAGAATCGTAACAGGTGTACGAACATGGATGATGTAACATGTTTCTTGACAAGTAACTATCAAGTTATTATCAAGTCTTGTTACTTAGGTATATATATGTATATATAGATTATAAGATATAGGTCAAGTATGAGGTAGGAGATTAAAGTCTCTATTTAGGCACATCTTTTGAGTCATAGAATTCATACATGAGGTAGGAAAAACAAGCTCCCATTTAAATACCTCCATTGTTCACCATTACACAAGTTCTCATAGACAACAAGGAGGGTCAAGAACAAGATTAATAATAATAAGGAAATGGAATACATGCTTATCGCTATACCAAGTAGTCAAATAAGCTACAACCCGGTGAGCCGACGTAGACACAAGTCGAATGCTAGACGGGGTTGTGTTACTTTTATCTAGCAAAACACATTAGGATAGTGATGAGAAATCATCAAGTGATGTGTGGACTTAGCATCAAGTTCAAGCTAATCGGGTAGTCACACTAACATCAAGTTCAAGACTTGGCATCACTTGGGAGCTTAATGCTCATGTAAAACAGAAAGTTTGTGAGGTTTTAACTTCCGATTTAACATGTCTCAGCCTTGTTTTTAAGATTAACTAACCATAGATGAGGTTATAAGCATTAGGACATAGGTTTGAGATTAGTTAGACTCAAGTTTAACTAAGATTAACAAGTTTAGATGAAAAAAGAAACGAACAGTCCACTTTGGAGCCTTTTTCTGGACATTCCAGAGCCTGGTTTTCCATGGAAAATCAATGGAAATGTTCCTAAGGTTAATCCAAGTAAGTGGGAAAAAGAATGGAGTAAAACGAATAAAATTTGAGTGAGTTATGCTCACTTTAGTGAAGGAGAGTGATTCTGCTCGAACTTGAGATTTGCAGCTGATTATGGATGATTTGAGAGTGATATGGATGATTTGCAAAGTGGAAAAAGCTTGGGAAATGCTTGGGTTTTATAGGGGAAGAGTTAGGTTAGGTTGGTGGGTAATTTAATGGTGTTTTGAGGCCATTGGAGGAGAGAATGGGTATGTGATTCGTGCATAAACGCGGATGATTCAAGTTATTGCCCACCAGACATGCTTACGGACCGTAAGCCAAGAGCCTTGCGGTCCGTAAGGCTTAGGCAGAAGCTTGAATTTTTATTTTTTTTGATTTTCTTAGTTGTAACATATATATTTGCTATGCATTGATGTTTTGTGAACCTTTAAGGGTTTATAGGCATATTTAGCATATGTCAAGGGTTCCACAAGTATAATTTTAGTAAGATAAAGTTTAAATATCGCATATAATTTTCGTATCAAACATGTGTGTCACATATTTCAAGTATATCAAGCGTTTACGCGTATTGTGGATCAAGTAGCATATATGTAGATTTTAAATGAGTTTAACATGATAAAATAGAACACGTGTTTCATTATGATTCAAGTCTCGGAATAAAGATTACAACAGAACGACGAATACAAAGTTTACAAAGTTTCCAAAAATCGGATTACAAGACGAGCTTTCTAAATATAGAAAATATGAAATAGCAGGGCATTACAGTTTCCCTCCTTTAGGAAATTTCGTCCCGAAATTTAGGAAGATGCAACAAACAGATGCGGATACTTAGTCTTCATATCACTTTCGAGTTCCCAAGTAAACTCGGCGCCATGTTTACCTTCCCATCGAACCTTGACGATAGGAATTCGACTGTGCCTCAATTGCTTGACTCCTCGGTCCATGATTTCGACAGGTTTCTCCACGATGTGCAAGGTCTCGTTGATTTGAAGATCTTCGAGTGGAACTTGAAGTCCTTCTTCAGCCAGACACTTTTTGAGGATCGAAACGTGAAAGACAGGGTGAATGTTGTTGCGTTCTTCAGGTAGGTCCAGTCGATACGTAACCTTCTCAATCCTTTCGATAATTTTAAAAGGACCTACGTAGTGAGGTGCGAGTTTCCCTTTCTTACCAAAAAGAACTACACCCTTCCAAGGGGATACCGTGAGAAGTACTTGAACACCAACGGGGAATTCCAACGGTATGCGTCTTTTGTCGGCGTAACTCTTTTGACGACTTCGAGCTTTGAGTAGATTATCACGTATTTGCAGGATCTTGTCTGTTGTTTCTTGTATGAGTTCGGGACCAGTGAGTTGAGCTTCACCAATCTCGTGCCAACAGATAGGCGATCGACATTTTCGACCATATAATGCTTCAAATGGAGCCATTTGAATACTGGCGTGATAACAGTTGTTGTATGAGAATTCTACCAATGGTAAATGTGAATCCCAATTTCCGTCAAAATGGATTACGCAAGAGCGAAGCATATCTTCCAGGGTTTGGATAGTACGCTCGGTTTGACCGTCAGATTGAGGATGAAAAGCGGTACTAAGATTAAGGTGAGTACCGAGAGCTTTTTGGAAGGTTTGCCAAAGATGCGAGGTGAAACGACCATCACTGTCCGAGATGATGTCAATGGGGATACCATGACGACAAATGACTTCATCCGTGTAGATACGAGGCAATTTCTCGATTTGTTAATCTTCACGAATGGGAAGAAAGTGCGCGGATTTGGTCAAACGGTCAATGATGACCCTAATGCTGTCGTGACCAGAGGATGTACGAGGAAGTTTCGTGATGAAGTCCATGGCGATACTTTCCCATTTCCAAACGGGAATCTCTAGTTGTTCGAGTAAGCCAGAGGGTCGTTGATGTTTGGCTTTCACCTTGGAACACGTGAGACATTTCGAAACATAAAGGGCGATATCTTTCTTCATGCTAGGCCACCAACAAGATGTATGAAAGTCTTGGTACATCTTGTCGGCACCAAGATGAATAGAGTATCGAGATTTGTGAGCTTCCTTCATCAAGAAGTCACCAAGGTTGTCGCGATTCGGAATCCAGACTCGATTGAGAAAGTATAACATACAATCAGATTTGGACGAAAGTTGTTCTTCAACACCACACCTCATCTCGTTGTACAGATTGTTCTCATTGATGGACGAGTCTTGTGCTTTACATATTCGGTCCTGAAGATTACTTAGGATCTGGAAACAGTGAATACTCTTGCCATGAGGTTTACGACTTAGAGCGTCGGCTACAACATTCGCTTTACCAGGGTGATAGCGAATCTCGCAGTCGTAGTCGTTTAATAATTCCACCCAACGACGTTGACGCATGTTGAGTTCCTTTTGATTGAAGATGTGCTGAAGGCTCTTATGGTCGGTGAAGACCACACACTTGGTACCATAAAGGTAGTGTGGACATATTTTCAATGCAAAAACAACTGCACCAAGTTCAAGGTCATGCGTGGTGTAGTTTTTCTCATGAATCCTGAGTTGTCTTGACGCGTAAGCGATAACCTTGTTTTGTTGCATAAGAACACAACCAAGACCTCGGTTTGATGCATTGCAATATACGACAAAATCGTTGTTTCCATTGGGAAGAGCGAGAATATGAGCATTACAAAGCGTATCCTTGAGCGTTTGGAAAGACTCATCTTGTTCGGGACCCCAAACAAAAGGTTTATCTTTCTGAGTCAAAGACGTGAGAGGAATGGCGACTTTTGAAAAGTTCGAAATGAAGCGACGATAACAGCCAGCTAGACCAAGAAAGGAGCGAATTTCGGATGGATACTTAGGAGCGATCCAATTCTTTACAGCTTCGATCTTTGCGGGATCAACATGAATGCCTTTCTCGTTCACAACATGACCGAGAAATTGTACTTCGTTCAGCCAAAATTCACACTTGGAGAATTTGGCGTATAGTTTTTCACGTTGAAGAAGTTCAAGGATAAGACGGAGGTGTCGCTCATACTCATCTTGAGTCTTGGAATAGATGAGGATATCGTCTATGAACACGATCACAAAGCGATCCAAGTATAATTTACACACTCGATTCATTAAGTCCATGAAGAGTGCCATAACAACTCAAAAATTCGTTGTTATCTTTTCATTTGTCTTTCCGATGTACCTATCTTTTGTAATTCCAAGATTCGGTTGATAATAAGGTTTATGTTAATTAATTATGGTATTGTACGTTATTATCGCATCTAATCGCTTATTAAATCTCATCGCAATCGCAACGCAATTACTTATTTGGTTTATTGGAATTATGTGGTAATATTAGTTACGTGTCATATGATAATTGCGTGTTTGTGTGTGTTTGGTTATGATTACAATCGCTATCGCATCGCTCTCGCACTCTCGAATCACTGAATCGCCCTATTATATCAAGTATAACGCTTAACCCTATATTATAACGCTCAATGTAACTATTTAATGCAAACCGAATCGTCAAATGAACACTTAACGCGAAATAAACGAAGAAAACCCAACTTTTGGGTCAAGTTCGCTCGAACTTGGTGTTACCAAGTTCGGCCGAACTTGACTGGCCTGCTAACTCTCTCCCAAACCTCAACTTCGCTCGAACTTAACCTCAGGGAGGTCAAGTTCGGTCGAACTTGGCTCCTTTCCCTTGAAATCTTTACAAGTTCGGCCGAACTTGACTCCACCAGCCTCCATTTTTTCCTTCTCCTATAAATAGTCAGCCCCATTCTCTCATTTGAACTTGCTGCAACTTCGCCCAGAGCTCCCGAACCCAAAACCCTCTGCTTTCTAAGTAAGAATCAGATTGATTTTAACTACAACGATGTTTATCAACGTTTTACAAAGGTTTACAACGATTTTGGCACAAGGCATTGCCTTCGTTTTCATCAAATCTTCTCCGTTTACGAAAATCTTCATCTTTTTCCATAAAACTTCTGTTTTCCACTCAGATCTATGTTTAGATCTGAGTAAACCTTTTAAACCTTGATTTTGACACAAAATACGGACTTTTTATGATGTTTTGTTCATTTTCTGATATGAAACGAAGCATTTATCATTCAAGATCCCAGATCTGGAAGCACAAGGACGTGCATGTTGGTTTACACAAGCCGGACTAATCCGAACGAACCCCGAGTTCGCCTGGATTAGCCCACGCTTTTGTAAAACGGCTAAAACAGCTCTAAAAGACCTCTCCGACCTAAGTTTGCTCAGTAGCACAGGGTGAGAGGGATGAACACTCGATTTCCTCAGCAAACGACGTGAAAACGCAAGATTTTGGACCCAAAAACATCAAGTTCGCTCAAGAATCATTAGCTCACCAGGTCAAGTTCGACCGAACTTGGGTCTATTCCTACCAGAATCCTTACAATTTCGCCCGAACTTGACTTTTCAAGCAATACTTCTTGCAAGTTCGCCCGAACTTGATTCACAACTCAGCAAAACCTTACAAGTTCGCCCGAACTTGTCTATTGCCCAACCAAAACTTCACCGTTTCAGCTTTTCGGAGACTGATGCACTTCCGTTCGCGTATGCAGGCTGATCCGGTGCTCCTCTTCACCTCTCGGCAGTCGTCTACTCTCTCCTAAACGCACCCACAGTGAGTATACTTGACTCATTTTTGCTTTAATGCAGTTTTTGGGTGTTACATGCGTTCCTATATCAAAAACACTTCACAAATCAAAACTGTCTATCACACGCGAATAATCTGATTGTATATGCTCGATACGTGATACTAGAAACATGTGACTAGAACTTATTTTCGTTAACTTGCCTCCTTAGCTAGTATGGTACTGTAGTTTGGCTAATACCCAACAGGGTCTAGTTAGGATGGTCGCGCAAGCCTTCTACCGGTAGTTAGCATGAGAAATGAGCCTATGTTGTATGATGTGTTTTGGTGTATCATGATATGTAGTTAGATTATTTCGCGAACGCTTTCTCGATTATGCTAGTAGTACTTAAACCTGTATGCTCACCTTTACTTAATTGTATTGACTTGTATTTTAACGTATGTAACAGGTTGAGGATTTAGCTTGGATGCCTTGGATGTTGCATGCGTAGTTTAGTTCGTTTTCTTAGTTTGTTTCGAATGGTTGTAATAAAATCTAGGGGAGATCGAATTGGATTTATGTTAAGAGATTTTGTTGAAATGTAATGGTTATTTTGAAGGTTTATGAGTTTGATAGTATGGGATATTGAATGTTGAATATTATCTTTGAAATGGCTGTATGGGAATCTCTTGATCAATCCGATTCGCCTAGTGCCACTACCCCGATGATTCCGCCATCGGTTGGGGTGTGACAACTGCGGGTGCATTTGGCAGACCGAATGGCATAACTACGAACTTGTAGTGACCGTATCTAGTACGAAAGGTGGTTTTAGGGATATCTTCTTCAAGAACTCAAAGTTAATGGTGGCCAGAACGAAGGTCGATTTTGGAGAAACAAGTTGCGCCTTGGAGTTGATCAAAAAGGTCATCGATGCGGGGAAGAGGGTAGCGGTTCTTGACGGTGAGTTTGTTAAGTTCGCGATAATCGATACACTTCCGAAATGAACCATCCTTCTTCTTGACGAATAAAACAGGAGCGCTCCAAGGAGAAGTACTAGGGCGTATAAAACCTTTATCAAGAAGCTCTTGAAGTTGGCTAGATAGCTCTTGCATTTATGAGGGTGCTAGGCGGTAAGGAGATTTAGCGACATGCGTAGCGCCAGGAATGAGATCGATACGAAAGTCAACTGATCGAGGAGGAGGGCCCGGAAGGTCTTCAGGGAAGATGTCGGAAAAATCACACACCATTGGGACATCACTTACGTCTTTTCCTTGCCCTTTTCTTCCACAACGTGGGCTAAAAAGGCAAAGTACTCCTTACGTAAGTACTTGTTCGCTTGGGTGCATGACATGAGTTTGAGACCTTTTGAGGGTCTTTCTCCATAGACGTGCAAAGTGTCACCAGACGGAAGAGGCAATTGAACAAACTTTTCGTGACAATCGATTTCAGCATGGTTCTTACGAAGCCAATCCATACCTACTATGATATCGAAACTACCCAATTGCGTAAGTATGAGGTCGATGGAAAACACATGATTACTGAGGGTGAGAAAACAATCGCGAAGAACGGAGTCAACAGTGATGGACTTGCTATTGGCAACTACGATGGTGAAAGATTTTGGAAGTTTGGAACATGTACAATTTAACATTGGTTCAAATTCTACGGATACAAAACTTTTATCCGCACCAGTATCAAATAGTAAAGAAGCATATAAGCTATTGAAAAGGAACGTACCGTTCACGACTTCATTGTCGTGTTGCGTCTGGTTTGCGTTGATGTTGAAAGCGCGACCACGAGGAGCTTGTTGTTGTTGCTCTTGATTGTTTTGAGGGCATTAAGGGCGAAGGTGATTTGGATCACCGCACTTGAAGCAAGCTCGGACGTTGTTGGCAGGAGCATCACGGTTTTGGTTTTGGGGTGGTTGCTAGTTTTGGTTGCCTTGAGGTGTAGGACAACTTCGGCAAGCGGCGGTTACATGCCCGAACTGATTGCAGTTTGTGCAATGGCGGCATGCGATGTTGGCTGGGTGATGGTGATGGCATATGGTATACTAGGATGATTCCCAATGTACGGTTTCTTGCGGGTTCTTGAGGGGGATTTGGGTTAACAGCTGGTGTAATTGCATTGCAACTTTGGTTTCGAAACTTTCGTTTCTTGCCATTGTTGTTTCGCGGTTAAGACTTGGGTTCACTGGGTTTGGTGGTGGTTTAGTGGGTTGATTTGGTGGAGATGGGGGTTTTGGATAGCTTATCCCGCATGTGGTTATCGTTAGTTCCAGCGGCTAGACGATAACACAGCTCGATGTTGTCAGGTCTGGAGGATTGAATGGCGTCACGAATGGCGGGAGGAAGACCATTGAGGTATTTCCTGATTGCACGTTCGGCCGTGTTTACAAGGTGGGGAACGATGATGCTTAACTGTTTGAAGCGGGTGGTGTACTTGAGGTTATTGTCACCCACTTGTCGGAGGTGCCAGAATTCTTCCTCGAGCCTTTCCTGCTCGTGCAGAGGACAAAATTCCAAAATCATCATTTCCCTAACCTCGGGCCAAGGGAGGGCATAGGCTTCTTTGGAGCGAAGGTTGCGCTAGTTCGTCCACCACTCGAGGGCTCCTGATTGGAAGACTCCTGATGTGTGCTAAACAGACTATAAAAATGAACTAACTATGACTCTCTAAGCTAGACACTAAAAAGCTTTAAATCTAGACTTGACTTAAACCTAACCACACAACCGGCAAGTGTACCGATCAATGTAGTATAACCTAAGTAAGTCCGGATATCGAACCAACAGGACTCTACTAATTACGCTAATTAGCCTCTAAAAGACTTGGACAGACACGACTAAAACTGTTTTGATTGTTTTGGCGGGGGGGGGGGGGGGGTTACGGAAAATCTACGGAAATCTATATTAAAACTAATTAAAGACCAAATTAACTAACATGAACGAAGGATGGAAGTTGTTCTCACGAGGTGATGAAGACTACCTAGACTAGAATCCTGGATTGATTTTAAGCGTTTACCGATTAAGTTAATTACTCGTATTCTGGAACCGGGATCTTATGATACTAAACCTATTAAATACCAGCTAAGCCCCTCAACCCTTCTCGAGGTGAAACTTATGGCGTTACCTAGGCCGTTAATCCTACCGGTTGATTAGACTTCTTTCCAGTTGTCTAATATTGTGTGAGTACCCTAATGATGACCTACCCTTTTCCAATTATAGATCTAGGGTAGTTTGAGTATCTAAACTTGACTTGATAGACTAATAAAACCGACGGGTCAACAAAGCATGATCTTTTCCAAAGACCGACAATAGCAATTCGCCGGGTAAGACCTATCAATAGCCCCTCACTTTCCAGGTATTAGGACTAGTAGAACACTAAAATCTAGTAACCTGTTAACTAACACTTCTAAGGTTTACTGGGCCCTTCAACCTTAAAGACTATGAACTTATCCTATGATATAGGCACTCACCAAAGTTCACAACCTAATACGACTCTATTCCGTGATATAGACTGTCACCAAGAATCATATGAAGTAATAGTAAACAGAAAACCAAATCAAAGCATGCACACACACCAAGCCAGATAAACAAACTGCTTACAGAGCACAATTAATCCATAACAAACATGTAACTAACGAAAAAGGTGTAAACTTTTATTAATCCATTCATCAAAGTCTAGGTAGTAAAGATGTTTAGCCTATCATATTCCGTAACAAAAGCAAAACAAGAAAAGTCAAACTGGAATTCATTATTACAAGTTCAGAAAAGAGAAAACAAGACAAACAAGGATCGTGTAAACCCGAGAAAGTCTTTAATCGTCAATCTTCGCTTGATCCAATGATTCCAGAGCTTCGAAACCTTCAAACTCAGCTAATACGACTCAAGAACGGCTGCAAGAACTCCTAAAATTCGTAACCCTAATCAAGGATGATTACGTTTTCTTTTATACCCCGAAATCCAACTCAAAACGCATCAGAAACAACTTTTCCGCAAACAGATACCCCGTCGCGCTACGCGACGGGTGAGGGCCAGGGCGTCGCGTAGCGCGGCGCCCCTATATCTGCTGATTTTGTCTTTCGTTTCACGTTCAGATCTCGGTTACGCGTACGGTTCCTGTTTTCCTTCCAAACTGCTCGTATTTCTTCGTTTTTCACAACTTTAAGCAACGGGACCTGAAATCAATGCTTAACATCAGCAGTATCGAAATTGTAACCTAAACTAGACTCAAACTATCTAAAAACGGAATAAAATATACACTAAAAACATATGTATTTTGCAGTACATCAAACATCCCCACACTCAAGACTTTTTCGTCCCTGAAAAAGAATCTATGCAAAACGGAATCAGAAACAGAAAATTATCCGGGTCAAAACATAGATCACATTATTAAAACCAAGACTCATGTTAGCCACAATTGCAGGTATACTTGTCCTCTTAAACCCAAATCCGGTTCCAAGCCCTTATCTTGAAATTTAGTTCAAGTGCAACCGGTTTACCTAGGGTCTCACAATAGAAGCCATAGTCCATCTAATCCCGCCTCAAGCTTATAGAATAAAAAGAACGATCACTGGACCAATTCCTAACCGTTTTTTATCAAAATCAAAAGAATTTAAAACCAATTTTTTTTCTCTATTTTTATTTTTTTTTTTCATTTAGCTTAGACAGTGCTTTACCTAACCCAGAGGCATTCCGGCTGTAGAGTCGCTATCCCCAACTCGGATTACAATAGGCTTCGGTAATTTTTTCTTTCCTATGCAACTTAATTTCACACATCCCAGAGGCATTCTAAGTCAGAGTCACCATCCCCAACGAAGATTACGTAGGCCTGCGCTACTTTCTTAGTTTCTAGCTCAATCTATTTTTTCCTTTTTCATGATTAAAAATTCTGACGATTTTAACTTATAACGGCATTTTTATGCTATTATTAGCGGTTTCAATTTCCCACTTTTCCTAGATGAGCACCCACTAATAAACCGACAATTAAGGTATATTAAATCAAAGGAACCTAGAACCGACTCGAGCCTACCCGCATATCCGAAACTAGACACAAGCTCGACTATTTTTTCTCATATTATCATTATTCGACCCCGAACAAAAATCTGTCTTTTCTATCATTTTCCGTTTATTTTTCTGCAAACTCCTTTATTCAAAAGACATTTTCTAATTTTTCAAATATTTTTTTTTTACAAATAGCTCAAAGACTCAACTATACCAAACACTAAGATAGATTCGTAATGTCCCATCCCCACACTCGAGATTTGCATTGTCCCTAATGCAAGAATCGAACAAACAAAAAACTAAACTAACACTACCCACGAATTTAAAAACTAAAGAAAGCAAAAAATACAAAACTCTACAATGAAAAAACTTAGCTTGAAAAATGTGAGATTGTTAACGTGCCAGTCAATTCCACATATTGCCCTCCATTACCGAACGTGCTCAGCAAACTATACCAAACTCTCACACACGAACGGAAAGCGGCTCCAAACATCAACCTAAAAGCACATCCATACCAACCAAACAAATGCAAATATCCAAATACAAGCATCCGAAATTCAAACAAACAAAAATAAATTGTCTTTTCCTACTACAACCAAATCGAACTAAAGCAGCATAAAAAAATAATATAGAAATAAAAAGGATATACGCTACTTCAATCCGCCTTCATCACTCATCGTCTCCTTCATCCATGTGGTGTGAACCCCAGCCTCCAGCTCCATGCTGACCACCGTAGTCATACCCATATCCACTCTGACCTCCCCACTCGTCATACCCCGGGTATTGACCATAAACATAAGGGTGCTGCTGCTTAGCACCATAGTCGGGAGGTGGAAGTAACCAAGAGAACGGTGGTGGTACATTAAGATCCATACCTTGCATCATATACAGCAGCATGTCATCCTGCCTGTGGTGGCTCTGCATATTCCACTGCTGGTCCACACGCATCCTGTTCTCTAACCTGTCAAACCTCTGCTGGGCAAATTGTAAACTGCCACATGAGTAAACGGGTGGGGACGTGGTTGTGGTGGCTGGCGAAGTGGGTACTGTTGAGCCGAGATCTCATGCCTCTGCTGAGGCCTCTGTGAATGCAGCGGGATAGCACACTGCATGACATTAGCCTCCTCCATACCTGCTGGCGGCTGAACCTGCGCACCCGGATAATCTTCCCACTCTGGCGGGTCCGAAAATGTCAGAATGCCAGCCGACTGTAAATCCCCTATGCTCCAAGATACTGTTGGGGGACCCGCATGCATATGCTCCACTTTGTACTTTGAAAACGCATTCAAATTAGTAGCCAACCGAGCAATATAGGGCCCAAGATCTAATGCTGCCCTAGCTCCTCCCCTCCATGTCCTATTACATGACCATGCAAAGAAACTCGCTAAGTTCCAATTCTTCCTCTCCACCATGCACATCAAGGCGAAAATATCCAACCAGTTCGCCTTATTCTCACCCGATTTCCTTCCCACAATGGTAGTCGCTAGCACCTTAAGTATGTACCTGTAGACCGGGTCACGAACTGTAGTGGTAAGGTTCGTACCCGTGAACGGTGCAGTAGAGATCGACTCCCATAATCGGGCTATAACACTCGGGGCTAGACAGTTATCCCTCGGATGATTATAAACACCCCTTAACCCATCAACAAATTCAGCCGTTCGGACGTCTTCCGCCGAATAAAAACCCAATGCTACTCCAAACTCGACTATGCTCATCTCATAAAGATTTCTGCCTAGCGAAAATGATACCGCATTTTTTTCATCAAACGTACCCTCTTTGTGTTGGAAGGTACAATGGAACTCAATGGTTAGCTCTATGTACTGGGGCCAACGACAATCCACTGTCGCTATTAGTCTTGGCCCAAATAAGTCTGCCACTCTATCTCGAACCCCCATCGTTTGTAACCAATCCCAATCAATAGTACGATGCTCCAACAAATTCGTTTTCACATACTTGACCAATTTCTCTCTCTCTAAAGTGTCTTCCTCAAAGTCCAGAACCGGGTGCTGAACGAGCCTCTCAGGTCGACCATACAGTCTCCGGTCTCGCTCACGGTATCTTATCCGTCTTCTTCTTGGGTCCGGTGCCGGATCTCCTTGTGGCTGAGGAGATGGACCTCTTTGTCTCTTCGGATCCCTTGAAGAACCTGCGCCTGACATTTCCTGAAAACACAAGATAAAGATGTAAGCAATACGAATCATATTCAAACAAGCTTTTTTTGTTTTTTTAGAAATGGAATCAGCCGTATAGCATTACATTCGCGGCTGAAATCGAAAATACAGGTGACTAAAAACATGGGATACCTTTTACAAAAGCTAAGTTATCGACAAACTTGCCCGAATGGAGATTGAGTACGGGCAAGACATCTTAAACTTGTACGTGCATATTAGTAAACCCGACACTAAACTCTAAAAACCTCTATCTAGACTCAAGACTCAATGTACACTACCTCCTCCCGGCACTTTAATTGTCCTCAATTAAGCATAACTGCCAACCAATCCCGACATTTAGGCTAAAACAAGTGGGAGTTTGAAACTTTGAAGCATAAAGAAGGCGCCTTGTGCAAACGATTTATTTGGCAAACAAATTTGATTCTAAAAATATGTTCAAAAACTTATCTTTTTAACGTAACCTAAGTTAATTTAGCCAACAAAACCCAAAACATCCATATTAATAGCCCCAATGCTCAAACACAACCCGCAAGACTCAAACAACCTTAAGAAAACCAACTGGACCTCCTACGAACCACATTGTGAATAAACATCTCAAACAAACCTAACTACAACCTTTAACCATCCTCCATGAGGGAATAATTGTAACTTTAACCAACCGACCAAACCCTAGAACTGACTAACAGTTGACCCGACACTAAAAACAGTAAATAAAGTAACCTGCTCGAAATGGCCCAAAAACACGAAGAAATATCTTGAAATTTGGAAAACCGGAGGGTGGGGATTGTAGGGGAAGTGATTGGGATGATGTAGGAAGAAAAATGGGGTGATTTGGTGGTAAAATGGCTGAGATATGATGATTTTTGTGCAAAAAGCGGCTAGGGTTTCGTATGGAGGAGATGGAGTGGTTATGCAGCAAAGGGGTCAAAAGAAAACAACTTTAACTGACCCTGGGGGGCCTCGCGTACCGCGATGGTATGCCTGGGGGCGTCGCGTAGCGCGACGCTACCCAATTTAATTAAAAATGAACTGACCCGTCGCGTAGCGCGACAGGCGCGCGAGGGGCTGTTTTTTACAGAAAGTTTGTGAAATTTTCAGTCCAATGCCTTGGAAAAATTTTCATATTCCAAAAATTGGCTCCCCCAATGCCTTAGAAAAATTTTCAATCACTTTCAACCATTCAAAACCCCAAAATGTTTTCCAAGTATTGAACAAACAAACCTGAATCTTCTCTCCTCGTGCTGTATCCTTTCCGTAACGATCATGAAACCTGCGAAAATTCTCAAACACGCAAAATAAAGAACGTTAAGACTACCAAAATAACGTTAGAAAGCAAGAACATAAATGACTATGACTCGTATACAAAAGGTACAAACGGTACAATTGGGTTCTCACCCAAAACACTAAGTGGTGGTGTTCGGTGGAATTTCGAGAGGAGTGTCCTCCCTCTCATTCCTATCTAGTGGTCCGCCAATGTAGTGCTTCAAACGATGGCCATTTACCTTCCAACTTCTGCCATCGGATTCGTCCACAAGCTCAACCGCTCCATACGGAGACACATCATTTACCATGTAAGGGCCCGACCACTTCGACTTCAACTTCCCTGCAAACAACTTCCACCTAGAATTGTAAAGTAGCACTCTATCACCCTTGTTAAACTCTTTAATTTTTTTCAATTTGCGATCATGTAAGGCTTTGGTTTTCTCCTCAATACTCCACGATCGAGCATAAGCCGCATCCCTAAGCTCCTCTAGCTCATGAATTTGAAAGAAACGTTTCCTAGCGGCTTCGGTCATGTCAAGGTTCACGGTTTTCAACACCCAAAGGGCACGGTGTTCTAACTCGACGGGGAGATGACAAGTTTTTCCATATATGATCATGAATGGAGTGGTACCTAAAGGTGTTTTGTCGGTGGTTCTGAATGCCCACAATGCATCGTCAAGCTTATCGGACCAATCCTTCCTATTCTTCCACACAGTTTTCTCTAAAATGCGTTTGACACCCCGATTTGCGTTCTCCACTTGTCCACTCGTTTGCGGATGATAGGCGGTGGACAAACGATGAGTGACCCCGTAGCGTGCAAGCAACTTCTCCATCAACGCATTGCAAAAGTGAGTGCCACGGTCACTAATTAGGGCCTTAGGTGTACCAAAACGACAAAAATGTTTCTTGAGGAAGTTCAACACTACTCGGGCTTCATTCGTGGGAAGAGCTTGAGCCTCAACCCACTTTGACACATAGTCAATCGCCACGAGAATGTACCGGTTCCCTTTCGAGGTGGGGAACGGTCCCATGAAGTCTATTCTCCAAACATCAAATACTTCTACCACTTGGATTGGGTTTTGAGGCATCTCATCTTTGGCTAAAATGTTGCTGGTTCGTTGACAAGCATCACATGCTTTCACAAACCTCTCGGCATCACGGAGTACGGTGGGCCAATAAAAACCACAATCGAACACCTTTTATGCGGTCGTATGAGCTCCATGGTGGCCTCCCCTTAGACCCTCATGCACATATTTAAGGATGTTCATTCCCTCTTCTCTAGATACACAACGCCTAAGGATCCTATCTCCTCCTATCGTATAAAGGAAAGGGTCATCCCACAAATACTTTCTAGCCTCACTAAGAAACTTCCTACGTTGTTGCGTATTCATTCCCTTGGCAATATTGCCACTAGATAAATAATTCGCTAAGTCACAAAACCACGGCAATCCTTCTTCCTCAGCATCAACAAACTCTATCGACTCGTGAGGGAATGTGTCCCCTATCTCCTCCTCCCGAATCTCCTCTCTCTTGGGATCCTCAAGACGTGAAAGATGGTCGGCGGCCACGTTCTCGGCCCCGCTCTTATCTCTAATTTCGATATCGAATTCGGAAAGTAAGAGGATCCAACGAATAAGTATAGGTTTCGCGTCTTTCTTTTGGAACAGGAAACGCAATACGGAGTGATCGGTGAAGACTATGGTTTTAGAAAGAACGAGGTATTAGCGGAATTTGTCGAAAGCGAAAACCACGGCTAGAAGCTCCTTTTCCGTCGTGGTGTAATTCTCTTGAGCGTCATTCAATGTTTTACTCGCGTAGTAGATCGGGTGGAAGTGCTTTTCCCTTCTTTGTCCTAAAACCGCTCCTACGGCATAGTCACTCGCATCGCACATGAGCTCAAACGACAAGCTCCAGTAACAAGCTGCTCCTTCAAAAAGTTGAAGGCTTTGAGACACTCGTCATTAAAGACGAAAGGAACATCATTCTCTAGCAAACGGGTCATGGGTCATGTGATCTTAGAGAAATCCCTAATGAAACGTCTATAGAACCCCGCATGACCTAAGAAACTACGAATCGACTTCACACTCGTGGGTGGTGGCAACCTGCTATTAGTATCAATCTTCGCCCTATCTACCTCTATACCATCCCTCGAAATCTTGTGACCTAAAACTATCCCCTCGGTCACCATGAAATGACACTTTTCCCAATTAAGCATCAACTTCGTTTCAACACACCTCTTCAACATCTTCTCGAGGTTCACTAAACACTACTCAAACGAATCGCCATATACTGAAAAATCGTCCATGAAAACTTCCATGAAACTCTCTATCATATCCTGAAAGATGGCGACCATGCATCGCTGAAAGGTAGCTGGAGCGTTACACAGCCCAAATGGCATGCGTCGGTACACGAAAGTGCCATAGGGGCATGTGAATGTGGTTTTATCCTGATCCTCTGGTGTGATAAGGATCTGGAAGTAACCGGAAAAACCGTCGAGAAAACAGTAAAACTGCTGACCCGCGAGACGCTCCAACATCTGATCGATAAAGGGCAATGGGAAGTGGTCTTTTCGGGTGGCATCGTTCAATTTGCGATAATCGATGCATACGCGCCAACCCGTGACCGTGCGAGAAGGGATAAGCTCATTCTTCGAGTTCTTGACAACGGTCATCCCTCCCTTCTTAGGGACAACCTGAGTGGGACTTACCCATGGTGAATCGAAAATGGGATAAATCATCCCTGCATCTAAGAGTTTCATCACCTCCTTCTTCACCACATCTTGCATGTTAGGATTTAGGCGTCGCTGAGGTTGCACCACCTGTTTAAAATTGTCCTCCATGAGAATCCGGTGGGTGCAATAAGAAGGGCTTATCCCCTCAATGTCGGACAACCTCCATGCAATGGCCTCTTTGTTGGCCCTCAACACATCTAACAACTTCGACTTCTCACCATCCCCTAGTTTCGATGATATGATAACGGGTAGCTCGGATCCCTCTCCTAAATAGGCATACTCTAGGTGAGACGGAAGGACCTTAAGCTCTAAGGGTGGTGGCTGGGTTTATCACTAACCTCTAACACTTCGGGAATTATCAAAATCCCCTCATATCCTATCTCTTCTACCTCTAACATTTCTCCTCTACTACCTCTCCTCCTACCAAGTTGGCACCACTAATGAACTCTAAATAATGGTCAACACACGAGATGAAAGAATTCAAGAAGTATATACGGAATGACATGGACCACTATAATCATCGGAACCACTCGGGTGGCTCATGGAACGATCAATCTCGAAAGTAACTCTCTCCTCACCAACTCTAAGAGTGATTTTCCCATCATAGACATCTATGAGAGCTTTGGCGGTACGCAAGAAAAGGACGACCTAAGATGATAGGAACTCGCTCATCAGCTTCCATATCAAGAATAACGAAATCGGCGGGAAAAACGAATTTGTCGACCTTGACTAGCAGATTCTCGACAACACCTCTAGGGTACTGTAACATCCGTCAAAAACCGGATTTACCAAACCCGCTCCGTTTATTTACCGAACAATCAGTTAAAAATTTCGTTGCGTATTTAATGCCCAAATTAATTTTAAACGATACATAATTAATAAGTATATTGGAATATATAATTTATATTTGAAAAAGTATAAAAAAATAGTGGTTTAAAAATAAAAGGCTGCCGCCGGGTTTCGAACCCGGGTCAGCCAGCGAATTCAACAATGACTTAACACTCATCCATCAAACCACTCCGCCACTTGTATTCTTTAGTAATATATCCAGACAATTAATTCAAATAATGAAACAGAAATCAAAACCCAGTCAACTGACGCGCTCAAATCCGTTGACGCCGGAAAACCCGACGATTTCGTCAAACGTCGTCGGTTATCTATGGCTTAACGTAAACATTAACTACTACATCGGTTATAACCGATGTCTGAACCCGCGACGCAAGTCATAACCGCCGGAAATCATTAACCGACGAATCAAGACGGAAAACGGACCAAATTCGTCAATGTTCTGCCCTATAAATACCCCCTCTAACCTCTGTTAGCTCTTTCGCTCACAATCACACTCTTTCCCGACGTAATTTCACTCGCCGGAGAATTTCTGCAACTCGCCGGAAAACCGAACCTTTTCATCTCTGTGCATTACTCTAAAAACTAAACACCCAGAGCTCATACCGAAGCCACCCACACTCATCTCAAGCTCCCTGAAGACCCTCTGCCGCAGGACACACGTCGCCGGAATCATCTGCTGTCATCGGAGTTTCGCCGGCGAAACAGAGGAGCCCTGTTAGGTATACCTTACACTTAATCTCTCGTTCTTTTATTAATCTCACCTGTAATTAAGCGCAACACACTGAAAGGACTTGATTAAAATCGATGAACCAGTCAGACTCCGATTCTGGTTAAGTCTGACGAAGAAGACGAAGTTCAGTATTGTATATGTTTAATTAAAATCAAGATATATCTCGGGTTAGACACACAGTCCAGCGGTGGACTGTGTGCAAATAAAACACGCTTACGTACCGAGTTCGATTCTTGTCCCACGCACACTCACCTTAATAAAAATGTTCTTTTTTTTTAACCGAACCGGATTCACTGCTTAAGTTTAATAAAACCGGAATAATAACCAAGATAGACACACAGTCCAGTGGTGGACTGTGCGAACGTTTAAACCACATGTCACGAGTTCGAGTCCAGACTACCGCACCGGTCCGGACAATTATCAAACTTTTTATATAAAACAGAAACGAAATTATTTAGTTTGTATATAAGTATAATAAAAATCAGATTATTTAACAAGTCAGACACACAGTCCAGCGGTGGACTGTGTGTTAACCTAAACCACAGGTCCCGGGTTCTAGACCTGTGGAGAGCACCGAGCGAGTCATTTAAATTGTTTTTGAAATAAATGATTTTCGGATTAATTCAATTAGTATATAAATATAATTAAAAACAGAAATATTTCGGGTTAGACACGTAGCTCAGTTGGTAGAGCTGCGTGCACGCGAACGGGAGGTCTCGGGTTCGAGCCTCACCCGGCGCATACACTTACACAATAAAACCGGTCAACAAGTCAACGGTCAACGGTCAAGTCAACGGTCAAAAAGTCAAGATTTTTTTATATTATTTTTATTTATTTATTTTATTTAAAAACCAATTAAAAATACTTAAAAATAACATTTTAAGGTTAGAAACTAGCCTAAAACTCACAAAAAATATATCAAAAAATCCAATTAAAGTTGATAATAAAATCCATTTATTTACCTTACTTTTTCCTTATTAATTAGGTTAGTTATTCATCGACGATCAATCCTCTAAACTCGTGCGCATACATCATCATTCATCAAACGCACCCACTGTAAGTGAATCTCTACAAATTCCCCGTTTAAATCACGTTTTTGGGGTGTATCATGTGTCTTACTATTTACTATATTTAAATCATTGTGCATACATCATATCATGAATAAATGTGTATTCAGTTTGTATAAACGGTTTGTGTGATTATTGTTTAGATTAAATTTATTATTTTCAAGTACATGCAATTTCTTAGGCCGCCGCTCCCCATTACATTATGAGCGTTGAGCATGTTCCCCATTACATTATGAGCGTGAACCTGGCGTGCCAACATACGATCGGCTCCGTTTGATTGAGCCTTGATCGCACAGACATTTTTCATTTTCAGTACATGCAATACGATCGGCTCCGTTTGATTGAGCCTTGATCGCACATACATTTTTCATTTTCAGTACATGCAATACGATCGGCTCCGTTTGATTGAGCCTTGATCGCACAGTTTATTTATGTTATTTATTTATGCCTGTTGATATGTTATTGTATGCTGTTGAATTGTTAATGTATGTTATTAACTGATGTTATTGTATGCTGTTGGTTTGTTAATGTATGTTATTGTTTGTTGTGGTTTGATATCGTATGCTAATGTTTTGTTGTTGTATGCCAATTGATGTTATTGTATGTTTATATACATTTGTTCATATATGAATATTGCATGATTTTTCCATATTAAATACAACTAGAAATAAATAATAACTGTTTTCTAACAAGGTTCACTCGCCAACTTTTTGTTGATCCAAAAACCATTTTGACATATGATACAGGTGAACAGGATGAAGCAAGGAAAACATAGGAAATTGCCTTAGAAGAAAAATAATGAAGTTTAGAAGGATGAATTGAACATGTTGTATTTGTTTGATATGATTATATGACTTCTATTAAATTGAAATAATAAATATGAAACATTATAATAAATGTCATGAGCTTTGATGATAACCCAATCATGCCCCGATCACCTTTTTTCGCTGCGGGTCGGGGTGTGACAGGTACATCACGGACCGATCGGCTAAGGATAATGTCATACGGGTAGGTGAAAGCTCGCCTAAGTCTAGCTTCTCGTAAAGAGAAAATGGCATCAAGTTGATGCTAGCACCTAGGTCGGCTAAGGCTCGTGTCTTATTGTCACTACCGAATAGACATGGGATGGTAAAGATACCGGGATCGGTGAGCTTCTCGGGAAGCTTGTTCAAAACGACGGCGGAACACCCTCCATTCAACGGAACATTCGACAACTCCCCTAGTTTCTCCTTATTTCTAAGAAGGTCCTTTAAGAACTTGGCGTACTTACGCATGGACTGGAGTACCTCTATGAAGGGTAGATTGATCTTCAACTGCTTGAAGATATCTAAGAATTGCCTGTATTCCATAGAGTATTTTTGATTCCTAAGACGTGAAGGAAACGGGACACGTGAGTGATCTACGAGTGGAGATGGTCTAACGTCAACGGGTGGTCTCTCTACTCTCTGCTCTCCTACCGGCTCACCGAGCGATGCGGTACTTTCTGGGACTAGCCTAGATTGCACTTTGCCCGGCGCCTTCATCTCAATCTCCTCATCAACTAACTCCTCATCCTCACTCTCAACTCTCTCCTCTACTCTCGGGTTCTCTACAGTCTTGCCACTACGGGTGGTAATGGCCTTGGCTTGGGCATTCGGGTTCTGTTGGGTCGTACCTGAAAACTGATCGGGTGATCTCTCCTCGAGTTACCTAGACATATCACCCATGACCCTCTCAATGTTGTGGAGTGAAGATTGGTGGTTCTTAAGTAAAAGGTCATGTTCGGAGAGGACCTTTTGGGTGGCTTGGTCTTTGACGAGTATTTGACTCATCATGGCTTCTAGACGCTGAAGATGACCCCCTACATCACTATTTGACCCCTGATTTGGTTGAACCTGACTATTCGAACCCTCACCCCCAGTTTGACTATTGAACCCCTTATTGAACTGCCCATTTGACGAACGAACCCTGCCCCCTGTTTGGATTTTGAGCTACCTGGAAACCAGGGGGGTTACCGGTGGAACGAAAGTTATTATTATTGTAGAAATTATTATTATTATTATTACGCCACCCCGAGTTAAAATTGCTACCAAACCCATTACCCTAGCCTCTACCTAGACCTCCCCCTACAAAATCGACCTGTTCCTCACCGATCAACAATGGGCACGCACTAGTATCATGACCCCCTCGACAATACTCACACTTATCAACTTTTTGCTTGATCTCTTTAAGCTCACGAGTGAGGTTTTCCAACACGGCGGCTACACTAGGATCCAGGTTAACCTGGTTCACCCCGCGAGTGGGTGCACTAGTGGTGGTATTTGAATTACCACTTGAATACCGTCGGTCAGATTGCGACTGAGCTTGAGATTGAGCAAAGCTTTCGAAACGCTCTAAACACTCGGTGATAGTAAGTATTCCCATCATGTGACCTCCTGCATTAGTGTCAAAATGATCACGAGTCTCTGGGGTGAGACCGTTGTAGAATTTCTCACAAAGAGTCCAATCAGAGAGACCATGTTGAGAGCAACTAGCAACTAAGTTTTGAAAACGCTCCCAAGCAAGGTAATAGGGTTCGTCAGGCTCCATGTGGAATGAGTGAATTTGATCACGAAGACGTGAAGCTTTTATGGGCGGGAAATACTTATTCAAAAAGGCTTGACGAAGGGCCGCCAAAGTAGTGAAGGTACCGGTTGGATGAGAGTCTAACCATGTAGCTGCACGGCCCGCGAGTGAAAATGGGAAAAGCTGAAGATAAGTGGCATCTTCGGGCGCTCCATGGAGGCTAAAGGTGGCGAGCATGCGAGAGAAACGATTTATATGAGCGGGTGCATCCTCGTCATCACGACCATGGAACTGAATGGTATTGGTTATGGTTGTCATGGCATATGAGGGGATTTGCCATGAGTTTTGGTTCACTATGGGTGGGACAGTGATGGGTGATGCGAGACCAGTGAAATTTTGGGTGGCTTGTTGGTGGACGGTTTGTCTACGTTCGGCCATTTGGACGATGGGTGGGCTTTCGGGACGGGAAGGTGGTGGGGAATTATGGGGTGAAGACTTCAGAGTGAGGTCAAAGTTCGGTGGTTTAGATTGGAGGGTAGAGTCAGAATGGGTGGAAGATGAAGGAAGTAGTGTACTTACCTGGGAAGATGAAGAAGATGCGGTTGATTTGTCCGTCGGTGGCTTTGGTGGAGGTCCCTGAGAGCGCAGATGTGGCATCCACTGCAAGCAAAGAACCTACAAAGGGAAAACAGACAATAGTTACTAAGAGTCAAACAAGAAAGAAAACTAAACCAAAATAAAACACTTAGCACGTATATGTCAATGCAGTCAATCAAAGCTAATAAACGCAATTGCCAAGAGTCCCCGCAACGGCGCAAAAAACTTGATGTGTGCTAAACAGACTATAAAAATGAACTAACTATGACTCTTTAAGCTAGACACTAAAAAGCTTTAAATCTAGACTTGACTTAAACCTAACCACACAACCGGCAAGTGTACCGATCAATGTAGTTTAACCTAAGTAAGTCCGGATATCGAACCCACAGGACTCTACTAATTACGCTAATTAGACTCTGAAAGACTTGGACAGACACGACTAAAACTGTTTTGATTGTTTTGGCGGGGGGGGGGGTTACGGAAAATCTACGGAAATCTATATTAAAACTAATTAACTAACATGAACGAAGGATGGAAGTTGTTCTCACGAGGTGATGAAGACTACCTAGACTAGAATCCTGGATTGATTTTAAGCGTTTACCGATTAAGTTAATTACTCGTTTTCTGGAACCGGGATCTTATGATACTAAACCTATTAAATACCAGCTAAGCCCCTCAACCCTTCTCGAGGTGAAACTTATGGCGTTACCTAGGCCGTTAATCCTACCGGTTGATTAGACGTCTTTCCAGTTGTCTAATATTGTGTGAGTACCCTAATGATGACCTACCCTTTTCCAATTATAGATCTAGGGTAGTTTGAGTATCTAAACTTGACTTGATAGACTAATAAAACCGACGGGTCAACAAAGGCATGATCTTTTTCCGAAGACCGACAATAGCAATTCGCCGGGTAAGACCTATCAATAGCCCCTCACTTTTCAGGTATTAGGACTAGTAGAACACTAAAATCTAGTAACCTGTTAACTAACACTTCTAAGGTTTACTGGGCCCTTCAACCTTAAAGACTATGAACTTATCCTATGATATAGACACTCACCAAAGTTCACAACCTAATACGACTCTATTCCATGATATAGACAGTCACCAAGAATCATATGAAGTAATAGTAAACTAGAAAACCAAATCAAAGCATGCACACACACCAAGCCAGATAAACAAACTGCTTACAGAGCACAATTAATCCATAACAAACATGTAATTAACGAAAAAGGTGTAAACTTTATATCAATCCATTCATCAAAGTCTAGGTAGTAAAGATGTTTAGCCTATCATATTCAGTAACAAAAGCAAAACAAGAAAAGTCAAACTGGAATTCATTATTACAAGTTCAGAAAAGAGAAACAAGACAAACAAGGATTGTGTAAACCCGAGTCTCTAATCGTCAATCTTCGCTTGATCCAATGATTCCAGATCTTCGAAACCTTCAAACTCAGCTAATACGACTCCAGAACGGCTGCAAGAACTCCTAAAATTCGTAACCCTAATCAAGGATGATTACATTTTCTTTTATACCCTGAAATCCAACTCAAAATGCATCACAAGACAACTTTTCCGCGAACAGATACCCCGTCGCGCTACGCGACGGGTGAGGGACAGGGCGCCGCGTAGCGCGGCGCTTCTATATCTGCTGATTTTGTCTTTCGTTTCACGTTCAGCTCTCGGTTACGCGTACGGTTCCCGTTTTCCTTCCAAACTGCTCGTATTTTTTCGTTTTTTCACAACTTTAAGCAACGGGACCTGAAATCAATGCTTAACGTCAGCAGTATCGAAATTCTAACCTAAACTAGACTCAAACTATCTAAAAACGGAATAAAATATACACTAAAAACATATGTACTTTGCAGTACATCAACGCCCGTTGCGCATCGGGTTTTCAAATGCTAGGGATATTCACTGTTGATGAATGTCACTTCAATGCTCTCGAACCACTCGAGCATTGCGATGATACCATCATTGCCAGTAAATCGGCCTAGGGTTGCAAGAAACGAAATGTTTGTAGCTGAAAGAGGTTGGCTTAGGTTGGGCGGCTTTGGAATCGACCGACGGGGTTGGGGGTATCAGCGGTAACCTTGCTCACGATATCCGGAATTACTAGTGCCATTTGCTTGGCCATGAACGCAAGCATTTTCTTGCTTGAGTTTGACTTGGAGTTCCTCTTGGAGTTGGAGAAACGGTTATAAGACATCTACAAGGTTGATGATAAAAGATGAGACTTGATCATAATGTTCTTGAGAAAAGACAATTGCATAATTTAGCAAGTAACATGTAGCACATAGTTTCAAATAGTTTACATAGGCAAACAAGAATTCATATGGTAAGATCACAAATATTGACATAAAAGAGTGTAATTTAGTTTGTTCACGAAGGATTATTATTGTTTGAGATTGCGAGAAAAGTGCAGTTTGTATAAACGAATCGAAGATACGAACGTTCAAAGTATAAACACATTGAATTGATTTAACATAAAAGATAGGCTCAATAAAACATTGGAATGTTTCAGGTAGAGAAACGTCGACTATTCCAAACTGGGTTCGAAAATCCTTTCGAGTTAGGGGACATGCTTTGGCCTAATAGGTAGAATACTCTCATTAGAAGCGACTAACGGTATTCACCCTTCCAGTTACTACATGTCCCTAGTCGATCGAAAATTCGAGACTTTGGCGAGATTGAAAATCAAGGAATGTGACTAGTTAACAAGGTGCGGGTTTCACCCCTAACTTGATAACATCATACCCTAAATGTGGTTGGTACTTACCAAACGAGGAGCGAATTCCGACTCGTTGGTAAGGGTCCACTAGAGTTTGAAATGGAAGTATTCCATCAAGATGTGGATATCACTCCTGACTTGATGGCGTAACTTCGTGTAAAAAATCGTAACGTGGAATGAGGGATTTCACCAAAAATAGCGGGCCATTGGGCATATCTTGGTGCAAATCGTCTCGTTGATGCAATATGAGTGTCTTCAAATGTGTAATTTGTGTAGGTGCTTAGGAAAGACACGTTGTATGTTTAAGACAAAAGAAGAGATATGAGCAAAGTAGGAAGAATTAACATTTTAAGCATGAAATAAGAATGGTAAAAAATTTGGACACTTAAACTATAGACTAGGTCAAGAGAATAACAATTTTCCTAATCCCCTATAGTTATGGCTCTGATACCAATCTGTCACACCCCAACCGATGGCGGAAACATCGGGATGAGACGAACAAATTGCTCAAAACGTCATAACACTACTTTGCGACAATATTTAATAACTCAAAATTTCATTGATACTAAATTGATAATACAATGGTTCGAAATGGAAATACGACAAGTTTCAAATGACAATAATCCATAGAACGAAGTACATTAAATTAAATCTAGGTGTGTATCTAATCCACCCTAACATGTTTCTTCAACGGCATCAACTTAGTTTCCTACAACATGTATTAAAATAATATATATCAACAAAAGTTGGCGAGCATACAAGTTTGTTACATAGCATAATAGTGAATAGAGTTTGTCTCATATCCAACATGGTAATCATGGATATAATTGTTACAACATACTAAACAAGTGATCTTATATGTCAATCCAAAGTCTAACCAATCGTGTTTACCCAAATCATCGAAACAAAAGGGTGTAATATAGTTTACTTAACAAAACCACAAGTTTACGAGCGGTGTGTTACTCCTATAACGCTATATTTGTTAAGGTAGGCTAGAAAAGTTAATGAGCATATAACAGAAGTCTAACATAGCATGCGACAATCAAGAATATAAACATGTAGCATGTTATTAACGGATAGAGTAAGTTGTGTAAACAAGTTTCATCGCGATTGGTGATTTTGTACATGTTGCACCCAAAGTGTTTAAAGATAAAACGTGATCGAGTATACTCACGTTTTGCAAAGCTTCCTAAGAAGATTTCCGCGAGTTGTTGGAAGTTGATGGACGGAACACCGAGGTTACCCTACATGGGGTAAACGAAGGTGTATAAGTATTGGAATGGTAACGGAATTTTTGTAGATTCGGAATTTAAATAACGTGAAAAGTAGTTATATGAAATTAATCGTCTCGTACACATAACACTTGTCCTTGACACTATTGAAACCTCAAGGGTTGGTGTGTTTTCTGGATTCAAAGATCCATTAGAATAGTAACAGGTGTACGACCATGGATGATGTAACATGTTTCTTGACAAGTAACTATCAAGTTATTATCAAGTCTTGTTACTTAGGTATATATATATATATATTATATAGATTATAAGATATAGGTCAAGTATGAGGTAGGAAATTAAAGTCTCCATTTAGGCACCTCTTTTGAGTCATAGAATTCATACATGAGGTAGGAAAAACAAGCTCCCATTTAAATACCTCCATTGTTCACCACTACACAAGTTGTCATAGACAACAAGGAGGGTCAAGAACAAGATTAATAATAAGGAAACGGAATACATGCTTATCGCTATACAAAGTAGTCAAATAAGCTACAACCCGGTGAGCTGACGTCGACACAAGTCGAAGGCTAGACGGGGTTGTGTTACTTTTATCTAGCAAAACACATTTGGATAGTGATGAGAAATCATCAAGTGATGTGTGGACTTAGTTGCAGGATAGCCCAAGCTAACCGGGTAGTCACATTAACATCAAGTTCAAGACTTGGCATCACTTGGGAACTTAATGCTCATGTAAAACAGAAAGTTTGTGAGGTTTTAACCTCCGATTTAACATGTCTCAGCCTTGTTTTTAAGCTTAACTAACCATAGATGAGGTTATAAGCATTAGGACATAGGTTTGAGATGAGTTAAACCCAAGTTTAACTAAGATTAACAAGTTTGGATGAACAGAAACGAACAGTCCACTTTGGAGCCTTTTTCTGGACATTCAATGGAAAATGTTTCCTAAGGTTAATTCAAGCAAGTGGGAAAAAGAATGGAGCAAAACGAATAAAATTTGAGTGAGTTATACTCACTTTAGTGAAGGAGAGTGATTCTGCTCAAACTTGAGATTTGTCAGCTGATTATGGATGATTTGAGAGTGATATTGATGATTTGCAAAGTGAAAAAAGCTTGGGAAATGCTTGGTTTTATAGGGGAAGAGTTAGGTTAGGTTGGTGGGTGGTTTAATGGTGTTTTGAGGCCATTGGATGAGAGAATGGGTGTGGGATTCGTGCATAAACCGGCTGATTCAAGTTTCTGCCCGCCAGACATGCTTACGGACCGTAAGCCAAGAGCCTTGCGGTCCGTAAGGCTTAGGCAGAAGCTTGAATTTTTTTTTTTTTTGATTTTCTTAGTTGTAACATATATATTTGCTATGCATTGATGTTTTGTGAACCTTTAAGGGTTTATAGGCATATTTAGCATATGTCAAGGGTTCCACAAGTATAATTTGAGTAAGATAAAGTATAAATATCGCGTATAATTTTTCGTATCAAACATGTATGTCACATATTGCAAGTATATCAAGCGTTTACGCGTAATGTAGATCAAGTAGCATATATGTAGATTATAAATGAGTTTAACATGATAAAATAGAACACATGTTTCATTATGATTCAAGTCTCGGAATAAAGATTACAACAGAACGACGAATACAAAGTTTACAAAGTTTCCAAAAATAGGATTACAAGACGAGCTTTATAAATATAAAAAGTATGAAATAGTAGAGCGTTACAAAAAAAGTCAATGAAATGTTACATACGTAAGATTTATTGTTTCTCACATTAGAATTTATAACAAAATATGAAAAAAAAATTGTTTTTATATAACCTACACATAAATAAGTTATGTGTAGGTTAAATTACCTACATGTATATATAGCTATGTGTAAGTAAAAATATATGGTTTTTTATGTATAGATAATACACATATGAATTTAAAAAACTTAAAATTTTAAAAAATATCGAGTCTTAAATCCCAAAATTTGGTGATTTAGAATTGTTCTTTTTGTTCTCGCAATAATTAGTGTTCTTAATGATTCTCATCCCATAATTATATTTTATATATATATATATATTGGAGTTAGTCTACGAGTGTGTTTTTCCTAGGAAATATATGAAGCCTTATGGATCCTTATCACACTATAAATTAGCAACATTTTGTTGCTTTGTATTGTTGTACTAAATACATAGGGTGTTTTTCAAATAATAATAATAATTATTATTTTCACTTTTAACTCAAAAGTTTCATCTTTAACATTTTTACCCTTTGAAATTTTTACTTTTAACCCAGAGATTTTCATCTTTTGCAATTTAACACAAACATATTTTATGTTCAACTTTAGTCCCTCATATTTTTACTCGTCTATTTTATTCGCGTTTGACCGGCCCGTCGAAAGGCGTCTATTTTTCTCCGTTTGACAAGTTCATCGCAACGCGCAGTTCCTAGATCGACTTAGTTATTCTTTTCTACGTTTTACGTTATTTTTCGCATTAACATGGCGCAACGGGCGTGCGTGGTTTAATGATTTTACGTCTGTTTTTCCTTTGGTGTTATTTTTCCTTTTTTATTTATTTTATATTTACGAGCTCTTCTGATGCTGGTGGCCATTGGCAGTGGTGTAACATTAGTGCTACTTGACACGACTTTATGAACGTATTTAACGTATTAAGTTTTTACTAATAATTTGTTTCGAGTTTACCCCTATACCTCCTTTACTTAAAAAATCTACTTTTTACGTGCATATTTTTATGTACGTGTCGGTATGAATTTGATTTGCTCTATTACGACAACTTTTTCTGAAATGAGTTAGGTCAAATATTACGTTTTCGTTTAAAAAACATTTTTACCGTACATACTTTTATGTACGTTTGGTATAAATTCGAGTTGGTGTATATTTCGACGTAAACTTTTTTGGGAAACGAGTCAGGTCAAATATAATATGCTTCTTTTATGAATGTTTCGTAAAATTTTTCGAATCAAGTGGGGTCAAATTGTGGTTTCTTTTTTACCTTTCTTCAAAAGCTTTAATTAATCTCTTTTAACTATACGTGTCAACTTTTCCTTATATGCGTTACGTTTTCTATGTATGAATCGGGTCACATATAATACGTTATGATTGTATGGTATAAATTTGATTTAGTTAATGTTTTGATCCAATCGCAATACTTATATAGGTTACATTAAGTTCAACCTGATATGCCGAAATGCACGTTTAATATGGTTAATGCATCACATAACATTTGGACTAATAATTGGATGTTGGACGTACCCGCGCCGCAACGCGAGCGGGTCTTATTGCTAGTTAGAATATAATTTTAGACGAATAGACTGATTGTGCCATATTTCTAATTTCTCTTTAACTTTTAATGATTTATTTAACGGCGTGGGGTTTTATATTAATTTCGCCGTGTCTTTTTTTTTTTTGAACACTTCCCCCATCATTTTTAACATCAATAACTTTTTTAAACATAATTGGTTTTAAAATTAAATATACCATAATAACAATCGTTTATTTTTATATTATATATGAATGTTTAAAGAATTTATGAAACTCTATTGTAGCGATTGAACGATTTATTTTTATATTATATATTTGTAGCGTTGAACGCTTTTGTCGTTGGTTTTAGCTTTTTTAACTTAGATTATTTCAAATGGCTAACTCACACACTCGCTAAACATACTAATAAAATCTATATGTTTTGTCCACTACAAGACTAGAATCCTTACCATTTAGGGAGGGAAACATTTTCCCAAAGCCTTGTTATAACTACCAAAGGGCTTGTAACTTAGTCATACTAAGTAGAGTAGTAAGGCGTTGACTCGCTAAACATACTAATAAAATCTACATGTTTTGTCCACTACAAGACTAGAATCCTTACCATTTAGGGAGGGAAACATTTTCCCTACGCATTGTTATAAGTACCAAAGGGCTTGTAGCTTAGTCATACTAAGTAGAGTAGTAAGGCGTTGACTCCCGAGTGATGTAATTTCTAGTCTCGTAGTAGACATTGGTGTAAAATTTAAAAGTAGAATCATAGGTATATGAGTTAGCCATTTAAAAAAAATGTTAAATGGTCTAATCTTTATAAAGGGTCAGGAAAATGACATGCCCTTTCTGGATCTTTTGACACCCTAACACGTATACTAGTTGTATATAATCATTTTTTACATAGTACGATTCCTATACAAATGTACGATTAAATATAGACACCTCTCTCAACAAAGCATACACAACTCATATATATGAGTCATATATTAGGGGAGGCGGGATTTAGTCCTTGCCCTTCGGGTACCCCATACCCGCAAACCATACACCGCCACCGTTGGTGCGGATGAGGCCCGAGGGGTAAGGATTGGTCTTTATACTTACTGCTCGATGTTGTGTGTTTGAATTCATTTGACCTTTCAACGGTCATTTGCATTTGCATTAAATATATATATATATATATATTAATTTATATATTTATATATATATTAATATAACACCCACTATAAATACATACATACACATATCAAACAAATTTTATAAAAAAACAACTCAACCATACACTCACACATATTGATCTCTATACGCTCAAAAAATGGCAAGAAGATCGTGGAATGAAGATGAAGAACTAGCTTCGTCAACTCTTACTTACACGTGACCGATAATAGACGAGGAGGCGTTCAATTTAGTGTAGCCTTATTTGAAGAATTCCGCCAATGTGTAGGTGAAAACAATCGCTCTTCACACCAAGTATGGGCAAAGTTTCGTGTTATTTTTAGGGAGGTTAAAAAATTTCCACCAACTCTATAACATTATGATATATTCATTTATGTAAAAATGAAAAAGAAAGAGGATAGGAATGTCTAAATGGCGCCACTAAAGATTGTAGTTTAGGGTAGTAGATGATGCAAGTGATGTGACGCAAAGGAAATTGGAGACAGTTGGGTAGGGGTCTGAGCACCCCTTCCTCCCTAGGCGTCAAAAGATTCAATTAGGGGTACTCACTAAACGAACCTTAAGGGATACTGGGTTGACCTTTGCCTTCAGGTACCCCTTACCCGCATGCCCTACATCGCCACCGATCCTGCAGGTAGTACCCTGAGGTTAGGGAGAGGGTTGGGTAGAAGCCGATGGTTTGTGCGTGGGTATGAGAGAGATAGAGAGAGCTATGTGTATAGAGAGAAAAATGATAGGGTTCATGTTTTAGGATAATGATGCTATTTGATGGAATAGATAAAGGTAGTAGATGATAAAACTAACACGAGAAGATTTGAGGGAGATAGGGTAGAGGGTCCGAAAAGTCCTCTCCCCCTAATAACTTGAGGTTTAGAATAGTACTTGGTAACAATAATCGTTTAGGAAAAAAGAAAAGAAAGAAAAAGAAGCACATGTTTGAGTTTGACCAAGAAATAAAAGGGTTCGATAAAATGGTGGTCAACCTGAGGCATGTCAGCACCCAATGAGGGAAGGCAGAGGTATCTCATAGTCAAGACGAATCTAGCCTACAGTCTTCTTGGGCCACACCCTTCTCTTTTTTACTTTTCTCAAACTCCATTTTCACCCTCAACTTTCCATTCAACCACAGGATTGCAGCTTTCATTACATTTCTTTTTGGAACAACAAAATATTATAATAAAAAGATCAACTCTAATTTGACGCTAATAATAACTTTAAGTCTTTAACAAAGTTCAAATATTATTTACTATAGGTTTTAATGTTGTATTATTATATGCAGTTTCAATATCGGATGAGTAAAGGTATTTTGTTACGAATAATTAAACAAGTATCACCTAATATTATACATACATATAAGTTTTATGATTAATAACATATTTTGTACCAAACTATCCGTCTCATTACCCATCTTACATGTTTAAGGTTTCGTGCTTACCAATTAGATTTAAGTTTTTATATCGCTCCTAAGCAAACAAGTGTCCCAAAGGATGTAAAGCAATTCTCACTGGGAACTCTCGAACCATATATAGGAAAAATAAAAAATCCTGTCGGTGATATCTTGGGGGAATTATATTCTATTCGTTACAAACAATATATAAATAAATAAAGTAATGTGACAAAGAGATGAGTTATGAAACAAAAATAAATAAATAAAAGTAATGTGTGTTAAGATTGAGTTGTCACAATCACTCGTAGTCATCATGTTTCAATTATGTTAGTCCGATTAACCAACTCTTACCTTGCATGGATATATTATTAACTGCCCTCTGTACGTAACATTAATATCACATTGATATTATAAGTCAGTGACGGATCTATAAATTTTGCCAAGCGGTAACGTTTTATAAAAAAACGGTAACGAAATCAAAAAACACCAAACTTTTTCAAAATTTACACTAATTACACTACCGCCGGAGCGCCAAGACGTAGCGGGGGTTGCCCCTAGTTATACACTAGGTCCGCCACTATTATAAGGTTTATAATTTACTATAAAAATTACCTCACATTTCACGACGAGAACTCAGTTGGCATCGATTAAGATAATTTAAGAAAACATCGTGATATACCTAAAAGATGTCAACACATGTTTCAATCAATTGAAACTATAAAAAAATATCCGTGACCGTTTCCATTAACACCGATACTCATCATGCTTATAATTACAAATTTAAGTTAATAAAGCATTTATGATGTTAATCAAGAAAAAGAACTAAAAATAATATACTCGCCAAAAAGACGTACAAAAATTTAAAATTGTTAATGGTTAAATAAAATACATTTCGTTTATAAAACCAAATAGACACCCATGACACTTGATTACACCATTGGTTTTAAAACAAAAGGACTCAGATTCGATCCCCATGATCATCACTATTTTCCATTTTGATAAATAAAAGTCATGTTAAAAAAGTACCATATATATATGTGTGTTTCATGTTAATATATGAATTTTAATCTCACTTATGTTATTCTAATTATATATATTATAGGACAAGGATCCGTTAGGAACCACCATTTATTGCGAGAACCACGAGAACCAGTGTGAATACAAACAGTAAAACCTAAAAAATACAAAAAAATACCAAATTTTTTTTTTGTTTTTTTGAATATATTTTTTTTGAAAAATTCGCTATATTTACTCAACAATAAAAAAAATTCAATTTTTTTTTTGAGTACCAACTATCCTTGCACATGTGCATTTTCGTAATTTCTTTGACAAATTCCGTAATACATTACAAACATTAGATAATTGTACTTTCATTTACACTACCATGTGTAACACACTACTTTTTGCGTTACCAATATTAGCAGTGCACATGTGCATCTATATATATCAACATGAAATAAGGTGTTTTGGTACACTAATTTGAATACATTTTCTCTTTCATCTATCATACCATCTATAATACACTACCATGCACATGTGCATTTTCATCATTTCTTTGACAAATTTCATAATACATTACAAACATTAGACAATTGTACTTTCATTTATACTATCATGTATAATACACTACTTTTTACGTTACCAATATAAGAAATGCACATGTGCATCTATATGTATCAACATGAATAAGGTGTTTTGGTACACTACTTTGAATACACTTTCTCTTTCATCTATCATATCATCATAATAAACTTCCATTACCTCCTACCATCCATAATACAATACCATTACCTCCCACCATTTATAATACAATACCAATACCAATATTTTCACTTTATTACATGTATATCAATACCGTTTATACCATCCAATCAGCATATTACATCATAAAGTGACAACTATAATGAACCCATCAACCACTAGATATAACTACCCAAAAAACATATATATGAGCCTACTTCATCATTCAAAATCACAAACTTTTTGTACCAAAACACCGTATATAATGGTTATACATAATGATGCACATGTGCATTTAATGTAAAATTGAGTGTATTATGGATGGTATTGTAAATTAAAGTGCAATTGTCTATTAGTGATAACGTATTACTGAATTTTTCGAAGTTATGATACATATGCACATGTACATGGATAACTGTTAATATAACGATTTTTATTAAAAAATAATAAAAAAATTTGAGTGTTTTTTTTTATTTTTTAAAATTTTATTTTGCAATAAAGGTGGTTTCGCGGTTCTCGCAATAAAGGTGGTTCTCGCATGAACCTTACCCTATATATATATATATATATATATGATTAGGTTCAAGAGTGAACACTAGTATATTTGCGAACTGTGTGAACTAATCTTGACCATACACGTGTGTAGATCAATGGTCAGGAATTGATGATGAAATACACTAGTGTATTTTATGATTTAATGATGAAGTCCTAGCCATACACGTGTATAGATCAATGGCCAGGATTTGTTCATTCAGTTCTCAAATACACTAATGTTCCATATATATATATATGATAGTTTATATGTTGATTTTGAAGTTTGAACATATGGAGCATTACAAAATCTTTTTTCATCAAGTATATTTCTTTTGGTAAAAATATTCTTATTATGTATTTATTGATTAAATAATACGATAAAGCAATAATTTATCTATTCTAACAAAGAAAATATTTTTTATGTCATATAATATTATACCAAACCATTCTTGTCACACGACAATCCTAAATTAACATCTCTCCTAATTATACTTGTTTCCTTGCATTCGTGGGTAGCAAATACCCATTTCTAAAATCAGGTCTTATATAACGTGAAGAAATCTTCTTTTAATCTAAACCTATATCATTTTATTACATGCTTTCTCTCATATCTCACATAACAATATTATTTAGTAATTAAATCAAACTAATAAGGGATGGGCAGGTAAAATACCATTAGTGGTAAAAGTTAACCCGATAAACATTAGGATTTAAATAAATAAAGCTAGTGTTAAATAAAAGATAAACAAATGCTTTTTAAAAAATAAAGATCATAAAAGGCCTGAGCTACGGGACTTAACTTAAATTGGGTTGTAGCATTCCCGAACTTAGTAAGTCCAATTATCTTGTTTGTTTAATAATTAGCATGAAGTATATGACTAGGAATAGTAACCTAGTTAACATGGAAGTTATTTATGAAGGTTAAGTAAGTTATAAGCAAACAAAATACTAACCAAAGTTGGTTAAGTGTAAGTTGTTTTGTAAAAATAGATGGAAAAATACAAACCCAGGTTTGGTGTGTGTGTGTGTGTATGAAAGAGATTGAGAGAGGGGTGAAGTTTCTCTTCAAAATCCCTAATACACAAAATCAATGGATTGAAGGTGAAATCCAAGTGATTTCCCTTGCATGTTTGATGATTTTAGCTTTCTAACATCATCTAACTTAAGGTATGTGATGATTTTAGCTTTCTAACATCATCTCAACTTAAGGTATGTAATGAATTTGTGTATGATGAGCTTTTATGAATAAGTGGGATTCGATGAAATGAGAAATTGATGATGTATGGATATTCATAATCATCATACTTGCTTGTATGTGTATAATACTTGAGCAATTTGAAGATTTGATCTAAGTGTTCATACATGTCATGAAGTGGGTTTTGATGATATGATGAAATTGATGTTGTAATAGTGATATAATCATCATGTTTACTAGTATGTGTGAGAAACTTAAATAATTTAGTTGTTGGGATGAATGTCCAATTATATAATGAAATTGGTTTTTGCATAAGAGATGAAAACCCAGGTTCTAGTGTGATAGATTGATGAATTGACATATGATAATTGAAAGTTATGTTGACTTGATGTTAATAAGTGTATAAACTTGTTGACATGAAAGAAATATTCTAACAACCGAAATTTTGACATACATATGTCTATTTTTTAGAAGTTTAAAATATTAATAAATTTGTAAGATATAACAATAACAAAAATAATAATATAATATTACTTTTTGCAAGTGGGACACTTACAAAATGGGTATAAGTCGTCAAGCAATTTGGATGAATGAGATTTTCTTTTAATAAAATATTTGTTTGCATAAATTTTTGCTCTGCATACTTCAACGAGAACCTTTTATGTTCCTCTATAAATTGAGAACTTTATTCTCTTGCAAAACCATTCTTAACCTTCTTCACAAACTACACCATTTTCTATCACCTTCTGATAGAAAACGCGGTTCCGGTAACCGTAACCAAACCCAAACACCATACCGACACCACTTTTCATTCACCATCATCTCTACAAAACTACTCGAAGCTTTAACCACGAAAATCGTGCCACCTGGAACATTTCCGGTGAAGAAATACCAACTCCGGCGATACTTACGTATTTTCCGACGACGTTTCTCGTAACCAAAACACGTTTTTGACCAAAGTAACCATAAAGTAAATCTTTATTTTTTTTATACTTTAAGGTTAATCTATAATGAAAATGGAATCTATAATTTATTATGTAAATGTTAGTTTTGTATAAAAGATAAAGAATAAGAAGATAAACCAGTGACATGAGTATATAAATAAGTAAGAAGTCTGATTATTCATAAGGGCTCTGGTAGCCCAGTTGGTTTTGACTCTGGTTTACAACCCAGAGTCACAAGTTTGAACTCTGTTGGAGACATATATTTTTAACAGATTCTGGTATAATGTATTAGATCGATGAAGTATCAGATTAACATCAGATCAGATTTTCGTAAAAACATCAAATTTTTAATTTTCTGTTAAATGCACCATATTTCTTATATAAACCATTAGATTTCATAAATTAAACATAAATCACTAAGTCATTCACTGGTTAAGGCTCTAACTTATAACTTAGAGGTCTTGGGTTTAAATCTTGCAAGAGACATTCTTTTTAATGCATCATAATTATATTTAAACACACCAGATTTCTAGTTAAATAATCAGATTTCAATATATGCATTAGAAAGTTGTGTAGTCCAGCTGGTTAAGTCTTGGGACTTAGAAATTAGAGGTCTTGGGTTCAAACCTTACTGGTGTCATTATTTTATCAGATTTTCTAATTAATAACATCAGATGTCTTATTTAAATAATAAGATTTTATAAGAAAAATATTAAAGATTACATGGCTCTCTGGTTAAGTCTTTTATTTATAACCTTTAGGTCACAAGTTCAAATCTTGTTACTAATATTTATTTTTAGTTAACTTCTATTTTAGTTAAACATATATTTAACGTTTATTTACATATTTTATTATGATTAAACAACTAAAAATAACAGTATGTTTCATTACTAAATACAAATATAAATGTACATATATGTAGATCATAGTTATTCCTTTAATCTAAGCAAAACTAATCTATAATAAATGATTTCTTAAACAAACTTGAGCATTTAAACTAGACATGGATTAATCAAGATCTCTAAATAAACAATATAATAAAGATATACTCTAAATTTACGAACACAACCTTATGAAATAATGGACACTATGTAGGTTTATACGAACATGTTTTGACAAGCATATATTTTTATAAGACAACAAATCAAGCAACAAGGCACGGATCCTTACCCCCCTCTTTTGTTATATGGTCTGATTGTTATAAACCCCGTTGATTATTGTATCCCGTTGGAACTCCTAACGTCTTTGGCATTTCGGTTCAATTGACTGTGCGCTCGTTTCTTGTTCTGATTATGATTGATATTTGACTTGGTAGAATGCGATATATTTATGATTATATTTGTTCCCGCATGTTCCAATACTGAATTTATTATGATGATGTTTGATAGTGTATATTTTATACTAAATTTCTGGCTTTCTGTACTCTGTTACCCTGAGTTCCACGCTTCTCGTGGAGTGTCCCACGGGCGTGTTGTTGTGGCATCAACAACATGTGCTCCTTCTGTGACGGTGAGATTAGTTCATGGCATCTCTTAAGTGCAAGTGTGGCACATAGCTATTAGGAGGTATATGGATCGGTCCTAACTCTGTTTTTGTTACTGGAAATGGTTGTGGGTATGCCAATCTACGCCATTTCATGTGACTGACTGTGTGTCATCACTTACTGTTTACTATTCGACTCATGGTACATCCATATGATATGATTTACTTCTTTGAATTACTAAGCATAGTATCGTATCATCGATTTATGTTATTATGTCTGTTGTTGGTTCTGATGTTATATTACTGTTATCGGTATTGTTACAGTTACATTCGTTATCCTTCATTGTTGATGTTTGGTCATTTGAGCCTATTATTCCGTACTGGGTATTTAGCTCATTCCGTATGTTTTCCCCACAGGTTCACAGGTTACTTTGGGCGGGATTGAGAGAGAAGGGAATAATGCAATATGAATAATTTTGAAGATGACTATTAGTCCGTTATTAATAAGAAGTCTGTATTTTGACCCTCGGGTTCTAGATTGTCTTTTGTTTTGTAACTTCCAACATTTAAATGAATTAAAGAATGTTTTCTGTTCTGACTACTGTTATAGTAACACGCCAGCCCAATCCGGGTTAGGGTGTTACAAATATGGAAAATTTGGTAGAGAAATTTAGCTAATATGATGGCCTAAGAATGTTACCCATCAAATATTTGATAAAATGCCTAAATGAGTTTCATTGAACTTGTTAGAGCATTTATACATGTTAAATGGCAGTTTGACTTTTAAAATTCAAACTAATCTATAATGGAACTAAATGAGAATATGGTATAAAAGTCCATAAGGTGTGACGGTCATTATGTAGGACAACTAATATAACCATCTTGTGGATGATATATGATAGTTTGACTCTTGACAAACTAGGTGGGAGCTTGGAAAGGAATGGGTCAAGCGGGTCAAAGATGCGAGAAAGCATGATCGGATGTAACGTAAGTAAAGCTTACACCTCTTAAATGGAACCGCTACTTATGTAATTGGTTAAAAACAAGATGAAAAAAGAATCTAATGATTTTGTTAAAAATGAGATCCCATGGTGTAAACCATGAGACGGGTCAAAATGGATATGACAAGACTCTATTGTTGGTAATAAACGGTAACGCAATAAAATAGGACCCTATGATGTAAACCACAATGGGTCAAATGGGTAAAAAAGGCGAGTAGCCACATATTGGTTATTAAATAATGGATTTTTAAAGTAAGACCCTATGTTGTAAACCAAAACGGGTCAAACGAGTAAAATGGTCAGTAACCGTATTTTGGTGATGAACCAATGAAATTTTTTGAAGGTAAGACCCTATGGTGTAAACAAAAGCAAGTCAAACGAGTAAAATGGTCAGTAACCGTAAAATGGCCGACATATGTTTGGTCTTCTTCATCAGACCTTTGCTTCAACAGACTTTAGGGCTTGAACAAACCTTGTTTCTTCATGAACAACGTTCCAAGCTTCCAATAATGTTAGCTTGTCTTCAACAAAGGCTCTGATTTAGGTGTTCAAGATGCACTATCTTTGAGAAGAATATGGTTCAAGCTTCTATTTATTTCTTGATCACTTGATCTTGTTTTGGCTTTTGGATATCATCTGTTCTTTTGTAGGTCAAACAATCTCCCCCTAGAACAAATGATGCCAAAACAAATGTTTATTAGATCAATTTTTATTCCTCTTCAACTTCTCTCTGATTTAGACTTTGAATTGCTTCTCAAATTTTCCAGAGAAAGAGAGTCATCTGCATCTCTTTCAAGTGGATAACCTAGTAGATCTTGCAGATCTTCAATTTTCAGGCTCATGACACTATTCTTTGAAGTCTTTTTCACCTCTCCATTAGCCCTGATTATTGTTAATTCATTGCTTGTCCTGTTGGATGATCATTTATAATTTTTAGGGTAGATGGATTTGCTGGTTACAATCTTATTAGAAAAGGTGAGGAAAATTGTTTTCCCAAGACTTGCCTTAGCAGCTCTTCTGGTTTGGCATCTGGATGCCCATACATGAGTTCATTTCTAATCCCTTCCTTCCTTTTCTCATCTTCATATTTTTTTAGATCTTATGTAGACACCTCCTTCTCCCTTTGAGGTAGCTTTAACAGCTAAGGATACATTCTTTGCAGTTAGAAGTTCTAAAGGGTTAACCAGAGAGCTGATATGTATATTTAAGTCTTCATAGTTAGGCCTTTTGGGGACTGCGGGATCTTTAGCTCTTAGTTCTTCTAATTTCGTGTAGCTCTCTTTGATTGTTGGCTCATCTCACCTGGCCATAGATTGCATAGTGCCAAAGTTGGCTACTATTATCCCCTCTTTCATTCGCCTAAGCTCAACGGCCTTCTGACCAATAGGCTTTTTACCTGCTTCTCAATTAGGAGGAGTGTGCTTGATATCTGGATTGAGCTTTAGTTTCTCAATCCTTGCAATTTCATCTAGGAGGGCTTCTGTAGTCCAACCAGTGAATTGAGCTCTTGTGGCTGTGTAAGGCTTATTTTTCATTATAAATTCCAAGTAATCTTCTCTTAGTGCTCTTTCTGAGCTCAGGGTTGTTTACTGGTCCTTGAGAAGCCTTTTGATTGACATCTTTGGCAAATTTTCCAGTCTATTCACTTTTGTGAATTCTGCAGATAGAATTTGTTGAGCCTCATTCACTTTTTCCCTTGCTTTTAGCAACATCTATTCTTTCAGCCTGTTTGGTCTTTAGGTCCAGGTAGGCTTTAAATATGTTTTGAGGGACGGAAATGTAAGTTGGTTGATGTCATTTGTAAAGTAGAAAGATTGTATTTCTTTTGATATATTTTCTAACTCTAATGGGTCAAGTATAGTGATAGGTGGTTTTGTTGATGGAGGTGTAATGGTTAGTGTTGTGGTAATTGTTGTAAATGGTTGAGATGTAATGGATAGGTGTCACACCCCGACCCACAACGGAATAAGAGTCGGGGCATAATTGGGTTATCACCAAAGCTCATGATGTTTACTAATATGTTTCATATTTATTAAATTCAAATTACATCTCAAAGTTCCAAGTCAAATTCATACAATACAAGGAAAGGAAAATTTAATTAAAACAATCCAAAATCTAAGCCGGTTTATTCTTCTAGGCCGCCCTATATGTTTCTTGCTTCAACTTGATCACCTGTATCATGTGTAAAAATGGGGAATTTTGGGTCAACAAAAGTTGGCGAGTGAACCTTGTTAAAAACATTTGTTATTGATTCATTATTGTAATTAATTTAGGAAAATTGTGCTATAATCATATATGAACAAATGTATGTAAACATAACAATCACAAACCACCTTGCTTAAGCATGAAATAAGAATGACAATGTATATGTTGGCAACGTCCCGTTCACGCTCATAGGTAATGGGGAACGGACGACCTATGCTAATGTATGTGAGATCAAGGCTCAATCAAACGGAGCCGATCTTATGTTGGCAACGCCTGGTTCACGCTCATAGGTAATGGGGAACAGCTCACGCTCATAGGTAATGGGGAGCGGCGGCCTATGAAATGTATGTACTGAAATGATAAATTAAATCTAAACTTCAACCACACAAACAACGGATACATATTGAATACACATGATCATGAATATGATGGATGCACAAGTGTTTAATTAAAATAAATAAATAGCGACACATGATACACCCCAAAATGTGATTACAACGGGGAATTGGTAGAGATTCACTCACATTGGGTGCGTTTGTTTGAAGGTGTTGAATGCGCACGAGTTTAGAGGATTGATCGACGAGAGATAACTAACCTAATAAATAACGAAAAGGTACGGTAAGTATGTGGATTTTATTAACTATTTTAATAGGATTTTTGGATATATTTTTGTGAGTTTAAGGCTACTTTATAACTTTAAAAACGTTATTTTTAAGTATTTTTAATTGATTTTTAAATTAATTAAATAAATAAAAATAATAAAAAAATGTTGACTTTTTGTCTTTGACCGTTGACCGTTGACCATGACTGTTGACCGTTAACCGGTTCGGTCGGTTATATTGTTGCACTGAGTGAGGTTCGAACCGGTGACCTCCCGTACGCGTGCACGCAGCTCTACCAACTGAGTTACGTGTTTAACCCGAAATAATTATGTTTTTAATTATACTTATATACTATTTAATTTAATCCGAAAATCATTTATTTTTAAAAAGGATTTTAAATGTATCGAACCGGTGCTGACCACAAGTCTCGAACCCGGGACCTGTGAGTTAACGTGCACACAGTCCACCACTGGACTGTGTGTCTAACCTGGTTAATAACCCGGTTTTTATTATACTTAACATGATTTTGAGAGTTAACCCGGTTCAGCTAAAAAGGCATTTTTATATCAAGAGAGTAAGGCTGGGACAAGAATCGAACGCGCGACGTATGTGAAAATGTTTGCACACAGTCCACCGCTGGACTGTGTGTCTAACCCGTTCATTAAACCGATTTTAATTAATCTTATATTATACACAACTTCATCTTCTTCGTTCAAAACACAGACATCGATCAACTGACTGTTATTTGTTAAATTAACTTAACGAGCGTTATGAGCCATCGTAAAGTAATGAACAGAAAAAGGTTTGAGGGTTGATTGTACCGAACTGTTCGTCTTTCTTCAGAAGTCCGGCAAGGTCGTCGGATCTGTTAGTGAACTTCGGCTGTTAGGATCAATCAACAGTTCTGCTCGATTAATTATGAAATTGAGGTACTTAAACAAAGATTGACAGGAGTTTGAAGGGTTATACCGATTCACAGTGCGATATCAGAAATTTCAGAGATTTTTCCGGCGAGGGTTGAATATTCCGGCTACGTCGCCTGGGATGGATTCTGATGGTGGATTTGTGTTAGTAACAGTCTAATCAATTTATTGAAACAGAAAAAGTCGAAGGAATTACCGTGTGGATGTGAGTCTCGGTTTTCCGGCGACTTGCAGATATTTTCCGGCGAGTGAAATTACGTCGAGAATTTGTGCGATTTTGAGCGAAAGGGCTACCAGTGAGTTGTGGGTGAATTTATAGGGAAGAATCGAGACGCATGGGGTCGGATTTCAGTCTTGATTCGAAGTCAGCCGTTCTCCGGCGGTTACGACTGGTGTCGCGGGTTCAGAAGTCGGTTATAACCGTTGTCAAGGTTAATTCTTCGGTTAAATTGGAAGAAATCGTCAATTATCGACGTAATCGTCGGGATTTCCGACGATTGCAAAAATGGGCGCGACTTGACTAGATTTGATTTCCGAGATTCATTATTTCAATTAATTGTTTCGGTATCTTAACAAAAACCCAAAGTGGCGGAGTGGTTGGATGAGTGAATGTTAAGACTTGAGGATTTCCGGCTGACCCGGGTTCGACTCCCGGCAGCCGGTTTTTCTTTTTAATTAATTTTCTTTTACTTTTTAAAAATTAAAATTTATATCTTCTAATTTGTTTATTAATTATGTATCGTTTAAAATTAAAATAAGTCATAAATAAACAACAAAAGTTTAAAACTGATTGTTCGGTTAATAAACGAAGCGGGTTTTGAAAACCCGTTTTTCGACGGATGTTACAATAGGGTTGTGGTGGTTGTAGTCCATCATAGATTTCAATAGGTAAGGCCATGGCCAGTATACCAAATGCCTTAGCATCGAGCTCCAATTCCTTGTAATCCTGCTCAGAATAGTCTGTGGGATTCATAGGAACATTAGTGTTTGGTTTTTCAGTACTTGGCACAAAAGGAACATAAGGACCATAAACGACTGACCTTTGAACAAAAGGAACATTAGTGTTATGCTAGGATAAGTGGTGACACATCCTTCGTTTCCATATCTTGAATTCATAGAGAACAAGCATCAAAGGCTTATTTGCCGATCCGGTATTGTGAGGATGACATATCTCTGAATTCTATTGAGGTTTAATCAGAAAAACAGAGTATCAAAACAATTGAATGTTTTGATTGGTCCTTCTCAGGTCCTTAATCACTTCAATCAATTATCAATATGAGCTGAGTTTATCTTCTGAATCAATGTTTAAGTCAATATAGTAATCTGTGAAGAACAAATTTTGATCCAAACGCTAATTTGGTTTTGCAAGAGTTATAACATTGTCAAAACTAAGCCTAACTGACTGATTTTAGAGCCTAAAACTATTTTTAAAGAGTTGCCTATCAAAGCAAAGTGGTTTGGTAAGTTTGCAGTAACATTTGATTACCCAAAAGTGAAAAACTAAACAAAAGGTCAAAATGTTTTCGAATAGCAGAATTTAGGTCAACTTCTCAAGTGCATAACTCCCTCATTTTTAATCCAAATGTTCTAATTCTTTTTGAAAAACTTAACTTTATGAGTTTAGAAGTTAACCCAACTGGTCTTGTATGATTTGGTTAAAGATTTGAGTTTTACCAATTTTAGACATTTTATAACTCCATAAAATAGTTGTTGCTACCTTTTTGTTCAATTAATTTCTTTGAGAAATTTAAACATGTTCAAAAATTATGATAAAAGTATTTTAATACACTTAGACTTCGAGGTTACTGTGCGAAAATTTTCATAAATTATTTCCTTCGTTTTAATTAACTAATAAAATTTTTAAACACGATCATAATCTGATCGAAAACTCACAATTCTGAGAAATTATCAAAACACCAACTTTTCAACTTGTTTAACCATGGTTTGACATATAATTTATGTCTAAACCCTTAAAATACCCTTAGTGAATGTAAATGGTCATGGGTTCCTAAATATGACATTTAAACTTCTATATGAACATTCAAACACTAACGAAAATATGACATTCACTATAATGCTTTATTATTTAGATTGAACAAGTCCTTATACGTAGTGGCGAATCCAGAAATTTTATCCAGGGGTTCCTTTTGGTAGATTTCACTAATTCTCACTAACTTTTTTCCAAATCATACAAGGTTTTCACTAAATTTTTCCATTTTTTGAGCTGAGGTGGTTCCTGGGAACCCCCTAAAACCCCATGAATCTGCCCCTAATTATACGTGACACATGTGTGTGTAGCATTTGCTTAGGAAAATTTTCTCAACTCATTTATGAACTTTGTGACACATGTGTGTAGCATTTTCTTTGAAAAAATTTCTCAACTCATTTGTGAACTTTGTGTGGGACACAATAACGTTATCAAGTGAACTCGCAACCCCACTTTTACAATGTGTACAACTTTTGGAGTGAAAAACATGCTCATAACAACAACAATGGTTTTCCTACAAAATTTGAGATACTTGTAAATATTAAATGGATTTACATGTTGATGCGGTACATTTGGCACATTTACAACCCCCCCCCCCCCCCCCCAATTACAACAATACATAACCACTAGTTTTGGTAAGCTAGTGGTAGTATGTTGATAAAATCTATTGGTTTGACAAACCCATCTAGTATTCTCGGGTAGGGATCTGGATGTACGAAACCCGAGATACAATAACAACACAGTTTGACAACTCCATATCAAGGATCTAGACATAAGGGGCACATTATATAGTCACTAAGGGTTGGTTGTGGACGACATGTATAGACAATGGCGAAGCTTGAACAAAAACTCGGTTTGGGCCGGACTTTTAAAATCCAAATCGGTGGGGCTGGGGTCTTAAAAATCCAATATTTTACACTACAAAGTTTTTTTTTTGATAATTTTCGATAAAATTTAACATTACGAGCCAAAAACCGACGGGGGCGGGGGCATCCCTGGCCCCAAAGAAGCTCCGCTATTATGTATAGAATTTAATTACTTAGTTGACTTAATATGATTTGTACTGCAATGCTACTTCATCAAACCCATGTTCTCAGCAACTTTATAGTGGACCATTTTCGCATATTTTATTCAGGTAATAACAAATTAGATTGCTTGGATTGGATTTGTTTAGAGACTTGCATCGAGATTTATGTTGTTGTTTGCATGTAGACTTTTGTGTTGAATTTATATCGTGACACTTTTTGAATAAACACATATTTCTATTGTATTAATGTGTTATGATATACGATAGTCGCACTCTCGCGATTTCTGCCTTGGTGGGGTCGTGACAAAGAATTTGCTTGTTCCCAAACGTCAAAGCCAAGAAGTTTTCATGCATCGAGAACTAAATCAATATAGAACATTCAATCGTTTAGAATCTCACAAGGAGGGTTTTATAGCTAGATGTGAGAGGATGCTACTATAAAGCTTCGTAGAAAGGGGTTTATTTTACTCTCTAAAACCTTATGCATGTCGTGATAGATATTCTATGTCTAGTGATTTGATATAAAAATAATTGACAAGACAATTTCTGGATTTGTGTTTTACGAGGATTAACTATAAGTATTGTCTAAAGAGAAAATTGCGAAACTAATCATTTTTAGTATGCGTTACAGTCCTATATGTCATGTGAGAAATAAATCATTGCTACGCTACATAACAGTCATGTGTCAGCTTTAAATTGTGCATCATCTTTGTTCCTTGTAACATTTGTTCTTTGTAACACATGTTTAACTTCTATGAGGTTTACTCTTATTTCGCGTATTAGCAAGTAAGTCACATTAAATATTCTATATGGTAAACTCGTCTTTCACGTGTCACATTTCTTTTACGATGTCTCATCCAATTGAACGACATCGTCGACAATTAGCATTTGTGGACGAATTAGACTAGAAATAAAATTTAGATTTTATTGTTTGCCATTGTTATGATATGATTTCTATTGAATACAAAATTAGATAAGAAGAACCCTATGATCACATTCATGATACATATCAAAATTCAATCAATTATAATAGGAAAGTACTTGCAGAAAATTGATTAATAGGGTAATAATTCATTACCAAAAACAAATATTGAATATTCATTATTCACTATGATCAAATACCACTTGATCCTAAACTCAAAATAATGTGCGATTAATCAATCTTGCCAATAATATTATAATAATACTTTTGTAGAATAAGATATCGAAGACAATCAAATCTAGGACAAGTAGTCTTTTATATATCAAATTGACCAATAATCAGAATCAAAATAGTACAACAAAAAGATAAAGAGCAATAAGGTGGGTTTTCATATACTATTTTACTCCAAAGCTGTCATAGTAAATCTAAACACCAACTTAAATAGTATAATCAAAGGGCTTGTAGCGTAGTAGTATCAGGGTGTGTTGTATTGGTGTCTTTATCTCAAGTGGTGAGAGTTTGTCGATAAAAAAAAACCTTAAATCGTACAATGATGATGTAGACATATATGCATGGACGACTGAATGAAGCAATAAAAGTGTAACAACCTGAGGACATGGTATATTTGTATTGGTTCTCTGGTGTCGGCTAACCTGTCATAGACCCTTTGAATGGAATTCAGCTAAGTGTTTAACATTTCACCACTTCAAAAGCTTGTGAATGCTCTTCATAAGCGCTAACTTTCTCTCTTCATCTTCAAACTGATCTTGTACATCTCAAGAGTGGCACTAAAGTTGGGCTTCTAAATCATCTTTAGATTCTCATCTTAGTGACTTCTTACAAAGTTTTATAGTATTATGGATTATCTTTATGTAGTGTTCATTTCATAGAAATGAATGAAATTTGGATGAAATTGGAATGTAGATTCAATTCCTTATGTTGTTAGTTTCAGCAAAAGAAGGTTTTGAAGTTGAATCTAAATCCCTTGAAATCCTTCAATTAGCGAGATTTAAAATCCTTCAAATTCCATTTCCAATTCTAATTCCAATTCCACGATAATCCACGAAACAAACAATCTCTTAATACTTCTAGTGTGTAATCGTTCTAGTTACGAGACCTAATATTAATGAACAAAAGGCCCTAGAACAAAGATCTCTATGTGGTTTGTGTTTAAATATGTTATGTGTAAAAAGAGACTAGTCAAAGTTATATACCTGGATACTTATACATTTAGTGTGCCGTTTAATGGATTTTATTCTACATAGCGAGAGATGAACCACAAATAAACTGAACCGTAAGGCCCATTAGGCAACCATCTTAGCCCAACATAAACCAATATGTATCATATAATCTAACATTTTGAAATTGGTTCTCTATTTATCTTAACTTCATAATTTAACTAGTGATCAGATACACAAAAATCACAGGAAATACGTAACCTTGATTCGTGTACGAATCATACTTCATTCTGGAAATGTATGTTGCATTGATGATACACAAAGAAAGAGTCAAAAATGATACACAATATCAATGTTTTAAATACCGGTTCGAACCGGCCGGTAATACCGGTTGAACCGGCTACCATTTATTACGGTTGAGCCCGATATAAATAGGGTTTCGGTATGGTCTTCGAACAGCGGTATAACCGGTAATACCAGTTTGTACTGGCCTACCAGTTTAATCCCGTGTTAAATTTTGAGTTTAAGCAATGATAGTAAATTTCATCTTTTATGCAATCGTGAACTTGATGCATTCATTCCTCATCCGCCATAAACCTGTTGTAGTCTTTTATTTAATAAAACTTTGTGTGAAATAATTGATTTTTTTATTAAGGAATCATGCAGTTTTGGATTAATTTTTGAGTTGAAATTATATTTTTATGGAATTATATGGTTAACTTGTCAACCGGTTGAACCGTCTGGTGCAACCTAATACAACCGGTTAAATCATTTCAAAGCCCGACTAAGTAAGATAAAAAAATCGGTTTTTAAAACATTACATAATATTATTCATTTCCAATCCAACTATACAAAATATCACGTCCTGAAAAAAAGAAAACAAATGCCAATTTCGTATTATTACATATATAATTTATAAACTTCTTAACTACAGTGATTTTTGTCATTTAATGAATTTTGTCTTTTCAATGAATTCTTTTTCATATATATTTTGTTTGTTTTTCTTTTTTAAGTTTCAATCGAGCCTGATGTTATATATAACGAAACGAACGGTTTAATACTGACTGAACAACGTCACCACTGGAATTGATATTCGTTTTTTTGTTCCGGTCGATATAAACAGATATTGGTATTTTTTTTGTTGTATCATGATTTTTTTGTTTCTCTTTCGGTAAGTGTCGTATTTTAATGAACCAACCAATATCAAACAAATTCCTGCCATTATTGTTATTTTTACTATTGCGTCTACATTTCCGTTAAAAATTAGGTCGTCCCGCCGCAGAGCGCGAGGATAACCACTAGTTTTTTTTTAAAGTATATACAATTTTTCCTACAAGAATATAAAAAAAAGTGAGTAGAATAGCAAGTGAAAAAGATGGTCAATGTTTCTCATTGCGAACTGTCCACCTTCAACTCCCTCTTCTTCGATCCATTTTTCTGCTCTTCTTCTTCCTTCAAATAATATTCGCATCATACAAAACACCGATCAATTACGTATTCCACACACACACACACATGTATCTCCTCTTTCTTTCATCTTCTACCCTTTGTTCTGAACCCACTAGTTGTTTCAATCTCTGTATCTAACCATGAAATCGTCACTGGGAAAGCTAGGGCGCAAATTAAGCATGACCAGAAGCGATGCGAAGGAGAAGAGAGATCATCAACCGTCCACACACTTGGAAGAACTTGCTCAGGCTTCAAAGGTAGGGTTTTTCCCCTTTTTAATTTCATTAAATTTTGTTCATGTTTATTTTAGTTTTTAATTATGGTGTACAATCCATTAGGGTTTTAAAGTTTGTTGCTTTATTGTGTTTGGATGTTAATTATGCTTGTATAGTACCATAGGGCTTATGTTTTGTTTTCACAGTTTTCAGTTTGAAAAGATTTGTTTATTGATTAACAAACAAACAAACCCTATTGTTTGCTTTAAAGGTTTTTTTTTGGTAAGTTGAACTGTAACAGTTATAAAAGGGGTATTGAAGTATTGAAAAATGTTAGTTTTGTTTAATATGAAGGACTGTTGGTGTTAGACGATTAAAAGGTGAATCAATACAACGGGTCGAAGCAATGCTGATGGATATTGGCTAGATTTTGTCTCTATAATTCAGTAATAGATAATTGTTTAACTAATTTTGCAGGATATGCAAGATATGAGAAACTGTTATGATTCGTTATTAGCTGCAGCTGCTGCTACGGCAAATAGTATATATGGTAAGTGTCTGGATTGGATGCATTTAAATTGTATTATTTTAAGTAGAACCAGTTTGGGGGATTATTTAACTATGGCCACACACAAGATTTGTTCAATGGGTGATATGATGGGAAATGATTTGAACCAATGTGGTTGTTGCATGACGATAAATATGGCTTATGTATGCTTGTTACTTTCGGCTTGTTGGAGTGTTTTACATTGCGGATTTCTTGTGAATATTGTCTGCCGCATATGGAAATCTATGTTTAATTCTTTAAGCGTTAAGTTTTTGCATGTGAATGTCTAACTACTGGTAATTTGTGTTCTCTTTTCTTTCCATTAACATACAAATCAAGAATTCTCAAATCATATTTGTGTCTCAGAATTTGCGGAATCACTTAATGAGATGGGGATATGTTTGCTGGATAAAACTACAGTGGACCCTGACGATGAAAGCGGTAAATAAGAATTGCATTTTGCTCCATTATATGTCACGTGACCACCTGTTATAAATAGCTACTTAAAAATTTGAAAACATATGAAATGGAAAAAAAAATAATTTAAATATGTCGTCATAATCAGTTAATCACAAACCCAGAGCAATTTATTTGTTTTTAGTGATTAAACTCAGTGAAGGCACGCCGTTATGCATTCCTTTTGCAGGAAAAGTTTTACAGGCCTTGGGAAATATGCAATCAGAACTCCAGAAAATTGCTGATACATACGTAAGTCTTTTTTTTGTGTGTGTTGTTCTTGCATTACTTTCTGTTTTAATGAGCACTGACTCCATTCTTATGATATGACAGCGTTCTTATGTAGTTGTCACGGTTACACATCCAACAGAGTCTCTTCTAAGTGAGTTGCGAAAAGTGGAGGTTAGTAAACTGTTATAATCCATTAATTTTCATCTATTTGTTTATCGCTTTAAATGGATGCTTCTGAGTAGATTACTGTTCTATATATGCACAATAAAGATGTCGGTAATGATCATGTATAAAAATATAGTCCCTCCAGAGTTGTTTATATGAAAAAAGATGATGACGATTGTGATAAGCGTGTGATAGAAGGCGTGAAAGGCAATCAAACACATTGATGATGTTGTATAGTTGCCAAAATTTATTACTTAAGTGATTAATCTTTTCGCATTAATATTTCCGTACTAAATTGTGTGCATACTTTAATACAGACATCATAAATTATAAATCTATACATAGTATTCTTATGTTAGCTTTTATTTTTTTTCAAACGTAAATGATATTTTATGGCATGAATTATTTTTATTGTATCTGAAAATAGATGTTATTGTATGCATATGTAAACAATTATTATTAGCGTTTACGGTTTACATTAACTTATTGCTCAATTACTGGTGCAGGAAATGAAACTTCAATGTGATGAGAAAAGGTAGAACTTCCTTTCGTCCCGTTCCAAACTTTGACTTTGAAGTGAAGATGTGTTGACTTTTTATATAATTTCCAGGGAAGCATACGAATACATGATGGCACAACACAAAGATAAAGGAAAACTGAAAAGCGGAAAAGTTGAAAGTTCGGTTATGCAGAAGCTACAAGAAGCTCAAGATGAATATAACGAAGTGGCTAGATTATGCGCATTTCGTGTAAAATCACTTAAGGAAGGACAATGCCGTAGTCTTTTAGCACAGGCTGCTCGTCATCATGCCGCACAGGTTTCCATTTCTTTTATAGTTATAATTTTTTTTTAATAATTAGTTTATATTTCGTATTTGTGACCCTACCATTATCCTGGAAGCAGTTGAATTTCTTTCGCAAGGGAGTCAAAGTTCTAGAAGAAGTTGACCCGCATGTAAGAAATGTTGCGGAAAAGCATCGGATTGATTGCCAACTCAGCGATGGGGCGGCTGGGGAGGAGGGTGAAGGATAAGTAGCTATGAAAGCACTGATGATGGAGAATTGAGTTTTGACTACCGACAGAAGAAACAAGGGATTGCCACTTCCTCAAACCCAATGGAGGTAATCTTGTTTTAATGTTTTTATTACATGCTTTTCTTTTGTTACATGTTAGTAAATTGTCAGAGCAATGCCAATATGCCATATATGCTGTTTTGGAAGTAATATGTATGACAACATTTTCTATGAACTCGTATGGATGGTTGTGGGTAACAGTAGCCTTGGGTTGGGTGACTTTTGATATTCTCAAAAGATCTAATTGTTAGGATGACAAGAATATGAAAAGCTAGATATACATTTACAGGGCGTCTCCAAAAATTACAAAAAGAAATTTGGCCCTTTGCGAGACAAAAATTTTGGGCCCTATTCTAAATTTTTCATGTATTACAAACTCATCAATTATGTAATCACTAAAATTTATGTGAAAGTAATTTAAGTAGTTATTTTTAGCTAAAATTTATGTGAAAGTAATTTCAGTAGTTATTTTTAGCTTAGTTTAGTTAGTAATTTATTAATTAAAGGGAAATATTTAGTTGACAAAATTAGGCATTAAATGTCATATGCAGCTAAAATAGAGAATTTGGAGACGTCAGGATTAGAACCCACGTCTCCTTGTTTAAGCAAGATAATAACCACCTCGACAAGAGCTTGTTTGTGTCATCTTTCGATTAAGTATAGATATATTCTAGCTAATACAACGTAACAAAATTTAAAAACATTTGGGCCCTCGGAGGGTTTGGGCCCTGTGTTGTCGCCCACTCCGCACCCCCTCAAAGACTGCCTTGTACATTTATAATTCAAGGTTTTCTTGGTATGTTCTTCAGAAGGTCTGGGCCAAATTCGAGATGAATCTTCTCGAACGTAACACATGAATCGTCCCAGATATTCTCAAACGAGTAGGATTGAATCCACAGAGATTGATATGAATCTTCTTATTGGCTTCTCTAGTGAAAATGAATTGTCGTTCTTATTTTTTTAGTCTTATCTGGGGAGGGTGGTATAAATAATTACTATTGAATAGATTGATGAAAATAGCAGTAAACATTAAAAAAAAAGAATCAACCAGTTGCAGGATATGCTCCGGTCAAAGTTCAATCTACATGGCGACGTCATTTATCAAACATCATATGTTTATCAGAATTGTTTTATTATATTTAAGGGTAGTTACTTGTAGATAGACACGAGTAGGATTGAATCCACAGAAATTGATTTTAGTATCCTTTTTGTCTTCTTTAGTGAAAGTAAATGCCATTTTTTTTATTTTCTTAAACTCTTATTTGGGGGAGGGGTTTACTTAATGAATACTATTGAATAAATTAATGAAAAATAGCAGTAAACATTATAAAAAGGAATAAACCAATTGCAGGATGCTAGGATATGATCTGGTCAAAGTTCAATGATCTACGTTAAAATCCGGATTAGATTATTTCCACTTATAAATATATCCAAAACTCAAGATTAGATAAATATATCCAAAACTCAAGAATAATCTAGTTACAAGTTGTTATCCGGCTTTGAAACATCTATATCCTTAATCCCACAAGTATCAGAATAATTAAGCGAATATGGGTCTTAGATTCGAATCGACAGTTTGATATTTTGTCAATCATATAACATCATTATGCAAGTAACAATAATAACAATATTCAAAATAAATCATTATTCAGTAAATCTTGCAATCCTCTGAAAATCAAAACGTAGATTACCCCCTTAACTAGAAAGTAAAAAAGATTTACTGCATACTAAACTTGCTTTCTATGCCTTCTGTTTCACAGCTGGACCGAGTGGATACGACACATCCTCAAGCTCCAAATATAGCAGATTCCGATGTAAGTAACAGCGGTTTTCTCCGTTTGATGATTACAAGTAGTTTGAAATTCTTTTGAAACTTAATCTCTTTCTTGGCGGCTAATTATGCAGACAAACGTGAATAAATATCAAGGGGAACAGTTTTTTTGGCAGGCAACGTCGAGTGAGCAGCTATTCTGCCCCGTTATATCCGGAGAAGACCGATCCATCCGGAAAGGCGGTCAAAGAAACGCAACCTGCTCGGAAATTTCACTCTTATGTCCTACCTCCTCCCGTTGACTCCAAGACTTCAAGTTCAAGACCACCACCGACATCCACCTCTCAACACCCATTGCCCGATGAGAAACATGAAAAAGATACTGGTAACGATAACCCATCAACATCTGCTTCAAAACCGCCCGGTCAACCGAAAATGCTACCAGTTCTTCTACGCAGTTACCTGCTCCTTCGACCGAACGGTTTTCATTCCCGCAACATCATGGTACTGCGTATGATGGAAAAACAGCAGCAAAAAGACAAGCGTACTCTGGCCCGTTAACACCGAGCAAGTCGTTTTCAGGTAAGATGATGTCATCTTCCGGGGCTCAAAATGTATCTTCGCGTAGTGTTTCGCCGCCTACATTATCTTCACCTAAAATAAGTGAACTTCATGAGCTTCCGCGGCCGCCGCCTTCTACTGGCGGTACTTCACTAACCTTCTCCAAACCTAGCGCTTTGATCGGATATACACCAGCACCTTTGTTTTTCAAAAATCAAGAAACGTCTTCACAACAACCAAATAAACGGCCTATTTTGACATCAACTGTTGCATCCCCTCTTCCAGTTCCTCCATTGGTTGTTTCTAGAAGCTGCTCCATACCTTCCGCCAACCAAAGAGCCGTAAGTTCTTTACATGTTCCCGAGCTTAAGGTTTCACCGCACACCGCACAAGCACCCTCTCCGCCTCTCACCCCTGTTTCACTAGCAAACGTTTCAACTGTTTCAGATTTAGTCGCTCACATGGCCCATATCTAAGGTACATTTTACGTATATATTTTTCTCTTTTTTTGAAACTGGGTAAAGATGCAATGTTTAATTAGAGGTTGCGTGGATGCAGGTGGAATTGAAGATGATGGCGGCAGTCTTGTTGAGCGTATTAAATTCTTATTGGTCGAATGATCAATCATCTTGGTTAGTTTCTGTAGCAGGTGGTCTTTACTCTGTAATATGATTATGATCCATATGCTGTCTTTGAGTTTGCATTTAACTCTTCAACTATAAAATATATATAGAGAGATTTTGTTGTCTTATGAAATCATATTCTTGTTTGATGGCGGTATGTGATGCTGTGTGGCTACGGATTGATTGTGATGCGTTAATATATCTGGCGATCTTGACCTGTTTGTTAATTTTTGGGCTATTTCGTTCTTCAAAAACAAACGTATTACACAAGTCGTCTTCCTTCGACTGTACCTAGGCTATTCTTGAACGTCACGTCTCAGTAGACCATGACTGCAAACTTCTACAGCTGCATTTCAGTGACCACAAAACCAAACTTTTCTGGCTGCATTAACAAACGAATTGAAGTTACATTGCAAATCAAATCGGTATCATAACGTGGTCATCTTCCCAAAATCGGCCACATTCACACGGGTCCTCTTCTCCAAGCCCACTAGCTAAAGGTCAAACTGCAAGGTAAACAAACATCGTGGCTTACACGTTTTTAAAATCTGGGTTCAACAAATCGTTTCTTTGTTCATGTGATTCATTTGTAGTTCCAAGAGTTGATCGAGGTTCTAGGTGTGTCAAATGTTTTTCTGTTACTTTTTAACGATTTCTGTAAATCTTTGTCCTGTTTCGGGAATCCATCAAATTCGGAAATGGTGTTTCAGGGAGTTCATTTCCAGCAAAGAAATCTTTCTCCTGTTTAAGAGAAGTAAAATATTAGACTGTAAAACAATATGAATCAGCTCAAAATGATAACAGAAAAACTGAATTTTGATGCATTAAATGGTAAGTATGGTGCTATGAGCAGGAATTTTGGATTTTTGATTTCTATCTCTGTTTTATAAAGTTGTGGTTATACTTTCTGTTCCTTTGTGTAATTTTAGATTTTTGATTCCTTATATCATAGATTTTTGATTCCTTATAAGACGATATGTAGTGTTTTAGGAGTTTTAAGCCCTTCCCTTAGCATGATCTGTCATGTGGCAGTCCAGTCAGCATAGAGGCTCTATGCGCTTGAAGGTAAAATGGGTCTAGCGGTATAACGCCCCATGCAATGATTACCCAATTATTTATTAGTTTTTTTTTAAATTAAAACAAATAATATTTCATTAAATAAATAAAAATTACATAAATACTAAAACACAAACAAATAATACTATTCGACTTAATTTTCATCTTCGCTTTCGTAAAACTCGTCTTCATCTTCGCCATCCTCGTCATCTTCATCTTCTTCTTCTTCACCCTCGTTTGGAATATACCTAACCGACCATGTATGTTGGACCAAATCCATCGCTAACCTGGAATGTGCTGATTGGAAACGCATTTCATTCGTATTGTTCACCATTTCATTCACCGTTGCTTGCAGATTTTCAAGAACAGCCTCTGGTATATAATTTTGACATATCGCTTTTCCTTCGTCTTTTAATATCATATTACGCATGATTATACAAGCATACATAGCATCTCTCATCTTTTCTTTGGTCCATGCACGACAAGGATTTCTTAGATAATGCCAACGTTGTTAAAGAACCCCAAAGCATCTCTCAATGTCCTTTCGAGCAAACTCTTGAACTTTCTTAAAATGTGCTCTTTCTTTATCAAAAGGGTTCCTAAACGTCTTCACGATCATCGAATACTTCGGATATATTCCATCACCGAGATAGTATCTGTGTGGGTAGTAGTTTCCGTCAGCATAAAAGGATGCCATTGGCGCTCTACCAGAAATGAAATCCTCTATCAATGGCGATTGTTCGAAAACGTTTACGTCATTGCATGACTCCGCGACACCAAAGTAAGCCGACCAAACCCAAAGGTCATGTGAGACAACCGCTTGAAGAATAACCGTCGGTCCTTTTTGGTCGCCCCGGGCGTGTTGACCTCGCCATGCAGTTGGACAATTATACCATTGCCAATGACGACAATCTAAACTCCAAATCATGTCTTGTAAACCATGTTCATTAGAATGCACCTCGTAAATTTGTTGAAGATCGTACCAAGTGGGTTTTCTCAGATAAAGCGTGCCGTACAAATTTATTATTCGTTAAAAAATATTTATATACTATTAAGGTAACTAAAAATATATGAAAGAATGTATTTTTTTAAAAGATCGTGGTGTACCGTGACAAAAATGCTCCAAGATATCGCGCGTTGTTTTCTCAACCATCTTTAAATATTCGTCGTTGATGTCCGTCGTGTTTCCGGACGCAAGCACGCGTAGCGCTGAGGTACACTTCCGAATAGCGGTAAATCCAAGTGTCCCTCTCGCATCCGGTTTTTGCTTAAAGTATTCAAACTTGTCTTCCAATTCTCCGGCAATGCGTAGAAATAAACGTGTATCATCCGGAAACGACGCCTAAAACATCGGGTTGGATAAGTCGGTGCTTGGTCAAAGTAATCTTTCATCAAACGAACGTTTGCCGATAGTCGGTCTCACTCCACATATTCTCTTGGTAAAATTTGGCGTGGAGGGCAACTAACGTGTTTCATATACCGCGCCGCTAGTGGACACACACTCGTAACCGCCTCTTTCTCGACCTCCTCGTTGGTCGACTCACCGGCGTCGGCTAAAAATTCTTTGTAATAATAATTGGCAAGGGATGACGAAGATGCGGGGGAGTCCATTTTTGCAGGAGATGGTGTGGAGTTGGGTTTAATTTTTTGTACTGTGCGTTGTGGTAGATGGATTTTGAGTGTTAATGTATTGTGATTGTGTGTGTGGGATTAATATAGCCGTTAAAAAGATCAGTTGCAAATGGTCAGTGGTCAAATGTTTGGTGTTTTAAGCGTTTTAAGGGAAACGCCCCAACCCGAAATTCACTAAAAAACGCCCATATAAGGCGTTGTGCACTAATGAATGGGCGTTTTTGGCCCACTCCACGCCCAATTCCAATCCATGGCCACTATAGGTGGTCTAATAATTTGCAATATCTCAAATACTTTTAAATCGGCATGTTGCAACACATGCCCATTTATATCAAACCTATTTCTGACCCGAACTAAGATGACTCATCCGTTTTGCTAGGTATGTGCTAACAAGAATTGATGAAAAATGCAAAATGTTTGATAATTATAGGTATGTGCTAACAAGAATTGATGAAAAATGCCAAATGTTTGAAAATTATAAATGAATATGCAAAATGAGATGTTTTTAGAGAAAATTATGAAAAATACTATTTCCCTTGTCGTTTATATCTTTAGTGTTGATAAGTAAACCTAGTGGTTTTTCTAAACAAAATAAATCAATCTGAACCATTTATTCTTTTTTATTTTCAGAAATAGAAAGAGTATAATGGTAAAATTTAAATGTTTTCTCTCTCTAATTAGATTTTAATTACATTATCTTTTCTATTTTTCTCTTAATTAAAATAATTTGTTAATTTATTACGTTCGTTTCTCTAATACGCATCTAGACCACTCTATTATAACATTAGGGTAGCGTTTGGTATGAAGAAATAGAAGATGGAATGGAATGAATCATTCTGATGGAATGAAAAGAAGTATGTTTGGTTACCATGTAGTAATGGAATGGAGCATTCCAAAGGAATGGAGCATTCCAAAGGAATGTAACTCCTTCCAAATATAACAATTCTCATTCCTTGGTAAAAGGGGTGTGTTTTTTTTCATTCCTTCAAAGAATGGAAAGAAATATTATTATTATTATTATTATTATTATTAATTTATATTTATAATACTAATATTAATATATATCAAAACTTTTATTATTAATTTTTTTACCATTAATATTGTTATTATTATTATTATTATTATAATAGAGACAATTATACTTTTGTTGTTTTTAATACAATGTTATTTTATTACTTCGTCTTTTTTTGTTTTTCAAATTGTACAAAGTAATTATTCATTCTATTCACATAGTAGTAACCAAACAACACAATGGAATGGAATGATTCATTTCATTCCGTTGTCCATTCCATTACCTCGTCCATTCCATTCCCTCGTTTATTCTATTACCTCATACCAAACAGACCCTAGATTTTAATTACATTATCTCTCCTATTTTTTATACACATACATATAAAAAAATTGTTATTACACCTATGAAGGTATGCTACACCCATAACAATATAATTATTATTTTTTCAATGGGTGTTATATGTATTTTGAAAAAAGAAAAATACAAGAAATGGTAAGCTGCCTTATTACTAACACACAAAGTCTTCGGAAACCCCACCGACTTTGCCTCCCCCTCCCCCATACTTTCATAATGTTACAATTTTAACCCTTGATTTTAGTACCTTTAAAGTTTCATAAAATGGCAAATTTAGTCTCTAAAATAGTTTGCTTTTGACACCCCAGCTTTGTGGTAGTTCCTTTTTTATCCCCAACTTTGTTAAAGTTTCCTTATCCCAAAACTTTATCAAATTTTATCTTTACCCTTTCTTAGCCCTTAAGTTTATGAATACAAATTTTAACCACTCAACTTTTTATGAACTTTGTAAATGCCACTTTGACCCCCTCGAGAGTTTTTGGCTTTACGATATAAATTCGAGTTAGTCGGGTCGCGTATAATACGTTATGATTGTACGATATAAATTCAATTTACGTTACGTTTTGATCAAATCGCAATGCAACTATAGGATACATTGAGTTCAATCGGATACGTCAAAACATACATTTTCATATTGTTAACACATCACATAACGCTTGGACTAATCCGTTCGATATTTGCGAAGTACCCGCGACACAACGTTATTTAGGTGTATAAGAAAAAGAAAGAAATGCCAATATGATTGAGTTGAGTTGAGTTTTAGTACCAACCCCCCCCCCCCCCCCCCCCCCCCCCCCCCCCTCAACCTTCATTTACTGATGTAAAGTCGCCACATATCACATTTCTTATCACTTATCAACATTCCCTTCCAATTCAAAATCAAGATTTGCAGGTTCAAATTTTTTATTATTCATTTTTATATCAAGAAATAATATACTTTTTATTTTAAACTGATATTTGGTTATTTCACATAAACTGATATTTGATTATATCACATATTTGATAATAGTTAATGAGGGTTGAAGGTTGTGTTTTTTTTTTCTGGTGTAAAGATGTCTACCAAATATATTTTAGAAGGATTATTGTTAATGAGACCAATATTTTAAAAATCGGTTTAAATCTGTCAGTTAAATTAAATTGGTCATGAGTGTCGCCAAGAGTATAACGTAAGATATTCTAATTGTAATAGTCTTAATTAAGTGTCCTTTTTAAAATTTCTTACCTAGTTTACAACAATTATGTTACACCCTAATTTCTTACCACTTTTTTTTTCTTTGAAGCTACTTCAAATAAAACTGTTTTTAAATAAAGTAATCTACAAACATTGTTTTAAATACAAATGTATTAAAATTTAGGAATATTTATATTTTAATAATTCCAATTATTCGTCATTTGTAGTCACGAGTCTCAATTTATAAAATAATCACTAACAGTCCCAACTATTAATATATTGACATCTAATGGACCCTGACAAACAGAACCCTAATGCCGTTAGTCTCCGGTCGCCAGAAGAAACATTTTTGGCCGGAAAACTCAAACTTTTAGTCCCAAACCTCTTTATAACCTTATTACGAATCTTTAGGAACCTTGATCTAGTAAAATCCCAATTATTGAGGTCGCCAGAAAACTCTTTTTTTCTTCGGAAAACTTCTTTTTTGCTAGAAAATTCAACATATTCGTCCCAAACCTCTTTGTAACGTTAGATCGGACATTTGAGAACCTTTTTCCTCTTTGTAACCTTAAATCGGACATTTGAGAACCTTTTTATGGCCAAAAAAGTTTTTCTAACGACTAGAGACTAAAACATTAGGGTTATGTTAGTCAGAGTCCATTGGAGCCAATATGTTAATAGTTGGGACTGCTAATGGTTATTTTTTAAGTTGAGACTGGTGACGGCCAAGGACGAATAGTTGGGATAATTATTAAAATCCAATATTCCTAAAATTTATGTAATCAGAACGTTTTGTGTATCCTCGTTGCAACGGAAACTACTTAGTCTTCCAATCTTCTAAAGAATTCAACGACATTTAAAACTTTGTTCACGTTGACATTTATTTGAAGTGACTTGATCCGAGTGTCTTCATATCTAGTGACATACATCATCTATAGACGTTGGCAACAAAGGTAAGTGAATACACAATTTTTAGTTTGAAAAAAACTGATGTAATTATACGTGCAATCAAATGACTTAAGAATAATTAGTAATCAAAGACTGATAAACGAACCAAAGGGTTCAAGAACAACGTTCTCTAGATCCTAACTTATAGACTAGGAAATAAAAAGATAAAATAGGAAATTTGAATTTTAAATAAATAAAAGATATGCATGCTTCTGCATCAAAAACACTACCAATTGCATTTTACACAATTAAGCTAGACTCTTCGAGGTTGAAAAACAACTTGTAGCACGCCTCAAACCGATTTGTAAGTGAATTTATTTGATTCTATACAACATTGCAAGTTTGAAGCAAGTTTACGCATTTAACCAAATGCAACCTACAAACTATTAGGTAAAAAAATTTCCCATGAGAAAGTCCAACGTATTTTATGGGTAACCTTATCCTACAAAGTTTTTTAAAAATAAGAAATGTACAAAAACAGAACGGATCACAAAATATAACATAATGCCGAAAAATATACAAAATGTTGAGGAAAAAAGACAAAATGAGTCACAAAAAAGACACAATGACGCAAATATAGAAAATACACAATAATCTAAACAAAAATCTAAAATCTACAAGCTAAACATCCAAAAACGAAAAACCTAAAATCTCATATCGTAGAGTTCGATTTGACGGTTCCAATACTTTTTAAACAAGGTCAATCGAATTTCGTTTGATGTCTTTTATTGTTACCTTTTATACTCTATTTGTTTGCGTTCTCACATGTACATTCGAGTTGGGAAAATATTTGGTTAAAAAAGTTTGCTTCCATATTTTAGTTAAGTGTTTGTCGGGTTACGCGCTTTTTTTTTATCACATACAGGTTTCACTTCTACACAACCAACAATTTTCTATCTAAAAATACTCTTTTAGCTTCCAAGCTTAAAACCCAAAATATGTGACATCCAAATGACAAAATACAAATATCCAAACGTATAGGATTGTATTATATCATGTTTTAATTGTCAATATCACAACCAAAAAATCAATTAACTCAAATATCAATTGAGGTCAGTCTAAACCAAAACTCCATTTCCTCATATAAACTATCAATAATCAAAACGTATGATAGATGGGCATTTGAAAATTAGCACATCATATTGTGCAAAGTGCATCTTTACCCTTAACACATATATTTTAAGAATGATAGATGGGCATTTTCTTTGTTCTTCAGAAGAGAGTATTCTTTTTTTCCTTGTTCTTTAGAAGAGAGTATTCATTTTTCTTTATTGCCGACATGTAATCGCAACAATATAATGATTCACATAGAGGTAATGTTTTAACATTTGTAACAACATACAAATATACTATAATTAATAATATTCTTGTATTGCACCATAATCAATGCAATTTGTGATATTACAAGCACCTATTACTACTACTACTACATGTTGATGGCATCATGTTAAACATCCATAAAAAAAGGATTCATGTTGATATGGTGTGACAGAATAAAATAAAGGGTCATCATCACCATCATTCCTACATTAATATTTGTTTGGAGGGTGAGGCTTGATGTACCATATATATGTAGCCACTTTTGGTAGTTCCTTGTGTCCCCTTTCTCTCTCCATATATAACATATACATACATCTGTTTTTAACGTATATATACACTCGCACCAATTCACCAACATACATGATACTTGCATGTCATACATATATACACATCATAGCGGTGGAGTAGTGTGTCCTACGTGTCAAGTAGCGACGGAGGAGACAAAGAAAATTGGAGGTACGGTGTCAGGAGAATGTGGCGGTGCCACCATGCTTCTCCATCGATTAAACATTTTGTACCGGAGTGAATGAAGCAAATAAATAAATAAATAAATAAAGAGTTACTTAACAAACCTTTGCTTTTGTTTCATTGTTTTCCTTTCTTGATACTTGAAGATCAATTATCTAATAATTTACCAAACCACTCAATTTTTTTTTATTTTGTTCTTTAGATTTACTCCACGAACGAAAAAAAATTGAATTAATAATAAAAGTTTACTTCCATGTATTTTAGTTATAGTTGTGTTTAGCGGCGGATCTATAAATTATTATAGGGGTATTTTGCCGATGACCCACAGACCAATTGGTTTGTGGAGAGGTGGGAAGGTTTTCCTCTTGGGGTTCCTGCCGGGTGATGCCGGTTCAAATCACGAGGTATGCAAATTTATACAAAGCCTTTGGGCGAAGGGTCGAAACAGCCCGCATGCGCGTGGATTCGAACTCGGGGGGCTAGGTCGCTGGCCGCGGACTTTGCCAGGTGAGCTGTTTGCCGTCCAAAAAAAAGTTTCAAAAAAAAAATTCTAAATGGGTAACGAAATTGAAAAAAAACGTTAATTTTTTTTCCAAAATTTACACAATCGCCGAAGCATTAAGGGATAACGAGGATTACCCTTTTTACACTCTATATCCGGCCCTGGTTGTGTTGTAAAATAAGTCTTTATTAGTAAAAAGATATTTATACTTTTAATTTAATAATAACAAGAAAACCAACAAATAATACTATAATCTCAATTTAAAAAGTATATAATAATATAGGTTTCTAAAATATTAGTACAATACAAGCAAAAGAGAGTGGTGACGAAATATATTAAACAAAGACTAGAAAAAAACAATCAAACAAAAAAGTGTGAGGGCAGTGTGGTCATTTAGTAATAATAACAGAACCAATCATCATCCAGATCCCCTGCTGTACAAATAAAGACAAATTACTCCATCGATCGTCTATATAAACAAACAAACAAACTCCCCTCATCCACAACATTCTCATTCTGTATTAATGGCGGATCAAAGGTTCCATGATTTCTTACACATGCAACCTCACTCACTGATTATTCCGGCGCCGTCAACCATCATCAACCTGCAACAGCAAGAGTCTTCTCTTGCCTCTACTGTCGTCGCGTCTTCTACACTTCTCAGGCACTTGGCGGCCACCAGAACGCCCACAAACGTGAAAGAGCCGCCGCTCGCCGCTCCTACGCCACCACAAGTGCACCGATCGCCGGTGCTTTCACCTGGTACGACCACACTGCAAATGCTGTTGTCTTTCATGTTGGTACTCTCTCCTCCTCCGCCAGTGGAACATAATGATGACGTTGATGTTACGCTTCGGTTGTAATGATTTCGCTATATATATATATATTATATATGTATGTATGTTGTTTTTGATGAAGGTTAACAACACACACACACTGATGTGATGTTGGTATCTAGGTAGCTAATGTTTAAGTCTAATCAGAGCTAGGGTTTGGATAGGATATGAATGTGATCGATGAGTTGTTTATTTGATTTCGTTTAATGTTCATGTCATTTCATATTTTCATGCTTCGGTTTGTTTCATCGACTTACAACGAGTAATATTTACTTTTTGGGTAAGTTTAAGTAAATGATAATCAGTTACAAATATATCTGGGATGAAGATTTTTATGGAATTAAACATATATGTTGGAGATGGTTTTAAATTATCTGTTTTGTTATCTAAGTAGCTGGTAATTCGATCTGTTTTTCTTGATTAAGGTGATGTTTGGTTTGGAAATGAGGTGAAGAATATATACAGATTTAAAAAAAAAATACGAAACAGAAAGATATGATTATTATTATTGAAAAATAGCTTTTGTAAAAAGAAATATTATTAGTGAAAATAAAAAGAAGATATATTTTATGCAATTTCTTAAACCTATAACTAATAAACTATTTCGCAACATAATTTCTATTTTATTCTCTCAATTTCCAACTCTCACAAATCTTTTTCAAAACTGAAAAAGAAAAAAAAATAAAAAGAAACTGAACTTTTGTACTTTTTCAATATTTACGATTATTATTATTTAATAATAATACTAAAAACACGTCAAATTTTTTTGAAAGGTGAACTTCATTAGAACCAAGCCAACATCAAAACAAAGGTGGCCAACAAACAACACATTACATAATAACAAATTTACACCAATTTTGTCATGTGATCGACTTGACTTTAGACCTATACTTAAACCATAAAAAACCCACCGCTTTGATTTCGCTAATATGTCTTCGACTCTAGCCGCATTGTTGTTGAATCTAACATCATTTCTAGCTCTCCAAATGCTCCAACATCCAATGCTCATTATCCCTTTGAAAGCCTCTTTTTCGGTACCTTTTAAACCACGTGCTCATGTATGTCTAACAAATCTTTGAACGTGAACATGAACAAGTTTGAGACCCTACACCATCTGTTTATATGAGCCCAGCCCACACAACTGAAGCAACATAACAAGAACAAAAAATATGTTGAACTGATTCCTCCCCTTCACTACACAAAGAGCAGGTAGAATCTTCCACCTCAATTTTCCTTTTCTTCAAGGCATCCAAAGTAGCAATCTTATTCATATCAGCCCTTCAAATAAACACGTTAAATGATATCTAATTTGCTTAGTGTATGAAGACTCACTCTGTCATCGTCAGAATGTCCTTGTAGTTTCTCAAGCAGCAACCATTGGTGCTAACTGGTGTGCGCCTGACTTGGCAAGCCCACTTCAGTCTATGGGTATGCCTCATTCATGTGTTTAGCATTTCTATGTTTGTCATTTTATGATTTGCCTTGGGAACGGATTCATATCCGAGCTCATACCTCTTCAAGTTTCCATTCTTGTTAATAAGTAAAAACTCAATGTGCATTCTAATGAATGGTTTGGTTGTTATTCGTGTTTTCAAAATCGGACCACTGATAAGCTGAGAACTGTAAACTTAATCAATCAGTCCAGTTGAGTCTATTTAAACCCTTTTTATACGAACCATTTTCATATGAACCGCTCAGAATGGTTAATCTAACTGGGTGAACACACCAGATTTTATATATTTTTACATTTTTTGGTGATTATTTTCCTTGCAAACTCTTATTTACTACCCAGACTTTAAATTTATTTATTTAAGACTTTATAATTTTATAAGTATTGCAAATCCAAAAAACGATTAAACAATTAATTATTTATATATTTATATTTTAAAATTTTATTTTATTTATGTTGTCATCCGTTTGAACTAGTAAGGCGACAATTTGACACTTGTCTAATTATGAAAACATAGGTTGAAGACGATGTCAAATAATTTAGGCATTTTATCATTTCCTTGGTGGGGATCATCTTTAGGCTATCTTAATAGCTAAATTTCTCAACCAAAATCATCACATTTCTTTTAATTCAACAAGTTTCTTTTAATTCAACAAGTTTATATGCTTATGAACATCAAGTCAACATAAACTTCCAATTATCACATGCTAATTCATTCTTTCTACCAATTAGTCATGGGTTCATCTTTTATGTCAAAACCCATTTCATAGCATGTATGGACACTTAATCAACTCACTAGATTGTTCAAGTATTTTATCCATACAAACAATTATGCTTACTTTGAACATCAAAGCATCATCAATTTCGTTACATCCCATTTGATTAACTACTCGAACAATCATCCATGTATATCATGTGCTAAATATTTCACATAATTAATAACTATGATAGTCAAGAACACTTCTACTATCTTCAAAACACATAAATGCCATGACTAAATTGCTAAATCATCTCTTTAAGAATTTTTCTTAACTAGAGAACTCCAATAATGAACAAATTTCAACATACCTTATGTAGAGATGACGTAGTATGTGCTAAATCTTCAAACATGCATCAAATCCACTTTGATTTTCGTTTTAATTTGCATGATTTTGTGTTGATGAACAAGAACAAGGATTTGCCCTCCTGTCTCTCTCTATGGTTCGACATACACACACATGTGCGTGTGTGTTATGTTTCTAATTTCCCACTTTTAAAACATCATCTTTCCATTTTATCAACTTTAATCCCTCCAGTTTGGTTTTTATTATAAAAGACCATAGTTTACCCAATTTGGCAACACGCAACATGTTCTTAACTAGGTTAATATTCCTAGTTGCCTACTTCCTATTAATTACCAACGAACATGATAATTCTATTTACTAAGTTCGGGATGCTACAACCCAACTTAGATTATGTACCGATGGTCCGGACCTTTTATAAACTTTAATTTTCATAAAAAAATTACTCGCTTTTATATAACATTCGGTTTATTTAATAAATTCCTAACATTTACGGGTTAACTTTTACCACTAACGGTATTTTACCCGCCCATCCCCAGTTAATTTGGTTTAGTTATCAAATCCGTTATTTGGGATATTACATAATATTAGTTGAAGAATAGGCTATGGGTATTTTGGTCTTTTCATGAAAAATTAACAAAAGATTTGGATGGAGTTATGGAACGAGCCTAAATTGATATGAAACTAAACTATTGGATTATAAAAGTCATAATTTTTTTTGAGTGAAATGAATATTTGGAGCAAACCACAAAGGACTAAAACAGTAGTTAACTCTAATCCAGGGCAGACCTAAGTGTCTACCTAGGTGGACACACCTCTTGAAAATTTAAGTTAAGTCTGATCATATGACTTGCACATGAGGGTAGATCAATAATTTTACTCATTTATTTAAGAATATATATATATATTATACACATACAACCTTGTCTCCTTCTCTCAGCTACCCCATCTCTTCGACCAACCTCACACCACCAAATCCAGCCACCACCACCACCGAATTGAGCCTACCAACACCACCTAATTGAGCCCAATAAAAATAAACTCAAAACTATGATTTGTGGGATAAATATAGTTAATGGTTTGTACCGGAACCAACCCAATAAAAATAAACTCAAAACGTATCTTTATTTAACTTGTTTTTGAATTATATTATTATAATATATCACTTTGAAATTATTTAATTTATCCCTTTTTCCCAACAAACTTCCTCATACCAGGAGATGCCAGATGTATGATGTCGACCATCGATGAATAGCCTTTTTCTGATAAAAACAAACACCTTCCAGATCTTCTAAACTCATCCCAAAAACAAACCCATCTATTTCATCATCGATCGCCACTGATTCTTTAAAAAAAATGAGCCATCAGGACTACCCACCACCAGGTAATTCCAATTTCTCACTTTCTTTGTATTACAATCATGTTAACTACTTATACCCGTTTCGTTTCTTACAGGATACGGGTCTGTATACCCGCCACCACAACAACCGGGCTACCCATCTGCACCACCTGCACCTCCACCGCAGTACATGGGTTACCAGTACCCGGATCCATCAGGCCCAGGTACCGGGTATACATATCCACCACACACCACACCTTATCAAGGATATTTTAATCAAAACTATCCTCCACCTCAGCCTCAGCCTCTGCCTCCTTACCAAGTTTACCAATGTGAACATCATGATTATCAAGAAAAAGATGGCTGCTCTTCTTTCTTCAGAGGCTGGTATGTATATATATATTCAAAACTTACTATGTTTCATGTTTTACATAAGTCTTTTTGGGATACAGTGTAAAATGAATATAAGGTGTCGGATTCAGGATTTATTTCCTGGGGGAGATCTGGGGTTTAACCGAATTTTTAAAGAGGGCGAGCGGGATTTTTGCCTACAAGTTACACAGATTAATTTTTAAGGGGGTCCCGCCTTACATATGGCGCTGCCACTTAAATATTAGCAGAGTTGTAAGAATCGCTAGGCGCTAGTGGGACTAGCGATTAATCGAGGATTAATTGGAATTAATCAGATTTGGATTTTTATATGTAGTTTTTTAAAGTAGAGTGTTTTAACCCCTTACTTGACCATCTTTTTAAGTAATTGGCGGGAATTTAAGGGTTTGGTAGAAAATTGGTGAGGATCTAGCCAAAATAGGACCTCCATTGACCCCCTAGTGATTAATTGGACATTAATCGGTGAACCTCCTATTAGTAATTAATCGGACACTGGTCGGGATTTTCACAACGATGAATATTAGAGCATTCACATTGGAGTCTTAAAACATACTTCCATTTTTAAAATATTGAGAAAAATATAGAGATGATACAATGACTTTTATAAATATATAATTTTACTATTCATTTTCTATAAATGTTTGTGAGCGGGTGTGAGTGTAGGAAAAAGAAAAACTAGTTAAGAGAAAAAGAATAAAGGAGTACTATTTAAGCGAATGAAGGTGAATATGGAGAATCGGATGTGGTGGATTTTTAAAAGATGAGATAAGTTTTAGTTGAATTATCGAGCTAGAGATAGAGAATCCATATGAATGCTTTGATGCCCGAATCGGAATTAGGTGATGGTTGGTTGATATGGAATTGGACATTTTGTTTTGCAGTATGGCTGCTCTTTGCTTCTGTTGTGTCTTGGAAGAATGCTTTGGTTAGGGAGCTATTGTTCACAAGGCCATTATTGAGAATGCATGGGTATTATGTGTAATTTTGGTTTATATTAGTGGTTTTATGGTGAATTGGACGAGTTATGTTTGAATATGCGAAATTATTTATTCGTTGTACATGTTTGTTTTAAACCTTGAAATGAAATGGATAAGAAGAAGAAGAAGAAGAATAAGAAGTAATGTTTTGCTTTCATGCTACTATCATGCAATCCTATGTCTTTGTTACCTTCTTTTGCGTGGTGGCGTTAGTGTTAATCCAATAATCGTCGCATGAATACATCCGGCCCTGCAATGGTGGAAATAATCTTGACTCCAGTGTGACGGTCCATGCAAGTTTGCAAGTTGTTCATTATAACAATTGGTGATCCTTCTGGTGTACTATATTGTGTACGAATGTGAAAGCGTTGCTAACCTCCGACTACGATATTTAAGAGATCCTACTTTAACTTTCCGTTTACATTTTGAAGAATCACACTTGTGCCTTCTTCCATAAAACGTTTGGTTGATATGTAATGTGATCATGATAGAGCGCAACGGTTTCTTTAAGGAAAGAGATTTATGGAATCGTGTTTTGAGTACAAGTCAAGAAAGGTATTGACACAAATATGGTCCAAACTAAGTTGGATTTCGTAACAAGTAAATTAAGTTGTGCGTGTAAATGAATCGAACAAAGTCAGGGCCTTGTACGTGTTTGTTTGTTCAACTTTAACCAAAGGTTAAATGAACATGAACACTTAGACAAATAGATTTTCTTGTAAGGAGTTAAGCACAGAATTTAAAATCTAAAAATGGGATTTAGCGGAGGATCTTAAATCAAAATGAGTGAATGGGATGTAAACCAAATTTGGTTCTAACATCATCATACTCAGTAAATCCCACCAATAACAAAGCTAAGATAGGGTGTGAGAAGGGTAAGAGTAGACAGCCTTACCTCTACCCATAGGAATAGGGGGTTACTTCCAGTGAAACCCCCAACTCGTGGTGGGTCTAACAAAGAGTTTTAAAATCTGAAATTGATTTGTTCGAAATAGTGTTGAAAAATTAAATCTGAATGAATATGTAAACGGATGTATGTTAACTAAATGTACTTATGTTCATTCATTCAATTAAACAAGCAATTACGTAAATAATGTTCACTTGTATTGCATTGAGTCTCGAAAGGAAATCCGATTTGCTAGTTGTTTTTACTCTACTATTTTTAACACACACAACCACCCCTTTTTATTTTTCCTTTGCTGCAATATATACACACAAACAGCCAAGGCGAATGTGAAAGTAGCATAAAAAGCTTAACAAGCATTATTTCCAACACGCATTTGGCCTTAAAAGAAACGAATCGGTTTCACTTCCCATTCGGACTCATTTTCCAACACAAGACTACCAGAAGGATGAACGATAAAAAAGAACGTGGTCAAATACACCTCACATGACCACGTTGTGGTCATCATTCAGAAGCAAACATCTTTAGATAATCAAAGTCGACAAAGAACGTCCGGATTTCCATCGGTCCGAGTTCCACCACTAGCTTTTCAGGGTCAACACCACCTCCCCTCACAATCTTGGCTTCTGATGAATCTTGCGTTTTCCAGTTTAACCTCTTCTTCTCCATCTCATCTCTTTCTTGATTACCAGATAGATTCATTTCCGTCACTTTGCTTATCTGGAAAAGAAATCACACAAATCAAAACGACAATCCTCGTTGGCATCAGCCGTCATCTATATAATGCAATAATACGTAGGTAAGTACCTTTCTATTTGGGAATAACTTCTTCAGCTCCACATTTGCCATTCCAGAATAATCTTTGTCCTCCCCCACCTTTCAAACCATATAACAAACACCCTTTAAATATACTAAATGTAACATCACAAATTACAAGGTTTTTTTTTTCAAATAGAACATGTTGAAATTAAAAGAAGACCTCGTAAAGATGAGCCAGACGAAGGAGTACTATTCCACTTTCAAGCTCCTGCAATGATCAAATACAATATAATCAATTTAAGACCGAAAAAATGAACAATGAGGGCAATGTATACCTGTAGAGTTATAATTGCTATGTTGTTAGGCAAGCTATAGGATGCATCAATCATCGAGAAGGATGATACATGAGAACTTGACCAATCATTTCCATCCTGCAAGAAATATATATATATATATGAATACACACATATAGAGGCCTGAAGGATAGGGTAGCATCAAAGACAAAACAATCTTCAGCTAGGAAGTGTAGGAAACCGGGTCAAACGAACTCCGATTGACCTCATTCAAATATATATAGGGTTTAGCTTTAGGGTTTCACTTTAGGGTTCAGTTTTAGGGTTTAGCATTTAGTATTACTGTTCAGCTTTAGGGTTTAGAGTTTAGCCTTAGGGTTTAGCTTAGGTTTTAGCTTTTAGGGTTTATAGTTTAGATTTTAGTGTTTAGCATAAGGTTTAGAAATAGGGTTTAGGGTTTAGCTTTAGGGTTTAAATTAAGGGGTTAGGGTTTCTGGTTAGGTTTCGACGAGTCGGTTCCAACGCCGCTGAAATGAGCCTAATTGGAGTTCGTTTGACCCGGTTTCCTACACTTCCTAGGTTAAGGACATTTTGTACCAGATCTTTACCCCCCGAAGGATATACACATCACAAACATATTACCTGTTCTGCAAATGCTAGAAGGAGCGGGGAATAAATTTCTTGACCAAGTGTGCGACGCCACTTGGCTCCATCTCCCTTGGGATCGATTCTAACATAATACTTGCCTGTGAGCTACAAAACACCATACATGAATACACATCCGCAAAGGAAAGAAAATGACTCTGTATATTTAACCTTTTTTTCTTATTTGTATGAACAAGTATTACTATTAAGCAAAGTGCTTACAATCAAGCCCCTGCAATCATCGACAACACATATGGTCTCATTTAGCACCTCACCAACACCTTTCGCATCATCAAATAATAGCCTCCTAACAAAACAAATTAAAGAGACCAAAAAATTAGCATGTTTATGTATATATTAGGTTTTCCTTCTATGCACTTTTACATACAATTCTTGAAACTCACTAGAAGTATTAGAGATATTCTTTACAAGAGTAGCCTATCAATAAAGTTCATTATATGTCATTGATGATGGAAAATCATACCTATGGAGCATTAGTTCTAGTTGGCCATCTACTAAACTCGAGCCACCTACTGCACGATCTACTAACACCGAAAGTTCCGTATTCCATCCTCAACATAAGCTCCAAGGTTTAGCTAAGCAACAAGTTAATACAATAATGAAAAAAGTCAAACAAGTTACTGTATATTGTTGCATTTATAGGCCAGTAAATTAAGAATTTCTATATGAGCACGTACTGGGTAGTAATTTCCAGCAACTGGCTCATTAACTTCCAGATCCCAGTCAGTTCTGTAATCGAGAACCTGCAAACCAGTGTTTTATATCAGGCTTTCATATGTATAGTTGACTCTACTATCAATCAGGAGAGGAATATTTATATACATAGCCACATATGTATATACCCTTTTGATGAAATCTCTCCCGTTAGAATCAGTATAGAATGTCTTGTTTGTCTTTAAGCTAGTTGTGATCTGAGTTGTTAGTTCTTTCCCAACACCATCGTCTATAGGTATAGGTCCAAGCTAGTACCAAATTGTTGAAATATGTAATTAGATGATTAATGATATGCACTTGTTAACAGAAAACTACCACTACATCATAGAATCAAGCTAACAGAAAACTTACCATAAACTCCATTTCAGCATGCTCCTTGTCTTTGTATATGCGAGTGACCTGTGTGCAAGAGCTTTATATAAAACATGAAACGTGCTATAATATGCTACACTTTCGACAAGTAATACCTGATGTATCCACGGCTTGGTCTCGTGATGCAGCTCATGCAATATTGGACCCTTTATAACTCTAAAAGCTTTCTGTAACAAAACTTGTAACATGTAATGGAGTTGTTATGTTAATCACCCAAAATAAGACAACAAAAGAAGAATGCTTACCTGTCCTGCAGATTTTATTGGAAACTTGCCATTAGGACGGAAGATGTAAGCTCCAGAGGCCTTCAAAATACAAGAACGACTTCAGAAGATGAACAAACTTTATTTATAGTTTATAGACAAATTTCAATCTACCTGATTTGTGCTATTGTGCCCGGCATAGTAGCTGTATGAGTATTCATAGGGTTCTTCAACCTTGATTTGTGTGCCAAGAAAGAGATGTTAATATTACGTTTAATAAAACCATTTAATAAATATAATTTGATTTAGTAATTATAAATACCAAGCTTCTGTTATTGATATAACGTGTAAGCTTTTCCTCCTCTGTATCAAAATGCAGCTTCAAATTCCCACTACCAATAACTGCAATTCTATCACCGGTATCTGAAGTCGAATTCCACACTGTTGCTATTGTTGCACTTGTATCTGTTAATCATTATCACAGGTATCATATATCATATTATCTCAACTTCTGGACAACTTAAATTACAAATTGTAACAGCAGATTCAATGAGTTGACCTGGGTCTTTGGCAGTTGAGACAATGTAGGTGCTGAAACCGAGAGGTGGTACAGATGCCGTAAACGCAAGCCAATAATTAGGTGTAGTACTTGGAGTTTTACCGGTATATGCTTGAACATGGTAATACCTATTGTCCATGTTGTGTATGGGAGTAAGCTGCGATTCAATTTCTTTTCCGTCTGAATCCTGGACCATTATTTCACGTGAAGTAACCTGCGCCAATTTCGCATTATATCAAACAGCCAAGACATTAAAAGTCAAAGTAAAAAGTCAAAGTCTAGATTAGCACGCACTGGAAATCGGACAACTTCTTCTCTCTTCCATCCTAAGGGGTTGTAGACAACCACCACCTTTAAAGATAAGAAAGATTAATATGATAGTTATATATGCATCAAACAAATATAAAGTATTAAATAAAACAGAGAGGAAGATTATGCTTACCAAACTCTTTCCATCACCGAGAACAGCTTCTGATGGAGGACAATAAGTTATGTTAAGGAGAGGACACTGAAATTATCAAATTACGAATTAGCCATTGGACATATTTGTACTCAAAATTACAAATAAATACCTGCTGAAACGTGCCAACTGATTTTAATGCTGTTAAAGACGCCAACGAAGAAGCAATGACCTCCTCAGCTTCTGCATAGCCCTCTGAGATACGCAATGCATAATCAGAAGCCACGTGTTGCCTTTGCGTACCGCTAACTGCATCGTGATGTTGAGCGATTGCAAGTGCATCGGCTAGGGCATCTGTATTTGGCCCGGAACTGTTCCTTCCTTTGTAGAATTCTAACTGCCTTGCTGCCTGAATTTGTATCGACGTGAGTGAACTTAATAGAACACATCTATTATTAGAAAAAAGAAAAGAGTTCTGATAAAACTTACCGTATAGTAACCACTGTTTGTCCTGACGTAACCTTTAAAATTTGGCCTGCTAGTAAAGTATCCAGTCCAGTAGGTGTTTGCTTTATCAGCATATCTAAAAGTTTTCATTTTGTTATTTTAGAAATAAGACGATGAAGAGGGTACAAGGTATTAAAGTGTTTAACATTTCAGGATAACATTGTACTCACGGGAAGAAGTCATCGGTTTTCAGAGGCCATGTTTCATTAGCTGCATATTTTGCATCTGTGTAAATGGATGGGGTAGAATATAGTGCATTCACACGCCCATCCTTAACAATAACAACTGACTTATTAGTTTCTTCACAAGTAGATTTCACAAAAGCAAAGATAAAGAGTATGTAAAGAAGTAAACCGCATTAAAATATAAGGGGCAATACCAGGTTAACGTAATGTATAAATTTGTCCATCTGCCTAAACCATGAAACTGCATATTGATAGCGAAAGTCGGTTCCCATTGCCCACATTATATGGTTTGTCCTTGTTACATTAGCCTTTAACAAAAATAGAATCATAATTAACTATATCACCATTTACAACTACAAAAAGGTCCCAGTGCATATAACAGAGATACAGGTTACATACTTGAGCAATGGCAGCGGCTACAAAATCATTGACCCGTTCTTGAACATTGTAGTCAAAAAGGAGATGATCGTCCTACAAAACAGTATAAGCAACCAAGCAAAAGAATCAAACATTGAAACCAAATATCAGACAAGTGAAACGTGTTTTATGTCTTTACCTGAATAGGTGGAGATACATCATTTATCTCAAATGTGAAACCATCCGGGGGATCATAATGTTTGGGAAATATACCGGTAAACAACTGCAAGTCACCACAGAGAAACATCGTTTACCAAACACTTAAACCTTAGCATCTAACTAACAAACAGTACATCAATTGCAATCAAAGTATGCAACATGCCTGTGAAGATGAACCAAGAGACTTGGAACCTCGCCATACAACCTCAAGAGTCTTTTCATTTTTCCTCTTTTCCCTATCTTGATAATCCATTCGAGCAAAGAACAGTGAGTCAAACCCCACCTACAACAAAAAGGAAGTACAACATATCAAGAAAACATCACATCCTTAATTTTGAATCAATTGATCAAAGTGTATTACGTATACCTCAGCTCCTAGCAAGTAAGCTTGAACCGCAGAGTGACCGAACGGATCGATCTGCCAACCAACTCTCGGCTTTTGACCAAACTCCTTATTTATAAACATATGTCCCAAAGTCGTCTGATCGATCAAGTCTACGTAATGTGGTGTCGCCTCATCGTGCATACACATTCCCCCATTTCTTAAAACCAGAATCAAAATTAGGGTTAACAACATGAACTGCAATATCTAATACAGCAAAATTAAAAGCTCAAAAGTAAGTCAACACACATAAATTCAAGTTGACCGTTATTAACAAGCTCCTTGACCTTATCCTTAAGTATCTCACTCTGCTGATTCCACCATCGCTGGAAGAATGCCTGCAGAAAACAAAAATCAATAACCTAATCACAAATAATTAACTAGTACTTGATAACGAGTGCTTACGATTTCAACGTAGATGAACTTGCGATTTTTGTCATCGAGCAAAGCGGAAATGACGGAATCCAAGACGTTTTGAACACAGGCACCCTGTGTGAATGTAATCAAACAGTTAGTAGTGATCAATTGATGCGATTAAAAAGAAGTTTATGAATGTTTATATACTCGAATAGAGTTATTAGCACCGGTGTAGTACTGATCGACGGTTTTGAGCCAGCCTACGTCATCATGAGAGTGAGGTACGAGATGAACATTGAGTTTGTCAGCCTGTATTGTTTGAGAAGTGTCATAGACCATATACTTGCACTCAATGGCGCAGATGAGTAGGAGGAAGAGTGAGATATTGAGTAACGGCTTCATCGTCTCCGGTGGCCGGATTTGCAGCATTTGGTCAGTCTATACTATAGACAGTACAGTGGTGGTTTTCGGTGATGTAGAAGTCAAATAGTTACAATAATAATAATAATAATCATAGTTGAGTAAAGGTAACGTTAACCATGGTATAGATATGTTATTTTATTGATAAAATATTTGTGCACCAACTTGTCTACTTTGAATAATTGTGGATAAGATTAAGGTATTTGTTGTTTATCCAAATTTGTAAACAAATTTAAAAGATATGTATATAAGTCCTTCGTTTATATATGGAGTTATTTCAAATGAAACAATAATACAACAATATGTGATATGTAACCTAAGCTATAAAGCAACACTAAGACATCAAGATGGGACTATAAAGTATGAATTAGCCGAACGAAGACAAGAAAAGTTATTTAATAGCCTTTTTTAATTTCATGTACTCTCCTTAGGTTCAGTGACGAATCTATCAAAAAAAAAACTAGTGAAAACTTTAGGCCTCTGGCTATATCAAAAAAAAGTTGGTTTATAGCGGGTCAGATCGGGTTATGTCATGTAAAACAAGTAAACATAAACTGACAAAGTTTCATAAGTAAAGTAACAACAACAAAATATCAAAGTTCAAACCCTCTCTATTTTATTTATAATCATTAAATAAAACAACAAAAAAAACTTATCTAAAACATACATTTGTCTTTAATTAGAAGACTCAAGCGAAAAAAAGTGGTTCAACCCTTTTCCTCTTGAGAAATCACGTCATAACTTCCATACTCATGGTTCCTATCACATCGGCGAAAGAAGGTGGTTCAAACCCTTTCCTCTTGAGAAACGTGTCATAACTTCTCTACTCATGGTACCTATCACAATATAAATTGATCCATAAGTTCATAAAACAACACTAAAGTACTAAACATACGAATCAATCCATAAATTCATGGCTCCATAATTTTCAATTTTACTTTTCAAGCCCTAGTAATTTTTTATTACTTGTGTCTTGTAAGTTGTAGCACCCAAAAACTCATCTAAACAACAAAATCACCCTCTTAAAGTCTAAAACAACAAAAAAAACATAAAATTTCAAACTTTTTTATTATCTCTATAACTCCATTTCTTCTAAAAACATTAAACAACGAAGGTACCTTGTATTGTTTGGATTCCGATGAGTTTGATGACCAGATATTTGTGATTTCCGGCCAGAAACTGGAGTTGGATGACTGTTGCTTCGCTGGGGATGAGGATCACAAAGGCAAACGAGGTCACAAGAGAGAGCTGGAGAAACAAAATAGGAAAGGGTGATTTGGGTTGGTTATTTTATTATAGTTCAAATAGAAGTATTACACTATGAGCCTATACACCTAAATTAGCAAATATGCGTGAAGGGAATAGGTGCGCAGAAGTGGTCAGTCTCACGGTTGAACCGTGCGCAAAAGTGGTCAGTCTCACAGTTGAACCATGCACAGACCGTGATCAATCTAGTTAAAGTCAAAACTCTAAAGCACATGATTACTTATAGATGCGGGAATCATTCACATTGCAGTTTTGTGTATCGTTTAAACTAAACGGTTAGGACGAACCCATGTATAGATTTGACAAGTTTTTTAGGATCATGTAAAACATCCATTAGGAGAACTAAGAATGATCCAACAACACCATAATGTATGTCATCAGTCTTGGGTTAGTTAAATCAAACCTATGGAGCATTAGTTCATTATATATGGAGGTGCCACGTCATCATCAGTAATGTAAAATCATACCTATGAAGGATTAGTTCTATTTGACCATCTACCAAACTCGAGCCACCTACTGCACCAAGAGTTCCATCCTCAACATAAGCTACAAAGCTTATCTAAGTAACCATGAGTACACAGCAAAACCAAAGAAACATCAAGTCCAACTATGATTAAGAAATTAAAAGACAAACAAGCTACTGTGTATTGTTGCATCTAGAAAACGATAGATCTTATAAATATATCCTAGCAGAACACTTGCAAATGTGAAATGTAAGTAAACTGTAAGTTATTATATGAGCACATACTGGATAATAACTTGGCCATAAACGAGCAGGAGTTCTTGAATCACGCACCTACAAACACAGTGACTTATATCAGAGTCTGCTGCAAACATAAGATTCCTTAAGTTCAAAATCTTGTAAATGAATTACCAGAATCAAAATGCAACAGTCGACTAAACTCTCAAGCAAGAGATGAAAACAGTTAGGGCAAGTAGTAAAGCCACACTGATAAGAAAGAAATTGGATAGCATGGAGACTTGCCCAGGCGATGCCACCACCGCTCCTTCTTACAATAAGTGGACAGGAATCCGTACGGACGAGTCATAGTGGAAGACAAGGTAAAGTGTTCAGTTTATGATCAACATGGGGGTATTGGGAGTTTTTGATTGGTGGGCATGCGTTTGGTGTTCAGTTTCTATCCGTAAGTGGGGTCTGTCCTCGCTTTTGGGTGGGGGGTTTTAGGGGTTTATTTGGTGGGTGGGTGTTTTGGTGTAGTAACTGAGCTGTAACTGGATGGGGTGCTGTGTGCGTGTTCGGTGTGTGTTTGGGTTCTCTGGTTCATGAAGAGTTTTAATTGGTATGGTGGTGTATATTTTCTAAAGGTTACAGCTTTGGTACTTCTCAGCTATAAACTAGAAGGCAGAATCACTAGGTCCTTGGATGCCACAATTAAAAGCTGATGAACAGGAGTCTCGTAGTGGGAGGCTTTGGGTTGGATCGTCTTAAGGCTCGGAACTTCAGTGGACTCTAGATAATCAAAGGCTGTACTGGAACGGAGAATATACGCATTTAGATTGGATAAGTTCAAAACAAGCTTATCTCAATTTAAAGAAGGTTGAACCCACTAGGTTTGAATGTTTTTTCTAAAGGCTATTGGAAAAAAAAGGAAAAAAAAAGAAGGCTCTGACTATGGGACGCAGGGGCTGGATGGTACAGGCTCAATAGGATCAAATTAATAAGGCCAAGGTTCGTTATGTAGGCGAAATAACACCGTTTGCGTGGTGCTGCGTCTTCATACACTCAGTCTCTACGAAAGCATTTTTATAGAAGAAGGGTATTTGTTTAGCCATTGTTTTGTATGCTTTCTAGCATAACCTGTCAGCTGTGGGGTGTACCGGTGTAAAGTATGTTTCGTGTCTGTTAATTGTTGGTGTCTTGTTAGGGTGGTAGTTTGTTTTCTCCCAGCACCTTGCTGGGTTGGTTTTGTACTTTATGTTGTTTAATGAGGCTCGTTTCTTGCTGGTCATAAAAGGAAAAAAAAAAACAAATATCTCAGAAAACAAGATTGTTGGAAGTTCTCATAGGATACAATCCAATGCAATTCCACAAATCACTCAACGATTTCAAACCTTCTGAACGTCTTTCCTAGTTTAAAGCCAATCATTTTAAAGACATATTAAGAGTTGCTAAAAATCAAGAAACACTATATAGTCTTATCTCTATCACAGAGATTACTTTTCAATATTTACACATTTCCTTCAATTAAGATATGATATACAGCTCAAATGATATAACTATTTTACCAGAATGGCAGAAAGTACAAGATGAGTCATGAGTGCATCCCACATAATCAGTGGAAACATGCGTTGTAAAATATCTAGTCAGCTCAAGTCGTTTTTACTTCTTATCAAAGACGATATGAATCACAAGCTTAAAGTATGTTAAATCTGAATGGCGCAAACAGAAAAATCAGAGAAACATACCTCCATGGATCTTCAATAAATTTAGCAGAAAAAAAATTGCCGTTCATGTTATTAACATGCAATCCATTTTCTTCGTTACTTTGTTCGCTTGGCGGCCTTACTGTTGATCTGATTCCTTGTTATCACATGTATATTCGCATTAAACAACGAACTCACCAATAATCCCCACATGAGCAACATCCATCTCTAAAATGGTGAAACCTGCTCGCATCCCGGACTACGATATCCCTCCCAGCAATTTTTGAAATAACCTTGATCGCAGCGTGACAGTCCATGCAAGTTCGCAAGTTCTTCATTGCAACAATTGGTGATCCTTCTGGCGTATTAATGAGTGCAAAAGCGATCGCTAACCTCTCACTATGATATTTAAGAGATTCCACCTTAACTTCCTCATTTACATTTTGAAGAATCACACTTGTGTCTGGTTTGTACCCTTCTTCATCCATCTTCCTCCATAAAACATCAATCTTTTTCCTAATATCCTCAATTTGCGGATGTGTTCTGTCATTTGCGGTAAACACATGAGCATTGTGGTTAACCTCAACCCAACTGTATGCAGTTACCTTCCTAACACCCCTATCCTTCATAGCCTTTTTCACCTTACTAACATCCTCCCATTGTCCTGCTTCTGCATATATATTCGACATGTTGACATACGGTGCAGCATCCCTTAACACCTCCATGTTGAAGAGTGAATCCGCAGCCCTTTTAGCAAGATCTTGATTCTTGCGAACCCTACATGATCTCAGGACCGACGACAACATAATTTCATCAGGCTCAAATGGCATTCCGTTCATTAATTTCTCTGCTTCATCAAACCGTCCACATCTACATAATAGATCAACCATCGACGCATAATGTTCTCTTTTGACATCAATTCTATACGTTTGAGTCATGGATTTAAAAAGAGCAAGACCTTCCTCAACAAGCCCGCGATGGCTACAAGCGCTTAGAACACCCAAAAAGCTCACCGAGTCTGGCTTAAGACCCGATTCAATCAACCGCTCAAACGTCCTTAATGTGGCTTCACCGTCCCCTTCTTGCGCGTAAGCTGAAATCATTGCATTCCATGAGACTATATTTCTAACAGGCATTTCGTCAAACACCTGTACAGCGTCTTTTATGTGCCCACATTTCGCATACATGTCGAGTAGCGAGCTACCGCAAAATACATTCGACATACAACCTAACGTAATCATAACCGAATGTAACTGTTTCCCTAAAGAAAGAGATGTCAGATTTGCGGAAGCTCTTAAGGTGCTTGCAAAAGTTGCTTGGTCACCGTAAACATAAGCTTCACGCATTTGCTTGAAAAGCTGAAGAGCTTCGTCATAGCATTCGTTTTGAACGTAAGCGGATATTATAGCGGTCCATGGAACCGCGCTTCCACTGGGGAGGCTTGAAAAGATCACATTAGCCTCGTCAAATCTGTCGCATTTTGCATACATGTCCACCAGTGCGTTCCCAACTAGTATATCCGAACTGGCTTCTGTCACCAAGGCTTGAGCATGGATTTGTTTACCGAAATTTAGATTCATTTCAGCCGCTGCTACGCTCAGCATTGTTGCAAAAGGAAATTGTTTCCTGTTGAATTTAGTCCGTTGTAATTCACGAAAGATCTTTAAGGATTCCGTCAATCGTCCAGCCCAAACAAATCCAGTGATGATTAGATTATACGATACACAATCTAGCAACATCATCTCATCAAAGAGTCTAGCATCGTCTATGGAATCATGCTTCGAGTAGAAGTCAAGAAACGCATTGGCCACAAACACATTCCAAACGAAGTTGGATTTGATAACAAGCGCATGAAACTGCTGACCAAGAAGAACATCATTTAGCCCCATACAACCACATATAACTGCTGCAAAAGTAAACTCGGATGGCTTTACACCGCAACTTTGCATTTCTATAAAGAGGTCTATAGCCCGACTGTTCAATCCATTATTCGAGCATCCAGTTATCATTGCATTAAACGTCACAGAATCTCTCATCCCCATCTCAACGAAAAGCCGATTAGCCAAATCAAGGTTACCCGTTTTGCAATAAGCATCAACTAAACTATTGCACACCATAAGGGTCCAATCAAACCCAAGTTTGACGATATGCGAATGCACTTGAGTCAATGTTTTTGTCATCAATGTCTCATCACAACAAGACAAGTGTCACACCCCGACCCGCAGCGAAATAAGAGTCGGGGCATAATTGAGTTATCACCAAAGCTCATGGTGTTTACTAAAATTTTTCATATTTATTAAATTCAAATTACAACTTAAATGTTCAAATCAAATCCATACAATTACAAGGAAAATGAAACTAAGTAAAACAATCGAAAGCTTAAGCTGATTTATTCTTCTAAGTCTTCCTATGTGTTTCTTGCCTCAACTGGATCACCTGTATCATGTGTAAAACGAGGGATATTTTGGGTCAACAAAAGTTGGCGAGTGAACCTTGATAAAACATTGTTATTAATTGCTTGTTGTATTTAATATTGAAAGTTTGTGCAATAATCACATGTAAGCAAACATATATAAATAAACAATACACAAACCACATTGGATGAGTAAATGACATAAATGATGATGTATTTGAGATCAAGGCTCAATCAAACGGAGCCGATCGAATGACATGAATAATGATGTATGTGAGATCAAGGCTCAATCAAACGGAGCCGATCGAATGAGGCACCTGATACTCAACCCGTATCCCACGAGGAGCTGATGGGCCTAATGGAATGCATGTACTGAAAATGATAACTTCAATCTAAACATAATTCACACAAACAATTGATACATATTTGATACACATTTGATCACGGATATGATGGATGCACAAGTGTTTAAATATAATAAGGAATTAAACGACACATGATACACCCCAAAATGTGATTAAAACAGGGAATTGGTAGAGATTCACTCACATTGGGTGCGTTCTTTTGATGACGTTGGATGCGCACGAGTTTTGGGATTTGATCGACGAGGAAAACTAACCTAACATAATAACGAAATTGTTCGGTAAATATGGATTTTATTTGAGATTAATTCTTTTAATTCATAATTTTGATAGGATTTTTAGATTTATTTTTGTGAGTTTAAGGACATTTTCTAACTTTAAAAATATTATTTTTAAGTATTTTTAAATAATTTTCTGATTAAATAAATAAATAAAAAATATATATATATATACGTTGACTTTTTGACTTTGACCATTGACCGTTGACCGTTGACCGGTCGGATTCAGTTTATTCATGCGCTGAGTGAGGTTCGAACCCGAGACCTCTCGTATACGTGCACGCAGCTCTACCAACTGAGCTACGTGTCTAACCCGAAATATTTCTGATTTTAATTATATTTATATACTATTTAGATTATTCAGAATTCTATTTAATTAAAAATGTTTTTTTAAAATCGTTGAACCGGTATGAGAGCCTGGACTCGAACCCGCGCCCATAGCCTCGTATTGCACACAGCCCGACCAACTGGGCTGTGTGACTAACCCGAATGATATGCGATTTTAATTACATTTATATACTATCTACGTCTTAATATATATAAGTATTAAAAATGGTTGGAAATTTGTAAGAATCGGCAGCGTGTTAAGACTCGAACTCGGGACCATGATTTAAATTTGCACACAGTCCACCACTGGACTGTGTGTCTAACCCGGTATAATATTCAGTTTTAATTAAACTTATACACATTTCGACTTCGTCTTCTTCATTTATAAAGACATAGAACAAAGATGCCCGACTGTTCTTGTTTAATTCGATTATCAAAACTTATAATTGGTTGGAATGTATTAGATAATGAGATCAAAGAACAGAATTGTACCAAACAGTGCGTTTACTTCAGATGACCGGCAGGAGTCGCCGGCTCTGATTTGTGATTCTCGGCTGAGTGAAATGTTTGACAGTTTAGTTTCTTGTGTTATGAAATTAAGTTACTGAGTAAGAGATTGCAAGAGTTTTTAGGTGATTATACCGATCGACAGTGAGACTTTGATGTTTCAGTGGAATTCCGGCGAGTGTGAGATTTTCCGGCAGCGTAGTCTGGGACAGATTCTGGTTGAAGGATTGAAGGTAATATATGTCTAATAATGGATTACAACCAAAAGAGTCGAGAATTTTACCGATTTGAAGTAAGTCTCGGTTTTCCGGTGAAAGTCCGGCGACTGTAAAATATCTCCGGCGAGTGCTAAAGCTTCGAGAGTTTGTGCGATTTTGAGCGAAAAGATCACCAGAGGTTTGGGTGGTTATTTATAGGGATGATCAAGATGAATTGAGTCCGAATTTTGGTCTTGATTCGCGGTCAAAACTTTTCCGGCGGTTACGACTGGAATTGGCTGTTAGACGTCGGTTATAACTGATGTCTAAGTCGGTTATAACGTTATAGTCAAAAGGAAAATGGCTAAACTCGCGGATTGCCGGATTTTCCGGTGATTGCGAGTTCTGCCGCGCTGAAGTCCGGTTTTGAATTCGAGATTTAATTTAAGTATTATTTGTTTCAGTAAATACACAAAGGTGTCAAGTGGCGGAGTGGTGTAGTGTTTGTTTGTTGAAGCGGCTGTCCCGGGTTCGAAACCGGCAGCCTCATTTATTTTTTTATTCTCTTATTTTTATTATTTATTAATTATGGTTTAAAATTCTAACAATGTTTATTAATCATGTATTGTTTAAAATTAGAATGAACAATATATATGCAACGAAAATTATAACTGACTATTCGATTAATAAACGAAGCGGGTTTTGGAAACCCGTTTTTCGACGGATGATACAAGAGTGTTGCAAATGTCACATAGTCAGGAACTGTTCCCCACCTACACATTTCAGCATATAACTTAAAAGCTCCCAAAGGTTGATCATGTTGTGAATAACCACCCATTAATATCGTCCACGACACTGCCGTCCTTACAGACATTGTATCAAACAATTCTCTAGCTCGATCAAATTGCCCGATTTAACATACCCATAGATTAAAGTGTTTAAAGAGTATGTGTTTCTGTGAGGCATTTGGTCGAACAGTTGGTGTGCTTGGGCTAGTTTACCTTTAACGACCAGGTGATTGAGCTGAAAGTTGGTGTGTGATGTGTCTGGGTTGAAGCCTGTTTTGATAACTGTAGCGTCCACTGAATGTGTGACAATGGTTTTGGTGTATAGACATCGGGTTTTCATATATGTGGTGGCTGTACTTGAGTTACAAAGCCTCATAGTAAAGACGGCTATTATATTTATATTGTAGTAACTGTTAAAATCATGTGTCGGTTGACGTCAAATCACCATTGGCGAGATTAGGGGTCCTCCCTGTTACCGGAGAAACATTGGTGGTGGCTTCGGCGAGTTTTGGTGGGGAAAAGAACCAGTTGTGGTTTCTTTGCGATTGTTACCCACTTTAGTAAAGAACTTTATCAATATTTTCTTTTTATAATATTCTTTTGTTATAAGAAGATTATTAGAGTTAAATACTTGGTTGGTCCCTGTGGTTTGCAAAAATTGCAGACTTTGTCTCAATGGTTCACTAATTACACACTTGGTTCCAGTGGTTGCAATTTTTGCACTCGGGTGGTCCTTAACACTAACATGCGTTAGATTTCTCAATTAATCATGTGTGAAATGACATAATTGCCCATAAAAAATTAAATATAACAGGACATCAATAGAATCAAAATTTTCACAAAATATCTGAAAACACTAACAGATACACAAATACACCAGAAAATCTCAAAAAGATTAATTACAGAAGCAAATTAAGAACAATTAAAGCTTGAATAAACACATACTGGAGATCGGTAGTTGATCGGAAACAGAAGTAGGGCACGGAGGTGTGGATGAGGGTTCCGATTGAGCTACAGGAGGAGGTAATGGAGGTGATGACGATAGAGACTGAACACGGCCGGTGATGAGAGCCAAACGCTCGGCTCCTTTCTCCGCTATACGCCGCCGTCGAGCGGCGGCAGCATCCCTGGCAGTTGATCGGAAACAGAAGTAGGGCACGGAGGTGTAGATGAGGGTTCCGATTGAGCTACAGGAGGAGGTAATGGAGGTGATGACGATAGAGACTGAACACGGCCGGTGATGAGAGCCAAACGCTCGGCTCCTTTCTCCGCTATACGCGGCCGTCGAGCGGCGGCAGCATCCCTGGCGGTTCCACCGTTCGTCGCCATTTCAACAAGAACTGCGGTTCCACCTTCATCATCAACTTACGACCACCACTGTGGCTCTGCCGCCCGTGGTGGTGGTTGGCGGTTATTAGAGAGAGAGAGAAAGATGAGAGAGACAAAGAGATGGTGGAAATTGATAAGATTTGGTGATGGTGTTTAAGAAAGATGAAGAAGAAGATAAGGGGTGGGCTCTTTTTTAGATATTTTTTTATTTTTTTAACTTTTTATGGGTAATTATGTCATTTCACACATAACTAACTGAGAAATCTAACGTATGTTAGTGTTAAGGATCACCCGAGTGCAAAAATTACAATCACTGGGACCAAGTGTGTAATTAGTGAACCATTGGGACCAAGTCTGCAATTTTTCGCAAACCACAGGGACCAACCAAGCATTTAACTCTTTTAAGGTAACTAGTTGATGTCTCGGGCTCGTTCTTAGGTGATGGTCGAATAATGAGCGAGTGTTAGGCAGGCAGCTCCTTGACACGGAAAATAATTAAATCGAGTCAACCAATGAAAACATAATATTTTTATAGTTTTTCTAAAAAAAACTAAAACAATAGCAATACTGTTATTTTTTTACTGGTGTAAAATCGTAACTTGCCAAAAGCTAAAGTGATGGCAGTACTGGAAATTGAAACCAGGGACAAAATTGTAAATCTGCGCAAGGCGAATTCGTACTTTTGAACCTAGGGCAACACAGTAATATAAATTTAAACTAAAGGCATAATCGTAATTTTTGGCCGGAGGCAAAACCATAATTTTCTTTTGAACCGAGGACATAATCGTAATTTTGAGTTGTAGCCAAAAGCGTAATTTTATTTTGAACAGGGGCAAAAACGTAATTTTTAATTGAGGGCAAAATCATAATTTTTTAAACGGGGGAAATCTATTTTTGAAGAGAGGGCAAAATCGTAATTTTAAGGTGGGGGCGAAAACATATTTTTTTATTTGAACAGGGGCGAAAACGTAATTTTGAGCTGAGGGCGAAATCGTAATTTTGAGTCGTGGGCAAAATTGTAATTTTTGGCTGGGGCCAAAAGCGTAATTTTATTTTGAGCAGGGCAAAAACATAATTTTAAAATGGGGGGCAAACCGTAATTTAAAGTGTAAACAAATAATAAACGATTGGTCCAATAGAGGAGTGTCAGACCAGCTGCCTAACACTGTTCCTCAAAAGTTGTTTATATTATATTCACTGTTCATTTCGTTTTGTTTTTAAGATGTATATATGTATATAACATATATGTGTGTGTAATATAAAATGAAACATTAATTTCAAACACCACCTATAAATTTATATTGCATATTACAATTTTTTCAATAAAGCATAAAAAGCTCATTTTAATTTTTCTAGAGCACCTCCAAATGTGCAGGTGGCATGGTCCCTGTTTAAGGACCTCAACTCACGGACCAACAACCAACCCAACGGCGATCTCCGTAAACGCAGAGCAACAACAGGATCTATAGGACGCGATGATCTTCAGAAGTGGAAGAATCTGGAGACATATAGAAACAAGGGATAAAAGATAAGAAGAACACGTGTGTAATCTGCAGCCAAGGAAAATGTGGTTAAAATATAAAATAAAAAAAAACTTCCTCGTAGACAATATGATGTAGTTTAATATGTATCACGTCCGGATTGGTTTTACATTTGTGGCCTCTAATACAATTTTCTCTCTTACACAAACATTTTAATACGTATGATATATAAGATTGTTAATGAGGTTTGAGGAGGTTTGGTGTTAGAAGAAAAATGAAGATTTTTTTAGTAAGGGTTAAAATCTGACGTAATACATAGCATAAAAGTTGCTAGGAAAACTATGACATCTCAACTTCGTTTTGAATTATGTACTTAAGTTTTTAAAGTTGTATGAATCGGTTCAAGGATACAATGTCATGAAAACAAGTACTCTCAAATCATCGGTTCAAGGATACAATATCATGAAAACTCTCAAATTTTAATAATCAAGATACGATATTGTTGATTAACATCAACAATCGTCGTCGTGGATTATCAACCTTGTTTCATAAGCGTATAACCGTTTATAAGTCCAACTTCGAAAGATCACCTTTGATTTGTCCTATAAATCCCATTCTAAAACTTAAGCTGACCAACATACGATGATCAACTTCAGTAAAAATGCTAGTACTAACCAACAAATTGTCAACTTCTACCAACATTAAAACCTCTGTTATGTATAAATCAAATATTTAACCCTTTTGAGTCTTCCAATCCATGAACCTCTTGCATCCTCATCTTTTAAGAAATTCAAGTTTTTAAAAAGAAACAAAAGAACCAGACACCAACGGTTAAAAATAAACAATGATAATATTATTTACTCAGTATAACAAAAAAACGCAGTACAGTATAGTTCTGATTAAAAAAATAGTTTATACTGAATACAACTTCGTTATCAATAAAAAGACTATAGCAAAATTTTGACAAATAATAAATCAAATCAAACAACACCACGTATTTAATTTCTTTAGTTAACAAATACCATCTGATTGAGATAAATAAATATCAGCAGCCAGTGTGTTAGGGGATAAATTCCATCTATTCCTGTATATTTCCGCAAAATAATGAAAGCGATTTATGATGGAACCAAATAAACCTTTGGGCTAGATTCTAAAAAAGCCCCGAATGAAAAGTGCATCTTATACTACTACAGTATACAAAACCCACAAATGTTAGTGCAACAAGGTTTATATAATAGCAGTACATGCATGATTTCATTTTCAGAATGCCTTATTGAAATAAAAAGCATCACATGCATCAAGAAGTTGTACCACGGCAGGAAGGCTACATTGCTACGGGCGTGAAAGGTCCAGTGCGTTAAGAAGTTGTACCGGGATCGCTAATAACACCCAAGAAATCATCTTTGATGGTACCAATGCAGAACTGCAAAGCAACAGCCAGATTATATGAAATCAATATGTGTACAAAGGGATATACAGATATAATTTGTAAAACAATGAACACATAATAACTAAAAATAGAGAAAAAGAACATGATCTCTCCTAGAGGTGACAACTTCAACGGTCAACCCATTAACAAGAAAATGGGTTGACTTGGATTACAGGTCAGCTTTTAAAAGCTTAGCTAACAATGAAATGAGTCGAGCAGGTTAATAGGGTTGAAGGTTGCCCAAAGTGTTACACAAATACCAGGGGGTAAACATTCCGAGCCAAGTCCGGGTTTACCTAAGCTCGAGCTTGGCCCGTGAGTAGTTTTGTTTATTATTTATTATTATCAGTTAAAGTTGTTGTTTATTATTTAATAATTAATTTACATACATTTATAATTTTATATATATGTATGCATTTATAATTATAATTTTTACTTTATATATACTAATAATGATGATTATGTAACAACATATTAAATATACAAATTTAAAACCGTAAAAATAATAGTATTTTTTAGGCCACCGAGTCAGGTGAAGCTCGGACTTGGGCTTGTTTATTATGCGACCTATACTTTAGGCTCGAGCTCGGGCTCATGCTCGCGTGTGGCTCGATTCGAGCTTTTAGTGAGCAAATCTCAGGTAACTCATGAGCGACTCAGCTTGTTTACACCCAAACGAATACTTTCAACCTCCACTATTATGTATAGTTTAATAATCAGGTTTTTGAAATAATTATGACATACGATTTCAGTGGCATCAACTCGAGTCCCAATGATTTTCAACCGAACCTCACTGTCCTTTTGAATTTTCACCTGAAAAAGACCCAAAAGGCACGATAATATCAAATATACATCACTGATGGCAAGTACAACCAGAAAACATAAAAATCGCAATATTGATTCATACAGATCCATCTGAAGTTGTGTAATTAGGCATATCCCCCGACTGAAACTCCATGTCATCAGGTATCAGCTACGAGAAAAAACAAAACAAATATAATGTCAAAAAAAGTCTCATATACAACACACACCACTCACTCTGTAACCATATCTTCTTTATGTAATTACCAAATCATTTCTAATTAATGTTTACAATCATATAAAGAAAGTATAAATTGCAGACAAAGAAGCAAAACGATGAAGCTCAGGATGAACTCACATGGTTTGACACAAAGATTTGAACAGGCCCAGCTTCAGCAAAGAAACCCATCTGCAAATTTTGGCAAACTTGATTAATTATAATGTGTTAACAGTAATACCATAAGGGTTGGGTTCAATAGGGAACCCTAAAAAAGTGGGTAACCGACTCAAACGAACTCTGATTGGACTCATTCCAACGGCATTGAAACCGGCTCGACAAAACCCAAACTAGAAACTCTAACCCCTATACCCTAAACCTAAACCATAAGACTAAAACCTAAGCTAAACCGTAAAATCTAAACTATAAACCCTAAAAGCTAAAAGCTTAAGCTAAACAATTGATTGAGGGACTTTTTTGTGTAAAAAAGGAAACTGTTTGCTTTTATGTTATAAACCTACTCTTTATTTAATCAAGAATGTATATTCATCAAAAATACTATGCATAAAGTATATAACCTTATTAACCATGGAGACCACAGCTTCTAATATCTCTCCTTTAAACGGCCGAAAGACAACACACTGATACTTGACGGGAAAAGTAACAAACCCGTGCCATCTCGAATAAGCCCTTTCCCTACATTCTCTATGCCTGTTATGGCAACAACAAACCCGTGCCGGCCACTGTAAATAAAAAAAAATAAATTAGACATAACTTTAGCTTATATTTGCCACCAAAACAGTTGCAGGATATAGAAATTAGAACCTGCAAGTACCCTCCACATCTTTCATAAGCTTTGAAACAAGCTTTTCACGAAGGTCACGACCAAAGTGGCGAGGGTGAAGCTGCATGTTTCGCTCAAGGACAATGTGGAAAAACATCCTCCCTAAAAATAAAATAAAAAAATAGAGTACAATTCAGAACTATTTCAGATTTCCAATATTTTATAATATGGTTTTTGTATCGCACATCAATGTTTTCATGACCGGCTGGGCGGACCGGGAATAAGAAATGGGGTGAACTGGTTTTTATATTCCTTTTCTTCTCCTCAAAATCTCATTCAAAGATTCATTTACTACTTGAAGCTCCATATTTTATTTACTTAAGTGTTTATATTTCGTTAAAATTACAAATCTACACCAAAACACAAGCAAAATTGTAAATAATTTATTCCATTCTTTATGATGTTGTCATGTCATGTTCTTAAATCCGGTTCTACCAGTAGACTAGTATAGTAAAGCAGCCTATTCGCCGTCCACGCTGTTTGTATGTCAATTTCCATGATATCGAAAGTCACTAAAAGGTTTAGACTGCGGTGTGTGTGTGTGTGTTGGGGGGGGGGGGCTTGGGTTGACATGTGGCGGAGGTGGGCTCCCCCAGGCCACCCAGAAAAAAGTGGGGTGTGGGAGCGGCGTAGCCTAGCTGGCGTTGGGGGCTTGGGTTAACGGCTAGCCCAAACGGTCTGATTTCCCTAGCCAATCCCAGCAAGCCACATCATCTCCCCAACCCGCCCCACGCCAGGCTTCATAGCCACGCCAGCGGGGCAACCTTGGTTTAAAAAAGCGGGAAGCGCACAAAAGCGATGAGGTCTAAAACCGATTTTTTAAAGCGAAGCGCAAAAGCGGTGAGCTTTTCGTACGCAAAGCGCAAAGTGATTATATAATTTATTTTATATATCCCATAATTTTTAGCATCCAATACCTATGATTTAGCTATAATGAAGCTATATATATGTTTTAAAATGAAAAAGAACATGAATGTACAGCATAAAAAGCCTGTTGTACAACACTCAGCTGCATAGAAACACCCCATGTACAAAAAGTGCGCGCCTCAGCCTGCGCCTTAGGTCGATTTTCCCCTAAAAAGTGCGCCTCATCTGCGCTTCTTGTACACCCACCCCGCTTTGAAGCGCAAAACGATATGATTTACGCCTTGGGTCGCCTCGCGCCTAGGCGCCTTTTTAAAACCAAGGGGGCAACGCCGCTACCCACTAACCCACGCTGGCCCGGTGTGGCTAAAGCGGTGTTGCTTGGCTTCCACCGCCCCCAACCCAAGCCCACACCCCGCAGTCTTAGACCTAAAAATCTAGGGTTCCAAACACCAACACATGCTGAAACTTAAGGCCTATAATTCCAATCATATAGCAACCAACCAAATTAATAAACTCATAAATTACAAATTCACAATCCCAAATTCGTAAAGTTATGCCCTAATAGCAGCAAAAAAAACTACAAAATTTCAGTCAAAATTAGGGTGTTTACAAAATGACGAACAAAGTGAGGGACTTAGGGTTTACGAGAATGGGATCAAAGCCAATCGGCCAGAGATCAGAACTAGTCACCGGTCGTAATTCGGTCAAAGGAGCGCAGGTGGCCGGTTGATTGACTTGCGAGAGTCGAATTCAGAGAATCGGAGCCAGGAGAGACGGATTCATTACCGACTTCAACATGTTCTTTTTGGTGAAATACTGAAAATAATGGTGCTAATTGATTTTGGGCTCCTTTGTTTTGGGCCCAAAGGAAAAGAGGTGCACAAAATAACTCGTTAAATAACCATAACCGGTTATTAATCGAAACCTAACCGGTTAATACACCATTTTAGGAATAACCGGTTAATAGTTATTTTTAACCATAGGTTAGTAACCGGTTATAAGTATTTAGTATAGGATAACCGGTTTTTTAACCGGTTGTTTTTTTTTAATAATTATTGATATTCATATTATATACCAAAGTAACAAATTACAAACAAGTGGCAGGTAAACGGGCAAAAGCTGTGCCGCAACCCCCTTTTGAATTGCAAAACCAATCCTACTAAAGACGAAACGGCCCTTAAAGGTTGAAAGATTACTATTCACAACCTGTTGGACCCTGTTTAGAAATTCCACAGCCTCTGGGGCTAGGGACTCAAATGTATCAAAAGCGAATGGGATAAACACGTGTTGATTCTCTAAACAAGCCTTCTCGTGTTTAGCGACCTTGCCTGATTCCGCCTTTAACACAGCCTGGCCAGCAACAAACCCATTATCCCTGAGTCCAACAAGAGGGGACACTCCTGTAAGGTCACACAAGCGTGTTTTCCCCTAGCCCACCCAAACACAAGAATATCAGCTGGCCGAAGAGTAGACCTCTCGTCGAGCGGATCCGTCAAAAGTTCACCGGAGCCTCCTTTTTCGCCGAAATCCCTGCCCGCTTTAGAACATCATAGAGAATATCCCTTACCAAATCATGTCGGTATTTAAAACCAGGTAACTCCTTACAATGGACCGCATGTTCGCCGAAAGTATCTAAACAAGCCTTGCGACAAACTGGGCAGGGCTCATCAACCGGAAACAGAGGGATCATTAGCCGGTACTTAAGAATTGCCCGGTATTCCACTGCTGACATGTGTTGGCCTAGTCCTTCAATGGGGATAACTGTCAGAAAATCCTGAGAATGAGGTGCCCGGAGACAATCAAACACAGCTTTCTGACGAGGGGATTGACTAAACTTCTCTCCCAAACACTGGACAGTTCTACTAAATAGGGCACTCGCCAAAGCATTCTGGGCTTTAGGGGGGGGGGGCGGTGTCCTTATTAGAGAAACCACCAAGATCAAAATCCGGAAGGGACATGTGCATGCAATCCAACGCGCACACATAATCAGAATCTAACCCAACAATACCACAGTCTCGAAGAATGTGGTCCTGTAAACTCCAAATTGCGCCCTCGAGGCCACAAAAGCATACGTGGATACATCCTCAGCCGAACATAAACCCAAACCCCCAAAACGGGTCGGAAGGGATGCAAGCCTCCATTGAAGATCCCCAAAAAACGGACCCCCGCAAACCACGAATCCTCGATAGCTCTCCGAAGGCCTTTGTCAAAAACCGAAACAGCTCCCCAACAAATGTGGGTTGGCACGTTCTGACGCCAAACAACAACTTAGCAACACCCATGCAAGAGCGCAGCAAGAGAAGCTCGCATTGAGGGTCCCGCAGATGTGGAAGATAGCTCATCAGATCCACTACACAAGATGCCCTTTTCACGGCCAACCTACTGATGAAACCCGCATCGCGACTAACAGCGCCCCCGAGGAGTTTGACACCCGACACCGGCCTCCCAATCCCACTAGGAAACAAACACTTTTGCTTCTTAATTCCATTGCACGATGGCCAAAAAACTTATGTTTTCTTAACGTTAAGTTGAAGCCCCAAACATGCCCCAAAGACCTGATGATTTCTAAAGCTTTAGCCACCTCTTTAGCATCACCTATAATTGTACCATCATCCAAGTACCAAGCATGGAAAAGTAGCTTGCATCTATCTCGTATCTGATGAATGAGGGGATGCAAAACTAAGGCAAAGAGAAAAGGCCCCAAGGGGTCTCCCTGCTGAACCCCAGTGGTTGACCAAATATGATCGTTTCCGACATATAATCTAGCCGGCTGTCCATATAGAAAATCCACCCATAAGTGTAACATCCGTCGAAAAACGGGTTTTTCAAACCCGCTTCATTTATTAATCGAACAATCAGTTTTAAATTTTTGTTGTTTATTTATGACTTATTTTAATTTTAAACGATACATAATTAATAAACAAATTAGAAGTTATAAATTATAATTGTTAAAAAGTAAAAATAAATTAATTAAAAAGAAAAACCGGCTGCCGGGAGTCGAACCCGGGTCAGCCGGGAACCACAAGTCTTAACTCTACTCACCAAACCACTCCGCCACTTGTGTTCTTTAGTAATATATCAAAACAATTAATTCAAATATCAAACCTCGATTTCAAATCAGTCAACCGACGCGCCCAATTCGCAGTTGTCGGAAATCCCGACGATTTCGCCATTTACTGTCGGTTTCTTGTGACTTAACGTGCATAATAACTCTTACATCGGTTATAACCGATGTCCAGTCCGCGACATCAGTCATAACCGCCGGAGAATTATTGACCAACGAATCAAGACGGTAATCAGACCCAATTCATCGATATTCTTCCCTATAAATACACACTCTAGCCTCTGATAATCTTTTCGCTCACAATCACACCAATTCTCGACGCAATTTCACTCGCCGGAATTTTTCTGCCATCACCGGACTTTCGCCGGAAAACCGAGACTCACATCAACACGGTAAATACCTCGACTCTCTCTGTTTCATTCCATTGTTAGACCGTTACTAACATAAATCCACCATCCAGAATCAATCCCAGACGACGTTGTCGGAAATTCTGCTTTCGCCGGAAAACTTCTGAAATTTCCAGAATCATGCCGTGAGCCGGTATGATCATTTAAACCTACTGATAATCGTTGCTCAGTAGTTCAATTTCACATCTAATCCATCCAAACTGTTAATTGATCCTAACAGCCGAAGTTCACAAAACAGAGCCGACGAATCCTTGCCGGAGTTGTGTGAAAGACACTGATCGGTACATCCTTTCCCCAAACCCTCTCCGTTCATTACCTTTCAATTGCTTATAATGCTTGTTAATCGAATTGGACATGAAACAGTTGAATTATCATTATCTGTGTTCTTGAGCGAAGAAGACGAAGTTCGTATATGTTATAAGATTAATTAAAATCAGTATTATGAATGGGTTAGACACACAGTCCAGCGGTGGACTGTGTGCAAACAAATACATACACGTCGCGAGTTCGATTCCTATCACAACCTTACTCTCTTAAATAAAAATGCTCTTTTTAACCGAACCGGGATAACTCACAGAATCATGTTAAGTATAATAAAAACCGGATTATTAACCAGGTTAGACCACACAGTCCAGCGGTGTAGCATTTCTAACTCACGTTGTCAAGAAGGGAAACAAAGAGAAGAAACTCGAAGATATACCTGTAGTGAAAGAATTTCCGCAAGTCTTCCCCGACGACATCCTCAAGGACTTCCTCCAAGAGAGAAGTCGAATTCCGCATTGATCTTATACATGGCGCTACACCCATCGCGAAATCTCCTTATAGGTTAGCCCCATCCGAAATGAAGAGCTAGCCAGTCAATTACAAGAACTGACCGACAAAGGATTCATACGTCCTAGCTCATCGCCTTGGGGTGCACCTGTTCTGTTTGTAAAGAAGAAATATGGAACGTTTCGCATGTGTATCGATTACAGAGAACTCAACAAATTAACGGTCAAGAACCGCTATCCATTACCTCGCATCGATGATCTTCTAGACCAACTCCAGGGTACCACCTGTTTTCAAAGATCGACCTTCGTTCTGGCTATCATCAACTCAGAGTACATGAAGAAGACGTCCCAAAGACCGCCTTCCGAACTCGTTATGGTCACTATAATTCATGGTCATGCCATTTGGTCTAACCAACGCTCCAGCTGTCTTCATGGATCTAATGAACAGAGTTTGCAAACCCTATCTCGATCGTTTTGTTATAGTCTTCATTGACGACATTCTCATTTACTCAAAGTCCAAAACTGATCATGAACGACATCTTCGACTCATCCTCACACTCTTAAGAACCGAAAAGCTCTACGCTAAATTCTCCAAATGCGAATTCTGGTTAAGAGAAGTACAATTCCTTGGACATGTCGTCAATGACAAGGGAATACATGTCGACCCCTCAAAGATCAAAGCAGTACAGGAATGGCAAGCGCCACGTACCCCTACCGAAGTAAGATATTTCTTGGTTTGGGGGTTACTATCGCCGTTTCATTTCAAATTTCTCTCGTATCGCTGTACCACTCACGGCTTTGACACATAGAGGGAAACCCTTCATATGGGGACCTAAACAAGAAGAAGCCTTCCAACCCTTAAGCAAAAGCTTTGTGACGCACCTATCCTCACACTCCCCGAAGGTTGCGATGACTTTGTAGTATATTGCGACGCATCAGGGCAGGGACTAGGCTGTGTATTAATGCAAAGGGGAAAAGTCGTAGCCTATGCTTCTAGGCAACTCAAAACTCATGAGAAGAACTACACTACCCACGACCTAGAACTTGGAGCCGTTGTGTTCGCTCTTAAGATATGGAGACATTACCTCTATGGTACCAAGTGTGAAATTTACACTGACCACAAGAGCCTCCAACATATCTTTAACCAAAAGGAGTTGAATATGAGGCAACGAAGATGGGTCGAACTTCTTAATGACTACGACTGTGAAATTCGGTATCATCCTGGCAAAGCAAATGTGGTGGCCGATGCACTAAGTCGAAAGGGTTATGCGAACTCCATTCGTCTTCTATGTTCGCAAATCATAACCGACATCAAAGATCAAATCCGAGAAGCTCAACATGTTTCCATAACAGAATACGACATACGCAATGAGTTAGCTTGTGGAGCAGAACTTAAACTCGAAACAAAATCTGACGGCATTTGTATTATCTAGATCGCATATGGATTCCCGATCACAATAACCTTCGCGATTTCCTTAAGAAAGAGGCGCACAAAACCCGATACTTTTGTACACCCAGGAGCCGACAAGATGTATCAAGACCTTCGATACACCTACTGGGGGCCTGGCATGAAAAAGGATATTGCTGTTTTTGTTTCCAAGTGCCTTACCTGCTCTAAAGTAAAAGCTGAACATCAAAGACCCTCAGAACTTCTAGTCCAACCTGAAATACCTGTATGGAAGTGGGAAAACATAACCATGGACTTCATTACCGGGTTACCTCGCACTTCTGGTGGGTATGACACTATATGGGTAATCATTGATCGTCTTACAAAATCAGCTCACTTCATTCCGATTCGCGAGGACTTCTAGAATGAGAAGTTAGCTCGTATCTACATCAGTGAAATCGTAAGCCGTCATGGTGTATCGTTAAGCATTATTTCAGATCGTGATGGTCGTTTCACTTCACGAACATGGCAAGCCGTACAAGCCGCTTTGGGTACACGATTAGACCTCAGTACCGCTTATCATCCTCAAACTGATGGACAATCTGAACGCACGATTCAAACTCTTGAAGACATGCTTCGAGCATGTGTCATAGACTTCAAAGGGAATTGGGACGCTCATCTACCATTAGTTGAATTTTCATACAACAACAGCTATCATTCAAGTATCGGCATGGCACCTTTCGAAGCGTTATATGGTCGTAAGTGCCGATCACCAATATGTTGGCACGAAACTGGAGAAGCTCAAATCACCGGTCCAGAATTAATACAAGAAACAACAGACAAGATCCATCAAATTCGAAACAATCTTCTAGCGGCACAAAGTCGTCAAAAGAGTTATGCAGACAAACGACGAAAGCCCTTGGAATTTAACATTGGTGACCAAGTATTTTTAAAGTATCGCCGTGGAAGGGAGTGGTTCGTTTTGGCCAAAAAGGCAAGCTGGCACCACGCTACGTAGGACCTTTCAAGATACTCGAAAGAGTAGGACCTGTAGCATACAAGCTTGACCTACCAGAGGAACTCAACAGAATTCATCCCACATTCCACGTATCGAACTTAAAGAAGTGCCTCGCCGATGAAAATCTCCATATTCCTCTAGAAGACATTCAAGTCGATGAATCTATGCATTTCATTGAAAGACCAGTAGAAATCATGGACTTCGGAGAGAAACGTTTAAGACGAAGCCGCATTCCAATTGTCAGGGTACGCTGGGAGTCGAAACGAGGACCTGAGTTTACTTGGGAGCGTGAAGACTCAATGCGCGAGAAATACCCACATCTATTTCCTGTAACTACTACTACTTAAATTTCGGGACGAAATTTCTAAAAGTAGGGGATACTGTAACATCCGTCGAAAAACGGGTTTTTCAAACTCGCTTCATTTATTAATCGAACAATCAGTTTTAAATTTTTGTTGTTTATTTATGACTTATTTTAATTTTAAACGATACATAATTAATAAACAAATTAGAAGTTATAAATTATAATTGTTAAAAAGAAAAAATAAATTAATTAAAAAGAAAAACCGGCTGCCGGGAGTCGAACCCGGGTCAGCCGGGAACCACAAGTCTTAACTCTCACTCACCAAACCACTCCGCCACTTGGTTCTTTAGTAATATATCAAAACAATTAATTCAAATATCAAACCTCGATTTCAAATCAGTCAACCGACGCGCCCAATTCGCAGTCGTCGGAAATCCCGACGATTTCGCCATTTACTGTCGGTTTCTTGTGACTTAACGTGTATAATAACTCTTACATCGGTTATAACCGATGTCCAGTCCGCGACATCAGTCATAACCGCCGGAGAATTATTGACCAACGAATCAAGACGGTAATCAGACCCAATTCATCGATATTCTTCCCTATAAATACACACTCTAGCCTCTGATAATCTTTTCGCTCACAATCACACCAATTCTCGACGCAATTTCACTCGCCGGAATTTTTCTGCCATCACCGGACTTTCGCCGGAAAACCGAGACTCACATCAACATGGTAATACTCAACTCTCTCTGTTTCATTCCATTGTTAGACCGTTACTAACATAAATCCACCATCCAGAATCAATCCCAGACGACGTTGTCGGAAATTCTGCTTTCGCCGGAAAACTTCTGAAATTTCCAGAATCACGCCGTGAGCCGGTATGATCATTTAAACCGACTGATAATCGTTGCTCAGTAGTTCAATTTCACATCTAATCCATCCAAACTGTTAATTGATCCTAACAGCCGAAGTTGACAAAACAGAGCCGACGAATCCTTGCCGGAGTTGTGTGAAAGACACTGATCGGTACATCCTTTCCCCAAACCCTCTCCGTTCATTACCTTTCAATTGCTTATAATGCTTGTTAATCGAATTGGACATGAAACAGTTGAATTATCATTATCTGTGTTCTTGAGCGAAGAAGACGAAGTTCGTATATGTTATAAGATTAATTAAAATCAGTATTATGAACGGGTTAGACACACAGTCCAGCGGTGGACTGTGTGCAAACAAATACATACACGTCGCGAGTTCGATTCCTATCACAACCTTACTCTCTTAAATAAAAATGCTCTTTTTAACCGAACCGGGATAACTCACAGAATCATGTTAAGTATAATAAAAACCGGATTATTAACCAGGTTAGACACACAGTCCAGCGGTGGACTGTGTGCAACACTAACTCATACGTCCCGGGTTCGAGACTGGTTGACGGCACCGGTTCAAAGCAATTAAAATCCTTTTTAAAAATAAATGATTTTCGGATTAAGTTAAATAGTATATAAATATAATTAAAAACAGAAATATTTCGGGTTAGACACGTAGCTCAGTTGGTAGAGCTGCGTGCACGCGTACGGGAGGTCACGGGTTCGAGTCTCACTCAGTGCAATAATATTCACAACCGAACCGGTCAACGGTCAACGGTCAACGGTCATGGTCAACGGTCGAAAGTCAACATTTTTTTATTATTTATTATTTTTATTTATTTATTTAATTTAAAAATCAATTAAAAATACTTAAAAATAACGTTTTTAAAGTTAGAAAATAACCTTAAACTCACAAAAATATATCCAAAAATCCTATTAAAATTGTTAATAAAATCCACTTACTTACCGTACCTTTTCGTTATTTATTAGGTTAGTTATTCCTCGTCGATCAATCCTCTAAACTCGTGCGCATTCAACATCATCCACCGAACGCACCCAATGTGAGTGAATCTCTACCAATTCCCCGTTTTAATCACATTTTGGTGTGTATCATGTGTCGCTATTATTTATTTAAATTAAACACTTGTGCATACATCATATTCATGATCAAATGTGTTGCCAATATATATCTATTGTTTGTGTGGTTAATGCTTAGATTAAAGTTATCATTTTCAGTACATACATTATCATAGGCCGCCGCTCCCCATTACCTATGAGCGTGAGCAGTTCCCCATTACCTATGAGCGTGAACGAGGCGTTGCCAACATAAGATCGGCTCCGTTTGATTGAGCCTTGATCTCACATACATCATCATAGGCCGTCTGTTCCCCATTACCTATGAGCGTGAACGAGGCGTTGCCAACATATACATTGTCATTCATATCATATACTCATGCAAGGTGTTTGTGATTGTTTGTTTACATTCGTTTGTTCATGTATGATTATTGCGCAATTTTCCATATTAATTCCAATAAGAAATCAATAACAAATATTTTTAACAAGGTTCACTCGCCAACTTTTGTTGACAAAAAATTCCTCATTTTTACACATGATACAGGTGATCAAGTTGAAGCAAGAAACATATAGGGCGGCCTAGAAGAATAAACCAGTTTAGATTTTGGATTGTTTTAGTTAATTTTTCCTTTCCTTGTATTGTATGAATTTGACTTGAAACTTTGAGATGTAATTTGAATTTAATAAATATGAAACATATTAGTAAACATCATGAGCTTTGGTGATAACCCAATTATGCCCCGACTCTTATTCCGCTGCGGGTCGGGGTGTGACAGATTGGTATCAGAGCCATGACTATAGGGATATAGGATAGGTTATTAGATCCTTAGAGTCTATACTATAGTCGATTAGAATTTTTAAATTGTGTGTGTTACATGCAAAATTCATGATGTTATATGTTTTATTTTTATTGTTACATTCAATGTTATGCAAGCATGTTCATAAATACATACTATTATACAATGCTTATCATGAATCATATTCTCATAAAATATCATACCCATGAGAGCACACACCTCACAATTCATATGATTTTTACAACGATTTTTGTATTTTCAAATCACATCAAAGTGAGTTCTCATGACGGGCATGTAGTAACTGGAAGGGTACGAGTACCGGTAGTCGGAACGTCCTGTCTAGGCTTGGCATTCGTATAAATCCAAAATAAAGGACCAGTTTGCCTACCTGGGGACTAACAATGAGAGTACGAAGGACCTATTAGGCCAAAGCATGCTATACCAAACGTCGTGTGAGCTAACACCACTTTGAGTTGTCATTGTGTCTACACCTGGACACCCTCCGACCATACATCTCGCAAACATATTTCATGGTTTTCATTCAGGTGATGCGAGTGTTAAACCGCCAAAACCAATGTGAATCCTACTAAGCCAATAGTCATGGGGGCCCACATGACTATACAGGCGATGGTATGGGAGACATTGGAGGCCCAAACATGAGCAAACCCAAGACATCCTATGGATGTAGTGCATTATTGATGATTATGTTATTTTATTATTTTAAACGACACATGACACCTAAACACTCCTTAAACTCACCATCTTCCTATGTATATTCCTGTAGATGTCGGCTAGGCAGCTACGTGGAGGACGAAAGTCAGGAAGGTCAAACGAACACTTAGCCACTCAAATTGCAAAACAAATGGCCGCGGTGCTTCCTGATATTGTAATACAAGTCCAACAAGCTCTCACCGCGAATCCTATCAACCCACCAAATCAAGAGGATCAAAACATCGACAACCCTCCCTCCAAGAAGTGCTCCTACAAACACTTCAAGTCTTGCGATCCCCCAAAGTATGAAGGGACCGAAGGTGTCACCGCTCTCCTCCACTGGTTTGAGGAAATGGAAAACACCTTCCTAAATTGCGATTTTCCCGAGGATCGCAAGGTACGTTACGCAACCGGGAGATTATTTGGGGTAGCCCTGACCTGGTGGAACACCGAGAAGGGTAAGAGAGGAGTTGAAGACGCTATGGCCTTAACGTGGGAAGAGTTAAGGGAAATAATGACAAAACGTTTCTGCCCAAGAAGCGAACTCAAGAAGTTGGAAGACGAATTCCACTCGCTGAAGCAAAAGGAAGGAGACCATACTTCCTACAACAAAAGATTTCTTGAGCTGAACCAGATGGTTCCTAACTTGTTCACCCCAGTGTACCGCTTGGTTGAACACTACATTCGAGGCCTCCCCTCGAAGATTCAAGACTCAGTCCTCAGCATTTCGCCTGCAACTCTCGAAGCTGCTATGGAATTAGCTACCGAACTTACCGAGAACCGCATCAGAAACGGTAAATTCAAGGAGGAGAAAAAGAAAGCCCCCGTTGAGGGCCAAACTTCAAACCATTCCACATCCTCCTCAAAGTTTTCTAACAAGAGGAAACGAAATACTAGAAACTTTGCTGTCACCCAAACCAATTTCCCTATCCCTGCTGCACCCATCACTCAAGTTTCCCCTTCACCCGCACCATACAAAAGGCCATACTCCGGCCCCTACCCAAAATGCACCCGTTGCCAATACCATCACTCTCCCGAACACCCCTGTCAATATTGCACCAGCTGTGGCCGTGCAGGTCACACCATCCAAACCTGTCGCTCACTGCAGCGAATAAACCGCAACCAAACCGCAACCCAAACCCACCATCAAATAATGGGTCAAGCCCAACAACCCCTACTACTACCACCTACACAACATACGGCCCAAACCTACTACCAACCCAACTACCCCATGATGCAACCCATGTGGGCTTGCTACAACTGTGGAGATCCAAACCACTTTAGAAATACTTGTCCACGCTTGGTGAACATCATACATGCTCAAGCTCAAGCAAATCCGGTGAATCAAGCTAACCAAGCTCCTCCACCTGCTAGAGGAAGAGCTTTTAACATCAACGCCAGCCAAGCTAGGGCCGACAACAACGTGGTTAACGGTACGTTTCTCATAAATGGTAGTTATGCATCCATGTTATTTGATACTGGCGCGGATAAGAGTTTTGTGTCCTTAGAATTTGAACCCATCCTCAACCATTTAACATTTGTAAAAATCGGGTCTCCAAAACCCGCTCCGTTTTGTAATCAAGTACCAAGTTATAAAAGTTGCATTAATTATTTATGATTATTTTGAGTTAAAACGATACATAATTAATAAATAAACTAAACTATAAAAATTATATTTGATAAAAAAGTTAAAATAAAATAAATAAAAAATATATGAAGCTGCCGGGACTCGAACCCGGGTCAGCCAAGGCAATGCAACGACTTACACTCATTCCCTAAACCACTCCGCCACAATGTGTTTTCTGTTAACTCTAGGAAAACAAATGAAACTTATACACAAACCCAGTTTAACCGATGATGCCATCTGAAAAACGGTAATCGGCAAACCAATCGTCAAATCGATTGTTTACCTCACAAATTCAGTTATAACCGATGCACGACGGTTTCTAATCAAGTTAGAATTGATTGAACTTAAAGTTTCATCATTTTCGGTACTTGAAACCGAAAGTTCATCAAATTCCTGAATAACTCAAGCTTCAGACCATTCTCGCGATTCAGGACTATCATATCAATACTCAATTTTAATTTCGTCGCATTTTTGAACCACAAGATCATCGGAATCAGTTCGCCGGAAAATTTCTGCAAGTCACCGGAAAACCGGGACTCACATTCTCACGGTAATTCCTCCGACTCTTTCTGTTTAAATCATGTGATTAATCAGTCTCTAACACAACTCCACCATCAGAATCGATCCTAGTCAACGTTTATCGAAAATCTTATCTTCGCCGAAAAATTTCTGAGACTGCCGGAATCATACTGTGAACTGGTATGATATCCTAAACTTCTTTTAAACCTTGTTTAAGTGACTCAACTTCATGAATAATCGATCAACGCTGTTAATTGGTTTCAACAGCCGGAGTTCACTTCCAGTACCGACGAACCTCCGCCGGATTTCTGTGAATAACATCAATCGGTATATTCTTTTCCTTAAACTCTCTCCATTCTCTACTTTTGAATTACTGTTAATGTCTGAGAATTGTATAAGTCACAAATCAATCATAACAAATCGAATTATGCTGTCTGTGTAAATCGGCGAAGAAGATGAAGTCATAACATAACATAAGATTAATTAAAAACGA